>KV453842.1:1315349-1915349 GCA_001661475.1 Tortispora caseinolytica NRRL Y-17796
CATGTCGCGTTCGACTCAGGGCGTGAATATTCACGGTCTATGTGACCTCTTCCAACGCGCAGATGCCCCCTGCACGATACTTGGGATTGAACCATATTAATGCTAATTCGCACCAGCAGAGCACCAGTGCCCTCCTCCGCATCTCCTCAGCAAGGTTCGAGTAATTGCTATCCTCTTCTAGGTTTCCTACCTCTTCGCTGCGAAAGCGGTGTCGGCGGGACTTTCGGTCCCGTCTATCGATTTAAGCACGTCGAGGATCCTTTTTCTTTCGCGATGCCTCATGTGCAGACTAGTGAGTTGAATAATGGGCTAAGGCGGGAGCAGATAAAATCAGCTAAAAAGCTGAAGCTACGGAACAAGCGCCAAAGTCACCTTACCTTGCAGGAAGTCGTGAGACACCTGCCTTCAGTGCTTTTAGTGTTCCGAACGCAAGAAGCGGATAACTTCTATGGCCATTGCACTAAACGCTCTGGAACCACACAATCAGAGCGCTCAATCACGGATTTCACTGGTTGATTGCTAGGGTTTGGCGGGCTTTACCATGCACTGCATGAGCCGCGGCGGATGTGAAGGTGGCTTGGGGGCGGTGGGAGGGGGGTGTATATATGGGGGCAATTGACAAGCTCGCTTAAAAATAAGGTTTGACATCGTCGATAATCTTAACAGCCGATGACAGTTGGAACGCTCATGATATAAGGTTTGAGTGCGTGGATTCGCCTTGCAGTAGTCAGTTGAAGTTTTATCTACACATAGCTTGCAGATAAAAGTGTGTCTAATTTCATGTGTTGTTGGTAATAGAGTTAATGGTACAGAGAGATCTGATAGTCTGAAGCCCAGACACTTCGTGGATATGTTTGGTACAGAAGAAAAATGTAATGGCCATCACTGAAGTGGGTTTTGCAGCATACTTATTCAGCATGGCGAATTGGTGGATAGCGGCCTGCAATATGTTACTAAATAGTCGAGCGCAGTACTTAGACTAGGATAAAGAATTGACTAATTTGCTAATGAACTTCCTTATACTGTCTGGTTAGATTTTTGACGTAGTGTGTAATCAAAAATTCTACGGCAGATGTACCAGTCGTTTGATTCATAGATCCACATATGCGATAGTTCAGGATTTCATAATCGTTTTTTAAATAATGAATTAGCGTATAAATGTATATTTTGGATTGTTTGATCGATACTTGCAATTCCGAATGGGCATAAGTAAGGAATAAGTTCAAAATCGTGCAAGTGTAAGAATGCTCAACTTATCATTAGTAATATGAGTATATTTTTGATCACTAAAACAATGGGCTATAGTGAGTGAGTTCAGATTTTGTATTAAACTCTACATATAGTAGCAGGACTATGGTTAGGTTCGGATTGACCATAGTATATACAGCCGCCAATCCAGTAACGCGTGTGTTTGGTATAGACAGGGGCCTCCTAATTAATGTTGAATGAATGGTTACAGGTTTTGGAAAGAACCAGACGCATATGAGTAATAATAGCTTGATTCCTACGCGTAATGATTATAGCTGCGGCGCAAAGATACACCCTTAAAAGAATGGCGAGCTAACAACGAGCTCTATGATCCTGAAGGTCGAAAATTATTCTTCTCAGAAGCAGAAACAATGGTTAACTGCTACTCACAACGTATATCTAACAGCTGCCGTTTGAATAAAGTTTGGGCATCAAGAAACTGCCCAATCATTAAGCTGAATCAAACGATCGACTGTCGTATCATAGTTGTGAGAAGAAGATCAAGATTGTATTTTAGCACTGACTACTCAGTGAAGTTATGCTAAGTTATGCTAAGTTAGCTAAGATTTACATTGAAGTTTACTATTATAGATATAGCTGGACATGCGAGACCTAATGTATCTAAAATGGACCCCTCTTGAAGTATACTGTACAGTTTTCCTATACTTCTGGACATACTGGACCGTACAAACCATTCCACACTCAGCGATCATATTACCCGGCCTTTTGGTCAGGTGCACTAACGTCAGTTAGCCGATAATCGCAGGTACTGCTTCTCTCACCTGATTATGCCAGGAAATTGCGCCCAAAACACGGTGATTTGTATAGTTTAGTTAGTAGGGGGACATCTTTGACTGGTATACTGTGATGCTAGGGTTATGCTTCCTGGTACATTCGTGTCGTTCATATACCGATTTTACTGATTCGATCACTCTTCCGCTGGATCAAGGTTCAGGGTTCTTCAAATTAGTCATTGATGACATTCTCTTTAAAAATAGCCTAACGCTGCTTTTTCGAATTGTAAAAAGCTAACCAAAAATTTTTTTACGTGCTTTCTAAAAGAGTCTACTCCTTTTGGACGTTTAATATAATTTCAGCCAACAGTTTTTGCTTCTCATTTGCGTACACATACCGACCAAAATGAGTAGTCCTGTGCCTGTTTCCGGCGCTGTCGCTGAGTCTTCCTCCAACGCTGTAACATTATCGACTAGTCCTACAATCTCTGCACACTCGCCGGGAAGCTACTTTGGATCCATGAACAGGCGTTTGACCTCTTCGTTTACTGCTCCGCCTAAGACTTTGAAGCCTTTCAACACCGAAGACATGAAGGTTCTTCTATTGGAAAACATTAACAAGACCGCCATAGACATTTTGAACCAGCAAGGTTACCAGGTTGAAGTCTACAAGACTTCCTTGGATGAGGAGGAATTGATTGAAAAGATTCGCGATGTTCATGCCATTGGAATCCGTTCCAAAACAAAACTTACTGCTAAGGTCTTACGCGAAGCCAAGAACCTGGTGGCTATCGGTTGCTTTTGCATTGGTACTAATCAAGTTGATCTCGAGTACGCTGCCCGTCATGGCATTGCAGTATTCAACTCTCCTTTTAGCAATTCCCGCTCAGTTGCTGAGTTGGTTATTGGCGAGATAATAGCCCTTGCGCGTCAGCTTGGAGATAGAAGCATGGAAATGCATCAGAACACTTGGAACAAGGTAAGCGCAAAGTGCTGGGAAATCCGAGGAAAGACTCTGGGAATCGTTGGATATGGTCACATTGGCTCTCAATTATCAGTCTTAGCTGAAAGTATGGGAATGAGTGTTGTTTATTACGATGTTGTTCCCCTTATGGCGCTGGGCACTGCTCGACAGATTTCTACGCTGAACGAATTATTGTCTGTATCTGATTTTGTCACTCTACATGTTCCACAATTACCTGAAACGCATAATCTTATTTCGGGTCCTCAAATCGCTGCTATGAAAGAAGGAGCTTACTTGATTAACGCATCACGTGGTAATGTGGTTGACATCCGTGCCCTTGTAAATGCTCTTTCTTCGGGCAAACTAGGTGGTGCCGCATTAGATGTCTATCCGAATGAGCCAGCCAAGAATGGACCTCATTTTGTCGAGACTCTTAACTCTTGGATTCCTGAATTAGTTAAGCAAAAGAACGTTATTCTTACCCCGCACATTGGCGGTTCCACTGAAGAAGCGCAGTCTGCCATCGGCGTTGAAGTTGGTACGGCACTCACTAAGTACATCAACGAAGGCTCTACAATCGGTGCCGTTAACTTCCCCGAGTTAAGCTTGCGACCCCTTTCTGCTGATGAAGAAGGTCATGTGCGTGTTCTATACATTCACAGCAACGTTCCTGGTGTTTTGCGAACAGTCAATGAGATTTTTGCTGACCACAACATTGAAAAGCAGTACTCTGAGTCTCGCGGTGAAGTTGCTTATATGATGGCTGATATTGCTGACGTCACAACCTCCGATATCAAGACTCTATATGAGCAACTATACAATACTCCATTCAGAATCGCTATTCGCTTGCTGTACTAAGCATGTCTACGGATATGGTACACTTGCCAACATATTTCAACCTCATACTAATTCGGAGATTGATCCTGTTTCAACACATAATGTCCCCTTACATAAAAATTTATTTAATGAAGAATGTGGATATATTTATTCTATATAGTATAGGTATAAATCTGTTACGCGTTTTGTCACGTGATATACTCCATCTTACGCCCACCTTGCCGCGTGCGTCGGTCGACAGTGTAAACAAACCTTCGCTATCCTTTTGCTGCTAACCGCAAACAAGTATGCTGATGCAAGGCAAGCAAGAAAGAGCATATGGACGCATAAACTATAATTATATCCGAAATGAGTATTTGCAAGATGCGTTTCTAGAGCTCAAGAACCAAGACCTCCAACAAGAAGATACTTCTATTTCCCGATCATCGGAGCAAGATGTCTCTTTTGAAGATAGCTCCTCTGTGCACACGGCGCACGCTGTTCCTTTGCATCAGTATCGTGTAGATCCACGAAGTTCAGAGAATGCTGGCGTGTCTTCTTACAATCCGCGACTTTCGATAATTTCACTGTCAGAAAGCGCTAAGGGACATACTTACCGTACGTCTGCCAATGCATCCGCGCAGGGATCACCGCGGAATTCTGCTAGCACAAGATCCTCCATTCCTCGATCTACTGCAGTGTCTATGAATCTTACAGATTTGTTATCTAGCGACAGCGAAACCTCCAGCATACATTCCTCAAAATCGAGCAATAGCAACAGACGCTCTATAGTATCACCAGTTCGCGCGAGCTCCTCGTCTGTACGAACCTCTATTGCTTCCAGCAGTTTTAAGCCACCAATCTCGCCAGATGTGAACAAGCCGCTCCCCACTCGACCCCAGACCAGTTCACCTACTCATGTTGCTTCTCCTATTGCTTCCCTCCGCAGACCTCCCCTCTCTCAGATTCCTCAAAATCGTCAAGTTTTTAATTTGCGCAACCAATCTTCGACTTATTCCTTGAAGGACCGTTTTAACAGCTCTGGTAATAATGCATACAATTTGCCAAAGTCGTCAACAAGGTCAAGCATTGCGCAACCTCACCACCAATACCATCATCCAACCGACCTGAAATCCCCTCCATCACACTCTGATATCAGATCATTGACCTCATCCTCGTCACGGTCTTCTATTTCCTCGGTTCTCAGACCTATAATGTCAAAAATGCCGTCTAAGTCTAATTTATCTAAGATCGCGGGTCATTTTTCAAGGAAATCAAAGAACGTTCATTCAATTGACAAGAGCTTGATTTCCGAACCTCAATCGGTTGTAACCAGTGCTAGCATGAGTGGGTTACATGACTTGAAAAGTCAACCAAGTTGTGATACGCTACGCAGGTACGCCGCAGTACCCTCTAATACCGAAGAGAAGGCTTTAAATCATTCTGCAGCACCCACCACACAATCCTACACTAAAACCCGAAGACGACTCTCAGCATTGACATCTTCTACTATATCTCAGCCTACGTACAGTAGTGGGATGCAAACGCTTTTGTCTCTTTGTGAGCAACAGGATGTGATCAAATTTACGAGGTTTGTCACTGACTTGAGATCAAATGGCACGTTAGTTAAATATGCCGAAGCTTCCTACTCCGAGGTTTTTCTATATGAGAAATGGGATATGTCCAAATCGATCTTGAAAGTTATTCCTTTCGGAGCTTTGGATAAACAGCCCAGCTTAAGCGGAATTGTACACGAAGTGCGCATTGCTCAGACATTATCGTCATTGAAGGGATTTGCAGGTATAAAGCACACTCATATAGTAATAGGGCGTTATCCTTCTCACTTGCTCTACTTATGGGATTGCTATGATCGCGATAACAATTCTGAGAATGACCGGCCAGATGCGTATGAATCTGAACAGCTGTACTGCGTCATCGAAATGGGGTTTGGAGGTGTGGATTTAGAGCACTATGTCCTCCGAAGCTGGAAAGATGCATCTATTATATTTTGGACGTTAGTGAAGCACTTAGCTGCTGCAGAAATAGTTAATGAGTTTGAACACCGGGATTTACACTGGGGAAATGTTCTGATTGAAGACGACGAATCGCTAGATCTCATGGAAGAGTTCGATAAACTGATGTTAGAAGACGGTACATTGAAAAAACCTAACGAAGTTCGAAATATTGGAGTACATGTTGTGGACTATACTCTCTCTCGGGCACAATGCAAGCCAGTGAGCAGCGGGGGAAGGGCTATTATTGAATACGAAGTCCTTGATGACTCTAGTTTGTTCAATGGTCACGGAGATCCTCAATTCGAGGTGTACAGACAGATGAGGAGATATATCAAGAAACAGCAGGGTGACGCAACGGACTATGACATAGATTGGTCCATGTACTGCCCAGTGACTAATGTTTTGTGGTTGCACTATCTACTTGGCAAACTTATCAATGATAAGGGGTTAGGAAAACCTCGTGGATACAGGAAAGACGCCAGCGTTTCTATCAATACTGAACGTGGGGCCTATATTTCTCTAAGTTTGGCATACGAAAGCACTATATACAAGAAAGTCATGAACGGAACGAGCCCACAGAGCAGTGAGCAGTTGCTTAAGTGGGCCAAAGATCAGGGTTTAGTGCCTGAAATCTAAAGATAGCCTCTGGGATATATACATATATTTAATCACATTATGATCTTTGGACCACACGCTGCGCCAGCATTTTGCAATCGTGAAACTCATTATTCTGCTGTATACTATAGGAGAAGATACTTTTGGCCAGCCCACAACTTAATAGGCGATCAATTGAGAAAATACACATATATTATCAACCAAATGAATGAATACAGTAACTGCTCTATAAGTTTTATACATTTTCTACGGCCCAATCGACGTCAATTCCGTGTTCGAGAAAGCTGCCCATGGAGCTAATTCTAATCCCAATAGTCTGAGGGCACCAATCTTCTCACCTTCCGATAATACCAGCTTACGGGACACCGCGCGCGATACACGGCAGACCATTAGGGATAATTAAATGCTGAATTGTGCGCGCTTCAAAACAGCGATTCCCCAGAGCGTTTTTGTATACCGCAGAATTGGTTCATACAGGAAGTTGAGTACCTCAACGTACAGTCTTTTCCGAGGCCCCATTACTGAGCCGCACATACGTCAAAAGGCACTATCCACGACTATATATAACTCTCCTTTAATAAGAACTCATTTCACACATAGTCATATCTGTCAAATCCCTGCTTCTGTTAAAAAGTAAGTATTTTTTTATTCGTTGATTCGCTTGACTATAAGGATAACATTGGACCCTTTACTTTCGCTGCCATATCTGGATAAGGCATTTGTCCATGCAGTTAACTGGATGGATTGCCGTATCTGTCCGAAAATTTGCATCACACTATGCCACTCGAGCTTCAATCAACACGCTCATATACCTAGTCGTGCTGCTCACCTCTTGTCTGCACTTCTCAAATGTTTATCTGTGTGCGGGCGAATTTCCTCTCACTGAAAACCCCGTCCCTCGCCAATATGGTGAAAAAATCATTTTTCTCGAATTCATGGCAAGCATAATTGCATCCGCAAGGTTCCCTGTATTATCTTTCGGGCTTAAATTGCCGGAACTTCTGAAAGTAATTGAGCCCTCGGTTTCGCATTAATCAGCATATTTCGCTATGAGTCATGCACTTTGCCGCTTTTCTGGTCTTCGATTGGTTTCAGTGGTTTAGGTTTATCCCCCATTACCCTCTATCTTTTCCATAATCAACACGCCGTTCGGACCTTGCACTACTAATACGAGCACTTTAGCCCGCCTTTATCTTCCTTTTTAATTTCTACCTGGGTCAATTGTGTTCTGATTTGGGGAATATTTGTTCGATAAAGCCATTCGTCCTCCAAAAGCGCCGCCTGCTCTTAACATTCGCAAGCGTGTCCCGCGTTCATTCTTATATATATAACCCGCGGAAAACCGGTTCTTCTCTTTCATTCAAGAAAACAGCTACATTGTGATTGCTTTCTGTTTTCTTCTTCTTCGTTATGGTTTATTACGGATCCGTACTAGTCCAAGCTCTATCCTTAAGTGGTGCAATTACTAACGTGTGGAATAGCCTTCGTGGCTATTCTTCTAGTATGTCTAAAAACGACCGTGAAATCTTACCTCAAGATGTTTTGCCTCTCCATTACGATCTCTCTCTGGAACCCGACTTCAAAACTTTTAAGTTCAATGGTCATTTAGAGCTTTCTCTCGACGTGGTGCGTGACACCAATACTGTCGTTCTTAATGCGCTGGATATGGAGTTCGGCTCTGTATCGGTCATCATCGATGGCAAAGAAACCCCTGCAAACAGCTCCAATTTTGACGAGGAAGCTCAAACTGTAACAATTGAGTTCCCAATCACTCTTAGCAAATCTGCTGACCCTGTTCTTTCCATTGACTTCATAGGTATTCTGAATGATAAGATGGCTGGCTTCTACAGATCTAGCTACAAAGCACCCGATGGTTCCAAGAAGTGGCTTGCAACCACTCAAATGGAGCCTACAGACGCTCGCCGTGCTTTCCCTTGCTTTGATGAACCTGCTCATAAGTGCACATTTTCTATCACTCTTGTCACTGACCCAACACTCACCGCTCTTTCGAACATGGACGCCGCTTCAGAAGTCATTAAGGATGGAAAGAAAATAACCACTTTTTCTAAAAGCCCCCTCATGTCAACATATCTTGTTGCTTTTGTTGTCGGTGATCTCAAATATGTCGAAAGTGACCTCTTCCGCATCCCTGTTAGAGTATACACTCCTCCTGGAATGGAAGAACGTGGCCATTTTTCTGCTGAACTTGCCGCAAAAACTTTAGCTTTTTTTGAGAAAACGTTCGACATGCCATTCCCTCTTCCTAAAATGGATATGGTTGCTATTCCTGACTTTTCTGCCGGTGCTATGGAAAACTGGGGACTTATTACCTATCGCGTTGTCGATCTGCTCTTCGACGAAAAGACTGATGGCGCTGCAACTAAAGAACGTGTTGCAGAAGTTGTGCAGCATGAACTTGCGCATCAATGGTTTGGTAACCTAGTCACAATGGACTGGTGGGAAGGTCTTTGGTTGAATGAAGGTTTTGCTACTTGGATGTCTTGGTTCTCTTGCAACAACTTTTATCCTGATTGGAAAGTTTGGCAGAACTATGTGGTGGATAACTTGCAATCTGCTTTGAGCCTTGACGGTTTGCGTTCCAGCCACCCTATCGAAGTTCCTGTCAAGAAAGCTGATGAAATCAATCAGATCTTTGACGCCATCTCGTACTCTAAAGGTTCGTGCGTCCTCAGAATGATTTCTAAATTCCTCGGTGAAGATACTTTCATTAAGGGTATTCAAATCTACTTGAAACGCCACAAGTATGGAAACACAGAAACTGCTGATTTGTGGAATGCTCTCTCTGAAGCTTCTGGAAAGGATGTGAGCCATATTATGGACATTTGGACTAAGCAAGTTGGATTTCCAGTTATTACGGTCGAAGAGGATGGTACGAAGGTTACTTTCCGTCAAAATCGTTTCCTTAACTCTGGCGATGTTAAGCCTGAAGAGGACCGTACGCTCTATCCAGTGTTTTTAGGTATTCGTACCAAGTCTTCAGTTATGGAAGATTTGACGCTTGACTCTCGTGAGATTACATTGGACCTTGGTAGTGACATTGATTTCTACAAGGTCAATGCGGATCAATCCGGTATTTTCAGAACTTCCTACCCTCCCTCTAGATTAGCCAAGCTTGGAGCTAACCCTCAGCTCCTATCTGTGGAAGATCGTGCCGGACTAGTTGCCGATGCAGGCGCTTTGGCTTCTAGTGGATATCAGAAGACTTCCGGTCTCCTCAGCCTTGTCTCTCAATGGCAAGATGAAACGGAATTCGTCGTTTGGCAGGAGATGCTTAGTCGAATTGCCCTTATCCGTAACGCTTGGATTTTTGAATCGCCCGACATTGCCGACTCTATAAAAATATTGCAGCGCGAACTGACTGCACCTATGGCTCACAAAATGGGCTGGTCATTTTCGGAAACCGATGGACACGTCGAATCTCAGCTTAAAGCTTTGCTTTTCTCAGTTGCCGGTCATGCTGGTGATGAAACTATCATTGCTTCTGCTTTGGATATGTTTGATAAATACTCTAAGGGTGACAAATCAGCTATTCACCCTAACATCAAGGGAGCTGTGTTTGGAATTGCTGTGAAAGAACTTGGTGCCCCTGCTTGGGATGTTCTTCTAGAGACCATCATGAATCCTATTAGCACTGATGAGAAGAATACGGCTTATCGCAATCTAGGTCGCTCCAATGATCCAGAATTGATCAAGAAGACAATTGACTTGCTTTTCAATGATACCATTGTTAAACCGCAAGATATATACTTGCCTATGGCTGGATTGCGGACCCATAAAGAAGGTATTGTAGCTCTTTGGAAGTGGACTAAGAATAACTGGGATGAAATTGTTCGTTTGCTACCTCCTGGTCTTTCAATGCTGTCCAGTGTTGTGTCTGTTACCACCTCTGGGTATGCTACGCCTGCTGGGTTAGCTGAAATTGAGAAGTTTTTTAAGAACAAGCCAACAAAGGGATTTGATCAAGGACTTGCGCAGTCTCTTGAGAGTGTACGCTCTAAATTGAGCTGGGTAAAACGTGACACGTCCGATGTGAAGAAGTGGCTAAAGGAGAGTGGATTTTACAGCAAAGACTCTACGCGTCTCTAAACTGTATATAAAAGGATGCGTGCTTTTGTTTCTTATTCAATGCGATTAAAAATAAAATTTTACATATGCTAATATAACCCAAACAGTGCATTGTTCAATATCCCCATAAATACTAAATTCTACCAGCGCTTGCGCTGAGATAGTACAGCGCAGAAGCTGCTATTGTAGATACGGCAAGACCTCTGGCACTTGTCGAGAAGTATAATCCCCAGGAAAGCGCTCGATTTGAATATGTGGAAGCGATTCTCCAGGGTAGCTGTTCGTTAGAGGTGAGTGGACGAGGAAGAGTCACCGAGGAGTCGATGATCGCGCCACCCAGGGGAACGGATATGCCCAGATACACAGGCACGTGGTCTGATGTTTTCACGGAGGGCATGCTTGTGTAGATAATCACTTTCTCTGGCTCGATATAGGGTAAAAATAAAATGCGGTCGGTCCAGGATGGAATCCTGTGAAGAGAGTATGTTCGAGTCCCGTCTTTCGGTGACTGAACAAACTTGTAGGTAGGCGGAAACGTGATGGGGGCCTCTTTGAGTAAGTGAAGAGTTCTCCCTGCATCTTTGTGTAGTGAAAGTTCGTCCAATTTAAGAAACCGGTTAATCACTTCCTGGTCAGTGAAGTCACACTCGTAAGGATCAAGGTCTGTAGAGTTGATAAGAGCCATGGATTCTGGTTGACTAGCACTTGGCATAGAACAACGGTAGTTTAGATCACCAAATACAAACAAATGTTGATGCTTTTTTGTATAAATAACGTCATCCTCAGGCTGAGCAGATGCCGGGGCAAATCTAAGGTACTTGACAATGCATTCATAGTCGTAATTGCGTGAATCTACCTCATTTTCATTAGCTGCAAGATGAGCACATACGAAGGTGAAAAGCACTGGGTCTAGTGAGCTGTCATCGAATGTATAGAGAAACCTGACCGCAATTGCGCCTTTCACTTTGATTTGCAGCGGACCTGTAGTCCCACAATCGCCTGCCTGGATCGAGCTGATCGATCCAGGCACAGATCTATTCAGCGAAGCAAATATCAATAGCATTGTGGGTCCCACATTAGAATTGAATACAAGTTCGTACTCCTTGTTGATTCGCTTCGCTGCATTATTGACCGCTGTCGAGTACGATTCCACGATGTATGTTAGATCGCCGATGAAGCTCCACCTAATTCCCGTGCATTCTTGCAAACCAACAGCAAGTATGTCCGGTGAGTTGATACTAAACTGTTTTGCTAGCTCATCGGTTAACTGTTCGCTATCAGGCAGTTCCTTTCCCGCATTGAATGTAATGATTCCAATGTCCATAGTGGTGAAGTATACGTTTCATAATCTGCAACGAAGGAAATAGAACTCTAAGTCACGCGACCAGGCCACGTTCTGTACCCTGTGCAGCAAGAAGCATACAGTGCATACAGCAGGACAACTACATATGATATGGATGCTAGTTAATAGTGTTATTAATTACGTATGCTACAATCAACACCCGGAAAGGCGTCAAAAATGTACCTTGGATACCTTTAGCTGCGAACAGTAGAAGTTCATCGCCGAAAGCACCCAAGATTTTTCTTATTCTAGAGAGACGAAGGACCGAAGTCACTGGCAACGTTGCACCGTCTTAGATCCTGGCGCATCGTCGTGGCATGCTCTCAACTTCCTATAAAGAAAAAAAGAAACTCTTTCGCGTAGGAATTCCATATAAAAAGTTTCGCGAAAAAGCAGTTGCTATGACAATTGATACTTGGGCCGTTGTAACGGTCTTGGTTGCTTTCGTTCATTATCGCATCAGTATTTCGAGAACGCGCATTATGACTAATTTGATGCAGGGATAGCTTTAGATAGTGTGTCGCCAGACAATTATATCTCCAGATCGTCTATGATCATCGTGAAAGTATGTGTTGAAGAATCTTCTATGCTCCTCGTAGTGCAGCGTTGTGTTGCAGTATTGTTGCATGAGTGGCAGCATTTGCTCAAAGAAAACTAGGTATTCGGGCCAGGCGTGCGTGCCGTTTGTGCCGCTTTTAGTGATTTGTGTTTTGACAAACAACTCAGTGTTGTCGTAAAATTTGTCTGCTTCGTCACGATAGGTGCTGCGGTCCTCAAGGCTGTAGCCGATCGGCGGCTCGCATGTAAGAAACCACGCATCGGTGTGCGGACTATGAAAGTAGGATTGCCAGGGAGTAGAGTGACAAGGCATGAGAAACCCTACAGACTCTGGCTTGATTTCTCTGACGAGATCTGACACGTCGATCACGCCTCGCTGATGTACCATATTAAAGAAATAGGCGGCAGGTAGGTTCACAGTAAGTGCTACAGCAATCAGCCAGAACCGTATTGATGAGTTGTTTAGCTTCGCATATGCTGATCCGATCAGACAGTTCCCAATAGGGAGGAGCGAGAGGATAAATCGGTGTTCTTTGTGGGAGATCAACGAGTATGTCGCTGTGACGAATACGAGCGTCCATACGAGCGCGCTCTTCCTGTGAATGATCAAAGCGTACAAGAAGGCAGGCAAGTATCCCATGAAAAGCAAGGGGATTCCCTGTGAGATGTAGTAGTGGATAGGTGAGGCCCCGTAGAATACAGAGAGGGAGTCCGAGACGTTGAAGTTGTAGAACTGGTATATTGGGAGCATGAGCTGTTTTGTGATGTAATAGTTCAACGCGGCATCTGATGCGATCACTGCAATTGCGATCACTAGGCACACTACTAGAACTTTTGTTGTCTGTAGAATACCAAATGTAGTTGTAGCCTGCGCAATGAATAGCAGGCCTGGCATTATCCACAGCAAAATCGCAGTTGGCCGTATGCAAGTAGCTATAAGGATAAGGAACACGGTAAGGTAAATTGACCGATATGAGCGATCAAATTGCGAAGGCCACGGCCAGATAGCGCAGGTGAATGCCGCGAACGACGCTTCCATTGAGTTAGAGAAAGTGCGTGTCATTGTGTACCAGGCGAATGGGTTTGTGAGTGAGGCCAGAAGAGCAAACTTCGCGGGTCTGACACCAAAGAGGCGTTTTGCGAAGACAAAAGTGGCCCAGTCGGCACAAGCGGCAAATACAGATTGCAGGAGTCGCGGCGCGAGGATCAGCCACCGAGTTTCAGACAGGTTGAGAGAATCGACGCATTTGTAGAGGAGTATGAAGATCGATGGATGGATCCAGCTGCGTATATGGTGCTTCCATTCCCACGTTAGGTAGCCATAGCCGTAGTAGTACCAATGGGCAGGTTCGAGGCTTTGCCAGTATTCATCAGGCTGGCTAAATGTTTTAGTAGTTAATGCGTTGATTACGCGTACTGCCACACATAAGAGCAGTACCAACATTGGCGGGGGAGGTTTTTGGGAGTGAAAGCTGAAAGCTGTGAACCTCCGAGGGAACTTATTCTTTTACAGTGTTGATGTCGCTGGCGAGGACACGCACAGCCAGGAAGCTGGTTGATTATGATGTAGTTAGGTCGTTCTTCAGTGCTAGTAAGCAAACGCAATCAATTTCTAGGGTGTTGCCGTAAGTAGAGAAAGTGGTCAATCGTCCGCATAAGAGAACCTATTCTAACCTAATAGTTATACACCGCAGTTCATGTACGCGATAATCTCAAATGTTGACAGCTATTCGGAATTTATTCCATATTGCGTAGAATCCACTGTTACTGCAAAAGATACTAAAACTGGCCAGCCTGCTGCCGCTACTCTGAGAGTCGGATGGAAAAACTTCGATGAGTCCTTCGAAAGCAAACTCACATGCGTAACTCCCCACACTGTGATCGCTGAAGCGTTAAATAACAGCGTATTTGATACATTATACTCTGAATGGACCTTGAAACCGATACCCGCAAAGCCGAATCTTACCAAAGTGCATTTGAATCTTGTCTTCAAGTTCAACAACCCGATCTACAACACTGTTTCTAACGTTTTCGCGCCTACAGTCACTGAACTCATGATTAGAGCGTTCACTGATAGAGCTAAACAACTTGCCAGTGCAAGTATGTAAATATTATCTCATATGTAATAAGTTCCTTGTTAAATCATCATTCGTTCCAGAGTGTATTCAATAATCGACCCCTCTTCCTGCAGTCGTGTGATCCGATCGACGTGCTTCTCCGTATATGGAACTAGCGCGTCTGCTAACTGCTTAAACCCTTTCAGTTTTGCAAGTTCGGTCATTTTATACGATCTCAGTATCACGTGCAGCAGTCTCTGCGCAACAATAGACGTTCTCGCATTGGTGTTCCAATCTCTAATGTATCCCAGGAGTGATGCAAGCTGTTCGCTGGATAAATGGCTCACAATGTCGTCCACGGCTCGCAGTCCCAGAACGCTGTCCTCATCCTGTCCGTTCGCTATCACGTTCCGAAAAAGGTTCAGTAGCTTCATAGGGTAATCCATAGACATTGCCATCAGGATAGCATTCTTCCAGTCCTTCTTGAAAAGGTAGTTATTTAGTTCCTGTTCCTGCTCAACTTGCTTCGTTCGTTTCTGCTCATCTTCAGCAATCTTCTCCTCAGTGACATCAGTCCAAATGGTAAGTACAGAGTCACCTGATCCCGAAACTAGCACTCTACCATCCTCTTTCGCCGCTAGAGACCATACCTTATCTTCGTGGGCATCTAAAGTGACATCGCACTCACCGCTTTTCACATTCCACACTTTTACCAGTCCTTCGCCGCCAGATGTAGCCAGCTGATGCCCTTCGGTTATAAATAGAACACGTAGAACAGAGTTGGAATGTCCTTCAAATGTCTTTAGACAGGTATAGTCGTTCAGGTTCCATAACTTAGCCGTCATGTCACCGCTGCAGGTAGCAATAACTTTATCATATTTGCTGTACTTCACGCTCCAGACTCCTCGTTTATGTCCTTTCAGTATTCCAATAATTTCGCCGCTGTCAGTGTCCCAGATTTTGACGCTTCGGTCTTGACTCGCAGTGGCAAACGTTTTGTCGTTAGGGGCAACGTCAATGGCATTAATATCCTTGTCGTGTGCTTTTCTAGTATACAGAGCTTTGCATGTAGAGCCCTGGTCCAAGTCCAATTGCCAGACCTTCACCGTCAAATCTTGCGAGCCGGTAACAATGAAGGGAGGCGGGTCTGTAGGTCGGCGTCCCTGCAGCTTCGCAAAGCAGACAGCGCCTACAGACCCAGCATGGCCTATCAGATTAGCGCTGATAGTGTATCTATTATTTTCAAGGTCCATGCGCCACACTATGGCAGTGTTATCCTTAGAAGATGACGCTAACCACTTGCCGTCGACGGAGCGGTCAAGACTGATCACGACATCCTTGTGCCCACGCAGAGCGTTGTGTTCAAATCCGTTAGAGCTAAGCAGCCGTATAACAGCGGAATTTGCAGCAATGGCTAAACGCTGGTCTTTCTCGCCGACGAACGTGCAATCTATAATCTCCGCGTGGTGACCAGCCATACGGCGGTTCTCCGTAATTTGTTGTTGATCCAGGTCCATATCGACGATCGTCTGGTCAGACAGCACGACTATCATTCTATTGTGGCCATCGTACACTATTTGCGAAACGCCAATCTCCTCTTCGCTGTTTTCGGCTTCAGGGATTGTGCACAGGATCTCTTCACTGGTTGCGATGTTCCATGTTCTCACAGATCCGTCCATGCCGCCAGAGTACACGATTAGGCCGGACGACTTCTTTGAAATTTCTGGACTTAGAAACCCAACAGTTTCAAGAGAAGAGAGCGCGGGAATAGTGCGTTGCAGCTTGTGTGATTTCGTATCCCAGACGCAGATGACTCTATCACGTCCGCCTGAAACAAGAACAGAGGCGTCGGCGTTGAAATCTAGACCTCTTATGACACTAGTGTGTCCATCTAGTACTGCGATACATTTTCTAGACACCAGATCCCATATTCTTACGGTGCAGTCGTCTGCGCCAGATGCCAACCACCATTTTGAGCCTCCAGATTCACCCCAGATCTTCAATGCACTAATGACACCACGGTGGCCTTTGAGGTTGTGTGTAGTGAATCCGCCTTCTATATCCCAAACCTTTATCGAGCCGTCAGAAGCACCACTCGCAAGAAGAGTCGACGTATCGTCAGTTGCAGATACAATTACTGGTGCAGTGTGTGCTTTTACCTTGCGCACAAGTGTACAGCTAGGCAGTGTGTATGTAGACATCTGAAAGGATCGTGAAAACACTACAAGATACTGGGCAGAGTGAGTCAATGAAAGAGACGTTACTAATTCGCCATCGCCTTCAATTCGTGCGATCTCTTCACCTGTAGATAACTTCACTATAACGACATCTTCCCCGATCGGTGTGACAAGTAGATCCTTGTCGAAGCTAACAGCAAGCGTTCCACCGCTATATATCGGATTGAAGCTGTGCGGCTTATAATCGCTTCTTAGCACTGTAGCCATTATTTATCAATAGAGCCGAACACAGAATCAGAGCGTGAAGCTCAAGAACGAGGGAAAAAAAAATACGGTGCGATCGATTTTTCTTTCTCGGTGTATGGCGGGCAAGAAGTTTTCTCTTCAGATGGGAATTGCCTAAAAGGGTAATTTTTCTGTTAATTAACAACACGCTGGAACCGTAAGTGCGAGCCTCGAGGCGCCTTTTACTCTGAATAAAACGCTTGCGATCAGGTCCGCAAAGAATAATAGAGTATTTATGGTAGTCAGTCGTAGAGCGAAGGTTAAGGCCGCAAAGAATTTAGTGGTAGACGAATCAGACAGCTATTCTGAGGACGCCGCTTCTGATGGATCAGAATACAATACTACGCCAGAGAGCGATGAGTCAGATGACGATAAGGACGTTATTGAGTACGATTCGTCGTCTACGGACGTGGAAATAGTGGAACCTAAACCTAAGAAAAGAAAGGTAAAAGCTAAGAAAGAAGACAAAGATGAAGAGGAGGCGGTTCCATCTGAGGCAGAGCCAGAAGCGTGGATCTTCGAGCCGACACCACTCCATCCTTTGGCCCCGGATTTTTCTGAGCCTCTCACAAGAGTGAAAACTCCACCGAAGAAAAACCCAGACGGATCTAAACGTGAGCTGATGACAGAAAAGCCTGAAAAGGAGGATTTCGAAAACAAAATCGACTACCTCCGTGAGCTGCAGCGGTATATGGTGGACAACAAATCGGCTAGAGTAGCAACTTTCTATCTATACCGTCAGCACCCGCAGCTGCTTGGCCTTTTAACGGAGGAGGAGCCAAGAGAACCAGTTGTTCCAATAGATCAACCTAAAGACATCGTTACGCCATTATTGCCGTTCCAACGTGAAGGTGTGGCGTGGCTGCTGCGACAGGAACGTGATCCGAAGTACAAAGGCGGTATTCTTGCAGACGAAATGGGTATGGGTAAAACTATACAAATGATAGCACTATTTGCTACTGAGCCACGCCGATCGCCTAACCTTGTTATATGCCCTACTGTTGCACTTATTCAGTGGAAGAATGAGATTGCTCAGCATACGGGCGGCAAACTCAAGACTTTAATACACTATGGTGCGAAGAGGGACCAAAATAATGTAAACTTTGCTGATTACGATGTGGTACTTACTACTTATGCAACTATTGAATCTTCATATCGCAAACAACAGTCTGGAACTAAACGCCGAGGGATGATCGTTAAGGCACAAAGCTCGCTCCACAACACCAAGTTTGAACGGATCGTGCTAGATGAAGCGCACAACGTTAAAAGCCGGGCAAATAACACTACACGGGCCGTTATCAAACTAGAAGGCGAATCGAAGTTTTGTTTGAGTGGTACGCCGCTCCAGAACCGTATAGGCGAACTGTACTCTCTTATCCGGTTCATGAAGATTTACCCATATGCGTACTACTTCTGCAGAAGATGTTCCTGCGAAAAATCTGTGTGGGGCCATCAGTACTGCGATAAATGTGGCTGTCACGGTACCGGACACAATGCCTGGTTCATGGCGGAGATCCAGAATCCCATTCAGCGCGCCACAACTAACGAAGATGCTCGTGAACCTATGGTGAAGCTCCACCGATTACTGAAACAGATATCGCTGCGGAGAACGAAAATCGAGCGTTCAGAGGATTTGGGTTTGCCTCCACGAATTGTGCGTGTCCGGAAAGATTTTTTCAGCCCAGAAGAGCTTGATTTTTACAGAAGCATTTACGACGATTCACGTCGCCAGTTCGACGTGTACGCGAACAAAGGTGTGGTTTTAAATAACTACGCCAATATCTTTACGCTAATTATGCGAATGAGACAGGTAGCCGATCATCCGGATCTCTGTCTTCGCAGTGACTCGGCTCTTGCTCAGGGCCTCACTGAAGTGGAAAAGAAAATGATCTGCAGACTCTGCGATGAAGAGGCCGAAGAGCCTATTGAGTCGAAATGTCATCATGTTTTCTGCCGTGCCTGTATAACGAACTACGTCGAGAGCTTTGATTTTGATTTAGCTAAGCTGCAATGTCCCGTGTGCCATGTTGGATTGTCTATCGATCTCGAAGCACCCGCGCTCATATTTCCTTCGGAGTTCACTGGCAGAAGTATTGTTGATAGAATAGATATGAGCAGATGGCGGAGCTCAACCAAAATTGAGGCGCTCGTGGAAGAACTGTATCGTCTACGCAGCAAGAAAGTCACGATCAAGTCGATTGTCTTCTCGCAGTTCACTAACATGCTTGATTTGGTCGATTGGCGACTGAAAAGAGCAGGTTTTGAGACTGTCAGGCTACAGGGCGGAATGACTCCTACACAGAGGGACAACTCTATCAAATATTTCATGAATAATGTTCATGCGGAGGTTTTTTTAGTGTCCCTGAAAGCCGGTGGTGTTGCTCTGAATCTCTGCGAAGCGTCACAGGTGTTCATAATGGATCCTTGGTGGAACCCTAGCGTTGAGTGGCAATCCGGAGACCGCGTGCATCGCATTGGCCAGTACAGACCTGTCCGCATTACTCGACTGATTATAGAAGACAGCATCGAGTCTAGAATCGTGGAGCTGCAGGAAAAGAAAGCTAACATGATTCAGGCCACGTTGGCGCAAGACGAAGGCGCACTAAACAGACTGACGCCTGCTGACATGCAGTTCCTTTTCTCTTCATAATAAACATGTAAATACGATGATAAATATATTAGCATAGTATATTAGATAGCAAAAATTACTATTTTACCATCAATTCCAGCAGTACAGATCTTTGTGACTTTGCCACCCGAAGACTCGAAAGGTCTTACCACAGTGATAGTGTTCTGGTGTATTGTGGGTAACACGCTGTCGGACTGGTCAGACCCTTTGAGATCAAGTCGTCGGAACATGCTCAAAGCAGAACTGTCACCAGTAGTCGTCTTCGACGAGGTTTCAGGATCGTCAAGCGAGCGTTCTTGCTTCCACCCATTCTCATTACCGGAAAAGATAACGGGGTGGCACGCGAATCCTGCGGCAACAAGCGACGTCTCGGAAACCCAAGTCAATGTTTTGAACGGAAGGATGTCTGTCTTCACGTTAATAACTGCACGCGGAGGCTGTTCTGGGGCAGACGGATAGACCACAGTGACGGAAGCGTCGTGGGCACAGTACGCCAGAGAGTCGCCAGAGGGAGAGAACGCAACATCGTGGACCCACGAACCGGTTTCGTTAGTAAACTCGCCGCAGAGAGTCTGAAACGGAATGCGTTCACCCCAGGCAGTTGGCGCAGGACGTTCATCGACTCCTTTGATGTAGGCTGAGAATACCCGAGCGTATCCGTCGGTCGAGGCAGCGGCCAGAAGAACAGAGTTAGGATGCCAGTCGATGTTGAGCACAGTCGAGTGAAGGGGTTTCTTTATATGCTTTGAAACCCACCAGTCGTTTTCCTCTTCGAAGTAACAAACCGCAATTAAGCGAGCGCCAGAACCGACGGCGAACTTGCGTTCGTCTGGCGACCAGCGAACAGACGTCGCTGCGCGGTTGATTCTAAGCAGCACCAAACTCGGCTTCCACTCACCAGAAGCATCTCGATCCCATACCAAGGCATTTCTGTCTTGCGAACAGGTGACTATTCTTCCTGAAGGAGATATGTCCAGACCAGTAACGGTTTTATCGTGCTCGGTGAGAGTATGGGACAGCTTGAAGTTGTTGTAGAGCTCGACGTTAGACGCGCGCGGGACCGCAAGCAGGTCTTTGTTCGCCGAAAAGGCAAAATCAGCAATTGAAGAATGACCTAATTGGTGTATTTGGGGCATTTATTATTGCTTAAATCGGCAGGAGTATGATCGCTCTACTGCGCAATGTCCAGAGGTAAGTGGCTAGGGTCGGAAGGTGGTGGTATTTAGCATGACAACTGCCCTGCCTGTCGCGATGAACTATGGACTATGCCGCATTCAAGGAAGGAATCGACGCGTTGGCTTGCGATCGAATTGGTGAAATAGTGCAGTACAACTTACCGGTTACTTCCGACGATGTAGTGGCTCTTAAGTTCGAGCAGCAGGACGGTGAATGCAGGATCGTGTACTATGTGATCTATTCCGAAGAGTTTCTGTGTCCGGTTATATACTTTGACGTGTATCTTCAGCGTGATGATGGTACTATGGAGATAAATAATATAAAAACAATAGAATATCTGCTAGAGAAATGGGCCGCGAACGTGCAGGAGAAGCCGGTAGTGAGCAGTGGCATTCACCCGGTCACTCTGCTCTCTTCGAGCTTCGTGCACCCGTGCATGTCAAGCGAAATGAGCAAAACTTTAGGATGGGCTCAGCTAACTGCTCATCAACAGATCACGCACTGGTTAGAGATCTACGGATCGGCTGTTGGTCTTAGGATCTCTGGTTGAGCAGCCTCAGGCCTTTCATCACAACCGCAACAGAAGCACCCGCTATCGCCGTATTCACGACGGCGCTCAGGATCTTGGTGTGCAGTTTTTCTGTGCTGTAAGCTAGAGAGTACGGTATATCCGGTCGAAAAGTGACCATAGTGTACAGTCTCAGCCATCTGTCTTTCAAAACTCTTTCTAAAATCCGTTCCAGCGAGCGTCGGGCAAGATAATGCCAGTCTTGGACACCGCGGCGCATCTCATCGTAATTCGCCATTGAAAGGTCGCATATAGCAATCAGATCTTTATGCCTGCTGGCGGTGTATAAGTCATATGCGTCTTTCAGCGATTTTTTCGTCTCCAGGATGTGCATTAGAACCTTCACGTCTTCAAACCCGGCGTTCATTCCTTGCCCGTAAAACGGCACCTGCGAATGGGAGGCGTCGCCAATAATAATACCTTTACCCTTGTGGTTGTACGGTGTGCACTTTATGCTCACCAGCGATCCTCGCGGATAATTGTGGTAAATGTACTTCAGTCTAGCCTCGCCAATTAGACTTACGGCATCAGGGAAGTTTGCAGAAAAGAAACTCATGAACGATTCCTCCGTATTGAGTTCATCAAAAACAGATGCAGGCGCGAATAGAGTGGATGTGAATGATTTGTCAGCATTAGGCAAAGCTATGAGCATGAAATCGCCCCTAGGCCATATATGTAGCCTGTTGGGGTGTAGTATGAACTCGTTTGATTCGGACGCAGGTATAGACAGTTCGAGATACATGTGAGGGATGTACACCTGCTGAAAATTCATTCGTTCGACGCGCATTATATGATTTCTCACAGCCGAAAAAGTTCCGTCAGCGCCGATCACAGAAGCAAAGCCCCCAATATTGCATATCTCATCGCCGCACTGAAACTCTAGCTCCATTAAACTCCAGTCGATCCTCTTTAGTTTATGATTAAATTTCACTGTAATTCCATTTTTGTCAAGTTCATCTAACAATAAGCCATTAAGCAGAGTTCGGTCAATGGAATTGATGCTCTCGCCGTATAAACCGTAAGGCTGGTAGGCCTCCTTTCCGTCAAGGGAGTGGATCAGCCGTCCCGACATTGGAATCATGTGCTTTGCAATCAAGTTGAGAGCATCCGGAGCTACTTCAGCTAGTGTTGACATTCCCCTTGCTGAGATAGCCAAATTGATAGATCGACGTCCTTTGAGCGCAGTTTCGTCGACTCTGAGATCACTTCTGGCTTCAAACACTTCAACTTCATATCCGAGTTTTTGAAAAGCCAATGCCGCAACTGATCCCACTAGTCCGGCGCCAACAATCGCTACCTTTTCGGTCATACTGTTCTATTACTATAGCAAGAGCCAGACAATAGTTCTCTACCAATTAAAGGTAAGATGTCCTCGATTTGGCCGCTGTTAATACCGCAATAAGTTGCGTGACAGTGCAGGATGAGTGGTCGTTCAGATCACTACTAAAGCCGGGTAACTGGGTCTAGAAAAATCAATTTTTGCGCTGACCGAGTGTACCTAACTTTTCATTCACCTTTGTACTTATAGAAATAAATTAGTGTCAATAATGATCATGAGAATTATGTTTTATTTCGAAAAGACGCCAAGTACATGTTTAGTCGATTGTAAATGAGTAAAAAGATACTGTCATATGATGTTATTTTGCTGTGCACCAGTCGGAAAGACGGTTTACTCGCTGTCAAATGAAGTGAAATTCCAACCTTTAAGCACTACTGATGACAAGTTTTCTTTTACTTAATTTATAATGTTTGCTTCTTCTGGCAGCTAACAACTGCAAGCAGTTCGATTGACCGCTGACTTTGGCAATTCGTAATTCATTCTCATGGTCTATTGTAGTTGTCGTAACCTCGTTAATAACTGTTCCATTTTCCCTTTGCGTGCCTCCACTAGTTCTCTCTGTAAATCAGGATCTAATTGGGTCCACATAGCCTTGAGCATTTCAGACACATGTTTTCCTGAAACATGTGTCAGAACAGGCAGGAAGTCAACCTCCGAGCTTTTCATTTTTAGCGCCCACAACGCTGTTGTACTCAAAAGGTAAGCTTCAGCGGTTCTCTTCTCGTTAGAAAGTGTTTCCGCATGCGCTAATAAGCCATTTATTTGTTCTTTATTGAACTGCTTAAGGTCAGGCACAGATAGCTTGTATTTCTTTTGTAGCGCCACGGCAAGAGTGTCGAGATCGGAGCCTGCGACTTTGACTAGAGGATCTTTAGTTATTCCGGACAGGATATTTTCTTGCAAATCTTTAAGTGAGTCAGGAAGCGATAGAGCAGCCCAGCAAGAAATGAGCAATTCAGAGGCTCTTGTTCGGGCGAGTTGTTTCTGTTCTTCAATCTCGCACGCTTTCCAGGTGCTTGACATCGCACTGTAAGCCCTTTTCACAATCCATCTACATTTATGCAAGCGCTCGCCTATTTCGTATGCGAAGGCTAAATTGAATTTCCGCTTGTTCTCGAGTTTATATGTCATGCTAGTGGCTTCCACTAGGTCACGGATCTCGATGTCCAGCGAGGTTTTGTCCATGATGTAGCCATCACTCACTAAGCAATCAGGAAGGTACGTAGCAATAGAACTGTCCACTTTGAGAGACTCCAGGCTCAGAGGAGAATGTGCTTGGTTTGCGATTTCCGCTAGTTTTGTATCGGATATGATGCAAGTAGCTAGAACCTTAGAATCAGGGAAACTATGGGGGTCTATTGTTTGCAGTTTGGCTAGCGGCACAACACCAGTAGACTTTAGTTCTGAAACCAAGCTGTTTGTCAGGTCGTCAATAGATGCTCCAGGTTTGTACAGGTTTCCGAGGATCTTGAATCCGTTACGTCGAGCGATAACTGTATCAATGTCTGAGAGAGTAAGGGGTTCTGTGGCGCTGGTAAGCTCTTCTTGGAGCGATGCTGATCGTTTATCAAGGTACTCCTTTCCAAAAAGGATATTCGAGTCGAGTATTGCGCTAGCGACAGAGTTTGAAAGATAGTTGACGAGTTCGAGAGGCAGTTGATGATCTGCACTCCATCTGACAAGCTCGACCGGGTGCTTTTGTAGATCTGAAGACAGCAACTGAGCTAGTCGGTCGATTTCAACTGAAGAATACACTACGCCCAGATGAGTAAAGGCGCCGCTGGACGCTATGTAGTCAGCAACTACAGTGGCTGGCACCTGTAAAGCGGCGGCAATTTCGCCAGGCGTTGCTTTGTCAATTGAATCAAGATAATTAGCGATCAAGTTGTTGATCCATTCACGCGAAGCGAGCCCTCCATTGACAGCGAACAGTTCGCTGTTGTAAGTAAGAAGATCACAGATGTTGGCTAGATCGTCCTCGGAGACTGTCGGCTCTCTCCTGAGAAAGTTCATCAGGTGCGGCAAACAAAGGCAAAAACAAGAATAAACAGCTGGTACGCAAACAATAGTCAAGGCGTGATAGCTGTGGTATTTGGCAGGACAATATTCGATCGTGAGATGGATGATGTCACGTGATGTATAACAACTCTCGGCGACACGATTCTTCCTGGATTTAGTAGCGGACACATGCGATCGACTATCTACTCTACGCTGATCCGGGTACCGGAGCGGGTGCAGCAGGAATGGAAGCAGGTAGTTGAATCTAAGGGGACGATCGTGGGCGAGGCGAAATTTGCTGCGGATGTTGTGGAGTACAGTATAGAAGGCATAGACGCCAATGAGCTGCGACAAGCAGTATTTGACATCGAACTAGAACGGGGCCAAGTGATAAGTGTGCGGAAATATGCACCAGCGGCTGTTAAACTAGTGGTCTTTGACATGGACTCGACGCTAATTAAGCAGGAAGTCATCGACATGATAGCGGCTAAGGCAGGCATAGAAGAGAAGGTCGCTGGTATTACCGAGCTTGCAATGAGAGGCGAGATTGATTTCAACGAGTCTTTGAGGCAGCGGGCGTCTCTTTTAAAAGGTATTACAGGTGATGTATTTGAAGATCTGAAGAAAGAGCTGATATTGACGCCTGGCGGGCCAGAGCTTGTGCAACGTCTGAAACAGTATGGCGTTAAAACCGCTGTTCTGTCCGGAGGATTTA
Organism: Tortispora caseinolytica NRRL Y-17796; assembly: GCA_001661475.1. Taxonomy (NCBI): domain Eukaryota; kingdom Fungi; phylum Ascomycota; class Trigonopsidomycetes; order Trigonopsidales; family Trigonopsidaceae; genus Tortispora; species Tortispora caseinolytica. The sequence goes on from KV453842.1 coordinate 1,340,672, forward strand.
TACCTTTAGCTAAATACGTTCAAGAACAGTTGGGATTAGATTATGCTTTTGCTAACAGCCTCGCTGTTGTTGGCGGCAAACTGTCGGGCGAAGTTGAAGGCGAAATCGTTAATGCAAACCGGAAAGCTGAATTGCTCCAGGAGATTGCCGCGAAGGAGGGAATAGAACTGAAGGATACAGTAGCGATCGGCGACGGTGCTAACGATCTTGTAATGATGTCTGTTGCGGGGTTCGGCATAGCGTTTAATGCCAAACCTATTGTACAGCAGAAAGCGCCCTCGCGGCTAAATGGTGATTCACTACTAGACGTACTGTATATGCTGGGGTTCACATAGACGCTGTATATACGGAACACTAATGTTTTGCATGTAACATGTAGCTAGTAGTCGTATTCGCCCTCTTTTTCGTCGACTTTAGCGGGAGCCAATGCCTTGAGAATGGACAGTGGCCCAACGGCCTTTATATAGTCGACTTCCTGCTGCGTTCTGGCCAGCAGAAATCCCATGAACCCGGTAGTGTTTATGCTCATAGACACATCTCCGTCGCTGTACACTTCCTGGGTCCGCGGCACCATTGCCATCCACTCAGTGGTCATGGCGAAGTTGAATGAGATGGGCGCTTCTGCTCTCCTTAGGATAGTCAGCACGCGGGCTAGCAGCTGCGAGAACTTCATTGCAAGCTCAGACTCATCTTCGGTACCGGAAAGCGGTACTAGAAAGTGCGCGTACGGTATTTCTGGATGTGATAGCGGTTTCCTTGTGTGGTCCCATGTACCGTCAGAGTCAGTCTTGTATGCGTGGCAGATGTGGTCGAAGTATGTTTGGAAATCGTCCGGGATAGGCAAGAACTGCATGTGCTTGTGCGGCTGAGAGGCGCCAGAATTAGCGCCGCAATTATAGAAACAGAACCATCTTTCTGTGCTGGAATTGAGCGACTTGAGGACGCTCATTGCATTGCCGAGGTCAGGTTCGATGAGCGGGGTATTCTGCGAGACGAATTGTTTTGTCACCAGCAGCGCGTGTTCGGGCACCAGCGGGAACTTGTTAAGCAGCACATAATAATCGTGCAATTCTTCGACTATGAGATCCTTTTCGGGTGGGCTGAACGGGTCGAACGGCGGAGCGTTCTTCTTCGGAGGAGTGAACAAGGGCTTGTTTGCGAGCGAAGGGGCATGACGTATCTCGAAGGAGAACGGTCCCTCGTTTATCATGATGGGTTCAGATGTAGTGAAAACTATCTTTTTGTTTTCGAGTGCCTTTTTGTACACTTGGCTGATTTTCTGTCGCAGTTGGTTCATGTTTTTGTGTGGTTGGGTTGGTTGGTGGAGGTGTGGTGCGGAAGTGCAATTAGGGCGCTCGCTCGGTCAAGCCTGTGTGCCCATGAACCCGGTGCAGTTTGCGGCGCCACATAAACATTTCAGCGGTTCTGATCCTTGGAACCATGAGAAATTATAATTGTAGCATATTTCATCTCCATTGCGTATACCCTGTGATCCCGCGAACAGACACATGTGCGGTTCGTCGTCGATCAGCCATAGTTCCATCTGCGAGTTAGGATCGCACGAATGGTTCGCAAACCGGGCTTCTGATCCACGCACACTTGCGTCAATATACATACCCTTGTTCATGCACAGAATATAAAAATGTGTGCCTCTGTTCGCAAGTAGCCGCTCATTTAGCATAGACTTATCGATGATCTCGCCTGTGTACTCGAGAATGAGCTCCCCGGCAGTATAGTCGCGGATAGCTCTCAGTCCATGTCCCTTTTGTCCCGCCAAGAACACTTCGTACCCGCAGGTGTATGCATTGCCCAGCTTCTGTTGGCGGTAAAACTCCTGGATTTGCCGATTGGTACAGTTCGCTGCCTTACATATTGCGTCAGAACACTCGTACCTCAACGCCCTGTTCAGACAGTCCTCGGCGCAGTCGTTCTTGCACACACACGCTGGACGCGCCAGTCGATCGCGCTGTAGCTTTGACCGCATCCCGCTACTGTATGCGTTCCTGTACAGCGGCTTCCAGTCCTTTGTCCGCGTTTTCTTCAGTGCCGGATTGTAGTATTTCGACGGCAGCTGGAACCCGCTATACCGACTCATCTTCTGCAGACCCGCCCCTAAAGGCAACCTGAACGCGAACTTGCTGCTCTTACCTACACAGTACACGCCACGATCAACCACTCCAGGCCGATCGCGAACAACAGTCTTGGGCAAACTGTCGGAAATCTCGTCAATCGCATGTCGTAGTATTTCATTATTGTTTGCTACGTGACTGAAATTAAAAAACACCGATATACTGTGTTTTACGTCCATCGTAGCAGTGCTCGCAGAGTCTGCGTTGCTGCCCGCCGATCTTCCCTCCTAACACACTAGCCTCTTACCATAAGCCTCATCCACTATCGCCCGCAATGTGGTGGCTTCTTGCTTTGATCGCTTCTGTGTCGCTGCTAACATTCATTCTTTTGTTTGGCCGCGCTCCGGCCTTCAAAAACAGTATAATAGGGTCTGCTTACGTCTTCTTGGCGGTATCGTTGCCCTCGTCGCTTTACAAATTAGACTTGCTCCTTTGCAAAGGCGCGATTACTAACCACTTACAGGCCTCATTTAACTACCTGCTCTACGACAGAAACTGGGCCGTTGTTATTATATACGCAGCAATCGTTCTTTTCGAAGAATACCTCTTCTTTTCTTGCATCTTTCCTACCCTCCCAGGTCTGCTTCAGCTTCTTTCAATTATCATTGCTCCCTTGTCCTTTGTGGCGCTTTTCTTCGCCTGCACGGCAGATCCAGGCGTTATTACACCACAGAACGTCCAGAGAGCTATCACACTCAACCCCTATGACAGATTATTGTTCATGCCCTCAGAATGTTCCTCCTGCAAAATTTTAAAACCTGCGAGAAGCAAACACTGCTCTATTTGTAAATGCTGCATATCAAAAGTCGACCATCACTGTCCCTGGATCAACGCTTGCATAGGCCAGAACAACCAGCGCTTTTTTATCTTATTTTGTCTCGCGAACGTGCTTCTCACCTTCACCGGCCTTATTCTCTCGGCCCACGCAGTTCTCGACGCGTACCGTGACTACATCGACTCGGTCGATCCTCCGCTGCCTTCCATCTGGAACCCATACACTTTCAAAATCCTTCTGCGTGAAGGCTACATAGAATCCGGACACTTCATAGTATTCTGGACCTCACTGCTCATGCTTCCACTTGCACTGGCATTCTCGTTCCAACAGCTCCTATTCATCGCGATGGGCTACACACTGAACGAGCACTCGAAGTGGCAGGCTATTAAGGCGGGTCTTGCTGACGGCAACCTCGATCAATACGTTGACGTTAACGGTACGCCTTACGGTATGGGTCCTAACGGATCAGGCTCTATTGCGCTTCAATGGCTTGGAAACAGCTACAATCGTACGCTCACACCCGAAGAGGACCAAATGATCCAAAGCCACGATCTCCATATTACTAAGGTCACTTCCTGGAAACAGCTAAATAACATGTACGACAAGGGAGTCATCGGAAACTTCAAAGAAGTATTTTTTGGACCGTTCCTATAGCCATGCGTACTGATTCGATAGCCGATCTGTCAACCGAGCTTTGTTCTGTCTCCTAGCTAAAGTAATCGGTGCTCTACCCTTTTTCCCGGCGTTTCTTTTACCCGATTGGGTAACACTCATCGCATTCCGCGCCTACTATTCCGCCCATATAACTTCTACATGTATCTTGCATCTCTAACACTATTTAATCGCTATTAAAAATTCTCAATTACAACTCCTAATAGTATAAATTTCACTCACCTGCTCAGAGCTACTTCATTGTGCGGAAACGACAACATAGAGAGTTGGCTAGCGAAATGCGCCGCTATTACTCGTTTAAGAAATAAAAATCCGAAACCTTATCAGATTCCCCGCGTCGTCGAAGTATATATATATGTCTTAGTTATTGTGAGCTCATTATATCGGCTATCCCTCCGCTTTGCACTCCTTGTTTATTGTACTGTCATGACTGCCATAAAAATATCTAAAAGTGCAGGTGCTCGTGCTGCGAGCCTTCTGCGCTCTGTGCAGGGCCATGCAGCATCTTGTCCATGCCACGGCTGTTCTACCGTTCGTTCTGGCTCCCTAGGCACTATCAGACGACTAGCGGTGCCCTCTGAAAAGCCAGTTCAGAAGGAATACGCTTTTGAGATGGCTGCTAGCAATATCAGGTTTGGTCCTGGTGTGACGCGCGAAGTGGGCATGGATTTCAAGAACATGGGCATCGAGAAAGTTGCTATTTTCACGGACAGTAACATCATCGGGCTCCCGGCGATGAAAACCGCAGTGGAATCCCTAGAACGATCTGGAATCGCTTACGAAATCTTTTCCGATGTCAGCGTTGAGCCTAAAGACAACAAAGTCAAAGAAGCTATTGCCTGGTCAAGAAAGGTTCAGCCTAACGCCTACCTGGCAGTCGGAGGTGGTTCTGTCATGGATACATGCAAGACTGCTAATCTTTACCAATGTTACCCCGATGCCGAGTTCCTTGACTTTGTAAATGCACCGATCGGAAAGGGTTTGCCGATTGACAAAAACGTGAAACCCCTGATTTGTGTTCCTACTACTGCCGGAACAGGTTCTGAGACTACCGGTACCGCTATTTTTGACATCGCTTCTCTGAAAGCCAAGACAGGAATTGCCGACCGCAAACTCAGACCCCTTCTTGGAATTGTTGATCCATTGAACACCTACACTATGCCGTCGCAAGTAAAATCTTCATCTGGACTTGACGTTCTCTGCCACAGTCTTGAATCATGGACTGCTATTCCCTACTACGAGCGTGTTCCCCGTCCTGAGAACCCCATAAATCGTCCTGCTTACCAGGGTGCGAATCCTATATCGGATGTCTTCAGCTTTGAAGCGCTTCGCATGACTGTCAAATATCTTCCGCGCTCTGTCAAAGACCCTGAAGATCGCGAGGCACAAGAGCAGATGCTCCTTGCTGCCACTTTGGCTGGCGTGGGTTTTGGAAACGCAGGTGTCCATCTTTGCCACGGTCTTTCCTACCCGATCTCCGGCATGAATCCGGGCTACAAGCATCCCGGCTACAAAGTTGATCACCCGATCATTCCTCACGGTGTTTCCGTAGCCGTCTCTTCTCCTTCTGTGTTCAGGTACACGGCGGCATCGAATCCCTTGAGACACTTGCAAGCTGCTGAAGCTTTCGGTGTAGACATTTCTAACGTCAAATTGGAATCTGCCGGTGAAGTATTGTCTGAGGCTCTGACGAAGTTCTTGGCAGAACTGGGCGACCAACCTAATGGCCTCAAGGACCTCGGATTCAAGAGATCCGATATTCCTAATCTTGTTGAGGGCGCTCTTCCTCAACAAAGAGTACTCAAACTCGCTCCTTCTATTTCTCATGAACAAGAACAGCAGCGCGAGGATCTCGCTAAAATCCTTGAAGGCTGTTTCTCTTACTAAAACACTGAATAAGATACACTATATATTGAATAAGCTACTAATTTGTAATATAAAGAATTAAAGACGAATCCATACGTGCCTGTCGCCTTCACCAACATTTAACACTCCCTGTCTAGTAAGTGATTCTATTGAGTCTTCCAGTATTCCCGAAACACAAGATTCGCTCACAATCTGAATAACTCGGCAAACATCGCTCAAGTTGCCTGAAGAAGATCCAAGCATTAGCTTAGGTGCCTTGTCAAAGGGAATAGCGTCGTCCGTAGGGAACGTTTGGAACAATACCTGACCGGGTTTCTCCTTATCTGGAATGGAAACATGACCTGATGCAGATTTCACGTCAGGTTTGACTCCAGAATTAGATCCAGGCTTCACTTCGGCTTTAGCGTCCGCTTTGGCAACAGCTTTAGCTCCAGATTTCACATCAGTTTTAGCGCCCGTTTTAGCGTTTTCGTTACCTGAGCTTGGTTTAGAGTCTGCATTGCCTGATACAGCATTAGCGTTTGCATTTGCATTTGCATTCGCATTGGCGCTTGCCTTGGCGTTAGCATTGGAGTTTGCATTTGCATTTGCATTCGCATTCGCATTGGCGTTTGCCTTGGCAGTGGCTTTGATGCCTGAACGAGAACCAGGGACTTTATCACAATCAGGATCGGTTCCAATGTTCATTGCATCAGAGTTCACATTAGCAGTAGCGCGACCATCAGCATAATCGTTAGCTTCAGCATGAGCATGAGCACTGGCATAGGCATGGACATTGGCAGTAGCAGTAGTATCCGCTTCGGGAGTGGCAAAAGCACTAGTAGTGAGACCAGAGCTAGCAGTAGCATGAGCACTGGCATCGGCATGAGCATAAGCATCGGCATGAGCATAAGCATGAGCAACGGCATGAGCCTCAGCATACGCTTCCGCAACGTCTCCTTGAGGCTGAGTCAAATCATTAATGATAGAATTGGTCATACCGTCAAAGATAATTGAGGCGCTAGGAACAGCAGGAACAGTCCAGTCACTGAAACTGTAGCTTGATCGAGCTTGGGTGGCCAATGTAGTACTCTCGTAGAAGTCTTGAACAGTTTCAGCAGTTTCAGTAGAGGTAACGTCTTCAGTAATGATTGGTTGTTCAATGGTATGAGTGCTTGTAGTTGCAGGCACATAAGAAGTTTTAGGAGCCGCATGAGAAGTAGGGAGATATCCGGTAACACTATTGACTTGCGTTCTGTAAGCCATTGTAGTTTCAGTAGGGGTAGTAGTAATGGTCTGGGCAGGTTGAGTGAAGACACTGGTATGAGAAAGAGCGCTGTCTTCAGTGTACTCATCATCGCAATCGTAATCAGGACGGTTTGAACAATCAGTAGCATACTCAGGACAAGGATCAGCAGTCGGTTTAGCGGGTGTACCCTGTTGGAAACCATCAGTGAGTGTGGCAACAACAGTCTCGCGGGGCGCTTCCTCAGGCAGCTGCATGCTATCGCCAACCATGCCACCATCAAGGTCAGGTTCGTCATAGTGAAGTTCTTCTATCTGATCCTTTTCATTCGATTCAGTTTCCTCAGGAGCAGCAGCTTCGTCATGGCATTCTTCAGGAGTAGTATCTTCTGCCTGGTCAAGTTCCCTAGCGGGGCCAGTGTTGGGGTCGCGGTTATAGTTAGCAGGCATACATTCCTCTCTGATAGGTCCAACTTCATTGATGTAGACTTGACCGTGAAGAATAGATCCATCTACGAGAGGAATGACAACACAACAAGACTCGTAAGAGTGTTCCAGCAGGAACTCGCTCAGCTTCTCGGCGTACTTTTCAACATTAATAGCGGGGACGATGTTGGACGATACTTGATTCTCGGTGAGCTTGAAACGGAAGATCATTTTGCCAATAGTCATAGAGTATCCGTCGGTGTCACGTCTGGTGATGTTCTGTTGCACAGTATCTTCAGCGTAGTGGATCACCACCTCACCAAATCCAGTATCAATATCGAAATCCATAGAAACACCAAAGGGCACATGGGGCACAATATCACTATGGTCAGCCAGAATAGAATCGAGAATCGAGTCGTCAGTGGCACGACGGTAAATACCATTGTCGGTGCGGACAATAGAACCGCCTCTCCAGTCGTACTCATGGGCAAATTGGAGGTTACCAGAAATGAGGTCACGCTTAGACATCTTGAAGTTGAACAGCTTAACAGCGCTGGTAGCAAGTGTAAGAAGTGAAACAACGGCCAATCCCCCAATACATCCAGGAGGGCCTAAGGCTTGAGAAGAGCACAGGGCGACAGTACCGGCTCTAACGAACTGCGTGATGGTGGACAAAGGGGCAACTAAGGCGTTAGGAGAAGCCTGAGTAGTGATGTCTTTGCCCGTGAAGAGATCAATGCCATCACGAATGAACCTTTCGCTGAGACGGAACTGACGCTGGATGAATTCCTTCTCCTCCATGGAGGAGGCGGAGATCTCAAGTCCGTCGAACATGTCAGGAGACACTTGGACCATTTTGCGTCCACCTTGGTCGAAAACTTTTGAGTTCATTACTAGATCAATAACGTCAGCAGAAGGGTTATCTAAGAACTTGACCACACCGGCGAATCCGCCGAGAATGGTTTTCGCGGTATCAATAGCGGAGTCGAGGAAATCGCTAAACATTGCTAGCTAAGTAAAGCGTTTAGTCAATAGTGATGAGAGAAAACAAACGGAGGAAAACAGACATATTTATATATTCAAAAGGGCTTGAGTAGTACTTGAGTATGCAAGCCATAAACGGTGAAGCAGTTGCGATCTGTCTGCGGAACGAGTGTCAGACGATTGCAAAAAGAAAACGCAGGTCTGTGGAAGGACCCACATGTCAAAATCAGACACGCAAATGCGAACAAATCAGACAAGCCGCACAAGGCAGTCAGTCAAAGATCAGCAAACGCGTAGAGGTATAGCGATGAGTTGACCAGATACCAGCAAACCGAGGCTTGCCATGCCCGATCAGGTTAAGGGCCTCTGCATGAACTGCCGCACGTAGACAGGACCCTGGACAGTGCCAGCCAATAGCGCCAAATACAGCAAGATCAGACAAATAGCTGACGTTTCAGCGGCAGTAAAGCATTCAGCCGGGTTCGTGAAAGACAGTGATGTGACGAAAGGCCGGTCTGGTCATATGGAAGACGGCAACACTACCAGACAAGCAGACCGCGATCCACGCGTCAGGACTTTAATACGACCTGTAGACTTTCACCAAAGTGTGGAACATTATTATGGATTTATTTATTTTCTTTTTCGAATAATTTTACGGCATTGTAGACTCGTCTCTAGCTAATAATGCCGGAACCGCTGACAATTGCGGTTACTATACAGTCATGTGCGCGATCTGCACGTTTTTGCCGCAAACAGCCTTCTGCCGCCGCCAGCACAGCATCGTTACGCATACACAATTAACGATGCATAAACTAATCAAATACTGACGTTTAATTGACCTACTGCACAATTAGTAGAATCGTCAACTTTGGAGTAGTACCCTTACCCTTTTCTTGTACGGCTTAGTGGCTCGGTATACAGCCTTGTGATTTATTTGCCTGCCAACACCATTTACCCTTTCTCCACCCTTCAAGTACGCCAAACAAAACCATTCGCATTTGCAAGAACACACCGTACCAACGGAAATGAAACATGTCGCCGCCAACGGACTACGCACTAAGCTAATATCAAGTGAAATTACTACTTCCCCACGGCAGAAGTCGCGTCCGCTCACTGGCGGTTTGCTACTCTGCTGCTACCTGCCTGCATTGCATGCCTTGCCGATGCTTTTGACAAGACGTAACAACGGCTTGACTGCTACTGAAGGAACTACAAACGATGACTTTCTCGTCAATCTGATAATATCCATCTCCCTTGTTCTTCTAGGTGGCGTTTTTGCAGGCCTGACCCTCGCGCTCATGGGTCAGGACGAGATCTACCTCCAGGTCATTGAACAGTCCGGCGAACCCGCCGAACGCAAGGCCGCTTCAAACGTTCGTAACCTCTTGAAGCGCGGAAAACACTGGGTTCTGGTAACTTTGCTCCTCTCAAACGTAATCACTAACGAAACCCTGCCTATCGTCCTAGATCGCACTCTTGGAGGCGGATGGCCTGCAGTCGTCGCGTCTACAGTCGCGATCGTCATATTCGGCGAAATCATCCCCCAGAGCGTTTGCGTAAGGTACGGTCTCTCGATTGGCTCTATGTTCGCTCCATTCGTTTTGGCGCTCATGTACCTGCTCTACCCGGTCGCTGTACCTACAGCCAAACTGCTCGACTACGCCCTTGGCGAGGATCACGGTACCATGTACAAGAAAGCCGGCCTCAAGACTTTGGTCACCCTCCACAGAACCATGGGTGTTGAAAGGCTGTCACAAGACGAAGTAACTATTATATCGGCCGTATTGGACCTCAAGGAGAAACCCGTCGGCAATATTATGACCCCCATGGCTGACACGTTCACAATGAGCGCCGATACTATACTGGACGAGGCAATGGTGGATAGAATCTTGGAGGCTGGATACTCCCGCATCCCTATCCATGCTGCTAATGAACCTACGAATTTTATTGGCATGCTCTTAGTGCGAATATTGATCTCGTATGACCCTGAAGACGCCATGCCAGTTTCTTCTTTCCCTCTCGCAACTCTTCCGGAAACTCGTCCTGATACCTCCTGTTTGAATATTCTAAACTATTTCCAGGAAGGTAAGTCGCATATGGTATTGGTCTCAAACCATCCTGGCGAACCATATGGAGCCATTGGCGTTCTTACTTTAGAGGACGTTATTGAAGAGTTGATAGGCGAGGAAATTGTTGATGAATCTGATGTTTACGTGGATGTGCATCGCGCCATCAGACGGACACAGCCAGGTCCGCTAGCTAGAAGGTTGCTTACGTATATCCACCATCACGGTACGGATCATGCTGGCCACCATTCTGAACCGGATCAGATTCTGCAAAAACGCGCTTCTAAAATAGCAGAAGCCCCGACCAAACTCGGACCGTCGAATCCAGCCTCTAATCCCAGAATGACCACTAATACCAACGTGAAAATCAAGGTCCAGCCAAGTGCGCAGAATCATTTGTCACTATCGCCTGAACACGATTTTGGTATGTATGTGCCGCCGGTTAACGATGGCGGAATTAGTACTATTTCCTCTAATTCTCCTTATGGATCTACTGGCAACTCAAAGGCAAAAGATCTGGGAAGTGCTAAGCATAACGTGAAGCCTTCATTTGACAGCATTGACATTGTTTCCGGCAAGGACAATAACCACAACTTGCAGGTAGAAGTAGATGGACAGCTAATCACACCTGGAGACGGGCACTTTGAGAGTCAAAGTCATCGCACTGGAGGAGTTGTCGAGAGTGTTGTCAACGTTCATGGATTTTCGAAGGTCGTAATTGCGACTACGGACGACTCTGAAGATGACGATGACCGTAATTCAAGTTCGGGAAGTGGTGAGACAGGAAGAGATGATTCGTCGTCGCATCCATTACTGCGGGTTTCGCACAAGCATTAACTTGATGCTAAGAACTGATTGAAGCTGATTTGCTAAACAACAAAAAACTGTCTACATTTATTATTCTTTTCGCTATACATTATCTTTTTGATTAGCTTTCGTCTGCTGATTGTCCCTATGTACTTTTCTGTAAATCAATTAGTATGATTATTCAATAAGTAAACTTGACAGGACTATGATTATCCGAGGAATTAATAGACAATTCAATGAATGCAATGTCTGCGAGTGCTTCTTTAGGCGAGAGTTTCTCGTCTATAGTGCCTGATTGGATAGATTCGGCAAAACTCTGGTATTCTGCGAGCACTGCGTCTTGAAACTCATATTTTGGAGTAACCGTAACTACCTCTGGAGTCGGTTTCGGAGCAGACCGAAGACTCGACTCTTTAGGATAGAAAGTCACTGAGTTAGAGCCGTCTACATGCAGCATACCGTTAGCACCGTAGACATTAAGAGACAGGCGACGCACTGCAGCGCCCCAGGACAATGTCACAGTACCAGAAACTCCATTTTTCAAGTCTACTTTAGAGACGAGAGTGTCTGCAGGTGGAAGGTATGGCTGGATCTGTCTGACTGAGGAGTACAATGAGTCAAAATCGGTGTTAGAACAGACCAGCAATCTTAGCAGAGCCAGGGCGTGAACGCCACCATCAAGCAGGAACCCACCCTGGTAGTCGGGAACTTTTCTCCAAGGTGACTTGAAAGAAGGATGATCAGAGTCTACAACGGACGTGACGGTTAACTCGAAGAAACTGATATCGCCCAGTTTTTCATTCATGAGGCGTTTTGCCTCCAAATGTAGCGGAACGAACCGGTGCTGCTCAGCGACAGCCCAAATAAGTCCACTATGTGTATCGCGCAAAGATTCGTAAATCTCCATCATTGATTTCGCGGTGGCAATGTCTTTAGCTATCGGTTTCTCGCTGAGAACGTGTTTATTGTGCTGCAAACATTTCACGACAATATCTGCCTGAACGCTTATCGGCAACGCTATAGCGACGGCGCTGATATCTTCCCGTTTAAGTAAATCGGCCAAACTCTTGTTTTCTCCGAGATCGTCCGCATACAGGTCCACCGGATGACCGATTATATCTATTGTCTCTTTAGCGGACTCTTGACGGCGGCTGTACACAGCTTTGATTTCAAACTGCCCAGAAGCCTTTATTGCAGGCACATGCTGCGTGTTCATAAATCTACTGGCGCCAATAAGTGCTATTCCAATCATTTCGCTAGTGATTTCTCCTCGATTTCGCTGACAATGGTGTTGTCTAAGTTTAGGTGTATGTCCCTACCACTGTTTCACATTCTCCACTCCTCTGCGCCCTGACTCGAGGGTCCCTAAACTCTTGAAACTACAATTGCCACAACTAGTTGCAAACAGTCACACAACTATACATTGATTTACAGAGGTTCTTTCGACGTCTATCGTACAATGGTCGTCTAGAAATTATCGCTATCTCTGTATCTCGATGCCACTGTCGCCGCCTGAGCATTAAAGGCCCTACGAATTGTTGTTCAGGCCAGATACTGCATGCAACTTTATGAACACTGTCACATCATAATGTTACTGATTTTCCATATACAGGGATTTTTCTTTCTAATCATTGGGCAAACATGACGCTATAGTCGATGACCAAGGTACTTCATAACCTTATCTTTATTAACGTTACGTCAAACGAACCTTAGTTTAGCTAACTTCCTGGCCAGAGTGATCTTCTACGTTGTGATAGCTCTACACGTAGACAATACGTCGCTAAAAGGGCACATTGGTGAAGTATCTAAGAGCTCTTTTGGCAAATCGATAAATATGAAAGTTTGGCTCTATGATCCGACTGGTCTAACGAAATAGATGCAAGCAAAGTTATCCCGAGGATCTAAAACCGTCTAGGGTGAACAGGTAGCTACTCATACTAATGCGCATTGTATTTATCCTGTACATTTATTGCGTAATTCTAATATTTGACTTTGTTATTTGTGCAATTATACGCGTACATCTGCCGGTCTAGCAGCGACTGTTTTGTTCTGTTCTTTCGATTCTATCCTCTACTACTCGTCCTCCAAGTATCTTAGTATCTACCTTGAGCCTCACTGGCATAGTTCTATCCCAAAAGCCTTTATATATTTATCAACTACTTTGGTATGCAACAGGGTATATCTAAATTCATTACGTCGATCTGCGACTATTGTCTTGCCGCACTGCAAATGTGGGGTAAGCAACTGGCAGCAGCACCAAGCTAACAGAGACCCCACATTATCTAACAAATGAAAATATTTACATTCACAAGGAATGGCAATAAGAAAATATACCACGTGAATTTTTTCCGGCACAATATTGCGTAAAATAAGCCTTTATTGAATGTGGCAATCTGTAGCTAAACCCTAACCCTAGCTCATATACCCTACTCTACCTGCTTACTAAGAATGTTCACACTTATATAGTACCGCAGAGTCAAATCCGGTATTTATCGAGAGCCACCATAAATTGCATACAATTACATAAATATTCAATATGAGTTTGACATTATACTCTGCTATTATCTGCCCGTATGCTGCGCGTGCCTGGATTGCGCTGAAGATTGCCGGAGTTGATTTCGAGCTAGTCAACATCGATCTATTTAACAAACCTGATTGGTACGTGAAAGACATAAACAAGCTTGGTAAAGTACCTGCATTGAAAATCGGAAATGAAATTTTAATTGAATCGGCAATTATCACTGAGTACATTGCCGATAAGTATCCTGAAGCGAAGCTCTGGGCGCCCGATCCTCTTGATAAGGCGTATGGCCTCCTTTTTGCAGAGAAATTCGGTGAACATTTGAGTTCTTTCCGCTATAAGGTCTTAAGCAAAGGTTTTGAGAACGCTAGTCTTTACAAGGAGGCTGTCGATTCTGTTCTACCCTACCTTAAACTGGACTCGACAAAAGGTCCTTATTTCGCAGGCTCGGCTACGCCTACAGTCACCGATATTCTATGTGCACCGTTTATCACTAGAATTTTGACTGACTTTGAATATATTTATCCCAAGGACGTTGCTAAGCAGGTACTTGATTCTGTGTCTGGCCCAGAGTATGATGGGTTTAATACCTATGCGAATACACTTAGGAACATGAAGGAAATCAAAGAGACCTTCGATGCTTACCTTGACGATAATCTTGCTCGCACGAAGCTCTGGATGAAAAAGCAGTCCGAAAACAATTAAAAGCTGAAATTCTTAAAACATAAATCGCAATACATGACTAATTTACATGTCGTAGTATGTACCTAATTGCTTGTCTCCCTTTCCAAGAATTCAGTCCACAGATCGGCAATGCTTTCGTTGCTTTCACCTGTGAGTCCAAATCGATTCAATGTAGCCGATGATGTTGCTGCACCGGCTACCGGTAGCTTGTCCATGGACAGCGGCATTCTAGCTAATCCAGCAACAGCCCGTTTCTGGTCGTCCCACTGCAGGTACGTCGCAATAACTTTGAGTACCTCGAACCGCTTAGAATCGCCTCTTGGAATCTGTATAAACGATAAAAACAAATTTGATATAAGTTCTTTATCAAAACTCAAATCCGCATTATCGTTCTCCAGATTCACAGGCGCTGCTCCAGCTTCGAGCGACCGTGCAGCATCAATATTTGGCCGTATTTTCTTGATCAGCTTTAATGCCTGTGTTAGATGTTCATTCAGTCCTACTGACTCGTGCCGTAGTTTGCCCACTAATGCATTTTTTTCCTTTAATTCCTTCTCTAAATCAGTCATTTTTGACACTTGCTGTTGTAGCTTCTCTATTTCAAGTTGCGCTTCATGTGTTCTTGTGTTCGCCGCTAACAGCTCTTCTGCAGCTTCTTGCTTTTGAGTATCTAGCTTGTTCTCCAGATTTCGAATAGATTCTGCGTATTCGTAGCTTTTTGTATCGGCTTGAAGCCTTAGTTCTGCAATTTGTTCTTCTAGTCGAGACTTGTTTTGGTTCTCAGACGTAGACTGTTCGTCGTACAGACGCAGCTGATCCTCCAAGTCTAGTATACGTGTCTCCAGCACCGTCCTTGCCTTTCGTTCCTCATTTGCTAAAATTTCCCAATCCGAAGAGGTCTGCTCCAGATCGGCAAGCTTCATTTGAAGGCTTTCGATCTTTCTGTTCAAAGTGTCTCTTTCTGCGTCCCATGAGTCTTGAGCGCTTGAAAGTTGCGACCTCAGGGCCTGGTTGTCTTTTGACAACCTATCGAAATCGTTAGAGCTATTAATTAGTTCTGTTTTCAGCTGCGAAACAGATTTCTCAAGTTCGGCAATCTGTGCTTCATTTTTTGCGATCTGCTCCTGGTCAGATTTGAGCCTTTCGCCAATGCTGGTACGAATAGCAGACATCTTCTCAACCAGTTCGTCATACTGGTTCACGTACTCGTCTCTTTCCATAAGCGCCTGGTCGAGCTGATAGCGGAGGTCTTCTATCGTTGCAACCTGCGACTCCAGCACTGTTTTCAAAGACAGATCGTCGCCGTTCAAGCTAGCGACCGGGGGTGCAGCTACATGTGCAGGTGGGGGGTTGTTTGCGGCCGGCGGTTTTGGTACATCAACAGTGTTCTCGTTAATGTCAATTGACTCTAAATGATCTTCCAGCGACTGTACCGACTCTTCGACGACTGACACAGGCGCTGTTGTCTCGTCCAGGTGTCCATTCACGGTGTGTGTGTCGTGGAGGCTCTCTGGTGGAATATGTGAGTCAATGTGGTCGTAAGGTGAGCCTTCATGCTGATCAGTATTGTGTGGTATGCTAGGTGTAATGTTTACGCGCTCAGATGAGTCAGAAACAGGTGCAGGCTCTGCTGTCGGTTCGGACTGTGTGCGATCGGGGCTGGCTGAAACCGCTGTGGTCCGGGGAGGAAGTGCGCTGGCGTGTACAGGGTCTAGACCATCGACCTGCGACTGTTCCGCAATGTCATCGCAATCGCATTGAGAGTCGTCAGCAACAGCAGCAGCAGCAGCAGCAGCAGCATTATCCTGTTGCACGTCCAGACTCGACGAGATGGCTGGTGTATTAGGAACCTGCGTGTCCATGGTCAACTGTGAAGGTTCGTGATTGTCTGCTTGCGCTTGGACGTCGGTATCGTCAAAATCAATCTGTTCGTCGCCCCAACCGTCTAAATCGTCAAAATTATCAGTATTGTCGTCAACATTGTCATTAAGCGGCGTCATTATCACGTGTAATACAAAGGTAAGGTAGTTAGTGCTCTATGTTGTTCGGCTGGTAGGTGAAGTAGGTATTACATCCCACCTCCACCCATCTCCACCATCGTTCTGCACGTAACAATGAGGATGCGAAACCGCTTCAAACCTACGCATTTCCTCTCTATACCGCTGCAAGACAACCAGCAGCTTCTTGAGAACTGTCACAAGTGGAGACAGGAAGTCCTGAGTCTTGCACCTGATGTAGAGCCGTATTTGCTGCCGGACCCGGGACTGCACATCACGATCGCTACCGTTCCTGACCTCAAAGTCGCGCTACTCGCAATGAAGAATCTCAGGGAATCCAACCTGCAGAAATTTGCCCTTGAAGTGAAGGGAACTGGCAGCTTTAATGCTGGGTCCGGCGTTGTGTTCGCCAGAGTGCATGGTCAGACACAGGCTCTCGACGATATTCGTGCAGCTTCAAAAATACCACTACCAAACGCCACTTATACGCCGCATCTCTCTCTAATAAGAAGGTATCCGCGTAAAGTAACGCACATTGCTTCGCAGTACCCGAACTTCATGTTCATGCCGCTTCAGGAGATAAACAAAATAGCACTCTGCAAAATGTCCGCCAATGCCAACGGCGCCTACACGACTATCGATGAAATCATTATACAATAAGAGAATCTGTTTCTGGAAAATAGAAAAAATAAGAGAGCGTCAAGGTATGTTCGCTTCTGTATGCAAAAGGAAGCCGTTCCTCTTAAAAAAGAGACCAACAAAACAACCTCTTACTCGCCCTCATTAGCCTCGTCCAATTCAGTGCGCAACTCATGACAAATATCAAAACATTCCGCTAGTAGAGCATTCAGTAAGCCTTGTCCCTCCGGTATGGTGTCGCCTACTAGAAACTTACCATCTTGTCGCATGTTGTCAATAGACGCCAGTTTCATTTGGTATGGATACAGCTCACGAGCAGACGACAATCCACCCATTCGCTTCACTTCAAGCAAACATCGTCGCACTGTAGACAGCTGGTTCTGAATAGGCATAAGCGCTTCAGACACCGGTTCAGACGCCTCCAGAAGCTTGTAGATAAGCGCATAGCACCGTCTCAGCAGGTAAAGCAACAAATTGCCACCCTTTCCGGGGTTCCCGTTCTCGTCAACAAACTTGCCATTCACTCTTAAATCATCAATCTCCTTCAGCTTATGCTGATAATTATATAAATCTGTCTCTCGCATGGTCCACCGATGAGTCAGCAACAACGTCTCCAGCTGAGATTTCATCGTAGTGAGCTCGTTGAATATATCTTGCAGGAACGGCGCTATCAGCTCATCCTTAGACGCTAGAATGTCGTTGAGGTTATCGTGGATATCCTCTATACAAGCATTGACTTGCGACTCTCCTTCGGCTATGTCGCCGTCGGCTGTCAGAAAGTGTCCGTCGACTCTTTTGGCTTCAATTCGTCGCAATTCCTCCTTGATGTCGTTCAACTGCTTGATGGACAGCCCAGCCTTGTTGTTGGCAGTCGTACGAAACATGTCTCTTCTGAGCTGAACCAAACGACCCAGAAGAGACATCATATCCGGCGATATCTTTGATAATGAGTCCTCCAGCTCTTTTAAAGAGCTTTCTGCAACATCAATCTTCGTCTTGAGCAGCCGCACAACCTCCGGCGACTCTTCGCCACTATCGTTCTTTACTATAGTCTTGATCTCCTCAAGGCGCGTCCTTATAGGACGCAGGTCGTTCTCCGAATATATTCTGACCTCCTTTAAATGCTCTAAAATTCGCTGCACTGTAGACAAGGATGCATACGTGGCTGGTGCTGCCCTGTTCAGTCCTACGGTCAAAAAGCACAATGACAGCAGTTGAAAGACGTCCTCCAGGACAGTATCCAAGCGGTTGCGCTCTTCATAGTGCTGGGGGTCCTGGCGGATATGATTAATTTTACTGATCTGGCTAATCAGTTGTTCGTATAACGCACTAACATCGGAAGATTTCATGTAATCGGATCTGTCCTGCTTAAGCGCTGTTAGTTTAGATCTCAGGTTGATCAGTTTCTGCAGAATGGGTTGCTCATATGTGGGGACCGCGGAATTCATTGTTTTAAATACTAGCTTAACTTCCCTGACAGCAACTATTAATCACCGGTCGCACGCGTTTTTACCTATACAACAGCGCCTGGCGAAGATCTATGTCCAATCTTCGGGGTACAAGGAAAAGGGAATGGGAAGATACAGTTGGTTTCCAGGAGCGATGATTAAATTCCTCGGTGGGGTAAGAACCCTTGACCCTAAAAGTGATTCTAGGGTGGTTTCTTTGCCCTACGAAGTCACAGTCACGCGCTTAGCAACTCTCAACTCCCGCACACTCCCACACACGCTCCCACCAACTTCAGTTGACTACTACACATACATTCAACGAAATAATGTCCGCTCAAACTGCTTGCTCATATGCCGCTTTAATCTTGGCCGACGAAGGTGCCGAGATCACCGCCGATAAGCTTCAAACCCTTATCCGAACCGCCGGTATCGAGTCCGTCGAGCCCATCTGGACTCAACTGTTTGCTAAGGCCCTCGAAGGAAAGGACATCAAGGAGCTCTTGTTCAATGTTGGATCTGCTGCCCCTGCTGCTGGTGCTGCCGCCGGCGGTGCCGCTGCTGCTGGCGGTGCCGCTTCTGAGGACGCTCCTGCTGAGGAGAAGGAAGAGGAGAAGGAGGAATCCGACGACGACATGGGATTCGGTCTGTTTGACTAAGAATTTATTACTTAGCTAATGAACGTCTTATGTTAGTTTTATTCCAAAACATCACACTCGCCGTAGTCTAGTGTAGGCTCGCGATACGTACCGCGCGTAGTAAATGAGCAGATAATCATAATCGTAGTATTGATTTAGCTGGTTAGATACACGACGGCTCCCGCACATACTAATGTGTTGCCGGCAGGAGAACGATCGCCACAGACTATTATCGCAGTATATTAACCGATCATGTGATATGGACGCCGTTCTTGGCATGCTTATACAGCGAAATCGTCGGCCGTCTGTCTGTAGATGTAGAATTGTGCAAAAATGATGAGGTCCTCCACGATGGTGCCCAAGGACCCGATGAGCCAGGGTAGGTTGAGCATCAAGTATTCGTGCTCGGTCGAAAATACAATAATTTGAGCACCGTATGTGAGGTTTCCGAGTGTAGACAGAATGAAAAATAGCAAGGAGAGACCATGTACACTCCTCTTCTTATGGTTCTGGATAATCTGTGGAATGCGTGCAGCTAAGTACATGACGGCCGATATATAGCCGAATGCAGATGCCCAGTCTTCCTGAACAGGGCCAGGAACACCGCTGTGAGAGTCTCCGTCAGAAGGCGACGCCGAGCCCGAGAGAAAAAATCCGCCGGCGCCGGAGAGGATAATCACGAAAAGAGGAATGACATAGTTAACAAGAACAAGGCGCCAGCCATGTCTAGGCTGCTCTATGATAGCAGTCAATGAGTCGTTACTGCTAGATTTTCTTCTTCGCACAGATGATCGTCGCCTGTTAGCAGAAGGTCGCCTGCCTGCAAGCGAGTTGTTACGCTCTAAAAGCGGAGACAAGTGGTCGTCAGCGGCATTCGATCGCGACCTCTCTAGTTCCTCTAAACGTTCAAGCCTTCTGTAATATAAGGTAGAAACGATAATAAGACAATCAGCTATGCAAAACCATACAGCCAAAGCAATCACTTGAGGTAGTAAATCGCCTATTATAGCGCCAATTAAGTTTGTGATATCGCCAATGAACCATGCAGTAATGAACGTTAACGATATACCATCAGACGATTTTAATTTCCATTGTTCGATGAGTTGCGGAAGAAGAAGCACAACCCAGCATGAAATACTTATAGATCCACATAATCCAGAGATAGCTACTCTTAGATCGCCGGTCATGTTAGGCAAACTAAAAAGCAGAAGGTGAAGATGACTGTGAAAGGCGCAGTGCGGCCAGCCTCTGCTGCCCTTGCATTCAGGTACAGAAATCCGCCCCCTGGCAACCTACAGGGCCCCCTTCGCACATAACAGAAGCTTTGCAAGTTTATAAGGGGTTTAATTGACATATCAATCTGGTAAGAAACGACTGTACAATTTTTATCGCCTTATAAGCATTATTCGCCGTGATTTTCAGGAATTTTACATTTTGTGGCCTTATATTTTACTATTGCAAAGTTATCTCTTAGTGTATTGGCAACATGGCCGAGTGGTTAAGGCGAAAGACTCGAATCACTTTAGAGATCTTTTCTCCTCTGGAGTCGCAGGTTCGAATCCTGCTGTTGTCGATTTTTTATGTCATGTTTCTTAACAGTTGTTCTTTTTATTATTATGTGTAGCGAGTTCTGTTTTACGCAATGAGTATCTGACTACATGTAGACTGATAATAGATGCATTTCGCATGCAGGTTACTACTGTAGGTAGGCATAACGCGCGTGCGTTGGAAGCAAGATAGAGAGAAGAACACAAACAACGGTACAATTGTACGTATATATAGGATCGGTCTGTCACGAAGAGAGTGATGGCACTATAAGCCGGTATCAAAAGCATTGAGACAGTACAGACAGGAAACTGATGGTGCTTAACTCGTCATAGGAATTGTTTTAAAGGTGGCACTTAGAACTGGCCAGGAATGAACAAAAGCCTTTCAGGTTCATTTTCGGTGAGAACAACCATTCGAATAACGCCTCCAGAAGAACCGTCCCATTTCATGGCTTCGGATAAGGCATTTTTCATGAAATCTATAGTTTCTTCTTTAGTCATATTCGGTCTAAAGTGTTTATCACAATAGCCGTATATGAACGATGAGCCTGACCCTGCAATTGCGTAGTCTTCTTTGTGGACACTACCACCTAGCGGTATAGCGTAAACTTCGCCGCCGTTTCGCGGATGGTATCCTGCAACGATTATACCGGCGGTGAGCATGTCCTTGTTCTGATAGCATATTTCCTGGAAGATGGCAGCGGCCTGTTGCGTAGTTGGCCGGCCGTTCATGACACTGTAGTTAGCGAGATGGTACCTGACCATGTCGGCGACTGCCTGTGTGTCGGCGGCGGAGCCAGATCTGCAGCACCAGATGGAGTCGTGCACCATTGTCAGTTTGTCAGAGACGCGGTTCGCGATGTAGGCACCTGTAGTAGTTCTGCTGTCTGCGCCCAGGATTACGCCTCCGTTGAAAGTGACGGCCATTATAGAAGTACCGAGATTGACTTCGCCCTTTTTCAATCTATTGATATCGACATTTATGCCGTTGATATCTGTCATTGCGACTCCGTGGCTGTACATTCTGTTTTAGTTGGGGGGTCCGTGGCGTTGATGTAGAAGGTAGGTTTTGGTGGCCCAGGTAGTCAAACCCACACTATCGACCACCTCCCCTTATCAAGTGCACCAATGTCGTTCATTGCTACGCTATCGAAGCTGGCCATCTACGGCGCTGCATTTGTAGCCGTGACCTTATCGAGCGGTCTTGTCGTTCTATATTTCACGCAGAATTACATAATCTACATGAACAACTTCCCCAAGGATGCGCGATCTACAGTCTCTCGTCCAAGCGTCTACGGCCTGCCGTACGAAAATGTCACCCTCGTAACAGAGGACGAAGTCGTAATCTTCTCATACTTTATATACAACCCAAAATCTCCTTCTTCGCATACCGTCGTCATGTGTCACGGCAATGCCGGAAACATGGGCACCCGCATACCGCTAGCGAGCCAGTTCTATGAGATGGGATACAACGTGGTGCTGTGGTCATATCGCGGGTACGGTGCCAACACTGGCCGGCCAAGCGAGAAAGGCATCAAGCTGGACGTTGCTGCCCTTCTTGCGGCTTTGAAGGAGCATCAGGTACTGTCGAAAACGCAATTTGTCCTCTACGGCCAGAGCATTGGCGGTGCCGTCGCATGCCACATGGCTTCAGTCGAGCCCAAAATGTTCCGCGCAATCGTGCTCGAAAACACGTTTCTGTCCATACAAGACATGATCCCGGCGACGTTCCCACTATTATCCAGATTTTCGTACCTATGCCACGAGAAGTGGAACTCCAAGGCACTCGTCCCATCCTTCAAGATGCCTGCACTATTCTTAGCTGGTATGAAAGACGAAATTGTGCCTCCAGAACAGACCCGTGCGCTGTACGATTTATGCGGCTCCCCCTACAAGTCCTTCTACGGATTCCCGGGCTTTGGCCACAATGACACCTGCACGAGCGGCGACTACTGGGAAAAGATCGATAAGTTCCTTAAGGAATCTCTTTCACTGCCGTCCGACGGGCTCAACGAAAAGACGGCAGCTATTGCCGCCTAGACGGTGAACGCTACTTATTTATTTGTTTCATGGATTTTGTTCGACGTGCACAGTAGGGCTCTGGCCTAGACATCACTGCCCATACGTTTCTGCGCGTCTCTCCTAATCGACTCCCAACTCAGATTTTCATTGCGCACCTAGACCGCATGCCTTCAATCGAGCAGGGCCACGACCCTCCCCCTGCAGACGCCACTACGTTAAAGAAAGGTGGCAAAAACGAGCAGAGGAAATCACGGAATGACGCCAAACGGAATAAACTACGCAAGAAGCAGTTCGGCTCTAAGCTATCGTCCGCTAAATCCGCCTCTAAGGGCTCTGCGAACATCAAAGTCGGAGACCTGAACGCAGACTTGTCTTACATAAAGTCATTCGGTATCAGCGACGATAACATTATTATTAGTATCATTAGAGATATTGCCGAAAGCGACTACGACTGCTTGATCTGCTACGACTCCGTAACCCCTCGGTCCAAAGTGTGGGCATGCGACGTTTGCTCTCATGTGTTCCATCTTTCTTGTGTACAGAAGTGGGCATCTAAGACTATCGAAAACAATTCTACCGCTAGTAATACATCTTCTAAATGGCGCTGTCCTGGCTGTCAGACAGTCCGCGAGTCTGTACCTAAGCTATACAAATGTTGGTGCGGGAAAGTTACCTCTCCGCATGCCAAATCCAGCGCTATACCGCACAGCTGCGGCAAGCCCTGCGGAGTTAAACATACCGAATGCAATCACGAGTGCCATATTCTTTGCCACCCGGGCCCGCACCCTCCATGCCAGGAGACAGGCATCACTACGCGGTGTTTCTGTGGCAAACGGGCAAAGCAAGACCGCTGTGCTGACATAGACTATAGCGGCTGGTCGTGCGGTGAAATATGCAATGAAACAATGCCCTGCGGAATGCATGTGTGCCAGAGAGCTTGTCATTCTGGTTTATGTGGCCCGTGCCAATCGATCATTGACGTGTTTTGCTACTGCGGAAAGGAAGTCTATCAACGCAAATGCTCTGAGCGGGTCGAATCAAAACGAAGCGTTGTCCAACTAGGCGCAGAGGTCCGCGTATGGGACGGAGCTGCACAGTGTCATCACATATGCAACAGGCCGTACGACTGCGGCGTCCATCTCTGCCCGAAGCCCTGCCATCCGCAGACTATGCGCGCGTCACATTGTCCCTACAGCCCGGACGTGGCCACTACCTGCCCCTGCAAGAAAAGAAAGGTCTCGGAAATTCTAGGCAGAGAGCGCGAATCGTGTTCTGAGCCAGTCCCGACATGCGGCCAGCAATGCGACAAGCCACTGCCTTGCGGCCACACATGTGAACTGAGCTGCCACGAAGGACCTTGCAATCCATGTGAGAAATCAGTGTGGAAAGAGTGTGTGTGCGGCTACTCGTCTGTTGAAGTTATATGTGGCCAAACGCCTCTGGGCACTAAACCGACCTGCCAGAGAGTCTGTCAGGCTTTGCTTAATTGCCATACACATAAATGCGGCAAGACATGTTGCAGCGGTGAAAGACACTGGGCTAAACGCACAGCTTCGAGGCGACGCCGCGACTTTAATAGTGATGCAGCAAGTATTGAACCAGAGCACATATGTACACGAGTGTGCGATAAGCTCCTGCCGTGCGGGAGCCATCGCTGCACAAATATCTGTCACAGAGGGCCTTGTCAGCCTTGTTTGGAGGCTATCTTCGAAGAAATTGAATGCAACTGTGGGCGCACGCGGTTGATGCCCCCTCAACCTTGTGGCACAAAACATCCACACTGTAAATACAATTGTCAGAGACGCCCGCCATGTGGGCACCCGCCTGTCCCTCACAACTGTCATTTAGACGACGAGCAATGTCCACCGTGCCCGCACCTGGTCACGAAGAGGTGTCTTTGCGGGAAAGCTATGGTGAAAAATCAGGCTTGCTCAAAGACTAGAGTCTTCTGCGGCGAGGTGTGCGGCAAACCGCTGCCCTGTGGATTACACAAATGCACAGCCGTCTGTCACGAAGCCGGTGAATGTCCGCCTTGTACTAATGCTTGTGGTAAATTGCGTCCATGTGGACATAAGGACATGACACGATGTCATGCGCCATTTGAATGTAACACTCGAATCCCCTGTCGGTCACAAATGAAGACTAGTTGCGAATGCGGAGAGAAAACTGCGGTAGTTCAATGCAACAGCACGAAAGACGATCCTTATCCGAATCATACACTGAAATGCGATGAAGAATGTCTCAAATTGCAGCGAGACAGACGGTTGGCGCAGGCTCTGAAAGTGAACTCCATTCAAAGCAACGATCCTCGCAGTTCGATCTCTATGAAGTCTCCATTTTCTGAATACCTACTGGATTACTACAGTGCAGGCAAATCAGAGAGAGACTTCTGCGATGGAATTGAAAACATCATGACAGAGTTTGTTTCCAGCTCTTCAACAAAACACTATTCGTTCCCTGCGATGCCTCAAGAAGGTCGCAGAATAGTGCATGAGTTTGCTAGCGCATTTGGATGTGACAGCATTGCCCATGATCCAGAGCCTAAGAGGAACGTAGTCGTCTACAAAACGATGACTACAAGAACTCCGCCCGTCAAGCTACATGATGTTTGGGTAGATCATACAAAGAAAGCCAGCGCTGAGCGCACAGCATCCATCACTCCCGTGTCTGTCACAACGGCAGCAGCTGCTGCACCAAAGACATCTGCACGAGTTGCCAGAGCGGCTGAATGGGATGCTGATTTCTGCTGGGAAACAGACGATGACAATGAAGACTCTGCGGTGCTGCCGTTGATTGAGAAAACGGCAAAGCATGTGACGTTGAGTGTCGAAACCAGTATCGACCGAGACGTGCTCAGAAGCGTGTGCAAGAACCATGGGTTTGTGTGGATAGAAACTATAGGGAGCCCAGAGATAACAATATACAGGATAGAGGAGCCATAGAGCGCGATATATTGGAGGATTATGAAAAGGTTATGCTGATAGATATATATACATATAGATATAGCATTTACGCAGCCGTAAATATTAGTCGTACAGGCACTGTTAATATAATAGTAAAATCCTCTATGCACAGTAGTGCGGCTAATAAAGTTCAAGATGTAGGGTAGAAAGCAGTCACGCGTTGGGAGGTGAGGCAACTCACTGTAACTACATGGAGGTAGTCTTGTACATTCAATAAGTCAGCAACAACCACAACACTATGGGTGCCTACAAATACCTTCAAGAGCTTCAACGCAAGAAGCAAAGCGATGTTATGCGCTTCCTTTTACGTATCAGATGCTGGGAATATCGTCAGTTGAACGTGATTCACCGTGCTTCTCGTCCTTCTCGTCCTGATAAAGCTCGCAGACTCGGATACAAGGCCAAGCAAGGCTATGTTATCTACCGTGTCCGTGTCCGCCGTGGAGACCGCAAGAAACCTGTTTCCAAGGGTGCTACCTACGGTAAGCCCACCAATCATGGTGTTAACGCCATGAAGTACCAGCGATCTACCCGCGTTACTGCTGAAGAGCGTGTCGGACGCCGATGCTCTAACTTGCGTGTATTGAACTCATACTGGGTCAACCAAGACGCTACTTACAAATACTACGAAGTCATCCTTGTCGATCCCAGCCACAAGGCTATTCGCCGCGATGCCCGCATTAATTGGATTGCCAACGCTGTTCACAAGCACCGCGAGAACCGTGGACTTACCTCTGCTGGTAAGAAGAGCCGTGGTATCAAGCGCGGTCACTTGTACAACAAGACTACTGCTGGTCGTCGCAAGACTTGGAAGCGTCACAATACCTTGAAGTTGTGGCGTTACAGAAAATAAATTATGAACTAATCTGTAGCTATGTGCAGTTTATGATTATACCTGAAAGCATTGTAGTGGAAGGCACTGCGCCAGACAGACTGTAGACTGTATTAGTAATTGCCTTAGGGAAAAAACGTTAATAATTGCCTGCGAAACTAGTCGTCTTTCATTTCAGCGTCCTCTTGTTGGTCATCGTTATCGTCTTCGTCATCGTCGTCCTCGTCGTCCTGGGCGAGACGCTCAGCTTCTGCGAGAAGATCGGAAGGGATTTGCTGTTGGCCATCTTTGGTAACCCATATCATCTCCAGCTCAAAGTCTTTTTCCTTGGACTCTTCATGGGCAAGGTATATGATTCTAGCGGCAGCTTTGACTGCGTCTTCGAGCGAGATGTCGGGCAGTGACAGTTTTTCGAGCTGAACGCGGGCAGTCTGTCTTCCTCGACCGGCGGCGGCGCCACGGTAGCCCCAGTAGGCACCCGAAGGTTCGATCATGTAGAGGTGTGGGCCGGTTTCGTCGAACCCGGCTACTAGCGCAGATATGCCAAATGGTCTCACAGAATTGTATAAGGTGTGTGCCTGGACGTACGAGCCCAGACGGTCAGCGAGCGAGGGGACGGGTACGGGAGACTTGTAGAGATCGATCCATTGCTTCGCTTCGGCACGCGCATGAGAGACTAAGTGGCGGCCGTCGGCAACAATACCGGCGTATGTGCATGCGCAATGCTTTCCAATAGCCTGGATGCGGCGGTTAGCGTTTGGTTTCATGAGCTTGGATTGTTGTATCTTCTCGACGGCCAGTACGACGCCATCGTTGCACTTAATACCGACGGCGGTGGAACCGTTCTCTACAGCCTTCGCTGCGTATTCTACCTGAAAATTTCTGCCATCTGGCGAAAATACCGAATTCGACAGATCGTAACCTGTTCCTATTGACGCCATTGCAAACGTGGAAAAGCCAGCTGAAGTCGCGAGATTACTGTAGGGGAAAGGAGGGAAAGGTGTGGTGGACTAAGTCGTCACTCTGTGTGCATGGTTGCTATGTGGGAATCAGAAAAACTACTGTAAAATCGCTACTTTGACTAATCGGAAAAATAGCTATTGAAATATATCTACAATCATTGCACTCCTAACACTCGTAAAACAATTAGCATTGCACCCAAGATTATAGCATACTTGTTCTACCTTTCTAGCCAGACAAGAATGAGCCTGGCGGAAGCAGACGTCACCTTGATATCTCTTACAGCTAGACAAAGGATTTAAATTTGCGTTGTTAAGGAATAAAAAACTGCTTCTGACGTCTTTTTATATTACTGCACTACTGCGCTTAACTCTAAATACATTAGCCTTTTTCGACCATAATTTTCCCCCTTCCTACTGAAAAGACAATCTTTGCATTTTCTCCTCCTACGCTTTAGTCTGTTGTTGCTGCTTTTGAAAGCTTTATCTCGTAAACAATGGCTGAGCACGTACCCACCGCAATTGTCTCTGTATACGACAAGACAGGCCTTTTGGACCTCGCTAAGGGTCTCACCTCGCACGGCATCCGCATCCTCGCCAGCGGCGGCACCTCCAAGATGATCAAAGAGGCTGGATTCCCTGTCGAAGACGTCAGCACCATTACTCATGCCCCCGAAATGCTCTCTGGTCGAGTCAAGACCCTCCATCCGGCTGTCCACGCTGGTATCCTTGCCAGAGACATCCAATCCGACGAGAAGGATCTAATCGAACAGGGCATCGAGAAAGTCGATTACGTCGTTTGCAACCTCTACCCGTTCAAAGAAACCATTTCGAAGATCAATGTCACAATTGAGGAAGCCGTAGAGGAAATTGATATTGGTGGTGTCACCCTTCTGCGTGCCGCCGCCAAGAACCACTCTCGCGTCACAATCCTCTCCGACCCCGAAGATTACCCTGGCTTTTTGCAGCAACTCGAAGCAAACGGTTCAATCTCCGCCAGCGCCCGCAAAATATACGCTCTCAAGGCCTTCGAGCACACTGCAGCCTATGATTCCGCCATCTCTGACTTTTTCCGTCGCAGATACGCAGAAAACACCCAAATGCTCAAACTCCGCTACGGTGCTAATCCTCACCAGAAACCCGCTCAAGCTTTCGTCAACACCGGATCTTTGCCTTTCCGCGTACTCAATGGCTCCCCTGGTTACATTAACCTGCTTGATGCCCTCAATTCCTGGCCTCTTGTCCGTGAACTCTCGCGCTCCTTGAACCTCCCTGCCGCTGCCAGCTTCAAGCACGTCTCCCCTGCAGGCGCCGCTGTCGGTCTCCCTCTCTCCGATATCGAACGCAAAATATACTTCGTCGAAGACATCGAGAATCTTTCTCCGTTAGCCTGCGCTTATGCCCGTGCCCGCGGCGCTGACCGTATGTCTTCCTTCGGCGACTTCATTGCTCTCTCCGAGAAAGTCGACCTCCCAACCGCTCAGATAATCTCCAAGGAGGTCTCGGACGGTATTATTGCGCCTGACTACTCCAGCGCTGCTCTCGAATTGCTCTCCAAGAAGAAAGGTGGAAAATACTGCGTTCTGCAAATCGACGCTGACTACATTCCCGAAGGCACCGAAACTCGTGAAGTTTTCGGTGTTTCTCTGCAACAGAAGCCCAACGATGCCAAATACTCTCCAAACACCTCATTCACCGACATAGTTGTTCCTAGAGATGCCTCAGAAAAGATTGAGCTGCCTCTCCAGGCCCGCATTGACTTGACTGTTGCTGCTATCGCGCTCAAGTTCACCCAGAGCAATTCGGTCTGCTACGCCAAAAACGGTATGGTCATTGGCCTCGGCGCTGGCCAGCAATCTCGCATTCACTGCACACGCTTGGCAGGAGACAAGGCCGATAACTGGTGGTTCCGCCAACACCCGAAAGTGCTCGGATTCAAGTGGGCCAAAGGCACTAAACGCCCCGACAAAAGCAATGCCATCGACTTGTTTGTCTCTGGCCAAGTGCCCACTGAAGGACCTGAACTTGAGGACTTTAACAGCAAGTTCGCTGAAGTGCCTGAGCCTTTTACTGCCGAAGAGCGCAAAGAATGGCTCAGCAAGTTCACGGATGTCTGCGTCGCTTCCGATGCCTTCTTCCCCTTCTCAGATAACGTGTACCGCGCTGCTAGATCAGGAGCGAAGTACATATTCGCTGCTTCTGGAAGTGTTCAAGACGAAGCTGTCTTTGCTGCCGCTGAGTCGCTAGGAATTACCTATGTCATCAATCCTTTCCGCCTATTCCACCACTAGAAGCGGCCATATTACTGTTTATACTATTATACTTCGTGTCTTCTCTGTCTATATTATATAATGATTGATTAATTATTAAACTAACGTGATAGCAGTGCTAGCACGGTCGATTTCTAAGATACAGGAGATGTAACAGATGCAAGTGCTGTAGTCCAGAGATGGTCGCGCAAGCGCGGTCGACAAAGAAGCGCTAGGCGGGCGCATGGGCGCGACTAGACGGCCTCGTCTGCAAAGGCGCTCTCAATGGGCTTATCCATGATCGCGGCATGCCCTAGAATGGATACACCAGAGGCGCCAATGAGCCACATGATAGTAGAGATGGGGGAGGCGAACAGGGTGAGAGGAATAACAACAACGAGCAGACCGGTGTACAGCTGCGAGGTGGTGAGTTGCGCGACGCCTAGGTTGAGGTCGCCGCCGCCGAGCATGCTGATGCCGTACGCGCCACCGAGGCCAAGGACAATAACAAACAGAAGCAACGGGTTGGTGAGCAAAGAGTAGACGCTTAGCATGGCAAAGAGAACCAAATAGTTGGTGCTGAAATACGATAAGTTATAAGACCATCGCGACTGAACTTCCCCGAACCCAGATGGTTTCGACATGCGTTTAACATCGAAGAAGTCCTGCGGAGGCTTAAGGTTGCCTAATCTGCTTTGTAGCGATTGCGTCTCCGACTAAATGTGTGTGTTAGTTGCCGTTGAGCGAATGTCGAACGGCACAGGGGTGTGCGCGACTGATATACTTACTCTGATGCGATCCATATTAAGTCGTTCGGAGAGTCCCGATAACATCTGTGTGTGTCAGTAAGGTGCTCTTGAAAAGGCTGCAACGCGTGTACTTACTTGAATAGCTTGAGCACGAGACATCGTTTTTATATTTGCAGTTCGATGAGGCTGTTCTAAAGGGGAAAAGCGAGCACGAGGGTCGTAGGCGTGAAAAAAAAGAGACAATTACGTGTACCAGGGTGTACTTGACTATGGTGAAACCCTTGACCCTGCCTATTTTGGAAGCTTGAAGCTTGCAGATCTGAGCAGTACAGCAGTCAATGGATGCAGCTCGCTCAGCCGGGGCAGGACTGGCCAGAAAGATACAGCTTATATAGACATTAAATTGGAGATCGATCAGGGCCATATAAAGCCATTATTCTTCGTCATCGTCGTGGCCGTGGTCGAACAAGTAGTTGGCGGCGGCCTGCTCGTCTTTGTCGCACACCAAGAAAGCCTGTATGGCAACTTGTCTGTCGAAACCGAGGCCACAGAGACGTTCAATAGCGGCATTCTCTTCCTCGGTGATAGTGATCTGAGTAGTACCTGGTGGCAGGGCAGACTCGTCACCACCTTCGCCAGCAAAAAACTGCAGGAACGTTTCCGGGTTGGCGGCGATCATCTGGGCCAGCTCTGGTTGTTCGCGTGCAAGCGTCTGGAGCAGGTGCTGCAGCATCGAGGGGTCCTGTCTGATCATTTCGCGCAGTTGCATCATGTAGTTCTGTACTGATGAGTTCGCGCCTCCACCGCCGTCGCCATCTATATCGCCTGACTCTGCTGCCTGCAGTGCGGCTGCGAGCATGTTTGCTTCAGCAGCGTGTTCTGCGCCCTGGGCTACAGGCGTCTGCCCGACTGTCTCTGCGCCGACATCGCCTGTTGCGCCGAGCACTGTGCCAAGTCCGGTAGCTCCTGCACCGCCGGCAGCTGTCCGTTCTGTGGCCACGGAATCAGGGAGTCCTGTGAGCAGGTATTCGACTGCGCGGTCAGGGTTATTGAACGCCGCCCGCATTGCCCGCTCCACTTCGTCCTTAGGGTAGCCCATTTCCATCATGGACTCGATCGCTTTGGTACGCGCTGAGCCGGTAGAAAATGCCGATGGGTCGTTAAACGACGGCTGTGCGGGAGCGTTCGTGTCAGCCGGAACGGACGGGTTCGCAGGCGTGATTGGCGTGGGGGGCGCGACGTGAGTCGATGTGGTGGCAGTGCCAGCGGCAGCGGCAGACGCAGCAGAAGCGGCCGAACCCGAGCCAGATGCGGCATTCGCAGACGCAGGTTTCGCAGCTGACTGCTGCGGTTTCATTTTGGTGACCATGCATACGACAAACCCGGTTTCCTGGATCTTGTATGAGGCAACAGTCTTCGAATCATCGAGAATCTTGCCTGAGTATATAAGTTTGAGCGAAGAGAGGTCCCATCCTTTGTCGTCGCATATTTTTTTACGGAGGTCCAGCACGGACGCGTCGTCTGCGATTTCGACTGTCCACTTGGTCTGTTTGAGGTCTCTTAAAGCGAGTTTCATTGGTTCTACAGCAGACTGTGAAGGTGAGGTCAATGGGAGAATGTTAAGTTAAGCTGGCGGTGCGGCGCCCCGGCTGGAAGGACGTCGAACAGCCGCTGGTCGGGGCACGTCTGAACAAGGCAGTAAATATAAATTCAGTATCAAAAATAATTGCGATTTTGTAGAATCAATTCAGTTCAATAAGTTCAGTGCATTTCTGCCGTTTTGGGAAACAGACCAATAAGCGGACTGTTGCTCGATCACAGTGGTATGCTACCCACTTCCTAGCGGTTCTCCTTCCTGCACAACTCTGGCCCTTTTTGTAAGCGGAAACTAGCTGGTCGCTCCTTGTCCGCGCTTCCTCCACCCACGCCTCCACCCGTGAGCGACTCTGCAGATTCGCAAGAGCAAAGAGCCAACGCTTGTATTATTTCGCTCCTCCCTCCCACAGTAGCGGACGGACGTGCTAGCATCACCGTCAGCATCACTTGCTTGGTCTGCCAGCAATGCCGTCGTCCAGCCCACAGCTGTACCTGGACTATCCGGACAAGACCAAAACGGCACTGCTCGAATTTACACCCATATCGCAATGCATATACTTTTCGAAGAACCTTGGATTCTCTGGCCAGCAGGAGCTTATGACATGCGACTGTCCACCAGACATCCGCGGCGGAACCAACCACGCCTGTGGTGACGACTCTGACTGCATCAACAGACTCACGTCAATCGAATGTATTGGCGACTCTTGCGGCTGTGGCGACAACTGCCAAAACCGCAGATTCCAGAATCGCCAATACGCATCTGTTTCAGTCATCCAAACAGAGAAGAAGGGTTACGGTCTACGCGCGGACGCTCCAATAGACCGTGGCGCCTTCATATACGAATACATCGGTGATGTCATCGACGAGAACAGGTTTCGTAAAAGAACTCAGAATTACGCAAAAGACGGTATAGTCCACTTCTACTTCATGATGCTCCAGCAGGGCGAGTTCATAGACGCAACCCAGAAGGGCGCACTCGCCCGCTACTGCAATCATTCATGCAACCCCAACGCCTACGTCGACAAATGGGTCGTCGGCGAAAAACTCAGAATGGGAATATTCGCAAAACGCGATATTATCCCGGGCGAGGAAATTACTTTCGATTACAATGTAGATCGTTACGGTGCGGATCCTCAACCTTGTTACTGCGGTGAACCAAACTGTGTCGGCGTCATAGGCGGCAAAACGCAAACTGACGGCGGTCTCTGCATCCCACTCTCGCAAGCAGAGGCGCTCGGTCTTCCTGACGATGACGAAGACAGCTGGAATGCCCTGCGCAAACCTGGCTCTACCAAGAGAGGCAGAAAACCCCGCGATGATACCGACTCCGAGAATTGGTTCGACCCTGAGAAAATTCATACCTATCCCTTGTCGGACGAAGACGTGTCTAAGGTCATGTCTGTCCTGCTACAGGTTAAAGAAGGCTGGTTGGTGCAGAAACTGCTCAACCGTATCCACGTTACGGCCGATGATTCCATACAGAGAAAGGTGATGAAATTTCACGGGTACCAGATGCTTGCATCAGTCCTGCAGAAGTGGAAAGACGACGTCCCCATTGTTCTCACAGTCTTGAACATTCTGATACAGTGGCCTACTGTAACGAGAAACAAAATATCTAGCTCTCAGATAGAGGATATAATTCTTCAGTTGTCTGACAACTCTGAGGATGAAGCGGTGCGGAACCTGTCTAAGGCACTGCTCGAAGAATGGAAAGACCTCAAGATGGCTTACCGAATACCACGCAAGAACAAAAATGCTACCTCTGAGTCGGAAACTAATGGGTCGACAAGTGGATTCAACTCACCGTCAAGAGCCTTATCAGAAGACCCTCAAAAGGGTGACGGCGACAGTTCTTCTAACGAAGAGAATGACGAAGAGGACGAAGAGCTAATGAATTACAATGATGATGACGTTGATGATGCTCTCATTGCCGGCGAAGACGACGAAGAGATGGCCGATATTATTAAACAGTACAGAGCGAAGTATCTGCTGAAAGTACCGGACCCTCCTAAGGAACCTCCTGGCCCAGAAGATACAGTGGAAACTGCACCAGGGTACCTAGAGCGAGGCAAGAAGGGCAGAATGAAAATCAGACGGCAATTGAGGATTGAGAATGAAAAACGGTTGCCTCCTGGCTGGGCTTTGTCTATTGACGACGAAGGCCGGCTGTACTTTTTCAGAAGGATGAAACACTCGAAGTACGAAGTGCCTCAATGGACTCGTCCGGACTTGAAAGCACCAAAAACCAGCAGTGTCCAGCGAGAGTCTGAGAGTATCCGAGAGCGTGCTGAAAAATCGATCGATGATGTGCAAGATCGGAGACGCGAAAGAAAGCTGAAGGAGTGGGAAGAGCAGCGACGCAAGTACGTTAAAAAGATGCTTGCGGAACAAAAGAAGCAAGCTGAGTTGGCTGCTTCTCAAACTCCTGTTAAGCAAACGCTCGATCTACAGAAAATTATCAGTGAAGCCAGCCAGTTGCAGGCGCCTAATCAGCGTCCCGATTCAGCAAGTGCGAGCCCCACAGGTGCTTCGAACGATCGCAGTGACCGCAAAGCAGACTCCAAGCTAGACGAGACACAAAAGAAGCAGAAAGCAGTAACGAAATTGTTTGCCAAACATGTTCCGAATATGATTGCACGGTTCGAGGAAGAGCTGGGCCATGACAACCTGAAGGAGTGTGCGCGGGAGATCGTGCACACCTTGGTAGCAAAGGAGATGAAAGCAGACAAACCAGTGCCTGAAAGTTTCAGCGACGAAAAGAAGAAGAAGATTAAAGCTTTTTCGCTGGCTTTTATGGAAAAAGTAATTGCTAAACGGAAGCGAAAACGCGAAGAGAAGGCCAAGAGCCAAAACGGTGATCTGGATCGACACAACAAGTCACTGAAGGTGGAGTGAATGATCTGTAACCGAACAGTGCGGTTTTTTAGTTGAGTTGCGCCTTGACGTTCAGTAGCATAATATTATGTGCCATGAATGAGCGTGCATTGCTTTTGTGCGCACCTGAGGTGTTGTTTGCAGCTATTATTTGCGGCAAGCGCGCATCGGATGCATAGACTTACTTATTCTCGCAGTTGGAGCCACTGATCTAATAATTAGACGCCAACCCCAACCCTAGACCTTGGCACCTGAATTTGAAGATTATGTTTGAGCGGCTATTTTGCGTGGTTATGGGGCGTACTGCTTGTTGTTTATAGTCTAGACGATTGTCTAGATGTATTTTGGCAGGAAATGAATTTAATGACGTGGCGTGGAGACGCGAATTAGTTGTAACTGCGCAATATGATTGTAGATAATGTTGGATCAACTGCGCGTATAAGTGAACCTTAAACGCCCACAAATTACCTTATCAGCCGCACTGGTATCATCGTTATATAAAGAGTAGGTATACCGGCCCGGTTTCCTGTACGTCTACGAGATCTTACGACAAAAACAATGAGAAGAAGCGTTACTAGCAATGTTGCTAGAGGCTTTTTGAGATCGTACTCTAATGCGGCGAAAGTGTATAACGAGCCCGAGAAGCCAGTACTGACTACGTCTGAAATCCCTGGCCCTAAGACCAAGGCTGCATTGGCATCATTGAACGAGATATTCGATATTCGCGCTGCCTATATGGCCGCGGATTACAGCAAGTCGACAGGCAACTATATTGCAGATGCTGACGGAAACCTTTACTTGGATGTTTACATGCAGATTGCGTCAATTGCGCTCGGATACAATCACCCCACTTTAATCGAGGCCGCCAAAAGCGATGCTATGACTCGCGCCCTGGTCAGCCGTCCAGCCCTCGGCAGCTTCCCCTCTGTCGAATGGGAAGACCAACTGCGCAACGGGCTGCTAAAGTACGCTCCACCTGGCATGAACCAAGTCTGGACAGCCATGGCCGGTTCTGATGCCAACGAGACAGCGTTTAAGGCGGCCTTCATGTACTACCAGTTCAAGAAACGTGGCAGTACCAGCAAGTTCACTCCCGAAGAAGAGGCATCTGTCATGGAGAACCAGAGCCCTGGTGCCCCCGAAATGTCTATTCTCTCATTTGCTTCTGGATTCCACGGCAGACTGTTTGGATCGCTCAGTGCGACCCGATCTAAGCCGATCCACAAACTTGATATTCCGCAATTCAAGTGGCCTAAGGCTCCGTTTCCGGTCTATCAGTACCCATTGGCCGAAAACGAGGCTGCCAACAAGGCTGAAGACGACCGGTGCCTGGACGCGTTGCGTGAGATCATCAAGACCTGGAAATCACCTGTCGCTGCCGCTATTATCGAGCCCGTACAGTCTGAAGGTGGTGACAACCACGGATCCCCCTACTTCTTCCAGGAGGTACGCAAGATCACTAAGGAGATGGGCGTCCTCTTGATTGTGGACGAGGTTCAGACCGGTGTCGGCGCCACAGGCAAGATGTGGGCTCACGAGCACCTGAACCTGCCTTTCCCTCCCGATATCGTTACATTCTCTAAGAAAATGCAGGCTGCTGGTTATTACTTCGCCGACCCCGAACTCAAACCTGAACTGCCGTACCGCCAGTTCAACACCTGGTGCGGTGATCCTGCCCGTGCCATCATTGCCAAGGGCATCTGCGAAGTTATCGACTCTGAGGGTCTTGTTGCCCACACTGCTGAAGTCGGTGATTACCTGTTCGGCGAATTGACCAAGCTGTCCAAGAAGTACCCGAAGATGATCAGCAACCTCCGCGGAGAAGGCCGTGGAACCTTTATTGCCTGGGACACTCCAGACGGAGCTGCGAGAGACGCGTTCCTCAGCAAGATGCGCACGCTCGGTGTCAACTGCGGTGGATGCGGACCTGCTGCCGTCAGACTACGTCCTAGTTTGACCTTCTCAAAGAATCATGCCGATGTGCTGCTTGAGACCATCGACAAGGCTTTGGCTTAGTATAATTCTCAAAAGATGTAAATCATTAATAGTGCTAAGGTTAACGTATGCATGTGTGTAGCATATGCACTGCAAAGCAAGGCAAAGCAATGCAAAGCAATGCAATGTACTATACCGCATGTGATAGCAATCAGCGCTTGCGGCCTTTTTTTGCTGGTTTCCTGCCCATTTCTGGAATGTAGAGACCGCCGTGCATGCTTTTGCCCACGGAATTGATCTTGAGACCCCTGTCCCTGCGTGAGACGGTTTTCTTCTTCGCCGAGACAATAGGAGCGAACTCCTTATAAACGCCAGGAGTGGAATTTTTGGCGACGGACTGGACAAGAGGCCCGTAGGAGCTTGATTTGGCAAGAATGATTCCTGCGTCTTTAGCACGCTCTTCGTGCTGTTTCTGGGCCTCTTTGCGGTGTTTATTGATGCTTTTGCGTATATTCATCGGTATTGCATTATGGCCGGCTTCGTAGTAAGCGAGATCTTTGCCGGAAGAGTATGATAGACGGTGTTGGAGCGATTTTAGTCTGGTAGCAGAAGAGTTTTGGGCGAGGATCCGAGATTCGGATATGAGTCGTTGCAGTTCGAGGTCGTTTATGAGGTTCTGGCTTTCGTCGTCTGAGGCATATTCAGCACGCGAGGAGAGTACAGAATCAGAAGGTTGCTGTTGGCTGATAGTGTCGGAGAGGTTAGAGTAATCTATAGTCTGTATTTCTTCGCTGGAATCGCTAGAGTCACTGGCATCGCTAGAGTCAGACTCTGCGAAGTCAAA
The DNA here is from genome assembly GCA_001661475.1 of Tortispora caseinolytica NRRL Y-17796. Taxonomy (NCBI): domain Eukaryota; kingdom Fungi; phylum Ascomycota; class Trigonopsidomycetes; order Trigonopsidales; family Trigonopsidaceae; genus Tortispora; species Tortispora caseinolytica. The sequence continues at coordinate 1,378,115 of KV453842.1, forward strand.
AAACGGTATATTATGAGTTGATGAATCATTTCTATCAGTTTGTTCTTCTTTGGTTGCAGAATCTGATTCTAGAGGCGTAAAATTTGATTCAAAATATTGTTTAAATCGATCTATAGACATTAGGTAGATTGTATTGAGCAAGTGTAAATTTCCATGTAACCTTATACTAACCACTATAGCCTAATCTGCTAAAAAAATGACATTGTTCAAAGGATGTATTGACATCCACGATGGACAAGTAAAACAAATTGTAGGCGCAAGTTTAGACACAGATGAAGGCATTCAGACTAATTTTGTGTCTTCGAAGAGCAGTAAATACTATGCACAACTATATAGGGAGAATGACATTGAAGGCTGCCATATCATCAAGCTGGGTCCTGGCTGCGACGAGGCTGCGCTCGAGGCCATCAGAGAATGGAAAAACGGGCTACAAGTTGGTGGTGGGATTACTTCAGACAATGCAAAATATTGGATAGATGAAGGCGCCGCTAAAGTTATAGTTACCTCGTACATATTCAGCGGGCCTGAGCTTGACGAGTCGAAGCTCAAAAGTCTCTATGAAGCGGTCGGTAAGGACAAACTGGTGCTCGATCTCAGCTGCAAGCGGGCAGTAAACGGCGGCTGGTTTGTCGCCACTAACAGGTGGCGCACTGTCACGAACACTGAGCTCAGCAAGGATCTGTTCGAGCGGTTGGCACATTACTGCAGCGAGTTTCTGATCCATGCAGCAGACGTTGAGGGACTATGTAAAGGTATTGACGAAGACCTTGTCGCAAAACTAGGCGAATGGTGTGACATACCTGTAACGTACGCGGGCGGTGCAAAACATATTGACGATCTCGCGCTCGTCAAACGACTTTCACGCGGCAAGGTCGATCTCACTTTCGGCAGCGCGCTGGATATATTTGGTGGCAGTCTCGTCACATTTGCAGATTGTGTTGCTTGGAACAACAACGAGAAACGATCAATCAAATAAATGAAATAGAAAACAAAACTATCTGAACATTGCATGTTTAGTGTTGTTTTAGTTACATATCTGCTGGATCGACCAGATACTTGCCTGTCCCTAGCGGCTTGCAGGTGGCAGCTGGATAAAGCAACCAGTTAGCGCTATTGCCTATGTCTTCGGTAGTGTGTCGGCATTCGGCGGCGCAGATTTCAAAAATGATACCATGTTAGTAAAATACTTGCGGATCTTTGAACCGCTCAATGCACCTTGAAGGTTCATGTACACTATAAGTCTCCGCAGACTGATCAGTCCAAGGTGGATAATGCTGCCTTGCATGAAAGGGTACACTACTTGGTCTTTCACAGTGACATAAACAGCTTCGTACCATTTCAGGCCTTCAATCGATTTCAAGTACATGACATCGTACCGCATATCGGGCATCTTTTTTGGCTTGTTAGACATTTTTATTGGATAGTTTGGTTGGTTTAGCTCGTACTGCACCAGTTTAGGTTGCCCCTCCTCCCCCCACTAGTTCCACCCCAAAGACTAACACTTTGTCCTTTACAGCGTATTATGGACATAGTTCGTCTCTTTCTCAGACAAGACGATCCCGATGGCACAGGCGATGATGACGATATTGTGAAAGATCCCGCAACAGCAGAAATATTCAGCTCATGGGCTATCTTCATCCTCATCATGCTCCTAGTCTTCTCCCTCTGGACAAGCTATTACCTCCATCGACGCAAAATACAGGCTGTCCACGAAACTGTAGTCTCTATTTTTTCCGGCATGCTTGTTGGACTTATCATCCGTATTGCACCTGGCCATTACATCCAGGACGCTGTTTCTTTCAACTATGGTTACTTCTTCAACCTCCTCCTACCTCCTATCATCCTCAATTCTGGCTTCCAACTTCACCAGTCTAACTTCTTCAAGAACATCAGCTCTATCCTCACCTTCGCAATAGTCGGTACTGCACTCTCCTGCCTGGTCCTCGGAATAGTCCTCTTCCTATGGTCTCAGACCGGTCTTGACGGCCTCAAACTCACCCTCGTAGAGTGCATCTCTGTCGGCGCAACTCTCTCTGCAACAGATCCAGTCACAGTCCTAGCTATTTTCAACGCTTACAAGGTCGACCCTAAACTTTACACGCTCATATTTGGCGAATCAATCCTGAACGATGCAGTATCTATCGTTATGTTCGAAACTGCACAAAAGTTCCACGGCCAAAAGGTCTACGCCTCTTCGCTTTTCAAAGGTATAGGCATGTTCTGCGGTACCTTCATCATTTCGATGATCATAGGCGTAGGTACTGGCGTATTCGTCTCTTTGACACTGAAACACTCAAAAGTCAGACGAATGCCGCAGGTAGAGGTCTGTGTCGTCTTTTTGCTCGCTTACGCTTCCTACTTTTTCTCTACCGGCTGCCACATGTCTGGAATTGTCTCGCTGCTCTTCTGCGGAATCACACTGAGACGATATGCCTACTATAACATGTCAAGACGCACACAACTGGCTACTAAATTTATATTCGAGCTTCTCGCCCAACTCTCTGAGAATTTTATCTTCGTCTACCTGGGCTTGTCCCTTTTCACCGAAATAGACTTGGTATACAAACCTCTATTCATTGTCATCTCAGCTTTAGGGCTCTGTCTGGCTCGTTGGTGCGCAGTGTTCCCGCTCTCCAAAGTCATAAACATCGTTCATAAAACTCGAGTCAAACGGAGACACAACCGGTCAGGTATCATCGGCATCAACAACGATAACATAGAGGATGAGATACCAGAACCGTACCAGATGATTCTGTTTTGGGGAGGCCTGCGTGGTGCGGTCGGAGTCGCGCTCGCTGCAGGACTAGAAGGCGAACATGGCGCTTCATTGCGCGCTACAATCCTGGTCGACGTGGTTTTGACCGTCATTATCTTCGGAGGAACCATTTCGTCTATGCTTGAAATAGTTGGTATTCGAACTGGAGTTGAAAACACCGACTCAATGGACGACGACGATGAGTTTGACGTTGAGAACAACAACACTTATCAGCCGAGATTCAAGGCTCGCAGCAGCGTGGCAGTGGCTCCGCTGGCAGGGTTGCCGAACGACGCTATAAGTCTGAGAACTTCTACGAACGATTCTGGACTTGAAGAAGGCACATCGACGTCGCGTCCGCATTCTACGAGCGGCTCAGCGCGTATTTCGAATCGGGGTTCGTTTTCTTCCTCACCCGGCGGCAACGAGCCACGCGGACCGTGGGATTCTGACATGGAATCAGATCTCGACCTTCCTCCTAGCTTGCCCGCTGAGCGGCGATACACTGGTGCTAGAAACGAGGAAGGCCGTAACAATTCGACCACTGGACTGGCGTCCCTAGGTGGGGGAGTGCGCGAATCGATCAGCAACATCCAAAACATATGGGGCAGCATACCGTCCGACCAGGGCAAGTGGCTGCAGCACTTGGATGAGCAAGTGATCAAGCCCGTTTTATTAGACTCCTCACCGGCCATTGATGAAGCAGATGACGACAAAGACAGCACATGACACACTGCATACGGTCATCAACGCGTAGCGCGATTCAGACCGCAATGAAAATATCAACTTTAGACTCATTTATCGTAGACTTCTTTATGTATACGCAGGCGGATTAAAAAAAGGCAAATTAAGTGATATTCATAGTGGAGCTACTTATGAACAAAATACTATATAACAGATAAAATAAGAGACGACGTACGCGAGAAGAGGCGAAGCGATCAGGCCTGACCAGCAACGAACTCAGAATCTTCTACAGAGTGGCGCTTGCTGGACGGGGCCAACAGCTGGATTCTGCGATGTCTGTACATGGGTGATCCATCCGCGCTGGGGCGGATATCGGCCTCAGCGAGGACGAGCGAGCCTTTAGTGAACTTGCCAGCGGTCAAGAAGGGGACTCTGCTAGGAGTGAAGTCGACGATGTTGAACCACTGGGTAAAAGTCTCGCGTTCAGCGCCTTCCTCGGTAGGAGGAGGGCCCAAAGATGAGACAGCGACCGCATAGCGAATGTAAGGTTTGCCGTTCTTAGAGGTCATTTCCTCGATATCGCTGCCTAGACGGCCCACGACGCGCAATTCAGCAACGTTGAGTTTCGTACCAGTGGAAGAGAACGCGCGCGAAAACGCAGCAAATCGCAAAGGAAGACTAGATCGCAAAATGGAGGACATTATTCAGGTAATTTAAACGTGCACTGGATTTAACAAGAAAGAGGCGCGCTTTATGTGATGTGGAGCCAAAGGTGGATGGATACTTGGGTTGGGCGAAGAAACGCGCTATTGAATTGTCATGGCAACGAGACAGAAAAATACGTTCATATACGAACTTGGATATGGCCGGACAAGTGAATAGCGAAGGGCCGACTGGAAGGAAACGGAGTGTCTCGTATTCGATTCGTTTAATTGGACGAGGAGCGATGCTGCGGAATTGGCTGGCACGAGAATGTGTGACTGTCTGTGGGCGGCGTGGGTTCTCTACGGGGACGGTATTAGCGGCCGGTCACTCGAAATGGGCGAATATTAAGCATAGGAAAGCCGCACAAGATAAAGTGAAGAGTCAGGTTGCGAGCCGGTTCTCGAAGGGAATTATGGCTGCGGTGAAGCAAGGCGGCGCTGATCCGGCGAAGAACTTGCAGCTGGAGACGCTGATCCAGCAGGCGAAGGAGAACGATGTCACGAAAGCGGTGATCGAGAACGCTATTGCTCGCGGTTCAGGGGCAAGCGGACACGATGGTCCACTCGAGAGCTATTTGTACGAAGCTATGGGTCCTGGTGGTGTTGCTTTAGTGGTTCAGGCGCTGACGTCGAATCGGACGCGGGCGATCGCGCAGGTGAAAGCCGCGATAACCAAGCACAACGGCGCGATGAGCCCCGTGCTGTACATGTTTGACCGGAAGGGCCGCGTGCGGGTTGAAGCGGAAGTCGACAGAATCCTGGATGACGCGATTGACGTTGGTGCCGAGGACGTGGTGGCGGTGAGCGAAAACGCGAAGAAGGATGTGAGCATATCGGATGTGTTCACAGAACCGCAAGACACCGCGCGGGTGGCCGAAGAACTGAAGAAAAGGGGGTACTCGATTGTGGAGTTTAATATCGAGTTTATTGCCCAGCCAGATAATACTGTTGGTGTGAATGAGGAGACAATGGAGACGATCGATAACCTTGCGTCTGCGTTGGAGGACTTGAACGACGTCCATGTTGTATATACGAATGCGAAGCTACTAGAACAATAAACATATCATTTTGCCTATGCGTTTCTAAGGATGTAGCGATGTGCATTTGTCATAATGGTCTAGGAGAAGGCGCTGTAGTCTCGGCCTGGTCTATAGTTGGACGCTGGTCGGTCGAGAGTTGAGGAAGATCTGGTACCCGCAGAAGAGGATGAACAGGGCGTAAACGATGACGGCGGCAAACATCGTGCCCGCGACAGCCTTGCCGTCCTCGGGCGAATTGATAGACCCGACCATTGACTCAGATCCAGAAGCAAATAAGCTCGCCAGAACAGACAATATAACGACGCCGAATATCGACACTACAGTGCAAAACCACGCCGCGAAGGGCTATTTTCGTTAGCAAAATCGCAGTCAAGAAGCGAGTCGTATCGCTAGCAGGATAAAATACTTACACCAAACACTGGCTTCATATTTGCAAAAGATTGTGGTAGATAACAACAACTAATGCAATGTAATGTCAAGGTAGATTGTGGTTGCTGCGCAGTGCCGCTCATTGGACCCCCTAGCAACGCTGTATGTGTACGCTTACTAGAACAGTCACACCAACTCAGACAGCTACAGGACTGCCTGGATGTTCACATACCTGCCTGCTAAGGACATTGTAATAGATTGTGTTTTCTTCGAACGATCTACAGCAACGAGCGTGGCGGCTGGTGTGAGTAACGAACAATCATAATTCCCAGGCTAGAGCGCAGGAACAAACCTTAATGGGGAAGTCAGCATGCAGCTGACAAGCTCGGTATCGGCAGGTACCCATGCACTGCCGGGCTATCTACTGTCAGCACACGTGAGATCCAGAACGCAGAATGCGATCTTGCTGGCTAACCGGCCTTGTGAGCGCCGACCAGGCATGCATTGAACAGAAGACTACTGAAAGGGTCCCTGGCCAAAGAAAACCTTAAACTACTTATACGGCTGCTGCTATTGGCTGTAACAATAAAGTTTTCCCGACTCCAACCTGAAACACTCATTCAGCTGCGTATTCAAAGAACCTAAACCTATCCCTTAGTTCTCTTTACTTCGCGCTTTTCTACCGCGAGAAGTAAAAAAAATTCAATTTGAAAGCAAAGAATGCGCGTAGGTCAGCGATACGATGCTGTACAGGGCCCGTAATCACGCTGGAAGAGCATGCTGTGGTACTAAGATTTGACAACTTACTTGCCATCGCAAATACATGCTTTATTGATCATCTTCTTATGCTCCCCCATATAAGATACATTTCTTCAGAAACTGGTCTCGCTTGAAAGCCTAATTAATCAAAGAACAATCGTGGTTTATTGTTGGTTGTGAGACAACGCAGACTTCTCCTACCGGTTCTCTACCTACATTAGACTTCGTCAAAGGGCCCTTGATTTCGTTTCTTTGAGCCGCGGCAGGTGCGCTCCGGGATGTCGTAACGGTATCGATACAACGACCCTGACTGCAAAGAGAAATAGCGATTGGCAATCGAGGGTTTAGACTTGCTTATTGCAGCATCTCGTTGCATCTTCGGTATCGACCGCCTGGTGGTGACATATTTAGAAATCCTTGGCTTTTAGAACTCTCCGCTCTCCGAACAGGGATGCCATTATCTCCTTGATAGCGTATAGCCTATAAGGAATTGTCTAATATGGCAGTTTATAGAGTCCGATGCCTAAAATCCTCACACAGATGCTTGTCTCTGGTCGCAGTGCAGAATGCCAATTCTGATATGTCTTGTCGCCTCTAAGATTTCGCCAAAATTAGAATTTTCCTTCAACGGTTTCTTTGCCATCGCTGTTTATTATGATCAGCTAATCAAAAGACAGCCTGTGCGCAGCACCCAATTAATAAGCTTCTAATCTAGCTCTGCTAGCAACATTTGGCTCAAAGAAAATCGTCTAGGATTCTTTAAGGATCTGCGCAACGGAGTGCCTCTTAGACCTTGCTCATATTTCTGATTCCTGACTGATCGCTCGCGATCTTAGCATCTACTATCCTTATTCTTCCTTTTCTTGCACTCAAATATTGGTATTGATTACTAAAAATCGAGTTACCCTATATTGATCTTTTTGCCTATCGATCCCTTCCTTTCAATCCAAGCGGGTTAATCTGTGCCCACTTTAGCTGGACCCTGAATTTTTATCCGTTAGATTTTCCTTCTGATATATTATTGGTCCAATCTTTCGTTCATATTCTCCTCTTCTTAAGGACTTCATTTTCGCATTTTTGCATCTCTTGCTTCTCGCACTCCACTCCTTTTCTTTCCGTTCAGCGTTTTCGGTTCTTTGCAACATTAGTTGATTCTTATTGTGTTACCGCATTGCATTTGTTTGTTCGCACTGTCCTATAGGTTCTCACCTTGCATTGGTTTTCTCTTAGGAAAAAGGAGAACAGAATAACAACAACTGAAGGCAACTTCTACCAAAGTGCCTCTCACACTTCTGTCTAATCTCAATTAGAGCTTTCCCTGCTCCACATTGCATCATTTTCCAAAGATGTCCTCATACTCATCGTCTTTCGCTACACAGCCTGCCAGCACTGGAATACAACAGGCCACCAGCGCGTTAGAACAACTTGAAGATCTTAAGTACTTTCTAGCTACTGCTCCAAACAACTGGCTTCCAGCGCAAATAATAAGACGTTACTTGCTCCCTTCTGAGGAATACATCTCCTGTGTGAAGTGGGATGGCATTTATTATATCACCGGCACCGATATCATTCGTGCATTGGTCTTCCAATTTGCAGCTTTTGGAAGACCTATAACGAACATTAAAAAGTTCGAAGAAGGAGTGTTTTCTGATCTGCGCAATCTGAAAACCGGCAAGGACGCTATCTTAGAAGAGCCGAAATCGCCTTTTCTAGAACTCCTTCACAAAAACGGCTGTCTGAGAACACAGAAGAAACAGAAAGTGTTCTTTTGGTACAATGTCGACCACAATAGACTGTTTTTAGACGCATTATCGAGGGACCTAAAACGCGAGCTTGCTAACTTGGAACCTACTTCTAGGGCAGTGTCCGAGCCGGCGCTAAGTTTCCATTACGATATTTCCAAAGACCTTGATCAACAAATAGAGGACTGTGTTACCAGCATTAAGGAGTACTCTACGCTCAAACCAGAAATGCCGGAAAAGGGCGTTATTGCGAGCATCAAGGGCAGTCATTTGGGGATAGATTCCTGCACGTCTGTAGCGTCTTCTCCTGCGCTGAATCAAGTCAACAGCACGCCTCAGCATTACAGTGAAACGCCTACACACTATACTAGCACACCGAGGCTCTATGAAGGGACGCCTCAGCGGAACGAGGAGTACTTACCCGACCGCCACGTCGCAGACAATGTTTCTGAGTCTAGTGAAGGATACTTCAAGATGTACTTGGAGAGGTTTTCTGTTGCGGATGCGGACACCAACGGGAAGCTTGTTCTTCCCAGCGAAAGTCACGGTCTGTATGCGTACGACTTTGATGACTATGTTCCGCACAATATTCATAGTGAAGATTCTGACCTATCTATGCTATCCGACAGCCACAGCCACAGTCACATGCAGGACCAGTATCTGCATCATCTAGTTCCTGCCAATGAACACGGCCAGCACGAGTCTGGGTTCATGGAGGTTTCTGAGCTGGTGCCATTCATACATGACGGGTACGCTCACGAACCGAGCATTATCCCGTTGACAGAGGACAATATAGACGAATTTCCGAAGCTGGGTCCGCACGATGTGGACGGACCGTTGAAATTCTTTGATTTCAATGATTCCTACGGCACGCCGATGGAGTTCACAGGAATGCAAGGCTAGACGCAGTGAGGATACCCGGGCAGATGTTCGCAGCGCAGACTCCTGCAGACAATCAGCTTCAGCCAATTGCACCTACAACTGTCAAGAAACTTAGCTACAACTTTTTTATCGTACAACAATTATAAGTGGCACGAAATACATTATTGTTCTGTATTACATGTAACTGTTCTGCTTCTTTTAGATGCTCCATTGTATTAAAGTTCGACACCGTCTTTACGCGAATGTTGTGGTTTCGGACGATTGTGCGCTGCCGTCAGCACAGTTCATTGTCGATTACCGACCCGTTGATTTTGTATGAGAGCTATGTCGCCACTGGAAAGCTACAGAGGGACGAGGCACAGTACCGCGCGTCGAAGGAGCTGCAGAAACTATACTATCGGCTAAAGGACTATGTTCCGCCGGTGGACTTCCAGGAGAAGATCCGAGAGTTGACGAAAGTACTGGAGGCACAGCGGAAAGCGCAGCGGGAGAACGACGGTGATACGCGGCCATGGTATGCGAAGGAACGCAAGTCGAACGCGCTCGTTAAACAACTGACTGATATCGAAGCCGTGTACAAGCTCCATAGTCCGCAAGGGCTTATGATTCATGGCGAGGTCGGCAGCGGCAAGACTATGCTGATGGACCTGTTCGCGCGGTCTTTGCCACATAGATCAAAACGTCGTTGGCACTACAATGCGTTCATTCTACATGTATACGCGAAACTGCACCATTACTCTGTCCAAAACATGACCACGCCGGACTATTCGGCCCTCGACAACGAGTTCGTCGTGCTGAAAGTAGCAAAAGATATATTTAACGAATGCAACGTCTTGCTATTGGATGAATTTATGTTGCCAGATATTGCGGCAGCCAAAATCTTGCAGCCATTGCTGGTGTTTTTCTTCAAGCTCGGAGGCGTACTCGTGGCCACGTCAAACAGGCTGCCCGACAACCTCTACGCCACCGATTTCCGTCGTGGTGAGTTCAGACAATTCTACGAGATTTTACAAAACCGTTGTGTCTCGTTTGATATGAGGTCTAAGAACGACTGGCGCGAGATCCTCGCCGATACAGCTTCTACCGGCGAGCGCTATTTCATCGCCGGAACCGATGATGACCGTTGGAACAACTATATAGACTCTTTAACTGCCTCTGAAGTGCCTATAGAAGACAGATTTACAGTTTACGGACGAGAGGTGCAGGTGCCCTGGTCGTGTAACGGTACAGCGCGGTTCAGCTTCGCAGATCTCTGTGAAAAGCCGCTCGCCGCTGCTGATTACATCACTATCGCCGACAGGTACCACACGCTCATCCTTGAAGACGTACCTACACTTGTGCTGAAAAAGAAAGACGAAGCGCGAAGGCTCATAACGCTGCTGGATGCCCTCTACGAGGCAAGAACAAGACTGCTCATAAAGTGCGAAGTCGGCCCGGACGATCTGTTCTTCCCGGATGCAAAACATAAACCTGAAACCGACACAGAAGACGATATCTTAGACCAGGAAATGTACTCAAAGGTGTATCAGGACTCAGTTAGTCCTTACAGACCGAACGTCGCATCGTACGACGAGATCTCTGAGCACAGCGAATCGAAACATGTCGCCGGTGTTACAACTAACCCTAAATACGCTAGCAGTGCTTTTACGGGTGAAGATGAAAGATTTGCTTATAAGAGAGCGGTCTCCCGTCTGAAGGAAATGACCGGATCAGATGCATGGTGGGAAGTCCGAACAGAAACTAGTTCTCCGGTCCGTGAACCGGTTGAGCACCCTCCAATCAATTTCGGAAACACGCTTCCGAGTGCCGTGGCGAAAGAAAGAATGTCATACAATCCAAGAGAGTCAGCGCCGCAATTCGGTAGGCAGCATATATGGTCATTGGGCTCGTGGGGGCCGGGGAACAGACTCAAAGACCAGATAGCCAAACTCTGGATCCGGGGCGTCGACAAGTATAACCAAAAGTGACGCGACGCGATAAGCTTGCATAATACAGAGCAATAAAAGCTACCTTTTTCAGTGAGAAATTTCCTCTTCTTGCTCCTGGGTGATGATTTCACCTTCAAGATGATCGGCGACGTCTTGGGCTATTTTGTTCAAGTAACTCAATTCGCTTCGCGGGCCAATTATCGAGACGGTGTTTTTGTGGATCTTCCAGTGCGGGTAGGATCCTATTTTGATCTTGGATTCCTTCACCTGTTCCTGCAATTGTGTGAGAAAGTGCGCCATAGCACTCTCTGCGACTGAGGTCAGGACAAGCATGCGCACCTGCTGGCCATCAGGGTGCAGACGAGGGGTGATCACGGAGACGAGGCCCTGCAGGAGTTTTTCGAACAGCTGCGGGATGCCGGGGAGGATGTGGATTTTGGAGGCGACGACAGCGACGGGTACCCACAAGGAAGGATCAACGAAGAGACAGTCTGCCTTGGACTTGTCCTCGCTGTATGGCAATAGAGCCATACGCATCTGTGCTTCGTGGCGCTGCTTGTCATTATGGTCAATTTTGGCGAACTGTGCCATCTTGTCTACGGTCGGCTGGTGGAGTTTGACGTCGAGACCGTATGCCTTTGCGATTGAAGGGTATGTAATATCGTCGTGGGTGGGGCCAATGCCGCCTGATGTCACGACGAAGTCGGCCTTTTCGGCACACCGTCTGACGGCCTCGATAATCTCGGATTCGGAATCGGGAACGGTCTCAATGCGTACCAAGTCGATCCCCAGACCAAAACAATACTTGGCGAAATAGTTAGAGTTCGTGTCGCGTATTTTGCCGTTAAGCACTTCGTCGCCGATAATGACGCAGGCGGCTGTGTGTATAGTGTGGGAGGCACTCATTTTGTACAGCGGCAATTTCTTTAGTCGTGCAAGCATCGAACAGGCGAGCGAAATGGTTTAATTCAATTCTTCGACAATCACTGGCACCGGGAACCGAGAAATCAGTGACGTCGCAAGGGCGGATAGGGAGAAGGAGAGCAGATATTGTGGGGGTGGTTGCTACACCATCGCGCCGGGGGCCCCCAGCACCTTTCCCCCCCACTAAACTTACTCCGGGTAGTCAGCCAGCACACTATGTCTGTGCTACTCGAAACCACTATTGGCGATCTCGTTGTCGATTTAGACGTTGATCAGTGTCTGGCGCTCTGTCTGGAGTTTGTGCACAGATGCGCAAACCGCCAGTACGATTTGGTGGCGTTCAAGAGCGCCAACGGCGTAATTCGATCTACGGGCGCAGGAGGGAAAATCTTCACACCGAGCAGCACGCTCACTCCCTATAAAGGGTCTATTGGGTTTATAATCGACAAGGACGGGCATTCAGATGGTAGGATTGCACTGATAGAAGCCGATACGGCTGATCACGCAGATATAGTCAGTTTTGGTGAAGTCGCAGAAGGGCAAGAGCTGATCAATGGCCAGCCGTTCACCGTGCTCAGCACAACCACAATAATGGACCCTATTTCCAGCAGGAAACTAAATTCCAGCCGCACAATCAGCGATGATACCAGTGACATTGACGCAGAGTCATCCACTCACAGCAAAATAGAGTCCAAGGCGCTCACCTTAGAGCTCCTGGGCGATATCAAAAACTCTGAAGAACAGCCAGATCAGAACGTGCTGTTTGTATGCAAACTGAACCCAGTAACAACAGCAGAAGACCTAAAAACAATATTCTCGCGGTTCGGACCTATCAGAAGCTGCGATATCAAAAAAGATAAAGAGACCGGCGCGTCTCTCCAGTATGCATTTATAGATTTCGTCAACAAGGAAGACTGCGAACAAGCATACTTCAAGATGGAAAACGCTCTTATAGATGATCGTCGTATCCACGTCGACTTCAGTCAAAGCACCAAAAAAAGCCACAGAAAGAAAAGGAGAACCGTCCAGCGGTAATGGCGCTATTTTGCTACGTCGCCACACTACTTCGCCATCTGGCCGTTCTGCATAGCATTCGCAATGTACTCTTGCAGGAACGCGTTCTCGCTATCGAGCTTCTCTTGCGCTGCGCGCACGTTCTCTATATCTTCAAGCAGCTCCATCAACTCCTTCTGCTTCTCCAGCACTTCCTCTACAGTAACGGTTTCGCCGATGTTCGATTCTGCAGGTTCATCAGCCATGTTGGTCGGGGCTGATGGCGTGTCGATTGCTGCTGGTTCTTTCAATCGACGGCGTAAATAGAGTTTATACGTTGCAACACACTCCACCCAGGGCTACTGGGGGTATCCACATATAGGGCTATAAGAATTTCGCAGTCACATTATTTCTCCATAGCAACCAAAAAACGCACTGCACTCATACCCACACCTCGAACTAATCACTGAACCTACTAACCCCGACACATACATTATGAGTGATTCCGTCACCATTCGTACACGAAAGTAAGTAGATACTTGCTCCTGGAATGTAGCGACGACTTGATTGATACGTATCCAGGTAATTTCGTCGCGAGTTTCGTTACCGTAGTGGCAGCGACCGAGACCTTACACTTCGCAGCAGCAGAGATACTAACATCATGAAGATTTATTCGTAACCCCTTACTTGCCCGACGCCAGATGGTTGTCGATGTTCTCCATCCTAACCTTGCAAATGTATCCAAAGACGACCTCCGAGCCCGTCTAGCCGAGATGTACGGCTCCGAGAAGGATGTCATCAGCGTCTTCGGTCTCCGCACCCAATTCGGTGGTGGAAAGTCTACTGGATTTGCTTTAATTTATGACTCAGCTGAGGCTTTCACCAAATTCGAGCCTTTATATCGCCGCATTCGTGTCGGTCAAGCCACTGCTCCCGAGCGTGCTAGCAGACAACAGCGCAAGCAACGCAAGAATCGTGACAAGAAGACTCGCGGTACCGGCAAGAAGCCCAACAAGCGTGAAAAGTAGCTTAGTTAATGATCGTCATGTAGTTATATGGCTGCGATATGAATTATTTGCTGTAGAATCTAGGATGTCGTAATATAAGTAAACGTACAAAACTGCAGTTCCTTTTTTTTTTGGTTTTCTCTGGTCATTCTAGGCAGCGTTCTGGAACTGCTGCTGCACCTGGCGGATCATTTCTTGCTGGTCGGCCGGCAGGAGGGCTATCTGCTCGGGCGTTAATTCCAACACCTGCTTTATCATTTGCTGCTGTGTTTCCGGGTCAATAGACTGTGGAGCGTTTTCTGCGCCATCTGAGACTCCTGCCGAGACAGTGGGTTCAGTTGCCTGTGCTGACTGCGTCGCAGCCGGGACAGCTGCGCCAGGCGCAAGGTAGGGATTGGATCCTGCTGTGCTGCCGTCGCCATTGTTGCGAACGAGTTCTGTAACCTTCTGACTGTCGATAAGCTCTGTTAGCAGAAGGCTCTGCACGATCGCAAACCCCAGCTGCGGCGCTGCCTCAAGGAGCTTGATCACCATGTCCTCATTGGCATCGGCCTGCCGCTGCACGCTGTGCAGGAACTCCAGTTGCTGTGGAATCGGGATAGCGTACATCACTTTACTTATCGCTTCGCTAGCAGACATGCCGTTATGCAATTGTACGCCCTTCGGCAGCGGCTGTTCAGCCGAAGGTACAAACTTCTCATAGGCCGAACTGCCACCACGGCCACCGTTTTGCCCGTTGCTGTTCAACGCCTTCTGTACCGCCATCGGCATGTCACCGCCAGCAGGTTTCACAGAGAGGAACCCGTTGCCAACAGCATACCCGCTCAGATTCCTGATCGCGCTCTGTGCAGTGTCGATATCGCGGTATACAGCGAACCCATAGCCTGTCGGTCGTCCAGTGTTCGGATCAAATACCAGGTTGCACGACAGTACTGGGCCTACCGTCGACAGAATCCCGGACAGCTGCTCCTCTGTGACATCATACGGAATGCCACCCACTAAAACTGTCTGGGCAGTAGCCATAAGACCGTAATAGTATCGATCGCAGATTTAAAGAACCTTGCCAGGTTACCTCAACGTCTGTTGGTTTTGATTCGCTGAGGTCAGTGTCGGTTTTCATTTCGTTGTTCATATTGCCATAGCAACATCAACTCTCCTGACCTTTTTCATGTGCCCCGGTTCCGACCTAGCCATCTTCATACCATTTTGTGAACGCCACTAATTTGCACTTTTAGTATATCCAACAATGCTGTCAAGAACTGTTCGCGCCTCGAAGACCTCAATTCGCCCAGTAATGGCGAGATTCTACGCTGCCGGTGATACTGGCGCTCCACGATCCTCTGGCGATTCCTTCACCAAGCGTGAAAAGGCCCAGGAGGACATGTACGTCCGCGAAAAGGAGAAGGAGAAGCTCGATAAATTGAAACAGGCCTTGGCCAAGCACCGCAAGGAACTTGACGAAATATCGAAGCAGATTGACCAGTTGGGCGAATAAATTTGCTTCATTTTTGGCTATCCCGAGACGTTGCGAACTAGCGAGTAACTGCGCCCGAATTCCTCCGTGGAGACTGCCTCCACAAGTTTAGTTAATTGCTCTACTGCTAATGCTTGTATATTTTATATATATACACTTTAGGGATTGCAGTGTATAACACAGTTTTTAATTGTTTTTAGTTCGGTTAGCCGATCTGTAGATGTTGACCGATTGCCGTAATCTATTATCCTTGTTGCATGGGCCTATCCTAGTCTATGGTCATTTCCTCACCACCGACCTCGAGTGCCTCTTCCGGGACGTCGGCGGCGTCAATTGTTTCGTAACTGGGAACATCAATGAGCGACATTATTTCTGTACTGTTGAGGTCGTAGACTGAGTGCACCCAGGCGGGTGCAGCTACCGATGAGCCTCCGGTCAATCGCAACGGTTTCCCTGTCAGCGCGATCGTAGTCATTTCGCGCGCCGTAACGGCTTTAGGCGCCACCCATTCCTTTGCGTGCTCAGCGACGACCAGACCCGATTTTGTCAGTTCTGAAAGACCTAAAACAATATCCTTCTCGGCCATGTCAATCGCGTCAAGGCTGAATGGGTACACCGAGAACGCTTTGTCGATCTTGCCCAGCAGCGTGCGCGATGTCTTCACTTTGAGATCATGATGTACACCAAAATCGCGGCAGTACACGCGCGCTTTCTCGTCAACAGCGCGCTGTTTGCCAGACTTTGATGCCGCAACCCGTACGTCCACCAGCCAGACCTCGCCGGCTTCAGCCACAACATCATCATCGTCGTCGTCGCCCTCTGATCGCGGCTCGGCCAGCGGCCACACCATGCCCTTGTACTGAAGCTCACCGCCACTCTCATCGCTGAGCTCGCTCTGACCGACCAGGAACCGTCGAATTCTTCGGATTCGTGTACCAGGAATTACACTGCACCCATACGCCGCCGCAGCGCGCTCGACAACATCACGCAGCACGCTAGATCGGCCGTGCCCTTGTGCCAGAAGTTGAACGGCAGCCTCGGTGGCAAAATGTGACGCACAAACAACATTTGCGGCATCGCCCTCCACTGGTCCTTCGCGACTCGCCTGAACAACAGCAGTATGTGCCACTTTCGCTGTGTACCCGTCAATGTGCGCACCAAACGAAATTTTCGCCAGTGATCCAGGAGATGCAGGCGACCCTGATCCTTCAGGACGGCTGCCCATGTATACATTATCTATACTGATAGTAGTTGGTTCGGCAATGCCCTTTTCTTTGACGTCTTCATACACTTTAGCGGTCAAATTGCGCACAATAGAGTCTACTTCAAGACATATCTTGCCGATGGGTGCGCCCAGCTGGATCTGGCGTAGAGCGTGCTTCAATGCCGTTTGACAGATCTGTCCAGCAACATGGTACTTCTGCACAACATCTTCTCGCAGAATATTCTTTTCATCAAGCAGTACAGACTGCTCTGCGTTTTGTATTAACGACATTAAAACGCAAAAAAAGCCGTAAAAAAAGACGTTTTCGAAGAGTCTTCGCTTTTTTTTTCCGACTTAGTTGGGACTTCGTAGACAGAATTTTCCCAGGTCTGCTGGCCAATCATAGGTCTTGTCTGATACTACTAGTGAATCGCTGCAAACCTTTCTGCTGAATTCACATAAGCATTTAAAACGCCAACAAATCAACCAAACGAAACAAAAATAAACGCAGGGTAAAGTCCCTTGAGACCGATCGTCCCCTTTATCCTAATGAACCGAAAGCGCCATCCCCGAAGCCGCAACCACGGCTGCCTGGTCTCTGCTAAATTTCTTTCCTCGAGTGTACAGACAAGTTTACAATATGTATGCACATGGACTACTCACACGTGCAAGTCATATTCACCGCAATGCTCAACAAGGACGCTTTATAGGCTCGAACCAAGGACAGGTTCTAGCAACCGATCTCAGACCTCTCCCGCTGCCCCACAACAGCAGTTAAACTAAAAATAGAGTTGGAATGTTCGCTTCTAAAGTGTATAATATCCCCGCTCTAAAATCGAACATTATAAACACAAAATGTCACAAAAATCTTTATGTTCCTTCTTACTATTATAAATTATTTAATATAACTCCAGACGTACACAGTAGCCAGCTTTCAACGATTAACAGTCGGCATTTGAACACATTTGTTCACCGTCTGTATCAACAATGCAGGTTTAAGCGGCTTACTCAGATACTCATCCATCTCCGCTTCAAGACACTTCTCGCGGTCTCCAAGCATAGCGTGTGCCGTCAATGCAATAATAGGCGTTCGTCGCCGGTTCTGGAAGTTCTGCACTTCCCATTCACGAATACGCATAGACGCCTCAAACCCTCCCATCACAGGCATCTGAACGTCCATCAGAATCGCGTCGTATCTCTTTCGCTTCACAGCTTCAAACGCTTCCAGCCCATTTTCCACAACATCAACTTGATGCTTATACTTTTCCAAAATGCGTACAGCCAGTTTCTGGTTCACAATATTATCCTCCGCAAGTAGAACATCGTACGTTCTCTGAGTGTCTGAATCTAGTGGAGTGCTTCGCGACTCAACAGCGGGACGCAGCGTGTTGGCCAAAGACTGCAGTGTGCACGGATAGTTGCCAAACGATGCAATACCTAGATCAACACACGTTTTTAATGTCAATCGAGGATCCTCAGGCGTCAGTAGCACAATAGGAATATACTTTAGGTGATTCAATGCTCGTAAACTCACAGCTTTATCTGTAGAATCAACAATAATCGTGTCAAACACTTGTCGATCTGCAGTATTAGACAATGGAGCTTCCTCCACACTCGAAACAGCAATTGGTTTCAGACGTAGTTCACGAATTAGCTCTTCTAGGTGCTCTATTTGCTCTGCATCGAGCATGGATGAAATAACAAGCACCGTATGGTCTCTGAAAGGACGGAATACATCCTCTAATCCGTCCAAATCCGGCTCTGCTTCACGAACAGATATAGTAAAGAAGAACTGCGATCCTTTGCCATACTCCGATTTGACCCAAAGGTCTCCACCCATAAGGGTGACAAGTTTCTTCGAAATTGACAATCCCAAACCTGTTCCTCCAAATTTCCTAGTAGTAGAACCATCCGCTTGGCAGAATGTGTCGAAGATAACGTCTAGCTTATCTGCCCTAATGCCAATGCCCGTATCGGCAACACAAAATTGAAGAACAATATTGTTATTCAGATTCATGCCGGGGGCCGCAATTACTTTCTGACCATTTTGATGCGGAGAACTGGTCTTTCGAACGTATAATGCCACCTCGCCTGTTTGCGTGAACTTTATAGCGTTTCCAACTAGATTCAAAATTACCTGCCTTAACCTAAACGAATCACCAATAATATAATCGTTGCAGTCCTTGTCCATGCGGTACACCAAGTCCAATGGCTTCTCGTTAGCTTTCACAGCCATAGTCTTCAGGGCTCCAAACACAGTAGCTCGTAGCGAGAAGGCAATGCTTTCGATAGTCATGCGGTTAGCTTCAATCTTAGAAATATCCAGGATATCATCTATGATAGTCAGCAGCGAATTTGCAAGGTTATGCACAATAGACAGCATTTCGCGCTGATACTGAGTCAGTTCTGTTTCTAATGCTAGCTGAGTCATTCCAATAATACCGTTCATAGGAGTTCGAATTTCATGAGACATGTTTGCCAAGAATTCTGATTTGGAACTGTTTGCCAGTTCTGCAGCTTCTCTGGCAGCGGTGTTACGTTGGATAGACTCGCGCAAATTGAACACCATCTGGTTGATTTTAGTCTTCAAAGCATCCATCTCACCAGAAGCCTCGACTGTAATGAACCTTGTGAAATCACCGTCGGTAGCAGCAGCAGTAATTTGAGCAAACGCACGCACCTGTGTAGTAAGATTGCTAGCCATAGTGTTCACATTAGTAGTAATTTCTCTCCATAAACCATCAACATCTGATACCTGCGCCTGGACACCGAGCTTACCGTCAATACCGACGTCCTTTGCCACTCGGGATACTTCTGCAGCAAACACTCTAAGTCGGTCAACCATAGCATTTATAGTAGATTTGAGTTCGAGAATTTCTCCGCTGGCCTGAACGTCAATTTTCTGGGAAAGATCACCCAGAGCCACAGCTGTGGTGACTTGCGCGATTGAACGTACCTGAGTTGTCAAGTTTGTAGCCATAGCGTTCACATTATCAGTGACTTCTGCCCAGGCACCTTCGACGTCTTCTACTTGTGCTTGGCCTCCAAGAATACCTTCTGTACCGACAGTACGAGCGAGAGTTGTGACTTCAGTTGCGAAATTGAGCAGGCGGTCAACCATAGAGTTGATAGTGTTTTTGAGGTCTAAGATTTCACCGCGACAATTAGCTGATACCTTCTGCGAGAGGTCACCACGAGCTACAGCAGTAGTGACTTTGGCAATATTGCGCACCTGGTCAGTGAGATTAGATGCCATAGCATTTACGTTGTCTGTGAGTTCTCTCCAGATGCCTTCGAGATCTCTGATCTGGGCTTGACCACCCAAACGGCCTTCTACACCAGTTTCGCGCGCCACGCGGGTTACTTCAAAGGCGAAAGTTCTGAGCTGGTCAACCATCGTGTTAATAGTTTTCTGAAGGCCTAAGATTTCACCTTGGGCATGCACGTTGATCTTGCGGGAAAGATCACCTTGGGCGACAGCACGTGTGACGTCCGCGATTTCACGGACCTGATTAGTGAGATTAGAAGCCATTACGTTGACGTTGTCGGTGAGTTCTCTCCAGACGCCCACGGTACCTTCGGGATCAGCCTGTCCACCAAGCGCGCCACCAGCGACTTCTGTTGCGACTCTGGTCACTTCAGAAGAGAATCGTTGAAGCTGGTCCATCATCGTGTTAATAGTGCGCTTGAACGTGATAATTTCCGGATCGAGTTCGTTCTCGTGGACTGTGACTTTCTTGGAGAGATCTCCGTGGGCGACGGCTATGACGACCTCGCCGATTTCCATCAGAGCTCGCTGAAAGGCTCTGTTGGCCTCCTGTGATTTGCGGAACTCGAAATGCAGGCTGTCTGTGTGCAATGTATCGTGAGATGCGGTGTTTACAATATCGTTTTTGTGCTGATCCTGCAGTTGAGCGACTAGCAGCTTGTACTCTGCGAGCTGGCTCTCCTGTTGGTTCAGTTTGACAAGTATTTCTGAGAGGTCGGCGGTTGTGCTTCTACCTGGAAAGATAGGCAGTTTTTCCGCATCATTTCCGGACCTGGTATCAGAATCCGAAGAATCTTCAGATGATTCAGTGTTCTGTGCACTAGAAGCAGCAGAAACAGCTTTAAACTGTTCCATCATATTGGCCATCATGTTAGCCAGGGTTGCCGCATCCTCAGATTTGGGGTCATAGGATTCCACCAACCGGCCCAGATCGCGGTAGCAATCATAAACCAATGGCATTCTAAGTTACTCTAAATAGATATAAATGCTTCAGGTAACAGATCACTTCTGGATTAGCAAAAGTAACGCTGGAAGTGTTTTTCCTGCAACGTTAGAAAGAGAAGTAGCTATAAATACGCTTTTCACTACTACTATTACTACCTCTAGCGGAAGCTTATTTCGCCGGTTTGTGACAAGGGTATAGGGTTGCGTACCTTATTTATATTTGTTTTGTAAACGGTGTTGCAGTAGGCGACATCTAATGACTATAGACGCTGTTCGCGAGGTGTACGAGCGCTGTGGACAGGGTCATGTGTTTGATCTTTATGATGAGCTTTCTGAGGACGAGAAGCGTGCACTTATTGAGCAGCTGGAACGTATAGACATTGCTTCACTGGGCAAGAACGTACTACAGGCTATTGAGTCTTCGAAAAACGCCAAATCAGTACAACACGACGACCTGTTACCTATTCCTGCTTCATCTTCTGGGTCAATTTTAGACTCAGAATCTGCAGAAGTCGACAAGTGGAAACAGCTGGGCAGACAGCAGATTCGCGCGGGCAAAGTGGCCGTCATTGTTATGGCCGGCGGCCAAGGTACCCGTCTGGGATCGTCGGCGCCTAAAGGCTGTTATGATATAGGCTTGTTCTCGCACAAGTCGCTATTTCAGTTGCAAGCAGAACGGATCTTGAAACTGCAATCATTGACCGGCGCCACTAAGCCTATCCCATGGTACATTATGACGTCTGGCCCGACCCACCAACCGACTATCGATTTCTTTGCAGCACATAACTATTTCGGCTGCTCAAAGGATCAAGTAATTTTTTTCTCGCAAGGAATTCTTCCTTGTTTCACTGAAACTGGCCGTATCATTTTGGAGTCGCCTTCAAAAGTCGCCGTAGCACCTGACGGGAACGGCGGCCTGTACCTCGGGCTGGTGAAGTCCGGCGTGCTCGACGATATGAAGAGAAGGGGTATCGAACATGTGCACACATACGCTGTGGACAATTGTCTTGTCAAAATTGCCGACCCTGCATTCATCGGGTTCGCAATGTCTAGGAAGGCCAGCATTGCTTCGAAAGTCGTACGCAAACGTGATGCCGGCGAATCAGTAGGTTTGATTTTATGCAAGAACAATCGGCCTGCTGTTCTAGAATACTCAGAAATAAGCCCTGAACTGATGCAAGCTACCGAATCCACTGCGAACGGGGCGGCACTCAGATTTAGAGCCGCTAATATCGTCAACCACTACTATTCCATGGACTTCTTGTCTCAAATACCATCCTGGGACTTGAACAAGTACCTTCCGTTTCATGCTGCTTACAAAAAGATCCCCTACTATTCTGCAGATGCGAAATCAACCATAAAACCCTCAGAACCTAATGGCTACAAGTTAGAACAGTTTGTGTTTGATGTGTTCCCGCAGGTTCCTTTAGCCGACTTCGCCCTGTTCGAAGTCGACCGCAAAGACGAGTTCTCGCCTTTAAAGAACGCGTCGGGAACTAAATCCGACAACCCGGAAACTTCGCGCAACGATCTGCTCTTTCAGGGCGCTCGATGGGTAAAAGCTGCTGGCGGGATCCCGCCTGAAGGAGGCGTCGAGGTCGCTCCTCTGACATCTTACGAAGGCGAAGGCCTCGAGTTCGTGCAAGGAAAAGAGCTGCTGCCGTTTACGATTCTCTAGTATCTTGTCTACACTTAATTCACATACGCAGTACGATCCATACTAGGCATAAACTAATACAAATTTAAAGATACATAACAACATTAATCAAGAAAAAAGTAACAATAATCCAGTCTTCAGTTTCTTCATAAATTAAGAATAGTTTTGAGTCATTGAATCATAACCAATAGCAGCATTGTCATCACCGCTGTTAATATATCCCGAAAGATAAAACATATCGTCATTCTCGTTTCCGTGCAGATCCTGCAACAAATTAGAAGACTCGGATCCAAAAATAAATCCTTGCATCTCCACAGCATCATCATCATGCTGGTCGCGATTGACATCTTCGGATTTATGGTCTCCTTGAACTCCTTCGGTAGATGGTTCGCCAATAGACATATTATCGGCGCCTTTGTCTGCCTCGTTAGCCACAGGAAAAGTGGGTTGCACAGCCTCAGGTACACCCACACTACCCATTCCTCCAGGTGTACCGGTGTTATTACTCGCTTCAGCACGATTGCCTTGGTCCAACGACCCTGGTCCAGGCTGGTTCTTGGACATGTTTCTGATCCCGTTCATGCTCTGAGGAGTCTTGGCAATCGGTGACTGACCGGCGTCATTGCCACTAGGCGTCGCAGGAGTAGCTGTAGAGTCACGTTTCCCACGCCGTTTAGCAGGACCAGTTCCGACGTCTTTGCTGTTCCGCCGCGCTGTAGCTTTCGGACCTTGCTTAGATCCATTCGCGCCTGAGCCAATAGAGGGTGATCCAATTTGTCTTGCTCCAGGAGGGAGCATTTGCGGCGCACCATTGACAACTGTACCATTAATAAATCCCTTTCCAGCATCAGAATCTCCACCAATGGATTGATTCTGGCCTTGAGACTGCCACGGACTGCCCTCTTGACCACTTCCTGCACCGTTGATGCCCGCCGAAACACCACCCTCATTAACCATCAAAGAGTATTCTCCGCCATTTGCACTTCTGCCACTCGGATAGACTCCGCCAGCGGGCAGTGCTCCCGGCGCGTAGTTTCCTGAATTAACATCTAAAGACGTACCTTGATCTATAGGACCAATGCTATCAGCCAATCCAGTGCCAGGCGGGATATTCATATTAAAGGCACTCTGCTGTTCTTGTCGTACTGCAATCAAACGGCGTTTACTCTCGTTTTCAAGAGTCATCAGCTGACTCTGGTATTCGTAAAGAGGAGCGGTAAATTGAGGACCGTCTTGACGGCTACCATTTTCACCCGCAAATTGTTTATTATGCGAGTTTGAGTTCATTACCGCTGGGTTCATCTGTGAGCCAGAGGAACTGATATCGCCCCAGAGCGGCCGTCCATCAGGACCTAGAGAAATCTGACCAGCGCCCGGGCTCCCAGAGACAGCGTTCGGAATATTACCACGGGGTCCCAGTGATCGACTTGAATTCCTTTGAGGACCATTCATCTGTTGCATTACACGACCATATTGATCTGCGGGTATGTTGTTGTTCCTCATTGCAACATGAAGATGCGCGTTATTTTGGATACCGGCTGGTAATGAACCTGGAAACGGTGAGTGAGGGTCAAGAGACATATTAGAGTCAAAGTACATTGACTCATTATTGTCTGGTGAAAGTCTAGGGCGTTTCGGGTTGTTCTGCATCAGTTCTTGCGGCGGCATTTCATTTGAGCGAGGAGAGGAATCAGAAGGTTCTAGCGCAGCTATCGAGGCTGCGTGACTTTGCTCCGCGCCATTCGCAAGGGCATTAGGGTATTGCTGAGGGTTGCGTTTGGGTGGAATATTGTGAGCGCCTATTCTTTGTCCTGCAGGCAAGCCCTGTGCGTTGTAGCCCATTGTCGGTGAGGTCTGATTAGCCATTGATTGCATGTGTTGAAGAGCCACGTTTGAAGCGCCAGCGCGAAGATTTCTTTTGTCAAAATCTGCAGCTGGTCCAACAACGTGGGATCGAGTATTTAATGAATTATCTATGTTACTGGCAGCAGCTGTTGCAGCAGCAGCAGCAGCCGCTGCTGCAGGGTTCCATTGTGGTGCGTCGTTAGGATCGACGAAGGCTGCCCGATTCATGCTAGGGTTTTGCGGATTAGAAACTCTCATATCTTGCCGCAGTCTCGCAACTCGTGAAAGGTATTCGCGTGAAGTTTGCGAAGATTGCGGAGTTCGGTACCGAGCGGCATACAGGTCCCAGAAAAGGACCCACCATTCAAACAGAAATCCATGAGGCGCATCCACAGGCACAGATATCGAGGGTATATTGTCTCCAGAGAACATTTTTGCGTTAATGACCGAAGATTCTATCGGGATGCCACCGACAGAGGGAGGTTCGTTAGGCATTGGAGAGCGAAAGGACTTAACCTCGGTCTCCTGCGCGAACGCGTTAGCTGCTGCAGCCATATTATTTTTCACGAGATAATCATATATGTATGCGTGGAATAACGCCTTAAAAGGGTGTTCTTGTGCGGACATGCTGCACGGATGTTTAGTAAGGGCACTATGGAAGTGCTGAGGGATGCTAGAAGGGAAGATGCAGGTGTTATATTGAGACGAGGAGTATGACAAAAGTAAAGCAAGTCGCTGAACGACGTTAAAATTAGAGTGGCGCCGCAGATAGCGAGAAGTTGCTAAACGGAGTGCGGAGCTCGGGAAAGGTGCTGAGCGTGAGATCGACAGGCACGAAGTTAATGCAAGCGGAAGAGATTCACAGGCAACCGGAACTCGAAGATTCGCGTTCAAGGGCCAGAACAACAGATCCAACAATATTTGACAAAAATGTGTCTGTAATTTGAGAGTAGAATGCGATGCTGATGGCTTGTGCAAGACGGAAATTCGCTACACAGGTGAAGATGTGAGTGGAGAAGAGAACTTCGCGAACTGGTGAGATCGCAAAGGGCGAATTAGCGGGTAACAGAAAATGCGCTCGACGTTAAATTAAAACGACTCTAATAAATAAACAGTGCTGCGTTAGCCGTCTGATCTAAAAAAAGAGAATAGTACGGAAAATTTTCGCAGCTATGGGGGCGTCACAGGAATAAATGTGAAAGCTGAAAAGCTGGATAGAGATGTGCCAACGGATGTGGGTGGTTGCCGTTTCCAGGCTTATCAGGGTAGGTACTAAAGTCTCCGAGGGTAATGCGGTAACACAAAGCTACGCAGTTTTCTGCGCTGCACCTAGCACTGTTTAAATATTTTTACACGAATAGCCAAAATATTCAGTGAGATCGATGGCAGGAGTTGTTCGCGTGCAATGCACAATTTCACCGTCAAAACGTCAATCGCAAGCGCAGCAACCTGCAAAAGTATCGATGCGTGGTGGTTACTATACTTTTAAGCGCAAGTTCCATTAAGCGAACATCGGTTGTTAGGCAAACCTCCAAAGACATGGTGCCAAGCGTTCAGCCAATTGCAGATCTTCTTGCCGGCCGCACGGCTGAGCAGCGACCACCATTGCTAACATATAAGTAGACCGCCAGCCGGTATAGATGGTTTGTTAGGTATTTGCCAATACAGCTGCAGTTCTTTTGCTGTCCTAGGCAGATTTTCTAGGCTTACAAGTCAAGCGAAACCCTCAGCGGTGGCAACACTAAGCAAAAGACAGTCCGCTAGATGCCATTTAAGGCACAATGCTGGCGCTCCGCTAAAAGGTCGACAATGTAGCCATTTTTTCTAGCAATGTGGCTTTTGGCGATTTTACCCTGACACGTCTGCTACTATTCCTCTGCAGCAGGAATCTCGTCCTTTAGAATCTGCAGCAATTGCACTTTTATCTCAGTAGCAGCGTGCCCCTGCAAGACGTCTGACACAAACTCTGCATGGACCTGCATCTGCGTCATCTCTAAGGCTCCTCGCAGAACGCCACAATATATATTGCTGTACCAGAGGTTCTCCGACTGCGGGGGCAGTTCTACAAAATCAGCTAGCGGGTTGTCGTCAATGTATAGACTGAATGTTTTGCCATCTGCTGACCAGTTGCTTACGCGCGGTACAACGTTCAGAAACATCTTGAACCCGACTTTCGAAATCACTTCTGCGGTGTCTTTAAACGAACTGCACCTTCCGATGCCCGATCGCGCCAGGAAATCCTCTATTAAACGCAGCCCGATGTTGTATCCCATTTTGTCCAGTTGCTCATTCACGCGATCATAGTTGTTTTCGAAGTCGCGGCACAGCTGCGCCACTAGAGACCCGTACGTCAGAGCTACCAGCTCAGCATTCACTTTATCAATTTTCGTCTTCCAGACCTCTTCGCCGACCGCTTTTAGTGGTTTCGACGTCATTGTTTCCGCGTACAACTGTGCTGCCTGTCGAAGGACAGGACGGCGCAGACAACCCGTTGCTATCCCACCATGGGGCTGCATGCACAGCTTCATTCACACCTGGTTCAAAAGCCGTCTATTGCTACTTTGTTGCAGCACTACAAAGCACTATTCATATTGATCGCGATATTCACAGCCTGCAGTTTATGTCAGACAAGCGTCGCGCATCCAATGGCGGCCAGGGCGCACTCGTCAAGCGCCAGCGACACGATAGATCGTCAACGCTCAAGGCGCCCGTTTGGCGTCTCACAGGCCACAAAGATGCTTTATGGTGCTGCCGATTCGACCCCACGGGGACGCTACTAGCTACAGCTGGCGTAGATAGGTCGATTCTCATCTGGAATATACAGGATGGCCTCAATACTACGCATGTGCCGGCATTAAAAGGTATTGTCACCGATATGCAATGGTCGCGGGACTCTACGTGCATATTTGCGGCGGCCGCCAGTACCCTTAAAACATACGATCTGGAAACAGGAACAAGCATACGTACGTTCAGGGGCCATGAGGATGTCGTAAATTCGGTTAGTGTAAATAAAAAGGGTCGTGAAATGCTGGGTAGCTGCTCAGACGATGGATCAGTTATGTTGTGGGATCCCAGGCACAAGCGTCCCGTAAGCAAATATGATTCGCAGTACCCGGTAATCGCTGTCGAGCTTGACGCTTATCGGCCGCTAATATACTCTGCGGGCGTTGAATCAGGGATTCGGGTGCGAGATCTCCGGACAGGTAATGTCCTGTATGAGCTTTCAGGCCACAAAGAGCCAGTGTCCAGTCTAAGACTGTCCGCGGATTCGAGTATGCTACTCTCTGCGTCTGTGGATTCCATGGTCAAACTGTGGGACACGAGGCCCGCGGTGCCGGTAGAGTCGCGGTTCATGAAACAGTTAGAAGGAGCCAAATTAAGCATGAACTGCTGTCCGATACGTGGGTCGTTCTCGTTCAATAACAGATTGGTAGGTTTAGGGTCCGAAGACGGCACTGCAGTTATCTGGGATTGCACGAGTGGGAGACTCGCCGAGAAGCTGCCTGGGCATCGCGGTGTTGTACACGATGTTGAGTTTTCGCCGACGGAGATGGTGCTGGCTACATGCTCCGAGGATAAATGCGCACTCGTGTCGGAGGTGCGAGGATAGGCAGAAATACTCACGTAGAGATAGATACTCACGTAGAGATACTCACGTGGACGGGCTCTGAGACCTGCTCTTTGGCACAGCTGCCTGCTTTATAGTGTTATCTCTAAGACGTTTAGCGTAGTCTACCAGACTTTCTATGACACTTTCGAAGGCAGCCTTTTCTGCTTCGGTTTTGGCTTTTGACGCTGTGACTTTCTGGAGCTCTGTTCTGGCAATACTAATGGCATCAACTAGTTTTTTGTAGTGAGAGAAGAGGTCCTCGGGGGCCATGGACTTGAGAGCGAGTTCAGAAATATTCGCAAGCAGTTTAAGCGATGGTATATCGAATTCGCTGTTGGCGGAGGGCATTTCGAGGTTCTTTATTTTGACCGACTGCGGCAACAGCTCGTCGAGATTGATCGGAATGCCCAGCTGAAGCAGCATTTTCCTCCGTATAACTGATTTTTGCCAGTTAGGTACGTTGAGAATCGGTACATGCGCCAGGTCTCTATATTGACGCGTATAATTGGTTTCTGATGGTGGTTCAGATGTCACGGCCACGGGGTCAAGCGGAGGGTACGTCTCCGCCACTAGCGCCGCCAGACGCTCCGGAAGATCCTCGTTGTTTACAGGTTTTGGCTCCTCGACTTCAGAGACAAAATCGCCGAAATCGCCAAACTCGTCGTCGCTTTCTTCGCCCATTACACGGGAAGTCAAGTCAATGGCTGGAAGGTTACAGGGTGGGTTTGGCTGCAAAAGGGTTCACAACCCGGTTAGTGTCCAATCACCACCCCCCTATCACTTCGACAATACCCACCACTTGGCCACACAATGGACTTCGGATCGCTACTGGAAACGGCACTGACATGGTCCGTCGCCCCGCATGTAGGTACTGCTATTTTTGTGCGCTTGCTCAGTGTTGTGGTGCCCGGGGTGGACTGGCGCAGAAGACAGCAGCTGATCTACCTCTCGGTGTGCATGCTGCTTGTAGCGCACTCAGTCGCAAGGATCTGGCATTTTGAGCCGACAGCTTACCAGTTAATTAACGTTGACAACAATGTGACACCCGCTGAGTTGCGCAAATCGAGCAGACTCATGCTCCTACAGCTCCACCCAGACAAGAACGGCGGCGACCAGGCTGCTTATGTCGCCTACCAGAAACTCTACGAGAAACTGAATGCGCCGATCACAAGGTTCCTCTATGACCGGTACGGCCCTACTGTCTTCCAAGAGACATTTCGCGGTTCCGTAGAGCAGCTATTTTTACATTGCCTGCAGACGCACTTCACGCATTACTCTCTCAGCGGCGCTATGCTGTTCCTCATGTTCCTTTTCCACAATGACTCGAGCACTTCATGGAAAATGTTCCTCTACTTCTTCTCGTGGCTCGTCGAGTTGCGAATCATCACGGCGCCCTATAAGATTAACCCGTTTCTCTTCAAGGACCTGCTCCCGTTCCAAGCGGTCACGCTCTTGAGAGGGTTCACACAGATCGCGCTCGTCGCCGTAACACACCTGTCGCCGCTGATCCGACCGCCCACGCGCACGCTGTCGGATATTTTCTTCGATCTAGAGTTCCTCGCAACGAACGCCGTACTCGAGACGAAGCACAACTACAATACCGTTATCGAGCCGTTCGACAAGGCAAGTGACGAGTTCAAAAGGCTACGGCTGCAGGTGAAGTCGTGGCTTGTTGCGCGCAAACTGGGGCAGTCTAAGACGCATGAAGACTAACCACCAAATGTAACCAAATTCATAAATGACTCGTTCGCAAACAATTCGCTCTTTATATTATTAATGTTATACGCTAGTTATCGCGTATATGACAACGTCCGGTGCGTCATCCGATATCCATATTAGGTCGCCAGCGTACCTTGTTGTTTCGAGCACAGTGCATGCCAGCTGCTGCCCGGCACACTCGTCTTCAAAGACCTTCAACGTGTCGGGGTTCCGCTTGGTGCACGCTATAAGCGCCTTGTTGTTTTGGTTTTTCAGCAGCAGCGACAACGATCGCACCAGTAGCGGCACAAGTGTGGGGTCGTAGGTAATATCTGCGCCGACTATAAGGTCAAACGGCGGAGCATCCAGGGGCGACTCCAGCGGCTCACCCCAAGCATACGGCTGGATCGTACAGACATCTGCAACATCGTTCAGCGCTATATTCTTTGCGCACACTGCTAGTACGTCGCCGTCAATATCGGTCAACACTACCTGCTCCGGCGGCCGAGCACGCAGCGCGCACGAGATGCCAATAATGCCTGTGCCACAGCCGAGCTCAAGCACCCTTGTAGCGTCCAGTTCCCTATCATGCAGATAGTGTACGAGCACAAGTGCGGCCTCCCATGTCCTGTAACCGGTACCACCGTTGAACGCGATCAGGTTCGGCGCCTCGATCGATCTTATAGGAGTTTCCCTGGTCACAAAGTAACTTACCACTGTGGTCTGTACATCGTCGTTGCTGTCGCTGCCACTTTCTAGCAAACATGCAGCGTATTTCTCATAAAATTCCTCGGGGATCTCTAGCCCGCGGCGTTCCCATTGCGCCACCAGCCGCTTGGCCAGACTGTACCGGTACCGTTTAGGTGGACTGTTATCTCCAGCAGCGCCTTCATCCAACAACAGCCGCACTACGTCGCTGCTCGGCTCAATGTCATATCTCAGAAACTGGTTCACAGGGATTTGTTGAAGAAATGGGAACAAGAAGTGCATGCAGCTGCACAAGTGGTTGAATCAGGATGAAGATCTTGACCTTTGTAGTCTCGAAAGAGTAGTTGACCAGACCTCCACCCAAAGCCGCACCACCTTGACAGTCGACCGCCAAATGTCGCAAAAACATATAAATGTCCACATATACAAGGGAGGACGCTTGAAATCAAAGTATATATGGCCAGTTTACTCGAAAGAGACCGTCAGCGATTTTATAAGCGATTTGACCGGCAACGGCATCCGGTTCCGACGTCTTCCGCGTATCACCTACAACGATCAAATCTTGCACAAGCATCTACAGCTTGATTTCCTCCCGAACAACGCCACAATAGAAGTCCATACACGGTCAATCGCTTCTATAAACAGAGAAAAACTGCAGAAATCATACGCCAAAAAGACTCCCTCTACACGACTCATCAAACAGGTACTACAAGACCTAACACCTTTTCAGATCCGCTGTTTTCGAAAACGCCAGAAAGAGGCACTCACAGAATGGAAATGGGACCCGCACGTCAATATAACCGCTTACGACTGCAATAATAACCGCTACACAAAACATACATACAACTATGCTAAGAACGACCGTCATAAAGTCAATAATGACAACAAAAGCGAACCCGAACCGGTCGAGGAACCGCTGACAGACGTCCCTGAGTCAATGAAAAGTCTGACTTCTTTCGGCAGGCCATAATTTTTCGCAATGCATCGGCACCCATAATGAGTCTATTTACACTAAACGACTTTTGTAGTCTTCTGCAGCTTCTCGTATTGTTCCTGCAATTGCAGTTGTCGCGCGGCCTCCAGCTCGCGTTCTTTCCGCACTTTAATACGTTCTTCGTCGTTGATCACTCCCTGTTTCAGCGCCTGTCGCTCCAGCCGCTGCTGCCGGTGAACAAACACAACCATACCTCCGGTAAATAAACACGACCCGAGTAGCACAGCAATCGGTTTAGCTCTGACCATAGATTACGTTTCGCTTTTAGTCCTCTCTTGACAGCGATCGGAGTCTCACTGACCGCCCCCAGAAACTAGCCCACTCAGCATCAGCAGTTCTTAATTTTCAGGGTAAGGGTTAATTTTCCTACACACCTGCTCTATGCCTATCTATGACTTTGCCCTCTCATACACTCGTCTTCACCGGCTGTTGGCAAGTACACCAGAAAACTTCGCTTGAAAATGGTAAGTGGATTGTAGTAGCGCAGTCGATTACCGCTGATTGGCCCAACTTGCTGCTTCGTGGTGCAATTACACATTATACTAACACACACAGTCTGCTCAAAGCTCTGCTGGAATTAAGACCCTCCTAGAGGCCGAAAAGGAAGCACAGGAAATCGTACAGAAGGCAAGAGCCTATCGTACGCAGCGCCTAAAAGCCGCTAGATCTGAAGCTGCCAAGGAAATTGAAGAGTACAAGAAACAGCAGGAAAAGAAATTTAACGAGTTCGTGGCCCAGCACTCAGGCGATACCACCAAACTTGAATCTGACGCCGCCGCACAGGTCGAGAAGGAAGTGGCTGCCGTTAAAGAAGCCGCGTCAAAAAATGCTGACAAAGTCGTCGACGATTTGGTGAAAGCTATCCTTACACCTGCGCCCAAACTTCACATCAATGCTTAACTTAGCTTAGTTTAGCTTAACCCCTTCTAATATTTATTCTAAAATGACCTTCGACCGCTTCGGTCTGTCCAATACGCACGGCTCATTAGTAGTGAAAGCGATTGCAGCCATTTTCATGACATGCATGAGCTCGCGATGCCGCTGTAAATTCCTTCTGGCTTCTTATCTAGCAGTTACTGGTCAATCTGCTAGACCTGTTATGGTGTTGCGATCCCCCAGGTACAACCACCCAAGGCCGTATCACCACCCCACAGACAACACAGCCAGTTGTATATAACTTTCAACTCTCTATGGTCTGGCTCCGTCTTTTTGCCGCAGAACCGTCCTCCGACGAGCGGTCTTCGCTGCTTGGCCGGTCTGAACGACGGAGAACGAATAGGATATTAGTACTGCTCCTACTCGTGTTGATACCGTTGTTTGTACTCATAGATATCTTCAAGATCGCACAGCCAGCATTAGGTTCACAGGCCCACGCGGTTTCCGGACATCACGGTGCGGTGGCCGCAGATGTGCCGATCTGCTCAAAAATGGGCGTAGATATGCTGAAACGCGGCGGTAATGCCGTCGATGCTGCCATAACTACCACCCTCTGTATAGGCGTTGTCAATATGTTCAGCTCAGGCATCGGGGGTGGCGGTTTCATGCTAATACGCCCGCACAATGATTCGCCACTAGCCATTAACTTTCGCGAAATGGCCCCGGAAGCCGCTCACAAACACATGTACGATGATCATCCGCTGACTTCGAAAATCGGCGGTAAGGCGGTAGGCATCCCCGGCGAGCTGGCGGGTCTCTGGGCCGCACATGAACGTTACGGTTCGCTCTCGTGGAAGGAACTGTTTGATCCTGTTGTGGATCTGGCTCGAAAGGGGTTTCCGATGCCGCGCGTGGTACATGTCGCACTCAAAACCGTGCATCCATTCATTTTTGGCGACATGGCTCCTTCAGCCAACTGGTCGTTTCTCTGGAATGACCAGCATGACCGACCATACAAAACAGGCGAGCTCATTAAACGCGAGGCACTGGCCAATACCCTAGAAAGAGTCAGTGTAGAAGGCATTACTGCTTTCTACAACAGCTCACTTACTCATTCTATGGTAAACGAAGCTGCTAAATCCGGCGGTGTTATCACCTATGACGATTTCTCAAAATATCAAGTCAGTATAGAAGAACCAATCAGCACATATTTCCACGGGAAAGAGGTCATAACCTTGAATGCCCCCACTAGTGGACCGGCTCTGTTGTTCGGACTGAATCTAATAGAAGGGATTGATGGTCCATTTGCCGGACACGAGCACAGCGCACTCTCTCAACACTATATAATAGAGTCGATGAAATGGATGTCATCGGCTCGCACTCAGCTCGGTGACCCGGTATACATGGACAACGTAGAACATATATCAGCTATGCAGACCAAAAAGTATGCTGCTGATGTCCGAAGGAATGTTTCTGCCGACAGAACTTACAACTGGCGATACTACAACCCGTCGTATGAGCCAAATGAGGAGCACGGCACTGCACATCTTTCTGTTATAGACAAACATGGAATGGCAGTGTCATTGACTACTACCGTGAATCTGTACTTTGGATGCATGGTTCACGACGCCGAGTCAGGAGTCATTCTCAATTCAGAAATGGATGACTTCTCTGTGCCAAAAACTGGAAATGCCTTTGACCTGCAACCTTCCATCTACAACTACATCGAGCCTTTTAAACGGCCGCTTTCATCCACAGTCCCTGTGATAGTTACCGACAATAACTACGCCGAACTTGTTATCGGTGCTGCGGGCGGTTCGCATATTATTACGACGGTCTTTCAGGCAATTTCGCGAATCTACCTGTTTAAGCAAGGCCTTGAGCAGGCCGTGAAGAACCCGCGTTTGCACGATCAACTCATACCGGAGACGACGTACTACGAGAGCGGTATGGACTCCTGGAGGTATTTTTTAACCATGCGCGGGCTGAAAGGCATGGGACACAACCTAACTTGCATGGACCCACGATCTGTGATGAACGGGATTGTGAAGGACGTTCATACGGGTGAAATTACCGCTGTCAGCGACTGGTGGAGGAAGGACGCAATAGCTGCAGCCTACTAGCTACTGCGCGCGTTACCAATGCCATTTACTCTGCCAAAATATATAGACATATAGGCAAATTGTACAAGTCATTAGCACTTTACTGGCAATAGAGCGAACAGCCAATCAGAGGTTGAAAAATAAGGTTCTTAGAGTTCCCTGTTAGGAAGAGAGCTGGAAGAAAAAAAACTGCGAGTAACAACCAAGCGACTTTACGTCTTACGATTGTCAGATATTTACCACATTTGTTCCACAAATAATGGATTTCTCTTGGTTGCTTGGTGCAAAGAAACAGGATCCCAGATCCGATTCTAGTTATGGCGAGATAGCGCCTACTGTTTCGTCAATAATCGGTGGAGAGAACATCGATTCGTCGAGGCTTCAGCAGCTGTCCGGTGTTGCACCGGGTCAGCTGGAATTTCTAGACCTTGAAGGCGAAGAGTTGAGCGATTTACCAGGCTCTCGGACTTTGCTTCCGAGTCGCGGATGGAGTGACGATCTGTGCTACGGAACTGGAGCCACATACCTGCTCGGTTTAGGCATTGGTGGCGCCTACGGTCTGTCGGAAGGCCTGAGAACTGCACCTGCCGATGCCTCTTCGAGATTGCGACTCAACTATGTCCTGAACTCTGTTACAAAGCGTGGTCCATACCTCGGCAACAGCGCCGGTGTTTTAGCGCTGACATACAACGTTATAAACAGCTCGCTGGACTCATACCGCGGCAAACACGACGACCTTAACTCGTTATTTGCTGGTGCTCTCTCGGGCGCTATTTTCCGATCTACGCATGGGATTAGGCCCATGATGATTTCTGCTGGACTTATGACATTAGTTTCCGGGGCATGGTGCGGTCTCAAGCGGGTCGTCATTAGCGACTAGTAATTAGCGGCCAGCACCAGCACCTTTCTTTTTAATGAACCCCGATCGATCTATTCTTAGTCGGCAACTTGACCGCATCCTAACATTAGCAGGCGGACGAACGTTTGACCAATTCGACCGCCTTTTCTTCATATCTCCTTTTTATTCTCCCTGTTGGGTCTCTCGCCCGGTCCCCCCGTCCATTTTAACGAACATCTCTTGCCTCCTTTGTATTTAGTCAATGTATCATGGTCAACTTTACGCACGTAGTCCTCTTTGGCGTAGTTTTTCCTGTCGCTTAGACAGTTGCGGGTCAGCTGCCGCAGTGGCAGGTTTGTTGCCTGTGAACCCACTGATGAGCTGCAGCAGTTTGACTACTGCGTAGCCCGGGATAACGAGATAGAGAATCCACGCCTTGTTGGTCCCGAGTACAACAGAAGTCAAAACGCAACTCCAAGTGATATAGACAATATCCCACATGTACTCAGTAAGTCCTGCAGCCGAAAGGTCGCTGCCGGGTCTGCTGCCTACCGGGCGGCCTGTCTTGTCGAGGACGTATTCGAGCCCCCACGCCGGGATGCTAAGAATCACATAAGGCTTCAAGGACCCGGGTCGGTTCAAGAAGTAGTACGACAACATGAACATTGCGTTCACAATAATTGAAACCAAATGCAGCGTTTTTAATGCTTGCGCGTTCTTCACAGCTAGTTTCTTGTCGGCGGCTTTGGCCATTGTCTTGTCAAAGGCAGAAAGGTGTTAGTGGGATCTCTTGCGGGCAAACTCTGACCTTCACCACCACATCGGCTTAGCGAACGATCTCTGAACGTCTGCTCGACCACTTCTGTTTCTAATAGTATAGAATATGTTCCAATGAACAACAAAGTACTCTATGCGATTGCTAAACTGCAAAATGGCTTGTGGGACGCTATACCGGACGCCAGTCTCAACCCTGAATGGGTCGCTAGACCACGAGCCGTCAAAATCAAACGAGACGTGCTGATCCGTGCACACAATACCCGCTCCAAGTTCCCGCCGCTCGCTTTTGCCACTAGAATTTACGCGATCATTCAGAGCGACGACCTCACGCGCGGCGAACGCGCATTACTGGCGGCAGCCCGCGATGGCGTCGTCAGACTCCTTTCGGTGTCTGTCCACAAAGAGTACCCTTGGTTGCTGGCATGCACAGCTGTCAGCTATCGCAACGCTTTGAAACTGGCTGAATCCCGTTCAGACACTCCTGAAGCCTTCACAGCTTTCCAGAAGGTTCTAGACGCCAAACCGGACGCCCTTACGCTGTCCCGCACTGACCTGGACGAGATGACCTCGCCAATGGTCCAAAACGTCGTCGCGGCAGGATTTCTCACTCTGCGTAATGACGAGTACATCATTGCTATGCCAAACACTGGACTGCTCGTAAGAACAGTGCTTGCTGCTCGGTCATGGGTCATCAAGGCGCTCAAATCAGGTACTGGAACAACAGTCTCGCTGCCGCACCTGCAGGCGAAATGGGACGCCGCTAAAAAGGCCAAATGGGAACTCAGCCTCGGCTTGAACTTGCAATGGTTAATCGACCTCCTTGAAACTACCGGCCACGTAGAACGCGCGGCTACTCCAAGCGGCGTCGCGCTACGCTGGACAGGGAAAGCTTGACCCACCTACCCACCTTGCCCATCGACAACCCCACTACATCGGATGCTCCACCTTCTCGGGGTCGGCGGAGCCAATGTAGTTTTTACTAGCGACGATTCTCCTGATCACGTGTTACGGTTTCGTCGAGATAAACAGATCCCCAGTTCACAGGACGTCTATGCGTTCATGACCGCGGCCGTGTACCCGCGCCTGCGAGCAGCCGGGATCGATCCGCGTTCGCTCGTTGATCCGCAGATTCGCCTGATTTCCAGGGAGTTGCTTGACGAAGCGCAGAAACTAAGTCCGGTACCGCTAATGGACACAAAAGAAGCGTTATTACTGGAAAACTGCCAGTACTACGGCGTTTCGTGCCGCATCAAAACCCTCGGCAGCTCTTCTGTGGGGTACACCGACAGCGGCATCGTGTTCATATCGTTCAAGCCGAAATGGCTCGCCCACTCGCCGAATGCACCATTGGAAGCCGTACATTGCCGCACTTGCGCCCTGAACCGGATGCGCGGGCGCCCAATTCTGTACTGTCCCTTGAGGCTGCTGTCACACCCACGCGAAGAGCTAGAACGGTTCCTAGCGCATTATGATCTTCCTGAAAAGTGGGTTCAGAAAGCAGCTCAAAGATTCAGTGCAGCAATGCAGTCAGCACACGTCCTCGACGCTCTGGTGCAGGTACAGACCGACTGCGACCCATTCGGTATCCTCGATCAGAAGACTGAAATGAACGAAAAGTTCCAGGTGGCCATGGCCACCCGAGACTGCACTCTCTACGGTCTAATCAAGGGAGACAATTGCGTAATTAAATTGGCAGATTTTGATCCTAAAGACCCGCGCGAGAAAGCAAAGTTCTGGAAAAATACAGAGAATAATCTAATAACAGGAAATTGGTATTCGTGAGCATTATAGCTTAACGAATCATTTTTTGCTTCTTCTTGCTAGCCTTGGCGTTTTCCTTTTGCAAGAACTTGCGTTGCTCTTCAGGAGACATCTTGGACATTTTTTCTCGACGGGCTTTCGCCTTGTCGGCAGCCAACTGGGTAGCGATTTCCTCAGCTTTTTGCTCGTCTTCGGCCTTCTTCAACTTGACACGCTCACCATCACGTACAGACTTGAGTTTCTTTACTACGTCAGCGCGGAATTCGACGTCCGACAGAAAATCAACCCATTCAATAACAGCATTGATCAATTCGGCAAGAGCTTCTGGATCGCCCGTACCAGTAACTAAGGTAATGGTTCTGTGATTGACAGATTTATCGAAAGCGCTGGTTGAAGTCGGCTTTTGCACGGGCATATCAGCAACAGACAAGACGTCCAAGATAGGCGCAGCAGCCTTGATGGCGTTTTTGATAGGGGGCAGCACCACCGATGTTATCTCTGCTTGTTCGGACATAATAACAAGTGAAGCGTCTTCCGGGTAGTCCACTGTTTTCGTCAATGAAAGAGCATAAGACTCGTCGCGCATTTGCTTCATTTGAAGCTTCGAAATTACGCCGAAGATAAAACCCTGTACTTTTGAGCGGGCAGCCTCAGATAAGACGATATTGACGTCGACCTTATCACGAGGAAGTTCCATACCGAAGGCGAAAGCCAGTACATATTCAAGCAGCAACATTGGCAGAGCCTGACGGTTTTTCAACGAGACATCAACAGTAATCGACCTGACGTTGAGTCTGCCACTGCCATAAGTGATATATCTATTGCTGCTGCCATAACGAATGAGCTTCTCTTCTCCGCCAATGGGACCCACACCGACATGAGCAAATTGCTCGCGAAGTACAGGAATAACCTTATTAATAACTTTTTCAGCAATGTTTTTATTCATCGTCTTGCCGATATAATACATAATAAAGTATACAATGAGAGCAGTCATTATGTATATCTCATACTTCCAATTGTAGTAGCTCATACGCTGCTTGAAAGGGAGATTGTACAGCTCAAGCGGGATTGCTTGCGACATGAGATTGTAATGAAACCGCCCTACAATTTCGCGAGTTTTCTCATCAAGAGCGACAAAGTCATCGAACCGAAAATATTTCAAAAGACTTGCCATCTTCGAGGGTGCTCGTTAAGTCAGAGATAATCGAAAGGAGGGGAACTTCTTGCCCGATCTGGCGTGCAACTGATATACTTATTCGCCCGCAGTTCAATATAAACCCTTAACCCTGTTATTTCTTAGGTTAGTGTTCGATCTCCGTATGCGACAGTCCTAGTGCTCTAAGCGTGCATTTCTGCCGTCTACGTCTATTATCTGCACTATAATGAGCTGTTCGGGGAGATGCGACGCTGTCAAGGCGCTTGAGAAGGAGCTCAAAGAGCTACAAGAGTCTTCGCAGGAACTCGAAGGCGAGCTGGAGGCGCAACTCAGCCAATCAGAGAACGAAGTAGCGCGATTAACGCGACTAACAAAATCCCTGGAAGAGGAAAGGGACAACTGGAAACTAAAGCACACAAGAACGCAAGAGGAAACCGGTTCACTGGTCGAAGATCTACGAGACAAAGTCGCCGAGTTAGAAAAGTCCCTCAAATCCAGTAAGAATAAGTGCGTGGAGCTTGAAATGAATAACGACGATCTAGAATCAAAGCTAAGAGTAGCTGAAGCTACAGTGCTCGAAACGACAAAGAAGTACGAATCGCTTCTTGAATCACAAGCACTTCAAACTGTAGATGACCCTAACAATGCAAATGCTGATCTGGAACATGCAAACGAAGAAATAAAAGATCTTAAAGATGAAATAAAAATGCTGTCCGAGAAACTCGCCGAACTACAATTGCAAGAAGAGTCTCGACAGAAATCGGCATTGCAATCGCAATCACAAGCACAAGCACAATCGCAAGTGAAAGCGCAAACGCAATCGCAACCACAAATTCAATCGCGCACGGAATCACAACTGCAGACCCCGAAACGCGCTCCTCAGATACTAAGAGACACATCCTCCAAGTCTTGCCTAAAAACTCCTAGTCCTGTCCCAGCATTGAATATTCATCGCAAAACTCCCCCTCTACCGCACAGAATACAGCCGCGAATAGACGTTAAAGCCCTTTCCGAAAAGGTGAAGGAATTACTAGCAAACACTTCACTACCGCTATTGGACAACGGCAAATCTCCAACAAAAATACCTACTCCAGTCAAATCTAAGTACTGCGCAGATCATTCATTAGTATCCCTTTCCCCTGCCTCAAAGCCTCGCAACTGCACTGTATAATCATACCTCCTTTATTATATATCAGACAAATCTTCAAAAGACCGCCATCCCTCACGCACAAGTTCCCACTTGCTGTTGTTATCTTCCTCGTTCCCACCTGTGAGCTCTTTCTTAACAATGGCGTACTTTTCCCAGCGTCCATTCTCTAGAAATATAGCGATGACAGAGTCTTCGGAAGACCAGCCAAGTACTCCGCGAGACGAGACGCCATCTTCGCGGACACGATAAGATACGAAGCTCCACTCAGAAGAAAAATAGCTCGGTAGTAAAGGTAGAACCGATAAGAAATGTTTTCTGTTAGTCGAAACGGACTCTGGTGTCATTACCGAATCATATACATGTAGGGTGCCTTTATCAGACAGGACGGCCAGCCGTCTGGCAGAAGGAGAGAATGCCATTGAGTACATTTCCGCGCGGTCTAAACCTCTTCGAAATTCGTGAACCAATGCTGTAGTTTGCGTAGAGTGAATTCTGATGATAGTACCGGCTTCTGACGCCGATGCAAGGAGTGCGCCATCATTAGAAAGCGCTATGCATCTTACTGGCGATTTGTGAGCTTTCACTATAGACACCAAGTTGCGCTCCTGGCCTTGTGGTGATAGATCGACAACCTGAATTTGTCCTTCGGTTCGTGCAGGGAACGCGAGCACGTTGCTGGAGAGTGCGCAAATACCATGAGGGTTGTTTGAAGTTTCGTATATGGCGATCCGGAGTGGGGGCGATGAAAAGGCATAAATGTGTATTTTGTTCTTTCCGCAGACAACAATACGTGTTCTCGATAGCTGTACGCTCAGTACAGGACTATAGAATTCGAGGCTCAACGCTGGGGCTTTTTTCAGGTCATCCCATACAACGACTTTGTTTTCAGAGAATTTAGGGGATCGGCCGCCTCCGACAAGTGCCAAATAGTTTGTTCGATATAGCATTTGAGCAATTCCGATACCACCGTCGTTAAAGTCTCTACGCACCCTGGCTTCCATCGGATCGGTAGAGTATACTCTGAATCCCTTTTCATGACCAATTGCAAAGCAGCCTTGGTCTTGGTTGAAAGCTGCGCTTAGCAGTGCAGGAGCTTTACGGCGCTCAGAATGGAGAGGATTGTGTAGATTCATCAAAAGGCTTCAATCACGCACGGATACAGTGACAATTAGATTTCTGTGATGTTTACAGCAATTGCATGCTATTTATGGAACCAAATGCCACAATTATACGTCTATATGGCTGTCGCTGTGCGAGAGTCAACAGTAGCAGATGTACCGTGTTGCGAAATATACAGCTTGTAAAGCGATATAATGCAATCTCAAACCCACGGCAGATTGATTCCAGGAATCGATATCACTGTGTTTATAAGAGAATTGATCTGCTTGCGAGAGGATAACAGTGTAGCAGAGAGATTATATATGTTGACAATTGTGTTGTCATAGCAGCAAACCCGCATAAACTTTAACTAGATTGCTAGACCGTTGCACCGTTAGAACGGTCTGTTTCTTGTGTGGGCACAGCATGCTGAAATGTGGTATAAGCAATGCAAGATGAATATGGAGTATTAATATTGTAGATTGAATATACTTTAGCACAATCTGTACAAAAGGCCGCATTTGATTACACCAAAATACTAAGCTCTAAGATGAGCTAATGAAACCTTATATTTGTTAAAGTTTGACTAGGACATATATACACTTGACATAGTGCTTTAGTTTGATTCATTTTTCAAGTCTCGTAATATTATGACTGTAGCAACAGTTTAAATTGCTTACTGCCTAATTCTTTCGTGAATGTGAGTATTGTTGATGTCTATTTATTGTAGCTTTGCGTGTAGATCGAACTTCCCATTCGATAAACCATGTTTCGTGATATACTAGATGCTGCTCCAGTAGCTGACCAATCTGCCCACAGGACGGTAATATTGTGTGGAGGAAGTGGCGAGATACAAGATATTGTACTGAATTTAATTCTACAAGCATTTCAATTGCCGAAAACAAAGAAACCCTTGAACCATGGACACGTGGGGTCTACTCTCAAGTACATTGCTATTCCGCAATATGACAACCATCCACGGTCAAATGTCACGTGCCACGTGTATTGCGCTCCAGGTCCTGCATTTCCATATAAACAAGTGCTATCTAGCTTAATAGAAAAGTCGCCACGAGTATCTGTGCTATTGCTTTGCGACTGGTCAAACGCGCCTTCTTGGGCGGCAGACCTCTCCGACTGGCTATACATTCTGTCCACGTGCGTAGATACAAACACCAGCTTGGACGTTGTAAGACGGTTTAATCAAAGCTACGGAATATCAGCGTCAACATCTGCACTTGTTTCTGACACAGAACTAGCGCCGTCACTGATTGACGAAACAAGTCTGTGCCTTGGTGTGTTTACAGGGCTTGTCTTAGTCGACAACGGAAAGCTGGACGTGATTAAAAACTCAATGGGCTGGCGCGAATCACACTTATCGTATTTTGAGCAGTTTATTCGTTTAACGGCTCTAAAATTATCAGGATTTGCCGCCTTTGTGTCATCCTACACTACCACCAAGAACAGTCTGTTGCCTGCGTATATTAGCACCTTACTCTCAAGCGAACAACCCATCGATTTGTCAGAACAGTTTCCAGCATCCGTTTCCGATTTTCAGTCTTTGTTTATACCGATCGGGTGGGACTCTCAATTAAAAATTCAAATTATTTCTGCCAAATTTCCTTACGAGGAATACACAGCCGCACTGGCCGAGAGTGTGACAAACGGATCTTCCCGTGCCTTGTGCGATCTCTACGACCCGTTTATAAAACCAATCTGGAACGTCTCTGAAACGAACGGCGCGAAACCGGAACTGGACACCGAATTGCCTTCAGAACAGGAATTTCTGGCACACCTACAACAAATGTTCGAGTCAAGCCCTAACGACTCTAAGCGTACTGCTCATCACGATACTCGCACTATTGGCACGCCGACTCCCAAACCCGGAGGCCGAACTTCGCTAACGCCTACAACAAGCAACACTCCATCTGCTTCGTCTCCTTCTGTGACTCCAAAAGGCCTTCAAGATCGTGAAACTGTGTCTAGTTTCTTCCAGAGTTTTGTCGCTAAAAAGTCCGACTCTTCTAGCCCCTCCTCGCGCAACTCTCCAGCCTCTTAGAGAGGTTGCACCTATGTGACTTTACTAATGTCACCCTTTAACATAAATAGAGTCGCGGTAATCGGTGCCGGACCATCCGGGCTAGTCGCGGCACACGAACTCTTAGCCCAGGGGCTTGATGCGATTGTTTTCGAACAACAAGGCAAACCTGGTGGTTTGTGGTCTGGCAGCACTAACTACCAGGCTGATCTCTCATACGTATCCGACGGGAAATCAACTGAATCGGTGTCGATGCCTGTAAAGCCACAATGGCTACAAGACGATATTTCGCGCGAGACAACTGATGATCCGAACATCGACTGGTACACAGGGGGAGTGTACAAGTCCTTGTATACGAATATTGCTGAATCGTATATGACCTTCTCGTTTGATCCAACCTACAATTCTCGAAATCAAGAATTATACCCTTTCAATTACCAAGAAAGTGTTTCAGAGTATTTAAACAAAGTTGCTGGCCAGCTTAGTCGACGTATTAGATACCTCACGAAGGTCGACTGGATAGACAAAACCGACGAGAACCAATGGAAAGTTTCTTACACTGTAACGGATTCCGTTTTCCGAAGCATAACAACAAACACTGAGACATTTGATGCAGTTGTCATTGCCTCGGGCGCATTCCATTACCCGATGATTCCCCAGATACCACTCTTGAATAACTTCAAAGGACGTATTGAACACACCATCAATTACAAGGCAGATATTCAGCAGTATATTGGCAAGAAAGTTTTGATAGTCGGCAGTTCCTTTTCCGCCATTGATTGCATTCGTGACCTTGCTCCGTACGCTGAAATTCATCTTTCCAAACGCTCGAGCCACTGGTACTATCCGTGGTTTAAAGTTGTTTGCGATACTGCTGGTATCGCTCTTCGACGTCCTGCTATCAAACAGGTAGACGACAAAGGCAATGTCCATTTTTCTGACGGCACATATACCTCTTACGATGTTATTATTTTCGCTACTGGTTATATTAGCCGGTTTCCGTTCATTAACGATAAGTACATTCATTTGAGCGACGACTCAT
This sequence comes from Tortispora caseinolytica NRRL Y-17796, assembly GCA_001661475.1. Lineage (NCBI taxonomy): Eukaryota > Fungi > Ascomycota > Trigonopsidomycetes > Trigonopsidales > Trigonopsidaceae > Tortispora > Tortispora caseinolytica. The sequence continues at coordinate 1,422,140 of KV453842.1, forward strand.
CCTATTTGCAAGACGTGTATTTGATGATGTTTTCTATTGAGGACCCCACTTTGTCCTTTGTTGGTCTTTCGGTTTCCTCAATCATGTTTCGTGGATTCGAGCTACAGGCCAAAATTGTTGCTGCTGTTTATGCGAACAAAGTCGCTCTTCCGCCACAAGAAGTGCAACGGCAGTGGTTTCAAGACAGAATCGCGAAGTTTAAAGCAAGGAATATTACTGTGAGCAAGTTTCAGATAATTGCCGACGACGAACTAGAAGAGTACATTAACGAACTCAGCAGATTGGCACCGCAATGCAGGACCGATTACAAGAAAAAGACTACTGAGCTAACAGTTGAAGCCATGATATTATCGATAGAGCTCTTCTTCTTCAAGCTCCTTGCAGGTATTGAGGACGCGCTCATTAAATTACCAGGTGAGAAAGAACGGCTCGAAAAACTTAAACAAGAAGCATTGAAAGTGATTGCTAAGCTTCCTGGAGCCGATCCGAGCAGAAACCCATTCCTGGCAGAGAAATAGATCCACACGACATAAATAGTAAATAGAATACAATTGCAAGCCTAATAACATAAAATTCATTGACTCAATTTAAAGGCTGTGACGGTCGGTTATTTTGGTATTTGTAGCTTTTTAGGCAGCAGGCTCGACTGGAGCAAGCTCAGGCTCAGGTAAGTCAGCGGTTTCTTCAGCGGATTTAGCTTCCGGAGCTTCTACGCCCTGGGGTTGCTCTTGATGCTCACTCTGGGACGAGAGCAGAATATCATTGTTTTCAGATTCTGAAACAAGCGGTTCTGTGACAGTAGACTGAGTCGAAGGCTGCACTTCAGCAGGGGCATCGGTCATTTTGATATCGGCATCAGCCTCAGCCGGTTCTGAACCGGCGCCAGCTGCCGTCTTTTCAGCCGCTTTTTCAGCCGCTATTTCAGCCGCTTTTTCAGCTTCAGCTTCAATCTTGGCATCTTTTTGTACCTGCGCCGCCTGATCTGTAGAGGCCGACAGACCAGGGATAGCCTCTCCACCAACACCCAATGCGCTGCGAAACTCTGAAGAGTCACCGGCATCTGCTTGGGGGGCCTCTTCTTCGACTTCTGGGGCATCTAATTTGGTGTATTCAAACACTAGCTTATCATTATCATCGCCATATGCCACAATAACGTCGGTTTCTCCGGATGGGTTCGATTCTGGCCCCACAGGGAGCCATTGCACGGTTGTGAACGAGTAGGAGTCCTTGTCGGTACCTTCAGATACAATCACGGCGTCGCGGCGCCATAAGTACACTTCAGAGTCTTCTACAGGCGCCGAAGCACCACGTGACTGATGCCGCGAATGATGTCGCAGCTGGTGTCTCCTAGACATGCCTGTTCAGTTAAACTTAGTTAGTCCGTGTAGAGATGGACAGGCCAAGTGCTAACAAACCTGCGCACCTGGTGTAATTATCGTTGCTATAGAGATGGGTTGTCTGGTCACAAAAAGTTCCCAGCGTGGAATGGTTGACCTGGACCATCTTGTTGAGATGCGGATCCTGGGTGCAACTATAGCAAGGCGATCCTGCCAACCAGGGATTCAGATTTGACGGCTAATTGCTGCATAATGGTTTGTCGAATATCAAAATAACAGCGCGACCGGACAGCAGCTAATTAGTAATGCTGTGAACTTATAAAAGGACTGTTGGCAGAACCCAGCAACCTAAGCGCTGAAGTTTAAATGGGCGCGCTTATTTCTATCCCGAAACTGACTATTTAGTTCCCCCAACAAGATTCACAAACTCAAACTCTGTTAATTTGCGCCAGAACGAATAACGTATATATACCTGTATATATTCGCGAACGTCTGTGAACGCACCTGTTGATAGTTTAGTGCTTTCTGTTGTATAGACAGATTACTTGGTTTCTAAGAACTGTCGCGTGTGTAGTGTTCTGATCGATTACAGACCGCTTGTTTCTTCAATAGCACGCGTGCCAGTGTTTGACGTCGACAGACGCAAGACATATATCTGACATATATCTGACGTCTGATTCGTGTCCTTTACCTTCTAAAACAACATGGCTGAACCTACCAACGGCATTGTCCCTGGCAAGGACAAATATGACCACAAGAAACTCGCTTCGCATTTCAAAGGCCTCAGCTCGGTAGAATCAGCTCCTCCCTCGGCCGTCAAAGATTTCGTCGTTTCCCATGGCGGTCACACAGTTATTAAATCGATCCTGATTGCTAATAATGGTATCGCTGCCGTAAAAGAAATCCGATCGGTGAGGAAGTGGGCTTACGAGACCTTCCAGGATAGATTCGCAATCTCGTTCACTGTGATGGCTACCCCTGAAGATCTCGCTGCTACTTCCGACTTCGTCAAATTGGCCGATCAGGTAATCGAAGTGCCCGGCGGAACTAACAATAACAATTATGCTAATGTCGATCTCATTGTTGATGTCGCAGAACGTGCTAAAGTAGACGCTGTATGGGCTGGTTGGGGTCATGCCTCAGAGAACCCCCTCCTACCAGAAGCTCTCGCAGCATCGCCTCGCAAAATCGTCTTCATTGGACCTCCCGGCTCGGCAATGCGCTCTCTTGGCGACAAAATCTCCTCTACAATTGTCGCTCAGCATGCAAAAGTCCCTTGCATTCCCTGGTCTGGATCCGGGGTCGACTCTGTCGAAGTACGAGAAGACGGCATCGTTTCCGTTACTGACGAAGTGTACATGAAAGGCTGTTGCTCATCTCCTGTCGAAGCCTTGGAAAAAGCCAAAAAAATTGGTTTTCCTGTTATGATCAAAGCTTCTGAAGGTGGCGGTGGAAAGGGTATTCGCCAGGTCGTCGATGAAAAAGATTTCCTTGCCCTGTACCAGCAAGTAATATCCGAAGTGCCTGGATCCCCTATATTTGTTATGAGACTGGCAGGTAATGCCCGACACCTAGAAGTTCAATTGCTAGCTGACCAATACGGAAACAATATCTCCCTGTTCGGTCGTGATTGTTCTGTTCAACGCCGTCACCAGAAAATTATTGAAGAGGCACCGGTAACTATTGCTCCTGCTGAAACTTTCAGGGAGATGGAAAACGCAGCTATTCGCCTTGGCCAATTAGTCGGATATGTTTCTGCCGGTACTGTTGAGTACTTATATTCGCATGCAGATAATAAATTTTACTTCTTGGAATTAAACCCTCGTCTTCAAGTGGAGCATCCTACAACTGAAATGGTTACTGGTGTGAATCTTCCTGCTGCGCAACTTCAAATTGCTATGGGCATTCCACTCCATAGGATTCGCGACATTCGCCTGCTCTATGGAGTCGATCCTCATACTACCACTGAAATTGACTTCACATTCTCGAACCCGGAGTCTCTCAAGACGCAAAGACGTCCTCAGCCTAGAGGTCACTGTACCGCTTGTCGTATTACTTCCGAAGATCCTGGTGAAGGATTCCGACCCTCTTCGGGTAGCATTCAAGATTTGAACTTCCGCTCTTCTTCTAACGTATGGGGCTATTTCTCCGTTAGTAGCCAAAGTGGTATCCATTCATTCTCTGATTCTCAGTTTGGTCACGTCTTCTCATTCGGGGAGAACCGTACTGCCAGTCGCAAAAACATGGTTATTGCCTTGGGTGAACTCACTGTTCGAAGTGAGTTCCGCACTACTACTGAGTACCTGATCAAACTGTTGGAAACTACAGCTTTCGAGGAGAACAAAATCACTACCGGATGGCTTGACGAACTCATCTCAAAGCGGTTGACTGTTGAGCGCCCCGATCCCATGATTGCTGTACTCTGTGGTGCCGCGACCAATGCCCACATGCTGACATGCAAAGCAAAGACGCAGTACATTAATTCTCTTGAAAAGGGTCAAGTACAATCAAGCAGCATCATCCCTTCTGTTATGCGGGTGGAATTCATATATGAGGGCATCAAATACAAATTTACAGTCACTAAAGCTTCTTCTGACTTGTTTCGGGTTTTTATTAACGGTTCTAAATGCCTAGTCGGTTTACGAGAGCTTTCTGATGGGTGCTTACTAATTTCAATTGATGGAAAGTCTCATAATGTGTATTGGAATGAAGAGACTGACGGCATGCGTCTCTCGGTTGATGGCAAAACTTGCAAGCTTGAGCAAGAAAGTGATCCGACACAGTTGCGCACTACATCACCAGGCAAATTGGTCAAATACCTGGTCGATAATGGGGACCATGTAACTGCTGGACAAACATTTGCTGAAATTGAAGTTATGAAAGCTTATATGTCATTAAGGGCTCCAGAAGATGGTATTGTTCAATTAATCAAACAACCTGGGGCTACTCTTGAGGCCGGCGATATTCTTGGTATACTAGCTCTTGATGATCCTTCTAAAGTCAAGCACGCTCAGCCTTTTGAGGGCCAGATTCCATCCACCTATGGTCCTCCTCGACTCATAGGAACAAAGCTTGATCAGGTGTTTGCTGCAAAGTATCGTGTTTTATGCGATATTTTGAATGGTTACGATAATGCCATTGTCATGAGAGAAACACTTAATAGCTTTTTGGAAATTTTGAGTAATCCAGAGCTTCCCTATGCTGAATGGCGATCCGAATTTTCTGCATCTTCTCGTATTCCGCCTAAACTGTCACCTGTGTTGCAGTCTATTGTGGAGAAGAGTCGCTTGCGTTCTCATAAAGAATTCCCCGCCAAGAAGTTGTTAGATACCATTGACAAGTTCGGAAAAGAGAATATCAGCGACAAAGACATGTCCGCATATAATTTGAATGTCGAGAACTTGCGTCGCGTTGCCGAATCATACAAGAATGGTTTGCATGAATATGCTTGTAATGTCATTTGCAGCTTGCTTGAGAAATACTATGAAATTGAGTCTATCTTTTCTGGTGCCAACACACGTGAAGAAGATGCTGTTCTAAAGCTTCGTGACGAGAAAAAAGATAAACTTGCTGATGTTGTGGAGGTAGTTATGTCACACAGTCGTGTTGGAGCTAAGAACGCACTTGTCCTGGCTATATTAGACGAAGTTGTTTCAAAGTATTCTTCTTCTGACATTTCCAAGCATTTCCGTCCGTTATTGAGAAAACTCGTTGAATTGGAATCCCGAGGCACTGCTAAAGTTGTCCTGCGAGCTAGAGAGGTTCTTATTCAGTCTTCTTTGCCTTCACTGGAGGAACGTGCTGAGCAGATGAAGCATATCTTGTATTCTTCCGTCATCCCCACTCGGTATGGTAAAGTTGGTACCGAGCACACTACTCCTTCATTGAGCGTTTTGCAAGAAGTCATTGACTCTCAGTTTGCTGTTTTTGATGTGCTTTCTTTGTTTTTCCATGATCCTGATTATTACATCACAATTGCCGCGTTGGAAGTTTATGCTCGTCGAGCTTATCGTGCGTACGATATTTTTGATTTTAAGTATAACATCGATCCTGACCTTCCACCTGTTGTTTCCTGGTCATTCCGCATGCGACCTCCTGTCAGTACCGTTCAGGGAAATAACGAAGCTCTGCTTGCGAATGCTGGAGTTTCTTCTCTTGGACGGGCTCTTTCTGTTTCTGATTTGAGTTTCCTTAAAGGAGCCAACGCTGCCGAGCCTATTCGTTATGGTGCATGTGGATCTAGCGCCAACATTGATGACCTTTACGAGTCTTTACTTGCTATCTTGGAGACTCTACCCTCTTCTGGTGCTTTGTCTATTTCTGCTAAACGCACGATGGATCCGCGGCGCCGACCTGTTGGATCTGCTGAAAAACCAGAGCAAACACTTCATAACGTTGTCAATGTTCTTCTTCCAAGCACCGAAGGCTTCAGTGACGATGAGCTGTCGGAGAAGTTCAAGGACATCATTGACGAGTTTAAAGATGATTTGTTGTCCCATTCAGTTCGCCGTATCACATTCGTGTGTGGCCATGAATCTGGATCATATCCTACTTATTTCACATTCCGTGGACCTGCTTACGTCGAAGACCAGAGTATTCGTCACATCGAACCTGCTTTGGCTTTCCAGCTGGAGTTAGGACGTCTGTCCAACTATAACGTCAGTGCTATTCACACTGAAAACCACAACATCCACGTGTACAAGGCTATCGGCAAAGATTTAGCATCGGACATGAGATACTTTGTGAGAGCTGTTGTGCGCACAGGCCAAGTCAGCCCTGATATTTCACCCTCTGAATATTTGATTTCGCAGACTAACAGACTTATGGGCAACATTCTCGACACCCTTGATATTATTGGTGTTGATAACACTGATATGAATCATATCTTCATCAACTTTAGTCCTGAATTCCCTGTCTCTCACGAAGATGTTATGGATGCTCTAGGTGGATTTTTGGAAAGATTTGGTCGTCGCTTGTGGCGTTTACGTATCACTGCTGCTGAAATTCGCATAATGTGTTTGGACAAGGCCTCTGGCGTCTCTTATCCTCTGCGTGCCATTTTAGACAATGTGTTTGGATACGTTGTGCATACACAGCTGTACATGGAATCGAGAACCGAATCTGGAGAGTGGGTATTCCGATCTTTAACGCCTGATAAACCTGGCCCTATGCATTTGCGCCCTATTCATACACCTTATCCTGCGAAGGAATGGCTCCAGCCTAGAAGATATCGCGCTCACGTTATGGGAACGACATTTGTGTATGATTTCCCTGAGTTATTCCGCGAAGCTGTTGTTGAGAGCTGGAACCGCAAGGCAGGAAAACAAAACTCTGCTCCTAAAGATTGCTTCCAAGCTGTAGAGCTGTTCTTGAATGAAACTGGTGAACTTACTGAGATCTCCAGAGAGCCTGGTGCTAATGATTGTGGAATGGTTGCTTGGATGGTCAATGCACTTACCCCTGAATGTCCTCAAGGTCGCCGTTTCATTATTGTTGCTAATGACATTACATATCAGATTGGCTCATTTGGACCTCAGGAAGATATTTTCTTCAACAAAGTCACTGAACTAGCTCGCAAACTTGGAGTTCCTCGTATCTATTTGTCTGCGAATTCAGGCGCTCGTATCGGTATTGCCGATGAGCTTGTTCCTCTCTTTTCAGTGGCCTGGAACGATGATGCCAACCCTGCTGCTGGCTTCCAATACCTTTACCTTACTCCTGAGGTTAAGGAGCAGATCGACACCACTTATGGCAAGGACAAGATTGTTCGCACCGAGGAAATCATTGAGAACGGTCAAACTCGCCACAAGATTGTCACCATAATCGGTAAACAGAACGGATTAGGTGTTGAGTGCTTGCAAGGATCTGGACTTATCGCTGGAGCTACCTCTCGTGCTTATGAAGATATTTTCACTATTACTCTTGTTACTTGCCGATCAGTTGGTATTGGTGCTTATTTGGTGAGACTTGGACAACGTGCTATTCAAGTTGAAGGACAACCCATTATTCTTACTGGTGCTGCTGCTATCAACAAACTACTGGGCAGAGAAGTGTACAGCTCTAATTTGCAATTAGGGGGAACACAGATCATGTTCAAGAATGGTGTATCTCATGCTACTGTCAGGGATGACATGGCTGGTGTGCAAAAGATTGTTGACTGGCTAGCATTTGTTCCAGCGGAACGCAATGCCCCCTTGCCTATTGCTCCTTCAGAAGATGGATGGGATCGTGATGTTACTTTCTTACCGCCAAAAGGTGTTTATGATGTCAGACATCTTATTGCTGGGCGTGAAAGCGATAATGGATTTGAGTATGGTATATTTGACAAGGGATCATTCCAAGAGACACTCTCAGGCTGGGCTCGAACTGTTGTTGTTGGACGTGCTCGCTTAGGTGGTATCCCATTTGGAGTTATTGGAGTTGAAACGCGATCTATTGAGAACATTATTCCTGCCGATCCTGCCAATATGGCTTCTACAGAACAAATTGTTCAAGAGGCCGGACAAGTTTGGTACCCCAATTCTGCCTTTAAAACAGCCCAAGCTATTAACGATTTCAATCATGGTGAACAATTGCCATTAATGATTCTTGCCAACTGGAGAGGATTTTCTGGTGGACAAAGAGATATGTACAATGAGGTACTTAAATTTGGATCGTTTATTGTTGATGCACTTGTTGGATATAAGCAGCCGATATTTATATACATTCCCCCAAAGGGAGAATTGCGTGGAGGCTCATGGGTGGTTGTTGACCCTTCTATCAACCCTGACTTTATGGAGATGTATGCTGACGTTGAGTCGCGTGCTGGCGTTCTTGAGCCTGAAGGAATGGTTGGAATTAAACTGAGGCCCGATAAAATCAAGGCGAATGTTATGAGCCGATTGGACCCTGAATGCAGCCGATTGAAGAGTAAGCTTGAGGACAAGACGTTGAGCACCGAGGAGATATCTGAAGTGAAGACTCGGATGGCTGAGCGCGAGAGTCAGCTGCTTCCTATCTACCAGCAAGTTGCGCTGCAGTTTGCTGACTTGCACGACCGGTCTGCACGAATGAAGGCTAAAGGTGCTATTACTGAGGAATTAGAGTTACACGATGTGCGCCGATTTTTCTACTGGCGTGCACATCGCAGACTTCTTGAGGAATATGCGTACAAGCGGATCAGTGCTGCGAAGAACGGTGCTGCTTCAAGGCTTGAATGTATTTCTATTTTGAAATCATGGATTGGCAGGGCTGGTACTGACGATCGTGCTGTTGTCAAATGGTTCGAGGAGAACGAGAAGTCGATTAACGGGAAGCTGGAAGGCTTAGCGGGAGACAAGCTAGACCGGCTTACGTTTGAGATTAAGCGGTTAAGCGCTAGCGATCGTGAGAAGTTACTACAATCGTTGCAGTAAGCTACTCTAATATAATCTTTTAGAATTGATGCAATATATGTTTGTTGTAGAAGGAAATCTCGAACGCCATGAACCCGCACGGTGATACGTTAGATTGTAAGATTGGAAGGGTTTTGACCGGGTGGGATACATTGGAATGTAAATGGCATGAAATGGAGCTAAAGCTAAATAAGCAACAAAGTTTACTTTTATGACTACAAGTAATGTTCTACTGAATAGATTTGCATGAATAGAGTTTGGTGGAGGAAGATATCAAGGATAAATAGTTGAAGTTTCGATGAGGTACTGAACAAGTGGTTAATTAAAGTATACATAGGCTAAATAATCATTTGAAGATGGTAGAAGTGTTTAAATAATATTCTAAATAACAGGCTCAACTGTTTAATTTTAAAAAAGTTGCTATTGGTGGTTGATATGAACATTACATCATTACTTGTGCTTGGCAAAACGCGTTCAGTGGATTATGGAGCGTTGTTCTTTACCAGTATTTATGGATGAAAGCAAGCCAACAGTTTTACGTATCATATAGGTTCAAGGAATTATACCTACAACTTATTAAGATTGAATATTATTGAATTAGTATGAATAAAAATGAGACTATACCAATACATATTGGTGAAATTCTTCGATCCGGTTGAATTGCCGTATACGTCCCAACTGCCAACTAACTGTTACACCTAACATCATGAGAATAATTGCTCATTGACTTCGATTCTTTAATTGAAAACGTGAGATATGTCTTTACTAAAAATAGATACAATTTCTATACACATAAACGATTTCGTTATTGTCCGTATGCGTAAAACGCGTAACAATCCTGCTGCCGAGCTCAGTTCTAATTTCCGATCGCTGAATAGCAATGCGAAAACTTAAACTCTAGTTAAATAAGGTTTCTTGGAGTTTATCTTAGGTCCACAGTACCGAAATTAGAATCTTTCTATTTTCCGGCCAAAATCACACAGCAGCGTCTCAAGATTCTAATATACGAAGCTTTAACTTTCTCAAGTATCTCAGGTATAGTTACAATGAATTTATAGCACGAGGTTCGCATCCTGATTACCCCATCGCCCTTCAACTATCTTCACAATCAGTTCGCCATTGTTATTACCGCTAAGACAGTTGCTAATAACGTTCAAAATAATCCACTCTGATTGGTTATTTTACTTTAATCAAAACTGTATTTACACAGCTTTCAGTTACAGTGACGTGAAAACTTTAAATACTTTTGTAACTAGGTAACTCAATATTAACTTTTCGGTTAAGACCTTCAGCTTACCAAGAGCCACTGGCCATATAATACGTTCTTGGTTCTTGTCGCCTCCCTTATTCTTACATCTTCTGTCAATTACTCTTTGCGTGTCAATTGACAAAAGTTATCTTTAATTGCTTTAATTGATTACTCACAACTCTCCCAAACGAAGCCAACTCTTAACTCGAAATTTCTGAGTTTCAACTAGGAACCAAATGCAAAAGTTATCTGTCCCCATGTACCTGCGCTTCGCGCTCTTACCTTTGTCTATCTTAATTTTAGGCCTCTCAGGCTATTCAGTTGGCAACTTCGGCTATACTAATAGGTCGTATTTCTGGTATTCTTACAATTATTATTACGGTGCTGACGCAAATGCTGTGGCAGTCGCCGTCATCACGTTCTTGTGCTACCTATACGAAGTCCTGGCTATGCTTATATGGAAATCATTAGTCGTCCCTCTCGCTTTCATTGTGATCGAGACTGCACTTTCTGTATGGTGGTTTGCTACATGGATCGCTCAAGCTGCCGTCCACGGCGATAATCCTTATGGTTACACTCCGGCTGATACTGCCCGTGCTTCTGCCGCGTTCGGTGCTGTGGTATGGGTAATCATTCTCCATCTCACGATAATTGAGATTTTAAACTTCAAGAATACACGCAACATCGATGATGCCTTAGAGACAACCTCAATCTTCGGTATCAACGGGACTGGCCCTTCCACATGGAAGTATACCGGCTCTGGATTATCTTCCGCTGGTATATCTTCGGAGCCAAAACCAACAGTCACTACTGGAACTGGCCCAGACACGGAACTGGCCGACACAGTCTCTCCGGTCTCTGACCTTGAAGCTCAACGATAGACTTGTGCTTGAAGTTTCGTAGTTTGTCGCTTCTCTTTCGTTCGAGGTTGAAGCACATCCCCTTACTTTGCTGTTCGTTTGATATTCATTTTCTGTTTGTTTGTTTTCTGTTCTTTCAATTGTCTTTAAAGACGCGACGTGGGTATACGGAACTAGTGTTCCTACCTTAATGTGCTCTTTCCGTTCTCCACCTTGCTATTGTTCCAGGTATGGTCTATCTCAACGCGACTAATTCACGATCAACTAATCAAAGACCATGTTACTGGTCAATAATGCTAGTAATCTGCCAAGGTACCGATCTGTGGAATGGTGTCCCAGCTCCCTAGTGCTGCCACACCGGTGTTGCTTCTATTTCAGCTAGTTAATGTATATTTAATATTGTCCGGTAAACAATATACCTGCTTAGTTAGTAGTTGTTCCACACATCACATTCTCGATAGTGAAAATACTTTATTCTGTTTGCAATAAAGGTTTCAAATGGTTTCATGAATGGTACAGAGGATGTATTGTGAGTAGGCACGTCAAGGTATTGACGGAGAAAAACTCAACAATAGAAATAGACACAGTATCGCTGGCGTACTATGAATCAATCAAAATTAAGGATTTCTATCAGACTATGATTATGAGAGTTGGTGGTTTTCTTCGGACAAACTCCAACATTGTTCTATAAGAGTCCCAGTTGATTTTATCATGAGTTAATCGCTAATTGTGTCAGTAAATATTCAATAAAGGTGCATGATTATTAAGCACTTTCTCTCAACTCATTGTTCTCTTATAATGAATCGTAGTTCGATCTAAACACAACATTGAACTGATAGGTGAAGTCTAAAGAAAGCGTAAGCATGATATGTCCAAGTTGGACTAAATCTTATCTCAAATTAAATGAGATTCACTAAGAACAAAAGTAGTTATAAAATCATTAATTAGTATTAGCAAGTAAGTAGTTTTTTAAACGATATTCAGTTATATAGTACTGCATAGTGGTTTGATGTAGCCGATAGTCGATTTCTTAACTTGACAACTTGTATCACCATGGCAACTACAATGTAAGCATTTTTTGTTAACGACCAGCGACACAGCTCAACACATAAATCGTCATATTATTAGAACAAAGGATGGCTCGGAAATCTCTCGAGCCTGTATTCCGACGGATAAAAGTGAAACATCCGTTTTCGCTACAAGATGCAGACCCTGCGCTAGTGAAGCTGCAACAAATGCTGAAATGCTGGGCCTCTTATGGACCGAATTCTTCAAAATGCGACGAATATAAAATCGAGTACCTAGAGGCCACTAGCCAGAGGCAAAAGGTGGAATTAGAACGAACACCGATAAATTACCACGCGAGACGGTTGCAAGATAAAGTCATGAAACGATATTAAGTCGTTGTTGCAAATACTAAATGCAAGATGGGATTGGGGTCTGTTCGTCAGAAATGAATGGGCGTACATCGCGCAGAAGCGTAGCCTAACATATGACAATCTATGAATGATAATATAATGTAAAGAAGCGAACGTAACTGTACTGTACTGTGAACGAGCACGTTGGGTATTGGAGATGCAATTGTGATCCGTCATCATTTGAGATCCTGTGGTGACCCGTCCCATGGGAGGGTGCCAGAATATACCTCGCCTTCGTATCCGCAGAACGTCAAAATATCCAGCAATTCCGGGCATGTAAGATAGTAAGGAGGAGTGCGATGAAATGGGTTTCGCTGCATTTTCTTCTGCACAAGGATAGGGTCTCTGCAGGCATACATGTCAGATTCGAATGGCCTGACAGAGTAGGATATTTCACTCTCACCGATATTCGATTCTAATCCTTCAGGATCAATGCCAATGAACCCAAAAGAAGACATGGGGAATCTGATTGCCTTTCGATGTAAGTTGATAAAACGGTTACGCTTGAACTCAAAGCTTATCACCGTGATCTTTTGAGGGTAGTTACCAGTGAACTCTTTAAAGCGAGCGATTGAATATAATAAGTTGTCAAAGCTATCCAGAGCATACTCTTCAGTAGTGATTCTTTGGAGCAAATTGGTGCTATTAACAAATGCTTGCGATGCAAGATCGAAGTAAGAACCTGCTTCTGATCTCGCGCCCAGGTTAGCGTGTGTTTGGCCGCCGGTGAAAATAAGTATGGAGTTCGGGTCTGATGATAGAAGTTGCAAGCCTTTCTGTATATGTTCTATGAAAGTTTTATGCTGGCCAGTTTGATAAACTTCCAGGTCCCATTCGCTCTCGTCTTCACCTAGACTGCTACCGCCCTTCCATATCGTATGGCAAGCGGTGATGATCAAATGATTATAAGAGTTGTCAGTGAAATCGGGGGATGATGATGCAATTCTATCGGAGTTTGCGATGCTATTAAGGACTTGAGCGCGAGACTCAGCATCATTCTGTAAGAACGAGCTATCGGAAGCGCCAGTTTGATAAGAAGAAGTGTATTGAAAGTGCAACGGCATATTGTCAGTCAAGTCTGCGAGGGCTGTCTCCCCAGCAGCATCTTCGCCAGTGAAATCTTCTTGATCGTCGTCCTGTGTACCTACGTCGTACTTTTGCGCGGAGAGCGGCCGGATAGCTGTAGGAGAAGGAGGGTGGCTACGAGAACCCACGGGGTCAGATTGCAACATCAGTGAGGACAGGAAAAATGTGAGCAGAAGAGCCGAAATCACAGTGAATTTCGTTATTCTGCATGTCCTAGCCATTTTCTAGTCCTTATTATGCAGCAAATACAGCCAAAAGAAATGCGAAGCTATATTTTGCAGAAGAGAAGTGAAAAGTGACTAGTTAATAGCGGGCCAAGTCAATAAACAAATTAATAAATAGCCAATAGGCCAGGAAAAAAAGGCGCAAAACCTTAATTAAAGAAAAACTTTGCCATTGTACGATAGCGGTAAGTTAAATTGATATGTCGGTTCATTTTAGTAGGTGTGATGAAAATTGACATAACGCTAGTGACAGCGGTCATAATAGAGAATAATAGTGCATTATAGAGGCAGAAGTTTTGATTGTTGAAAAGTGTGTAGGTGCAGTTGTGAGGATTAGCTTACTCAGCGTGGCTGGTCCCTTTCGCTTAAATGAGTTTACCTAGATGATCCCGTCCGTACCTTATTAGCATCTCCTGATGGCTAACTACATGATCACCGAGAGTTCAAACTTAATTTTATCAGCCTCTTGTATCAGTAAGGGTCAAATGGCTTCTTGGCCGTGATTTTCAGCAGTTATTATTTCTATTAAAACACCAAATTTTCATTGCTTAGACCGTTTAGAGTCAGTGTCATTGGCTGCTTCAGCTGGCCGTTTCTTTTTCCGTACAAATCCCGATAGATCATTCATTGCAGTCTCGCCAGCCAGCGAAGCAGCGATCTTTGCTTTGATTTCTTCTTGAAGTTCCTCTTCAAGGGTTTTGTCTGAATCAATGTCCTTTCCTTCCTTTAGTTCCTTGAGTCTCAGCTGCAGGTCACTTAAAAGTTCTTTGTCGGCCGATTCGCCCGATTTAAGCTGCGCTTTCACACCATCTATAGCCTTCTCTAATTGCTCAATAGCTTCTTCTTTGCTATTCTCATTATGGATATCATATTCGAGAGCTAGTGACAGCTTGTAATGACACTCAGATACTTCAGGCGAAGTCTCGGCAAAGATCTGCTGCTTTAGTTTCAACGATTCCTTCAGGTCAATTACCGCTTGCGTAAACGATTCGCTCTCTAAACTAATCTCACCCAGCAAATCGTAAATATCAGCGAGTTTCTTCAATATAGACTTTCCTTCTTCGCTTCCAGCAATCTCTTCTGCAGTCAGTTTGCCTTGTTTTTCAGACAGTTCCTTCTCTAGCAGCGTCCTTGCAAGGTCCAGTATCGTCCATGCTTCCTCGAAGTCGTCCGTGACGCCGGCGTCCGGTTCGGTACCTGCACCGTCGCCTTCGGGTGTATCTTCGTCGGCAATTTCGACTTTTGGTGCTTCTTCAGGACCCACCTCAGCTGCCTCGTCTGGCTCGTCGCCTTCGACCGGCCCGCCCTCAAACGTGAACACCCCAGCGACAGGCTGCGCGTCCGGCTCCTCGTCGTCTTCACTGTCTGCAGCAGCAACAATCTCCGGCTCAACTGACCCCAATACCTGCGAAGTGTTCACCGCAACGGCAAATAAAGACTTTCCATATTTTAGAAGCAGGTCCGCGTCGTCGACGCCGTTCAGTTCCATGTTAACTTCGCACGCGTCCGCGTACTTGTCTGAGGCTTCATCGTACTGCTTCAATGAGTACAGCCGGTCGCCCTCCGCAACTAATCTTGCAAGGTCAGTCGCCGTGTGTGGATTTTCTTCTGCTTGTAGCTTAGCAGCCCTCAGAATCATCTCGTCCGATATTTGTTCCGCCATTTTTGCGCGTCGTCGAAAGAAGACTGGCAGTCTTAACGTTACCCGGTTGTGTACCCATTCTCCCACGTGACATTAACCCTTCTGGTGATGCCTTTCAAATACATACATGCACGAGATAATCCATTTATCATTCTCTGCGCATGCTAACCACGCCACCTCGCATTTTTACAATGCTCAGGAGTCGTATTTCTCATATACGAGTAAATCGCATATTGATCCATACGTTAGTTTCAGGCAGGGTAAGGCAGCGGACCAGAAAACAGACACTTTCACGCCTCGCGCAATCCTCTGGGACATGAAGAACGGTAGAGGTGGTCTTCCTAAAGCTGCAGACCTATATGCAGAGCAGTATTCACAAGATCACAATGTGTGGCAAGGTGATGCCCAGGTCATCGCACAACCGAAAATGCCCGTGTCACCGTACAGGGCTGCGCTGGACGCAGGCACTGAGTCTGCCGATCAACTATCAATAGGAAACACTAAGTACTGGACCGATTATTCCCGGGTATTCTGGCACCCACGGTCCCTGTTCGAGCTTGAAAATTGGTACATTGACCCCATAAAGTACCCGAATGGACGTCACAGAGGCTACACGGAATCGACTTCTGCACCGTCTTTTGCCGCCTACGAGTTTGGTGCCGCAGAATACGATGCAGCTTCTAAAGCCGACCCAGCTCTCGAAGACACGTTCAGAAAGTACCTGGAAGAATGCGAACTTGTAGCCGGTGTCACAACAATAACCGAAACCGATACTGCTTGGGGCGCTTTCTCTTCGCTAGCAATTGCGGAGATCCGTGATAATTACCTGCCAAAGACTCCGTTGTGTACGTTCGGTATAGAATCGCCTTATGCTGCGAAACTCACTCGACAAAGCTTGCACACACGCACAAAATCTCTTATAGATCTGTTCTCTCTTTCTACTATCTATATTCCGCTTACGATCCCCTCAAAACAGGCTGTAGATGCAGCGCTCAATACTCATTCCTATTGCGCAGACAGCTGGTGGCATTCAGGTGCTCTTTTCAGTACGGTATTTGAAACAGCTACAATCTCCGCAAGGTTGCGGGACAGTAACAAGTATGTTTCTTTGCACGATTTGGCTGACCAGCTCAATACTGGCTCTAAACGCTCGGTATGCGGCTCGCTGTCTGCATCTTTCGGCCACACTTCAGCACTCAGTCTTGGCCAATCTTCTAATGACCGCAAAAACATGATTCCACAGAAACAAAGCAGAAGAAGAAACCATTCTACTCACGAACTATCGTCTATGAATATAGATCGCTACAGCGACGGAGTGCCTGTTGACGAAGAAGCACTTCACGTACAAGCTCGGTTCAGCGACGTTTCCTCGCTGCCGGACTTTATGCATATCGAGACCATGAAACTGGCTCTAGCTGCTACAACCGACACAGCTTACCTGCTTAATGACCTACTGCAAATCCTGCCAATGCTCCAGTGGCACGACCATGACGAGCGCAGCGAGCTCGCTACGAAAATCGCAGATATGCGCGACGAATATGACTATGAAATGACCGATTCAGATTACGATTCCGAACCATGAATCAGTTCGGCTAAATGCAATGTCTTTATATATGGTGCTTCTCTAGCGGCGACGCGGTTTTGGTCGTAGCGTCTTTCTCTTCGTAGAAATACCCGCAGTAAACATATCACCTGTACCGGAATTCATTCCACCCATCGTAGACGGCACAGGGCTGGGTGCGAACATGTTGCCGTTCATTCCTGTACCAGACATAGGCGCACTAGGCATGGTCGACGACCCAAAGTTGAAACCTGATCCGTTCCCAGAACCAAACCCTGTAGATTGCACAGGTACACCGGTAGAACCATTCGCATTGAATCCAAAAATTGCCCCTGGATCATTAGATGCCGTCGATGATGCAGTACCAAAGTTAAACGAAGTAGGCATTTGCGGAGCAGCACCAAACCCAGACGACGAGCTAGGCGCACTAGGCGCGGAAAAGGAGCCGAACCCAACCGACCCTCCTGATGACGGGGCAGGGGAAGCAGCAGGCGCAGCTCCAAATGTAAATTGGTTTCCGGAACCAGAAGATGGTGCAGAAAAATCAAATTTCAGCCCTTGTGTATTGTTGGTAGGTTTAGGAGTGCTATTACCAGAACCGTTCTGCGAAAATGGATTTCCAGCCGGGTTTGACGCTACAGCTGAAGTAGTTTCTTCCTTGTTTGCAGTGTTTCCAAACGAGAATGCCGCTTGAGGCGAGGCACTGCTAGCTTTGGTAGCAGATCCAAACGAGAAGGTGCTCGCAGGCGCGGAAAAATTGGACGCGCTAGCGGTATTAGGCTCTGGCTGAAAGGAGAACGGCGAGGATTCTTTTTTCTGCTCAGCTGAAAACTGAGTCGAAGAAAAAGTAGAAGCTCCAAAGGAGAACGGTTTTTGATTCTTGTCCGAAACAGCGCCAGAGGTGAAAGAAAACGCCGGCGCTGAATTCGTCGTTGAGGCTTCGTCTTTCATCGAAGACGATTCCGGCTTAGCGTTGGAAGCAAAGCTAAATGGGACCGATTTAGCGTCAATGTTATTCTGGAAATGATTGGCATTGGTAGTTGAAGAACTAGTGTCTTTTGCTGCATCTTTAGAGCTCGAAGAATTGAACCCGCCAAAACTGGTTTGTGAAGTAGAAGCGGAACCAAATGAGAATACGGGCTTATGAGGTTCTGCCTTTTCAGTAGCCGTTTTCGAGTCTCCTGATCCATTCTTCGTGCTGTCCGCATCAGATTTGGTACCCAATTTGAAACCAAAAGGACCACTGTCAGTAGATGACGATTTGATTTCGGTTGGCTTCAGCTCCTCTTCAGGTAACTGCAGTGGCTTTTGCGCAAATGGATTTTCAGGTTGCAAAGCAGAATTAGAACCGACATTCCCAAATGAAAACTTTTGTTTCTGGGCTGATGAAAGTGCACTGACTCCGTTATCGGTTGTGGTGGTAAATGAAAATGCAGGAACTTTTCCTGGACTGGTGTCAGACTCACCAGCAGCACTTTGTAACGGAGCAGAATTTGACGATATATTAGAATTCTTGGATTCCTTTCCTTCCGCGGAATTAGACTCATCTGAACTTTTCTTTTCAGTGGAGAACACTTCAGATGCCTTGCTAGTTGACGGGGCACTGAATACTGATTTCGTCGACTCAGAAGTAGAGGGCATAGACATCGACGTGCTAAATTTAAAAGGTAAAGTGCTGTTCGAATTGGAGCTGGTCGGATTGCCGAACTTGAAAGGTGAACTATCAGCAGGCTTGTCGGCGAAGTCAACTTTCGTAGGTCCTGCAGCAGAAAAAAGTGGGTTTGCTTCCTTTCCTTTGTCTAGTACTGAGGAGGAGCCAAAGGAGAAAACAGGCTTATCATTGGCTTCTTTCACATCACTCTGAATATCACCAGTAGAGCTCATTGTTGATGAAAACGGCTTTTCATCAAGCCCGTTCGTTGATGTTTGAGTCTCTGTGGGAGCCGCCTGAGGCTGAGAGCTTGTGGCTGAATTACTACCTCCGTGTGCTGCTTCAAGTTTAAAATCAGTAGTGGCTTTGCCAAAACCAAATAGACCTGCGTTATTTTCCTCGGGTGATTTAGATGAGAAACTAAATGAAGGCGAAGAAGAGAAGGTAAATTTGGAAGACGTCTGCTCTGCTTTTTCGGGCGAAAAGGCAGAATTAGCAGGCGCAACATCGAATCGTACACATTTAGTCTTGTGTTCAGGTTCATTAGAGTCGGCCGAAGCTTGCTCTGTTTGCACTGCATCAGTGAATCTGAACCCAGCAGATGGCGGTAAAACATCGCTTGAAAAAGTCGGGATTGCAGTTTTTGCCGAGTCTGAGGAGGATGCAGTGTGTGGAGGTGAATTCATGGTGGTCTCTGAAAGTTTTTCTGAAGCGATGTTTTGAACCGGGAGCATGTCATAGTCATCAAATGCGGCAGAGAAAAAACCAGGTCGCCGTTTCCTACCTTCCGGGAGTTCTGACGTTTCCAGAATGCGTTTTCTTTTTCTTTCTAACGACTCTGACGATCTTGAGGTAGCCAATTCTTTTGTTTGATTGAGTTGGGCAGTGGACTCAGCAGGTGCTGAGTCAACTGCAGTAATTCTCTTCCGGCTAGCGAGCCTTGCTGATCTGCGAACAGTTGTAGGAGGAGTGGCAGAGTTATATGACCCCAAGAGCGAGCGTGATCTGGTATGTGCTCGTTTCGAAGTCATTACAGGTGTAGCTGCCGTGGACGACTTGTTCAGTTGCGATTCAGATGCTGACGACAATGTTTTTTCAGCGGAGGGGTTCTGTGGCTGATCTGCAAGATCAGTGACGACAGACTGGTTTACCGGTTCTGCAGAAGTACGGTTGGAAGGCAACTGATTTGAGTTAGCAGAAGAAGCCGGTGAGCTTTTAAGTTCTTCTTGGCGCAGAAAGGCCTCCTTATAGGCGTTAATAATGGAAACCGGGTCCTTGGAGTTCCATTGAATGCCTTTGAAGTTTGGTGAAGGGGACGAGGGAGTGGTCAATGTAGACTTCGAAAGGGCAACTGTGCTCAAGGAAGTGGAATTAGAATTAAGATGAGTAGAGGGATGGTCCTGGGGAGCAAGTTGCGTATTTACAGTTGAATTAGTTGCTTGCACGGAGTTGGCGGAGTTTTTTGTCCTTACTGGCGACACTAAAGCCCATACAGCATTCAGACCTCGAGAAAGGGTACCTGTGAGAGAATTTCCGATGGACCTCGAAGGGGATCGAGACTGCGACGTGAAGGTCGTCCGCGGAGACGGAGTTTGCACAGCTGCTGGAAGTGAGGATTTAGAGAGGCGCGAAGGGACATGGTAAGGCGCCGGACGAAGGCGAACATGTCTTGCAGATCTAACGCTTGCTGATTTATAAGGAGAAGATGTTCTGTTGGGTCCGAGCTTTTCAGGGGTGCGGAGAGTGTTGTCAAATGCTGACAGTTTTATAGTAGACACATCCGGGTTCGGAGCGACATTGTTGTGGGACATTTACGCAGTAAAGTAAAATTGGCGCGCGTATAAGGAGCAACAGTAAGGATGAAAAATAGAGATCTGTATGGATGGAGAGATACCGATTAACGGCAACCGTGTACTGTACGACACGACAAAAAATGTAGAAAAGTAAAGTATGGTTTGGTGGTTGAGGTGTGGTTGCTATGCGGGAGCGTAGGTAGTAAGTCGATTTGACGATGACGGAAGGTGAAACACTCAAGGGCAGGCAGAGAGGGTTGAGTCACTTGAAAAGACGTTCGTTGCTATGATACGACGGATTGTATCTAGAAGCGGTTAAGATTGAGTCAAAGTGGGCTAAAGGGTGGCGGGTAGGGGTGGGCCATTGAGTAATGGTGGAACGTGATTTTTCGATGATCGAGAATGGATAGGACAGTGACGTGAATATGTGATAGTGAGACCGTCAAAGTTATGGTGAGAAACCTGCAGAACCGATCGATAATGGTAGAGCGATATTAATATAAATGTAAAAAACGAGATGATACTATTAGGCAGCAATTACGATGGAAGTATGTTTATAAACTATCCGACCCGACGGGCTAGGCGACAGGAAAGTCAAACTGGAAATGGGAAAAAGGCTAAATTTAGACCTAAACCAAAATTGTCAGTTGAAAAGCATTTGAATCATTTGAGTATTGATTCCAGAATTTAAATGCAAAAAACCGGTATGTTAATTGAATCGATTTATAACAATTATAAGCTTAGGCTTTCTTTATCACGTATTTCGGTTTTATTTCGTATCAGACCTGCTGCAGTGAGGCAAATGCGAGATTATCTTTTTGCATGGGCGCTACAGTTTCGTCAAAACTCTGGACATTCAGTTTCATTTAGTTAATCGCTAAAAAAAGGACTCACAAATATCCTAGTAGCATTATGAATACTTTCTATGAGAATCTCGCGCAAATGTACATATTTCCACCCTCTTGCTGCTCATTTGATGCCAGTTTACGTACTTCTCAGATCCGTTATCTCATTTCGTCCTGACATTACCGGACCTAGCCGTATTAGAACTCTAATTGTTATAGCTAGCCAATCGTGCTCTGTATTGTTGGTCTAACTGGCTGGTCGGCCATCCAATGATACCGTCTGTACACCTACACCTTCTTCCGCTCTCGTATTGGTGTAGTTGAACTTGACTATACATTCAGGCCGATTACTTTATAGTCATGTATTTCGGCACAAACGCAGCCCGGCACACACACCTTCACATCAAATGATCTTATCTCTCGAAGTTATCGGATTGTCTCTGTCCATTCCCGAGGCTACCATATATTTTATAACCTTAATTCCTTAATTTGAATCAATCACGTGCAAGGTAATCTGCCTTCTACTACTGGTACTATCGCCTGCACCTACGATTGACTACGACTAACGTAGCGCCATTTGTCACTATGGCAAAAT
Source organism: Tortispora caseinolytica NRRL Y-17796 (assembly GCA_001661475.1). Lineage (NCBI taxonomy): Eukaryota > Fungi > Ascomycota > Trigonopsidomycetes > Trigonopsidales > Trigonopsidaceae > Tortispora > Tortispora caseinolytica. Next base: position 1,443,774 of record KV453842.1, read on the forward strand.
GCGTGAACACCGGAACTCCTCTGATGCAGTTGAAATACCCATTACATATATATCTCGACCGATTGAAGTTATCTTACCCGATAGAATTATACATCGATATTGTGAAAACTTTATTTTTCTATAATGTCTCGCATTCGAGAGTCGCCAGCTAATTCACACCGGTATTCTATAGTTATTATTGGTCGAACAGAGACTCCTGCGAAACTTTCTCAAATAAAGCGTTACTATTAAACTTTCATTCCTGTTAAGTTGCCGTATCAGCATTAATTTCTCCGTAACCGCTGCGTTACTTTCTACTTTTCGGGTCACCCCACCTGACACTCGATGCGTGCTGAACTGCAACAATCGGCTCGAAATTCGGTATAGTGCACCTCAATCAAAATTAAAAGATCTTTCAGCCTCATACAGCCTTCTCTAAATGCCAAAATCATACCACTTATTGGGTTAGCCACCCCAGGCTTCCCCTACCCCTGTTTCTCCCGCCATGGGTCAAAAACTCAAATTAATTTAAACTTTGCGACTCTCTCATGGTACTCTTATCTGTACTCTAAATATATTTAAAGTTTCTTGCCTTCCCATAATTACTCCCGTAGGTCTTTCACTACACCATCCAATCTTTACTCACCTTATTACGGTGCTTAACACTGCTTTTGCCGGACTGCCTTTGCCAAAGAATCATCTTCCAAAGTTCGCGCACGTAAATCTCTTCCATATTTTCGCAAAACCGAACCTTACCAAGTTTGTTCGGCCACACCCCCTAAGCTTGCTTATTGACTCCATTTCTTGGCCTGTACCTTTCTGCCTGTGCTTGCCTTTGAACGATCGCGCGCGACTTTGTCCGAGACTCCAACGCCACCCCTCCTGCCTCTCTCAAATCTCTAGGCAATATAATTGCTTCCCTTTTGCTGCAGCTTTTGTTTCTCGGCTCTCTCAACGCTGCTTACACCGTACAGTTCACGAACATTGCTTTTCTCCGATCACAGGACTCTTCACAACTTTCTACCCGCCTGTCCTCGTTTTAGTTCGCCACCGGCATTTCGCATAGCCCTGTTTAGTTTTCTACCAAATTCAGTCTTTTCACACACCGTCTCTATATTATGCAATTGCTGAAACCTACCGCATTGCCAATCAATAATGTCTAAGAGCAACACTACATCTGAAGAGAAACCTCCAGCCGATCCTGGCCAAAGTTCCTCTCCAACCGATATCCCGCAGTCAGACGATAGGGGTGCAGATTCGCCTTCTACAACTGCCGACGGATCAAACAGTTCCTCTACACCTTCTGGTGTCACTCAGGCAATACGATCCCGCTTGAATTTTACCGACGATGCCACATGGCGTAAATTCTCAGCCAGACGTCTCGAACTCATCGACTCCATGTCTTTGTCTACCCGCAAGGCTTCCGAACAAGAAAAGGAAATACGCAAGGTTGCAGAAACGCTATGTGTTGAATTCGGATTCCCCACTACCGCCCTGCCCGACTTTGATAAACTTGTCAGAGCCGCTATTCAATCAGCCAGACGAAATCGCAAGCGTGTACCAAAATCAAAACTAAAACAGCATCTCCAAGTCCAGCAGTATATTCCGCAGGGTAACGCTATTCCTCCGTCTTCCGTCTATGGAAATCAAATGTATTACAATCCTCTCACTCCTCCTCAATACGGCGTCCCCTTCTCAAGTTCTGGAACAACAACCGCTACGGCTTCTCCGAGCAATTCAGTCAGCTCTCCAAAAGTACCTCTACATTCTCAGTCTTTCTCTTTTTCGCGCAGCTCATCTTCTCAGTTTTTGCCTTATAATGATTCTGGCTTGTCCAATCAGTTGCAGATGGCTGCTTCTGTACCGTCCGCTCCAATACTCTCTTCCAATACCGCCGCTGCTTCTCCAACTGCACCATATCCTGGCAATACTCATTCCTCACCACCGCCAAAAAGGCGTCGTTCAATTATCATGAACTACGACCGTCAAAATTCGTCTTACAATGAAAATAACAGCTATGACATATCACCGTCCGCTTCTGCTCCGTCATCCTATTCCACTCCCTATTCTATCTCAAGACGACCTTCTGGAATTGCACCTCTTATGCGCATACCCTCTCAAAATGCTGCAGACCCACATTCTTCACTACCTTTTACTCCTCCTGCTCAAGGCTTCTCTTCCCATGATGATAAACCAGACTATTTTCAATCGGAGTTCAGTGGCTCATCGTCGACCTCAACTGCGACCCATAGCGGTATAATTGAACTCTACAATAAAGGTAGATTGGTAAAATCACTGGTGAAACCTCCGAGGTTCAGCCTTGTTGACTTGAAAAGAGAAGCATCAGCAGCTTTGAATCACTTGCCTGATTCGCAGCTCCCATCGGGCTCAATCTCGTACACGTTTTCTGTGCCTGTGCCTGGTTCTGTGAATGTTCCGATATTAACAGACCTTGATCTTTTCAACGCTTTAAAGAATTATTTCACGCGAATTGAGATCTCCATAACCAATCAGCAATCAGTTTCTGTAAATGATGCTTCCGCTATAAAATCGCGCAATAATTCCACAGTTGGAGCAAGCTCCTCTAAGGTTTCTATAAACTTTTTGGTCTCTGATAATCAACCTGAGTCTAAAATGGATTCTACCAGTCTACCACAGTCTTTGACTTCAGATACCACCAATGCTCCTTCTCTTGGTACGTCGCCTGCTACAGCTACATCCAACGCAGATGATAACAATAATTTGCCCCCTATATCGAAGCTAAATCTTAATTCGGTATTAGGACCTAGCTCTGACGGCCCGGAAATGGCCAGTGAATATCTCGATAATCTCGAGAGAATCATTCCTTATCTGAAGACACATATACCCCGTCAAAGCGCTGACTGCTTGGAATCATACCTAAAGTCGTTGAATCCAACTGAGCTGACTCCTTCCTCCTCGACAACATCATTATCTACTGCAAAAAATCTCTCAAATGACCATTGGACAGTCGATGGAATGGGCCGCAGTGTGATATTATCTGCCTTTTCATTCACTATAGACCGTTATTATTCAGACATTCCTTCTGCGTTACTCTCGGGAATAAATCAGGTTACACTAAGTGACGCGATTTTAGCCATCATTGCGGACCTCTGTGAAGACCGAGGCCCTAGTGTTCATGCTGGCAGTGACAAAGGCAGTAATTTAGAGTCATTTAGATTCTCTCTAGGAAAATGTGCTAAGCAGTTCGGCTTTGATCCGATAGTGCACGCTCTGTCGGATATTTATAAGGAAATTATACGCTGCTTACTGGATATGGAGAAGGCCGGAAACCAACCAAATGCAGACGAGATTAAGATTCACATCCATTACAAGGATGGTAAGTGGGAAAGACATGCCACTACTACTTTCAGTTCTGCCAAAATCATTACTATAGATCAGCTAAACTCAGATGCGCGAAATATGTTCCAAATCCCGAGCAACGCTAAAATCAGACTTGAACTGTCGGCTACAGGAAAACCTCTTCTGGTGAACACAGATCTGTTACAGGCATGTGCGCATTCTCATGGAGAGCTTTCAGTGATAGTTACTACAGAAAGTTCTACGCTATTCCCCGATCCGAGATCGTTTAGGACCAGTTCGTCTATCTGGGGCCATAATGCCGGCTTGAACCCGCCCAGCGGTAAATCTGGTGCAACTACATCAGTTGCTCTTTCTTCGGCATCATTTGCGCCATCTTTGAGGAGCTCAGATAACTGACCGCTATTTTATTTATTTATTTTCTTATTCTATTTTGAGTGCTGATACGCAGCACTTTATCCCCTTCTCTGCTGAAGGTTAGATTACCACATGCATTACAGGTTCAAAAATTACAATAGAGTGTTTAATTGTTAGTTTCGTATTAGTCATTAGTGTAAGATGCTATACAACGCATTAATTCGAGGTGCGCAAAGATGAAAATGAATGTGAGAATGATGCCTTCCCGTTCTCATATAGCGTAGGCTCTTTACCGCTGTTAGATTTGGTTGTTTTCCTAGGCCACATTGGAGCCGAGTCGATCTGAGACCGGGGGTATAGCCATTCCAGAATATAGTACAAAAGGCAGTCGACAATTATGACCAGAATAAAAAGTTTTCCGGCCCATGTACCGCAGCCATAGTATCGTGTCAAGCGATTAACCAATGGCTCGTGCAGCGTTTCGGTATCAATAGAATTGTAAACTCTGAGAGTTCTTTGTGCGACGTCGCTCCATTGGTACATTTTCTCAATTTGGCGGTGAAACTCGTATGGGTCAATTTTGCGGCGTGGGTTAATGTGAAATCTGTTTTCCTGGACGATCTCAATAGCTTCAGAAACAGCGTCTACTAGGTCGTTCTCTGAAGGTTGCGAGTAGACTGTCATATGCGGAGGAAGCACTTCAGGAATGCCGCCAACTTTAGTGGTGACGACAAGAAGTCCACAAGACGCTGCTTCGACTAAGACTGTGCCAAATGCCTCTGTTAACGTCGGATGGAGATATATCTGGCCTTTTACCATGAGATTTCTGACGTCTTCGTGTCGTACACTACCCAAGAGCTGGACACGTTCCTGGAGCTGGTAGCGTTCGCGCATCTGTTCTAGGTCAATTTCTTTCGGACCGCTACCTGCAACTATAAACCGTACCATGGGATGTCTCTGGCAGATTTTTGGTATTACAACCGATAATAGATCAGCGCCTTTGTTGGCGTATAGCCTTGAGATGACGACTATGGTAATGAATTCCTTGGAGGCCTTTGAGGGGTCGGGCATGAAATTCGGAGACAATACTGCGTTTGGTATGACTGATACATTTGAGGGGTCAAGGCTGGCACGGAGAACTGTGTTCTCCTTGCAAGTATGTGATACACATATAACGTGGCCAATGTCTGACAGACAAAACTTGAGCAGTTTGTTGCCGAGTATAGATCCTGCATCAGCGAAGCCAAATAGTGAATGATCAGTGAAAACTGTTCGCAAGCCCATTGTGCGTGCGTGCAATATGCATTCAAGACATAAAGAGGATAGCGATGCGTGGCCATGGACGATGTGTATGTTTTCGCGGATGAGGATTTGACGAAGGATGGGGAATTGTGCCCAGAGAGCAGGGAATGTGGTGTTTCTATACAAAACAAATGCAGGAATATAATAAGCTTTAAGTCCATTGGTCAGGTATCGAATACCGGTTCGGTCGCCATAAGCATGTGTTATTATTATGACATGATGGCCCAAGTTGATCAATTGCTGTGCCAACTGGTACATATGACTTTCAATACCACCAGGCTGTGGATAGAAGTAATCCGATACCATGCTATTTATTGTTAGAAGCTGCATAAATATCTAGAATAGTTATTAATACTTACGCGATATTGTAGATCATGGTGCGTATCAGGTGTAGGCGTGGTGTGTAAAAGATACGTCAACTATGGGGTGTGTCACTTGCTGGGATAGTTGGGTTTGGGGCTATGATGATGCAAAAGTAGGCACAAAAAAATGGAAATAAAACCCAAAAAACAAAAGCAAGATCATTTGTTATAGTGCTTTTGCTAGTAAATTAGATATCTGTCGGTTCAGTCATGGTCTCGCGCAGAATCCGAACCTGTTCCCACACCTCGGGATCAAGATCCATATCGTCAAGGTAAGGGTTGAGTTCAATGAGAATGTCTTTCAAACATGATGCTACTGCTTTGAGCGATGATTCAAAATTCTCCAGTTTCCCAGGCTTTACTGGACCTGGTTTAGTATCAGGGTCAGCCCAATGAAGAGGCGGGTCAGCAAGGTACTGGTCCATCGCATTCATTACCTCACAGTAAGATTGTAAGATGCGCGGTATATCAGCTTGCACAATACCCACAGAATCTTCTTCGAGTGAATGAATAAGGAACGATGCAAGGGCATAAACCGATAATGTAAACAAATAAGGATTGGCCACAATATCAGCAGATCTGAACCTTAGGAACTGTCTGAATGGTAATCCAATAGGCTGGTCAATAATCTTAGTCAGAAAATGGGTGCCCGAATCCTGTATTTTGGATAACAACACCTTTAGTTTTGATATTTTTTCTTCAACCAGTTTTGAAATAGCAGGATCTGTAGTTTGCGTCGCACTGAGAAGCCTATTGGCCCTGTCGTTGTCTTTATATTTGAGAACCTCTTGTGAGCTTCGTAGTTTTATCCTTGGAACATGCAACGGAGGTACATGCAGATTAGTAGTTTCGAGCTGGTTTTGTGTTTCTTTTATAGGAGGTCTTAAAGTGGTAAGAGGTTGCCTCATTATTTCCAAGCATTTGTTGCAGATTTCGACCCATAAAGGTACTTTGTGATCAAGGTCATTGAAGATAGATTTTCTGCGCGTCGGCTTCTCCTCGTAGCTAATGAGTACGAGTTCTTGAAAAGCAACTATCTGTGAAAGGGGGCGTTTGTCATCGTAAAGCCCAGATATTAAAGTGACGTTAGGCTGAGAGGAATACTCGCTGATATAGTGACCTCGATGTTGTGGGCCGAGTGTCATGTACACAGTAAAGGAGAAGTTGCATACCTCCCAGGTCAAAAAGGTAAACAATGACGTGTATAGGCACAGACCAAGAAGAAATATGCCAAAAGGAAACTGGTAGTAGCTCTCAGAATAGTGAAGTGTATAGAAAATCTTCGCGGTGTGTACTGACCATAGCCAGAGAGGTCTTCTAAATATCAAGTACACCAGGGGGGAAGTCAGAGTAGTGGCTAGTGCCATTACAGCTGAAGACCCCAGCAGAAAGTATTTGCGGCTGAGTATTCGCGGGCCTGGCGGTTTGAATGTGGAAGGAAACTTCAGCACGTCGTAAGATCGCACGAGATGCACAATAGTATATACAAATGCCATGTAGAACGAGAAGAAGCGCATATAGACGTATGTCTCATTTAATCGAGCAGCTTCAAATGATCTTGGTTTTATTGTTACTTCGTTCGTACTCGATCGCCACAACAGAAATAAAGTTTCACTAAACGCACATAGGCTGTAAACCGCAAGCGTTTGGTAGGTTGAAGAAGAAAACGCTGCTTTGACGACATATCTGAAATATGAATGTTCAACTTTGGGCACAACGGCCAGTTTGGCTTTCCGGAAAATCAACAGCGGAAATAGCACAATTACAAAAATGAGGGCGTTGAACGGCAGTATGCGGGACCACAACCCGCCGTGCAGACTGAACAGTGTATTGAGGACATAGCAAAATAGGAACATGAACACACACAGTTTAGCGAATCTAGACTGCAGTATCGAGGAGTGCAGTAAATGATACTTCAGTATTGCATCCCCCTCGCGGTTCAAAGCACTGCTTTGAAGTCTCGGAGGCATCTCTCGGTGTCTGAATGGCGAAAATGAACGACGGCAGGGTTCGCACGTCTATGATGGAGAGTGGTGTTGGCAGCGTTCGTCTTCAGAGAAGCGGTCGTTGCTATACCAACGCACGCCCCAAGCAATTCTGCGCGCAAAATTTCGTGTATTATTTAAGGTTTGGCAACGTCAATAAACACCTAAGAGTCACCAACGCCATTTTCGACCGATATTGACGCTTGACCTGTTAGATCTCCTTATACCGTCATCCTAAGCTCTACACAATGTCTGATAAGCCTGCACTGAGCAAGTATGTCTCCAATGGAGAGCACCCTGCGGCCCGCAACGACTGGACAAACACACAGCGAGCTGGCATCAACAGAGAACTGAAACGGCCGCTAGGAAGCGATCTGTTTTCCAAACGACCAGGTGCCGGTGGCGCAATGTATCGGTACCTGGAGGTGGGGAATTCGTTTCGACTGGCAAATGATATTTTCGGGTTTGATGGATGGAGCTCGCAGATCCTGCAGCTTAGTACTGAGCATGTTGAACAAGTCAAGTCCAACTACATAATTGTGTCTACTGCAGTTGTACGGATAATTCTTCGTGACGGCACTACCCGCGAAGATACTGGCGTGGGAATCTGCGAGAACGTAAGAAGTTTTGGTACAGCTTTTGATAAATCCCGTAAATCTGCCATATCCGACGGATACAAACGCTGCTTTAAGCAGTTCGGCGATAGCCTTGGTAATTTCGCGCACGCTTCTAGTGTTTCTTTCCCTGATTTTGCACCGCGGGCTCTCGCTGGCGACCCCGCTAATATAGGTCCTTATGACGTCAAGCTTGAGGATATCCCGCCCAGTCAGACCACTACAGTCACAAACTCTGCTAGTGTTCCTGCAATTGCCGCTGCGACTAACAGCCGTCCAGTCAGCGCACAGAAGGCCGAGCTCGATGCTGCGATCGCACCCATTAGTGATGGTTTTGATGATTTTGACTACGATTCTGATCTGGAATTTGATGACCTACCTCCCCCGATTACAGCACCGGCTGCGCCAAAAACACCTGCACAACTCGAAAGCCCCAAAATCACCAACGATGATTCGAATATAACAGCATCTCCTCAGATTGTTTCGAATCAAGTCACCTTTGTTTCCGCAAAAAATGCAGACAAAATTGACTCAGCCGCTGCTTTTGATCCTCATTTTCAATCTCCTAATATTCCGCGCTCCAAAAATATTGATCATTCAGTTTCCAAGCCGATCACACGCGCATCTATATCGCAAGAAGCAACCACTCCTTTACGATCCGCTAATGCTACTCGCTATAGGTCGCCATTGGTCCCTAGAGCAGAGAACATGTCGCCTGATAACTCTGATTATGGAATGGAGTCGGCTAAAAAAGCAAGACTCAGATGAAGGCATCACTTTGTCGTCAATTCTGCTTACTTCAATGCCGAATTGTTCCGTTGCGTGTTATGTTTGGTGGGTGGTAGCTCAGGTGAGTTATATGTATAAGAATGTGCTTGTTATTGTTCGTTAAATGTTATTTCTGTTAGATTCCTCAAGCGTGTTGGATAGAACTTGAAGCAATTCTACTTTTGGTGTTTTGTGATGTTTCAGGTCTTTAAAGATCGCAGGCCAGATGATTCCATGTCTTGGATCTGCTTTGATGAACCTTTCAATGAGACTTGTTCTTTCTTTTTCTGTAACCTCAGGACTATGCTTCATGGTTAAATTCAACCAGCCCCATGCATCGCCGTTGTCCGGCTCTGCTTTAACCGCGCGCTCAATCCATAATTGTGCTTTACTCCAGTTCTTTTCCCTGAAGAAAGTTTTCCCGACTGCACAGAGCAGATTAGGATCATTGTCTAATCGACGTAGCGCGTCAACTAGTCGAGATTTTTGTTGTGTGCGAGGTTCTAACGCAATACTCTCACTCAAAAGAAGACCAGACTTCGGGCTTGCTTGCACAGCACGCGAGGCAACGTTTCGAGCGTTCTCTTTATTGCCTGCAGCAATCTCCACTTGAATCCTGGCGTACCAAAGCTGCTCACTGTCGCGGTTATGAACGAGTCCGTTATCCAGAATAGCGCGCATTCTTCCAACGGTGCCTACTGATTTTTCAAATTTGGCATAGCTTATCCATAACGCGGCAACTTTTGGACATCGTCTCGTACCTTCCATGTACGTTTTCGTTGCAGAACTAGAGTCGCCTGAACTTTCCTCGATTTGTGCTTTCTGCAGCCATAGCTTAGAAGAATTAGGGTATTGTGCAAGCCCGTCCTGAACTAATGCTAAAGCTTTTTCTAAGTCGTTATCTAACCGTGCAACATAAACTGAACGTACCCATATTCGTTCCGTAGACAAGCTTGTGCGTGCTGTTTTCAGAGTTTCAGCAGCAGCCTTGAGTGCGCCGGTATCTGTTTGAACTTTGGCGTAGGCTAGCCAAAGGTCTTCGTCATCTGGTAGTGAGCCAAGGGATTGCTTTAAAACTTCAAGTGCTTTATCGGGGTATCCATTCGCCCAGTGCGTTTTAGCCAGCATTAAAGGAAACATTGACTCATCAGGACAATACGCAATGGCTGATTCCAATGTGTGAATCACGTCTCCAGAGTTTTCCTGGTCAAAGCTATACAGTTCATGCCATAAATCAATGTCGCTCTCTTCTCTCGTCAATCCTGCAACAAGTACAAGACGTGCAAGCTCTTTGTAGCCTTTATTTGTCAGGTAATTGTAATCATTGAGCCAAAGATCAGTGAGTGGTGATTGTTTTGTGGTACTATCGTGCTTTTGCAGGCCATCAATAAGTGCTAGAGCAGCGCCTTTATGGTCATCCTCTATACATTTATTAGCTTCTGCAAAGAGCACTTTTCTTGACGGCATTACACCTTGTTGGCTAAGATTCTGGAGAGCTGAAAAAGATGTGCCGTTCAAAATGTCTTGACTTTGTTGTTGCGATTCGTCAAGGACTATTTCCGCGATCCAGAGATCTAGAGATGCAGCTATATGATCTCTCGCCTGTTTTAGCACAGATTTAGCAACTTCATAGGTCTCTAATGAAGCCAGCCGCAGCCACAGATGAGCACTTTCAGGTACCAGCTCCACGGATTTGCGTAGAACTAGTTTTGTGTTCTCTTCTGAGTCTTGATGATCAGCGTAGGCTTCCCAAAGCTCTGCAGATGTAGGATTTTGTTGAAGTGCAGATTGAAGAGACTGGAGCTTACTGGTATTATCCGTCTCGGCGTCTACTAAGGCTTTCCAAAGCGCAATACTTTTCGGCAAACTCAACACTGCTTCTCTGGCAAGTGATAAAGCATCCTTCTTAGATGCAATCTTCAGACTTTCAAGCCATATATCTTCGCTAGAGGGGCAATTTGCGCGCGCATCTGCAAGAATCCTCTTGGCTTTTGAAGTATGCGCTACTGAGCATTCCAACTGCGCTAAGGCGATCCACGCGGGGGCATGTGCAGGATTAGATTTCAGCACTGATTCGATCAGTTTTCGCGTCTTATCGGTATCGCCAACGTTCGAAGCCGAATATTGCAAAAGAGTATCACTGAGGTCACTGTCCTCAATACCACCAACAGTCTCGGGCCTTACATCACTGTTGATTTCAGCTGTTGCATTGTCCAGAGAATCCTTTAGAATTTTACCTCGAGCTTCCGTCAGATTGTGCATGTCGATACTTCCTGCAGTGCGGGTAGTGTCAACAATTGAACCAGCAACTACGGAATCCGGCACTGCATAGAATCTCTGAGTTTGAGCTAAGAGCTGTCTATGGCGCTTGTTCTTTCCAGTGTTGTCTGAGGCTTCAGGGAGAGCGGACCAATCATAATCGGAGATGGATGCGAGGTTCCGCTTAAGATCTGCAAACTGGTCGGCAAGTGTCTCCGGTTTACTGACTGCTTGTCTCTTGTTTCTATGTTTCCTGCGAGTCTCCATACGCCGGTCAATTTGCTTGTATATATCGTCTGCCTCTTCGTCTTCTTTCGTATACTGGTTCGTTCCCAGCAAACCCGTGTCTGTGCTATCAGGGTCGTCTCTGGCGCCCTCCGGACCCGGCAGTTGATCCGCGACAGGTTGAGCAGTGCCAATATCAGACCTCGTAGAGAAACCAGTAGCGCCCCTGCCTATACCTGGAATATATCCAGGCGGAGGAGACTGGTTCAAGAAATCCATCTGGTGTAGTCAGAAGATGAGTTAGCGTGGTGGATTGGGAGAAGTATGTGAGCTGTGATTGGCCAGAATACTGTTTCCCATCTGATATTTTATTATTTTTTTCTTCCTTTTCTTCTAGTGATTTGTTTTATTTAAACGGACTCGTGAATAAACGTATGGGAAAGATCAGCAGCAGTAAGCGACACGATAGGAGGAGGCAAGATACGTCGCAGGAAAGTGGTAGTGGGGGACGAGGACACAATGTGTTCAAGATGAACACAGATCTGGGTCAGCACATACTGAAGAACCCACTTGTTGCCCAGGGTATTGTTGACAAAGCAGAGCTGCGGCCGTCTGACACAGTGCTAGAGGTCGGTCCCGGTACAGGAAATCTCACTGTAAGGATTCTAGAAAAGGCGCGAAAGGTTTTAGCGGTTGAAATGGATCCGCGAATGGCAGCGGAACTGTCGAAGCGTGTGCAGGGCAAACCTGAGCAGAAGCGGATAGAGATCATGCTGGGCGATGTGATTAAGACCGAGTTACCATATGTAGACGTGTGTATCAGTAACACGCCGTATCAGATTTCTTCACCGCTAGTATTCAAGCTACTTAACATGCCGCAGCCGCCACGGACATGCATACTCATGTTTCAAAGAGAGTTTGCTATGCGTCTTGTGGCGAGACCGGGAGATCCGCTGTATTGTCGTCTAAGTGCGAGCGTGCAGATGTGGGCTAAGGTATCGCATATAATGAAAGTAGGGAAAGGCAACTTCAAACCGCCACCTCAGGTCGAGTCTTCGGTTGTGCGTATTGAGCCGAAACGACCGCGGCCGAATATCGACTACAACGAATGGGACGGTCTGTTGCGGGTCGTATTTGTGCGACGAAATCGTACAATAGCTGCAGGGTTCAACAGTACAGCGGTTTTGTCGATTTTGGAGAAAAATTACAGAGCTTATTGCTCACAGAACGATATGATGGTCGATGATGATCTAGACGTCAAAGCAAAAGTCGACGAAGTATTACAGTCTACAGGACTCGGTGAGAAACGTGCTGGTAAATGCGACGAGACCGATTTTCTTACATTATTGTACGCATTTCATCAGGTCGGGTTGCATTTTGCATAGTGTGAGCAACCCCGGTCAATCTACAGCAAGCGTTGTTGTGTGTGTTTTGCTTCAATATACCCCAACAAGGCAAGAGGAAGTTTATCTAACGCAACTAATATACACGTAAACAACCCTCTCACTGTCTTAAAGTTGCTCATCTTTTTTTTTCTGTATCATTCTTGTCGGCAAAAAAGACATCCCGGTTTGTTAGCTATTCAGTATTTATTCTATCACGTTATAATGGACAAGTACGCGAAAAGACCAAGATCGCAACCAATTTACGATGATGACATTGAAACAAGTATCCGCACCGTCGAACAACTCAATAACGATCTCATCAAGAGATCGAACAGTATTAAACGACTAGAATCTATTCTTTCTGTCGCAAGGGAACGTGAGATAAAGGGATTTGAACTCCAGTCGCAACTAGAAGAAGACCTGATGAATGCCCTAACAGAAACCAAGAAACTCAAAGACAAGATAGCCTCGTTGACCAAGATGCTTCATGAGCAGAAGTCACTTCTCCAAGAAGAGCGGTCAGCGCATAAAAACACGAAAGAGTCGCTGGCGGCTATAAAGGTGGCATTAAGTCAAGCAGTTACTCAGCAGAAAAAAGAGCCGTCAAGTCAGTATAATATTGAAGCGGAGTTGCCCGACGATAAGGAAAACAACGCATCCGGGTATCTAAATTTTGCTCCAAGGGCAACAAAGGCAAGTAATTCCGCGTCGATACCCAGATCTGCTTCGCGAAAAACACTACAGGCGCTTGAACGCTGCTCGCAAGACCTAATGCTGCTAGAACAGAAAGAAGCCGTTTATAAGGAGCAAATTGCTAGTTTGCAAAACGAAGTAGAGGAACTGCATGACAGACTGTCTATGCAACGGCATGAACATAATATGGCGACTAAGTCCAACAAACGCTACAGTGTCGATGGTGACTCAGACTTGATGGCCTGTTTAGCTGATGAATTGTCCGGCCTGAATTCAATACCTTCAGTGTCTATACTAAACGATAACATGACCTACCACGATCCTGCAACGTCTCAGAAACCATTTCTAGAGCTATTGCATCGACTTCTTTGGGATCATAATACTCCAATGGCCAAGACTTCAAGTCCATGCAACCCTTACTCCTCCATCGAACGCATATCGATGAATAAGTTCATTCAGATACCGTGCACTCACAATGTTGACCATTCTGTCACTCCTTTATCACTCCTCTCCAACAATATATGCAAACCTGCTCGGACTCGCGAGACCCAGCAAACGTCTTCCGATCTCACAGCCTTGGAAATTGACTAGCCCTCCTCCTGCCTATTGTCGGAATATATATATATCGTCCGGTAAATCATCCGATTGACCGTTTTTGCCTATTAAACTTTATTTGTAATAAAGTTTATGGGTCTTCCAGAATTGTGAGGGAAAACAGCACGGTCAGATCCCTGATTCAAGCCTCCCACTGTCACCTTTACTTGTACTGATACTTACAGCACCAATACTTATTTTGCGTCTTATTAAAGGAAACCTAATAGGAATATTCAATTTACTTTTTTTACCATTATATTCTTCTAATATGGCCGGCAAGCAGCCGCCTTCCAAGGAATTGAAGCAACAGCTCAACGGCACCCTGTCAATAGACATGGCCTTCAATCTCTCAAGACGACCTTCTTCTCCCAAATCACCTGCTACTGGGCAGTTGAGCTCTTCATTGAGTGCTCTAAACGATAGCAATCTCTCAAGAACGCGGAGCGTGTCGCCGGCTGCCAGCAGGAACCCGTTGCCCGATGATCCTGCTATCGAGCCTGTGGAGTTGCCACTAAGAAGGGTGTCTTCAACCAACCGAAGGCGGAGGTCTTCCAGCTTAGCTAGAACACTGGCGAATTCTGGTATGCTGGCTGCGTTCGGTGGCAATATATGATTATCTAGCAGCACATGCCTTTTCCTGCGCCGTTTTCCCTTACTAATCAGCTACCACAACAGGGTATTGTCATCAACGGAAACTCTATTTTCCTAATCTTTTACTCCCATTTTTTCCTGGCCTGGGTTTTTCACTCCCTCTCACCTCTGCTATTGTTTGATCTCGCTACCCACACAATGTCTAACATTGAAGTAAAGGAGCTGAAGAAAAAGAGAAAAAGAGGCGATCATCTCACGAAGCAGGAGAAAGCGATCCTTAAACAGGCAAAGCAGCAGAAGAAAGAGTCGAAAGAGTCTAATGAGCAGAAGGAATCCAAAGAATCCTCGGATTCAAAGAAATTAAAGAAATCTAATAAGCCAAAGGTGACTCAGCGTGAATCGAATGATGTGGAGAATGTTCAGGAGACCAATACTAGCAGTGAATATTTCACTCTTCCTGACGCAAAGTCTACCAGCGACTTCTTAGAAAAGAATGAAATCAAAGTAGAGAATATTGGACAGGATGCGCCCTTAGTGATCACCAAATTTTCTCAGATTAACGTTGATTCAAGAATAATGAAAAGTTTTGCTAAGTTTTCTGAACCGACGCCGATCCAAGCTGTCTCATGGCCGTATCTTCTGTCTGGTAAAGACGTCGTGGGCGTGGCTGAAACCGGATCTGGAAAAACGCTTGCTTTTGGGTTTCCTTCTATAGTCCATTTATTGGAGTCAGAGAAATCTAAAGTGCTGATAGTGTCTCCTACCCGTGAACTAGCGCGTCAGATACACGAAACCTTGGAACCTATTGCTGCATCATGCGGGATCAAATCCGTCTGCATTTACGGAGGCGTGCCTAAAGATGCTCAGCGCGAGCATCTCAAGACTTCGAGAATTGTTGTAGCTACACCTGGAAGACTAAACGATTTCCTTGAAGAGGGTTCAGCCAACCTTAAGAATGCCGATTACGTTGTCCTGGACGAGGCTGATCGAATGCTTGAGAAGGGATTCGAACGAGACATCAAACAGATCATATCTGCCTGCACTAAAAGTTCAAAGCAAATGCTAATGTTCACGGCAACTTGGCCTGCCGAAGTCCGTGAAATTGCTTCTAACTTTATGCGGTCTCCGGTTAAGATCAATATTGGCGACCGTGACGAATTGAAAGCTAATACACGTATAGAACAAGTGGTCGAAGTAGTTGATCCACGCGACAAAGAATCACGGCTATTAGAAATTCTGCAAAAAGAGACTAAAAACAAGAAGGAAAAGATCATTATTTTTGCTCTTTACAAGAAAGAAGCGACCCGCGTCGAAGAAATGCTGACAAGGAGAGGCTACAAGATAGCAGCAATTCACGGCGATTTATCTCAAGATCGTCGTACACAGGCCCTAGAACAATTCAAAACCAGCAATAGTCATATATTGCTTGCTACTGATGTGGCAGCGCGTGGTTTGGATATCCCTTCAGTGGGTCTAGTGATTAATTTGACTTTTCCTTTGACAGTCGAAGATTATGTTCATCGTATTGGACGAACAGGTCGGGCAGGAAGTTCTGGAAGAGCTTTTACTTTTTTTACTGTAAATGAGAAGCATTTGTCTGGCGCGCTGATTAACGTGTTGAAGGCGGCTGATCAGCCCGTGCCGGTAGAACTAATGAAGTTTGGAACACATACGAAGAAGAAAGAGCATTCAGCATATGGTGCATTTTACAAAGAGATTGATCCTAGTGCGAAATCGAAAAAGATAAAATTCGATTAGTCTGGCCTGGTTGAACTGCTTATACGTTTATTTTTTAACGACTATGTTTTACTTGTACGATTCTGTATAGTCACGTGACACATTGGGAAAAGGTTAATTGTGTTCAATGTATGATTTTTTCTGTTCTTACGATCAGTTTCTGCGAATTTGACTTGACGAAGAAATCATAATATAAGAAGCGGTAAAATGGTGAGAAAACTTAAGCATCATGAGCAAAAACTGCTTAAGAAAGTAGATTTCTTGAATTGGAAAGAAGATCAGGGTCACAGAGAAGGACAAGTAATGAGAACTTACCATATTCAAAATCGAGATGATTATATTAAATACAACAAAATTTGTGGAAGTATCCGTCAAATGGCACATAAATTATCTTTATTACCTCCGAATGACCCATTTAGAGCTAAGCATGAGAAATTATTGTTAGAAAAGCTGTATGACATGGGAATTATTGCCACAACTACAAAAGTGTCAGATTTAGAGAACAAAGTGACTGTTTCGGCTATTTGCCGCCGACGGATTGGTGTTGTTATGCATCGTCTTAAAATGGCCAGCACAATTTCAGAAGGCGTCAAATTTGTTGAACAGGGACAAGTACGTGTGGGACCAGAAGTCGTAACAGATCCGGCTTTCTTAGTCACTAGAACGCTAGAAGACCATCTTACATGGACAGAGTCTAGTAAGATTAAGAGAAACATTCTCAAATACAGAGAGGAACTTGACGATTTCGATCTACTAAGTTGAATGACATAAAACATTAATGTTATTTTTTCATCTTAATTTAGGCGTCTTCCGTGAACTGCCCTCAATCTCTTTGATGTTTTCTTTCTCATAGTAATGCGGCGCAAGCTCATACAGCCATTCAGGCTCGATTTTAATGCACATCCTCATGAACTCTTTTGTTGTTAGCACAAGTTCGTGGTATATAACCCATTTAGGCTTATCCTGCGCAAGGATACTAGACGGATGAATGTACACGATCTGTCCCTTCTTAACTGTCTTGTACTCTTCGCCGGTCTTAAGAAGCCGTGATGCGTGCGGGAAGTATCCGCTCGTAAATGCTTTCAGTATATCGGAAACTGTTGGCTGCACGTTATCTGTATCTGGTGTTCGAATGCTTATCTGATCGCAAAGCGCTGCAAACTGGTCGCGTATATTTCTGACTCGAGCCAAAGTTTTTGGTTGCAAGAAGTTCTGTTTTGCCCAATGATATGAATACCCTGATTGCACCCACTGGTTCCATATTTCAAGTAACATTATATGGTCTCCGCCCGGTCTCATGAAAGTTTTGTGCGCGATATCGGCGTTTGCTCGTTGAGCGCGAGGTCTGTAGAACAGTGAGTGTGATTCAGACAACATTGAAACTATTGATAGAACTTCTGGCAAGCAATGATACTCTGTTGCAGATATCAAAGTTTTTGCCATCATTGGTTCGGCTGGAAATTCGGCCATTTGTCTGCCAGTTTTAGTCAGTTCTCCTTGATGGTTTAAAGCGCCCAGCGCGTACAAGAGTTCAAGAGCCTGTTCCATTGATTTCGTTGCAGGTTTGTCCAGGAAATCAAACCCAATTAGATTCCTGATACCTAGTGCTATCAAGTTGAGTATGACACTGCTCAGGTTTGCGCGAAGAATTTCTGGCGTTGTGCTTTCGGGCATTTCGTTGTAGAAAGCCCATTTGGTATACAGTCTAAAACATTTACCTGCAGTGACACGTCCAGCTCGACCAGCTCGCTGATTAGCTGCTGCGCGGGAAATAGGATTGACGATCAAGCTTTCCATGCCGGAATATGGATTATAGACGTTCTCCTTGGCGAACCCGGAGTCTATAACGTAGACGATTCCGTCTATTGTGATTGAAGTTTCGGCAATATTAGTGGCCAGCACGACTTTGCGAGCATTAGGAGGAGTAGGCTCGAATATTTTCGCCTGCTGGTCCGACGGCAAACCGGCGTATATCGGACAGACTATGAGCTCCATGATTGTTGAGCCGAGTTTCTGTGCAGTGTCTCGAATATTCTCACCGACGTTCTCTATTTCGTCTTCGCCTGTCAAAAACACCAAAATATCACCTGGACCCTGCGATACATGTATTTGGAAGACAGTAGTGACGCAGGCATGCAAGTAGTTAGCTTCAGGCTGAGACGCATAAAATATGTCGACGTGATGCGGTCGGCCGGGTATTTTAAAAATAGGAGCATCGTCAAAGTACGCAGAGAATTTAGCGGCATCTAATGTCGCTGAAGCAATTAGGAGCTTTAAGTCTGGTCTGTAGCGAGTGACGTCTTTAACTAAAGCGAACAGTATATCAGTATTCAGCGTCCTTTCGTGGGCCTCATCGATCATCAGCGCGCTGTAAGAGCTCAGTTCAGGATCGTTTAGAAACTCTCTAAGCAACACACCATCGGTCATGTACTTTATCAGCGTCTGATCACTGGTTCTGTCTTCAAAGCGAATAGAGTAGCCGACTTTCTGGCCTAGGCGAGTACCAGTCTCTTCGGCCACCCGCGCAGCCACAGACATGGCAGCCACTCTGCGCGGCTGTGTGCAACCCACTTTCTTGCCGTCAGCAGTATACCCGGCCTCATAAAGGTACTGTGGAAGTTGCGTGGTCTTTCCCGAACCCGTCTCTCCGAGCACAATCAACACCTGGTGCTCTTTAAGCGCTGCGAGGAACTTGTCCCTGTAGCTGTAAACAGGCAGAGACTTTCGTGTCTCTTCAATGCTACGTACCCGTTCTTTGACCTTTTCGACGCGGTTGCGCAGTTCTTCATCGATCTCGTTCTGCTCGGGATCGCCGTCAAGTTCGAACTGCACATTCTGCGCAGGATCAAGAACAAACTCGTAGTCGTCAGTCTGCTGCTCTGCAGGTTTATCCGCCACCCACAGTTTCTCCTTGGTTTCGTTCTCGCGTTCCCACTCGGTCTTGGCAGAATCATCGCCTTTGTTTTTGTTTACTACATCATTGTCGTATCGCTTATACAGCAATTCGTACTTCTTCTCGACTTCTTGGGCGCTCTTTTCGTCTATGTAGCTAGCAGGCATACGGTAGGTTTCGACATCGGTTTCGAGCGCTTGTCTTTCCTGTATCAGTGCCAGCAATTGTTTCTTCTCGTTAAGTTCTATGATCTCAGCCCTTGTAGGTTTTGCATGCCGCAGCTGGCTCTCGAAGATTGCTATCTCGTGACGTAGTTTAGAGACTTCCTGCACTTCACGTTTCGTCAAGTAAACTTCTCTAGCATGTTGGCGTAGTTTCGGAACAATCTTCGACCGCAGTTCCGGATCATCTGCAAGTTCTGACGCATTGATTTCCGGCGACGACCGTCGTCGTTTCATTGATCCTTCTGGTAGGCCATCGGACATATCAATACTGGTCAAACAATGGTGCGAAGTGTTTCTATGCGTAACTCTAGTCCCAAGCTACTCTTATATATAGCTTTGTTAGTGTAACTTTTGTACCAACCCAACCACTTGGTGTTATGCAAGTAGACGGCCTGGACCGTTCACTACAGACTATCAGAACCAAGGTCCCCCCGCCCGCGCTGAGAATTACAAGATAATGAAATCGTCAGGGGACGGACGATCAGCAGCGCCGGAAATGATCCAAGTTGACCGCTCGGAGTACATGTTCGGTGAAGATGGCGGCAAGGGTACACCTGCTTCAAGTTTCCTCCGATCGAAGTTCTTCAAGGATTCACATTCGCCAAAAGGTACGCTATATGATGAAATGAAAATAGTAGGTGCTGCTTATTCTTACGCCGATATGCTGAAAATGAAGTCTAGACCGTCAGCGCATAGGTCGCGGTCGTCGAAATCGGCAGCTTCTGACGGCTCAGCTTCGAAGTTTGCTATTACTGACTGGGAAAATGACGATTGGAGCGCCAATATCGACGAAGAAGAACCAGATTCACGCAGAATTAGAAGTATAGAGAATATTCCACAGCCTGCAGCTTTGTCGCGTGTTCATAGCTCTACCAGCAGTATTGCGCCTTCAAAGTCACCGCACTCGCGCGACTGCTCTGTTGACTCACGCGCGCAAAACGATGCACAGTTGAACGCAGAAATTGAAGAAATAAACGCTCGACTAGCTCGTATTACGAAGTTTAAGTCTATTCTTCGCCAGCCAGTAATCGACCTTGCCGCACTACGCAAACTCGCCTGGGCTGGAATCCCGGATGAGCTCAGACCACAGGCATGGAAATTGCTGCTTGGATACCTCCCTAAAAACTCAAATAGAAGAGAAGAAACATTGCGCAGAAAACGTCAGGATTACCTGGACGGCCTCGAAACCGTCTTCTCGAGACCGCTGGATCAGGTAATGTGGCACCAGATCAGCATCGACGTCCCGCGTACAAACCCGCACATTCCTTTGTATACTCACCATACAACGCAGAAGGCACTCGAAAGAATTCTGTACTTGTGGGCTGTCAGACACCCTGCGTCTGGTTATGTTCAGGGTATAAACGATCTTGTCACGCCTTTCTTCCAAGTATTTCTGTCTGAGTACATAGACGCGGACGACATCACAGACTATGACCCTAAAAGTCTCGCGAAAAATGATTTGAATGCCATAGAAGCTGACTGCTACTGGTGTCTAACAAAGCTGCTAGACGGGATTCAAGACAACTACATTCAGGCACAGCCTGGCATACAAAGACAGGTAGCAGAGCTGCGCGATCTAACGAAACGCATTGACTCTACTTTAGCCGCCCATCTCGAACACGAAAACGTGGAGTTCATCCAATTTAGTTTCCGCTGGATGAACTGCCTGTTAATGAGGGAACTCTCTATCGATAACATTATACGCATGTGGGATACTTATATGGCGGAAGAACCATTAGGATTCTCACGGTTCCATGTATTCGTCTGTGCAGCACTACTAGTCAAGTTCTCTTCGGAACTGCAACAAATGGATTTCCAAGATATTATGATATTTCTACAGTCGATTCCGACTGGCGACTGGGATGAGAAGAACGTTGAGCTGCTTCTCAGCGAAGCGTACATGTGGCAGACGCTTTTCAAGGACTCTTCCGCGCACCTAAAGGATAACGAATGAGTATTCACGTCTCTACATATTAGTATATACAATAACATAACATAACATGGGTCATATCTAGAAGATTAGTAGAGCAAACGATCGATGTCATTCCTTCTTATTCGCCTTCTTTCTTATGCGAGGGAAGACGTGTCTCGAGCACATGTGGCAGTGTCACTTTTGTATTGATTAGCGATGTGGCGACATGTGTGTGCGACAGCAGTCCAGCGGCTCGTGCCCGTTTAATAGCTTTAGTAAGTCTTCTTTGCGTTCGTGGCTCCAGCCCATTTTCACGTCCGCCCTTGATCGAGCCATCCACTCTTAGGAACTGCGACAAAAAGACAGGATCTTTAGTGAACTTCAGCGGATCAACACCGGCGTATTGGAAATTGTCCATTGACGGGTCGACTCGTTCAGTTGTCGAAGTCGCAGTGAGCGCTTTGTGTAGTGAGAGATCGTACGGTTTGTAGGTTCCATACCTCGAAAAGCTCGTGTTTAGTACCGGCAAAATTCGCGTGGCCTTGTGCACAATAGCCTCGGCAGAAGCCATGTCGTGACTGTCCTGTTCGTATTTGGAGGCGTCCTGCATTTTTTGCACAATATTGGACATCTTAGCCCAGGCATCCTCTTCGGCGTCCACTTCTCCACCTTCCTTCAGGTCGGGCTCCCGGTTACTGCGCACATATGCGCGTCTGGCCAGTGACACCCCCGACAGCTTCAAGTTGAAAAATGAAGCCCTTCCTAGCATCGTTCTTTGTATGCTTCTCAGCATTTTGGAGTATACCGGTAAGTTCGTCAGGTAGTCTGGTCTGTATGAGATTTTTGTTATAGTCAAAATTAGTTACCCTGACAACGGCTTCTAACTGAACTCTACGTTTCGCAGCGTCTGGACAGGTCAACACCACAGCACCACAATCAAGATCGACAATGGTGCAGATTGACGACGAATTCGATGATATATAGTAAGTATTTGTTGGCTTTTTGGGTTGGATATACATGCTAACGAAGTAGCGCGGAGCAGGAATCAGTTCAAGAAGAGCAGAATGTGAGAGATCACATGGCGCCCGATACCGAACAGAAGGAAACTTCAACAGGCGATATAAACGAGCCAGAGGACGCTGCTGGACAGGTAGAACCTGCAGAAAACCCCGCCCCTGTAGTCGCAGTCGAGCCGAAAGAAGAGCAGTCCGATGGGATCAGCATGACTGAACGAATGAAGGCAGAAGGTAAACTTTTTATTGGCGGTCTACATTGGCAGACGGACGAGGACAGTTTAGTCAATTATTTTTCCCAGTTCGGTGAAGTCATGGACCGCGTTATTATGCGCGATGGTCCTAATGGACGGTCGCGCGGGTTTGCGTTCCTGACATTCAAGGACCCGTCGTCTGTGGACAAAGTGCTGGAGACCACGCACGTGCTAGACGGCAAAACAATCGATCCTAAACGCGCTATTCCTAAAGACCAACAGGAAAACGCAGGCAAAATCTTTGTGGGCGGACTGCCTTCGGAAATAACAGAGCAAGAGTTCCACGATTTCTTTGCGAAGTATGGCAACGTGATCGATGCTAACTTGATGGTTTACAAGGAGACCGGACGTTCCCGCGGATTTGGCTTTGTCACGTACGACTCGCTCAAACCTATTGATGATTTATTTGCCGCTGGCCCGTTGGTTCTTGGAAACCGCACCATTGAAATCCGAAGGGCGCAATCGCGCAATAAGGCAGCTGAAGAAGCTGCAGCCTCAGCAGCCGCTGCACAACTGGACTCACACTCGTCAGGTCAAAATGGCCCGCCAAATGACGACGTAGACTATTCACCGCCCTACTACGGTGGTTTCACGCCGCAGATGATGGCAGAGTACTGGCGTCAGATGCAGGCTTACTACGCGGCTATGCAGCAGCACCTGATGGGACTGTCTAATAATAGAGGACTGCATATGGGAGGAGCACTGGATTCCATGGTACAAAATAACTCGGCTGCAGCTAATACTGGCGCTGGTCCCGCGTCAGGACTGCCTTTTTTTCCTATGCCTGGCGTCGACCCGCAGGCAATGATGCAAATGATGCAGTCTATGGCTATGGCTGCTGGCAATCCTGCAACGACCAGTACCACTCAGTACGCGGGATTGCAACAAAATAACAATGCGTCCGAAACGAACACAGACGGTCACTCTAAAAATGATCATTCCAGCAGTAATCAGAAAGGCGAAAAAGAAGAACACGAACACTATCGAAATTCGCGTGATTATGACAATCCTAATCGACCAGGAGGGCCTATGGGCCGTTCTCACAACCGTTACAACTCGCACCCCTACTCCAGGCGATAGGATTTATACCATCAGCGAGTTTCGTGAGACTTCTTTCACAGATGGTCTATATTCACACCATTGGACTTTGTGCCGGCCTAGGAAGCTGCCGACGTTTGAAACCTGGCATTCTTCGTAAGAGACAATATATGATGGTGAAGTTGCATCAGACATCACCAACACGGTGGGTAGAGGTTGCAGCCATAAGGTGCTATAATAATCCCAGAGGTTTGGCGTAATTTCTTGCGGAAATGGGGATAAGGTAGCCTGGTCTAGTAGTGTTCGTGCAATACGGCGTCCTTCTATGACCTCTGCCGTGGGCTTGAATTGGTCATTATGTTGGCTGTGATCTGTTGCACTAAGCATTTCGTTGTCTTCTTTTTCTGGGTTTGCCGGTCTGTTTTCCTTGTCCGCTTGCTCAGCTTCTTGGTAGCCAAGTGGGTTAGCGCCAATTCGAAGTTGGTTGCGACGCATGCGGGCGCCTATATCATCTCTGCATATGACGATTTCTTGTGAGAAGAAACTGATTCTGCAGGGGTTTGAAGTAAATATAATTCTTGGACTGACCCTGCGCAGTCTATTTGTGAAAATTTCAGGTATTGGTCTTTGTGGCAGCATTCTTATTGCGCCCGAGCTGTGGCTTGTAGCCCACGGGTCGTTCTCGCCAGGAACGAATATGAAAGTGGCATTTTGTGTGAGATCCGGATATTTTTTGAGGATTTTTTCGAGGTTGTCGAAGCTTGCCTTATATTGTGTGGAATCACCTGATCCTTGGAACGCGCTGCTAGTGAAGCTGCCTATTAAGACGATTGCTAATGGTATTTCTTCCTTGTCTGAATCGAGTTTAGCGAATGTTTTATCCAAAGCCAGTAACACTTTGGGGTTATCTAAGTGAATTTCATGACCCAATATGACAATTTTTATGTCTGTTTGTTCAAGCTCTTCTGTGAACATTTTCTGTTGTAACGACCGGTCGAATCTGCCAATGGTATTTCTGGATCCGTTATTTGTGACGCCGAGAAAGTCTATGTAGTCATACGCGTCCAAACTTGCGTATCGTCGTTCGGCCGGCGGGTGTGCTATTACACCTGCGATAAAAGTCTCAGAGCTAGAATAGAGGCCTTCTACTAGAACGAAGCAGCCATAATGGTAGTACCCTAAAGAGCTCTGTACTTGCGAGAGATCAAGCAGTATGCGACCGCTAGGGTCATGCAGGTATGTGTTCCCGTCTGCACCTTTCGAGAGCAGTCCGAATAGCAGAAACGTCTTGCCATACCTTCCAAGAAGGTGGCTGATAGAGTAGATTGTTCCCTTTGAATGGGTGAGGACGGCTTCAGATGATGGTGTCTGGAAGAAGTCGCTGCGACTTAGTCGGTGATAGATCATGTGGTAGCGAGTCAAAAACATTTCAACAAGCGACTGACGGTTGCCCAGAGCGCTAGGTGTTCTTGGAAATAAATCGAAATGCTTTTTAGGGGCATTGTAAGTCCACAAGGGCTGGCTAAACGCGTCAAGGACTTTGAAGAAATCGTCTAAACTAAGTGACTCTTGTTGTTGTGTACCGACGGCTCCATATATGGAGTCATGGCGCAATTCAACTTCCTGAATAACAGGTTTTAGAGCATTACCGTCAATGAAAAGACCCCTGTCCTGTTCTTTCCATTGTCGAGCCAGAAAATCCAGAAACTTCTCGGCCCGAGTATTCCAATCGGACCCAAATGCACGCCCGATATAAGCGGCGAGCACGTCTAGCCCTGTCGACTTCAGGTTAAGCCCATGTTTCTTCGAAAGTACCCTATACGCTAACGGACGCAGCTGTGATGGCTTTAATTCTACTGGCAGATGAGGAGTCACAGACAAACGCGCTGTTTGATCCATTTTCGCGCTGATCTGTATACGCGTCTGATCGCGTGTGGTCGTTGTGTAGGTGTGGTTCCGCATAGCAACGAAATTGACTACAAACTGACTATATCCGCGGGATACTCATTAGTATGTACTATTAGACAATGTATAACGTATATTATATTGATATAAATTACGCATATTGATATAACATATGTATATTCATATATTTTATTTCTATAATGGTCTCTTGAATGTTATAAGTTACTTTTATAATATTAATAACATACTGACATCATCTTTTACTACGCCTACGTTTACTACATCATATTAACCAAAATCATTCTGTAACAGCGATAACTAAACAAAAAAACCGCATCTCTGTCTTGCTAAGTGACCGACTAAAATTAAAGCGTATAGCGGAACAAAGGAGAACGATCGCCCATTGCAGCGAGTTCTTTGGCCGTGTATTGAGCATAGATCTCCTCTTCGGTCATTCGGTCTCTCTTCTTGTTGATCGATCTCAAGATGAATACTAAGATGAAGCAAGAAATGATACACGCACCACAGATACCAAGGCATACACCGTATCCTACAGGATAGTGTGGTGCCTGACTCTCGATGAAAACATTTGAACCAATGATTCCTCCAAGGTTACCGAAGGTCAATTGCGCAGCGGATCCTAGTGTGTGGCGCCACCCTCCTACCAAATTGTTCGAATTCCATGCAATAACACCAGGGAACGACGCGTTAATGCCAATTAGAATCAAGAATGTCGCAAAGTATACTGGAGCAACACTAGCCGTGCAAATCGGGATAATTAATCCGGCAATGGATATAGTGATAGGAACAGCAATGAACGGCATACGAAGTTTCATTCGGTCAGAAAAGTATGCTGTTACCAAACAGGCAACACATGCGCAGAAAGACGGAGGAATAGTGAGCAACTGAGAAATAGCCGTCGAAAATCCAAGACCTCTGATTACTACTGGCAGCATGTATGTCAACGCATAACCGGTTACCGAAACAGCCCAGAATTGAATCACAGTGAGATAAATATAGTAATTGGTGAGTGCTTCCCAGAGATACCTCCATTTCCATGGACCGCGTGCCGATACGTCTTGGAACTGCTCTGAATTGAAT
The DNA here is from genome assembly GCA_001661475.1 of Tortispora caseinolytica NRRL Y-17796. Lineage (NCBI taxonomy): Eukaryota > Fungi > Ascomycota > Trigonopsidomycetes > Trigonopsidales > Trigonopsidaceae > Tortispora > Tortispora caseinolytica. The sequence goes on from KV453842.1 coordinate 1,470,304, forward strand.
GTGCTCCGCAAAATCATAAATCTCTTTTCGTCTTCTGTCAACCATTTGGCACGCATAGGATCGTCCGGCAACATAGCAGCACATGCTGTTCCGATGGTGACTGTTGCCAATCCTTCAATAATGAAAATCCAGCGCCATCCTTCAAGGCCGCCAACACCGTGCATGAAACCAATTCCGTATGCCAACAATCCTGAGAAAGCTCCTGACAGACTCGCGGTAGAAAAGAAGAAGGCTACTCTTTTCTGAATCTCGTGGCGTTGATACCATATATTCAAGCAATATATAGCACCAGGGAAGAAACCAGCTTCCGCAACACCGAGGAAAAATCGAGCAGCCCACAGTCCTTTGTAGTTCTGAACCACACCAAAGAGAGTCATAACGGTACCCCAAGTGAAAATCAAAAGTGGAAGCCAAATTGAGGGACGAATGTACCTCAAAGCAATGTTCGACGGAATCTCAAATACCGAATAGGTAATGAAGAAAAGGGTCAAAGCAATGTTGTATTGTTGGCCGGTCATGTTGAGATCTACCTGCATACCGGCAATTCTAGCATTCCCGATGTTACCACGATCTAGGTATGCTAAAAGGTAAAGAATGGCGAGAATTGGAGGCAGGCGGTAATCGATCTTACGCAGAAGTCGATTGCTGCCCTGAGGGCCCATGCGCTCCGTAAGCTCCTCATATTCAGCCCTCAATGCCTCAGTGTGCTCCTTAGTGTGCACAGCGAAATGTTCGGCGTTGAGCCCAGCGCCGGTCTTATCGACGTTGTCAATGTGCTCAGCTGATGACGCGCTTTTGTTGTCTAAAGACATCCTGAAAATCCTAGTATTTGCCTATAGTTAGAATGGAAGCTAGTGGGTTACTTCCGTTGGTGAAACAGGAATTGTGATACCGTCCAGGGACGTCACTGATATTTATAGTCTGAAAGAGTCATACTTGCTCTTATGTCTTCTTTGTGGAGGGGTCAGTTTAAAATTAACAGCCCCTCACATGAGACTGCGGGCACATCTTGCCTTTAACAACCCATTCCTTTTCCCTAAGGTGTCTCTAATAGAGCTGTCTGCCAATCCTGATAGATACTGGTATGTGTCTTGGTATCTGCCTGTAAGAATAATGCGGGGTCAGGGCTTCTGATTGGTCACTTTGCGAATTTCATAGACTTGGCACAGCGGGGCTGCAAGTTTTGTAACTTTTCGGGGAAAGCCTTTAGGAGGGGGATCAAATGCAATATCACTTCATATATCCTTACTGCTGTTGACAGCATGGAGATATTTATGGCGATGGTTGCGACGTCAATTGCTTTCGAGTCAATCGAAACGTCACTGATGACATTTACGCTGATCACCAGCTGAATCAGCCATTCAATGGGTTGCAGCTGTTAATGTCCAATTGAGAATGCTCCCACTACTCTGGAAGCAGAAAATCGATTCTAAGGAGGTAACTTTAAGTAACCAGTGTTACTTCATGAGTTGATGAGATATGTAGGTGCTCACGAGGCCTAATCCGGATCGATCCATCACCGGTGCTGATTTTCCCGTTCGGATAGTTTCAGATGTTGGCTGACTCTAAGTCTGGAAATCTCTTCCGAACAAAGGCTTGGCACCGCGCTCTGTGCGGTAATCAAAGGCGCACGCTGCATGTATGCTGTACAAAACGATTGCCAAAGTGACCGAACAAGTTTTGCCTGCTTCACTTTCTCAATCAATGCCTACTCAAGTAACTCTGCCGATTGTGTTTCTACCTAAAACCACATCAATTCTAATGTGATAATGATACGCAATGTGTGCTTTCTCTACTATCACATTTACATATACTCAGAAGAGGTTAGGTTACTAATCACAGACGGTTAGAGGCAAACCCGGCATATCCCGGATTAAAGGGGTTCACCAGACTCTAAAAGTGCAATTACGGGTGCTTTTAACTTTCATTCTATACATAGAAGCTACTCATTGGACAATTGCGTTAACCGTCTTGTCCTATTTACAGTCTCCCTGGGCCGCGCGCGTTGTCCTGTTCAACTGCAACGCACAACTCGTAAAAACTGCAGAGGTCAATTTCTACTGGTCGGTTGGAAAAACTCACATTAACAAATTGTGTTAACTACTTTGTTCAGCTGCACGCGCTCCTAACGGTTGGTGGTGGTGGGCGCCGATCCCGAAGACTTTTTTGCGATCGGACTGGAACGCACAACAGCTCGATCCACTCGGCGATAGGATTGCATCCACTTCGAATTCTACGGCTGGCAAGAAATAACCTGATCCCTTATTGTACCCGTTTGTTCTGCGGGGCATGATGATGATGAGATCGCATCTTGATGATGAGATCGCATCAGTCGATGCTGCTAGTCTCCACGTTCCTTTGCAGCCTTGCGAACTCGGATTAAGCGAGACAGGATACAATTAGCGCGAACGCCAAAGGCAATTCGAAAATAAGCATTTACCCTTGGGGTAGAATCATGCATGTGAATATATGTCCTCGGTACTCACCGAATAAAGTTTCGAAGCTAACAATCCTCTAAAACCTCCAGGAACAAAACATCCAGGCATGTTCGGTGAATACTCTCTCTATGACCGGTACATGATCCGTACGCGAGTCGATTTCTTGTGTAAGCAGGTAATCTGAAGACTATGTATGGCTGTGGATGTACAAAACTGCCGGTGATGTCATAAATACCGGTTGAAGCTAAGCAAACGACATTAATTGGGGTACTTGGTCGATCTTGACGATCTACACCCAAACCCCGCATCATTCATATCAGGAAAGTCTATTTCGAGAATTAAGACTGCACCCCACCAGTCAAATTGGGACACACGTTATGCATCGCTCACAGACAGTACTACACTCACTAGAAGTACGCTGTTGGATATACTAGATCGCAATTGCTCTAGCATACAAATACAGATAGATGCACTGAATACAAAGACACTGAGGGTCAGCTGGGCCAGTGGCCGAAAAACAGAGTGACCCATCACTGCACTACGCAAAGTCCCAATGTGCAGTGCTGTCTCGAGAACTCCAACATACTAGAAGATGGCGCTAAATTATCTCCGTTATTGCCCGATTCTGTGCCTAATAGTGCGTATCGGATAGCGATATATCTTTTCTTGTCGTAATTGCTAATTACGCGAGAAATGCGGTCAAACGTGACTTTATTCTTTCGGCTAAAAGAATCACAAGATAGTCGTTTTTTGTGGGGAAGCGCTAACTTTGATCCCATGACCACATATCGCAAGTGGGGCTAGGCTGGGCACTGCTCATTTCTGTTGCAAGCCTCTATATGTGTGTCTCAAACACAGCTTTATATCACATTACCCCTCATGTTCATCGTGAACGGTCAACGATAGGTCTGCCGGTCTCGCTGCTCGACCTGAAACAATCACCATCGCTGGGTTTCATCTCCCTCAGCCCAGCTTTGCTCAGTATACCCTAAGATCTCTTTCACTTTGCACACAGTATCCAAATCTCCGCTGTGCTTGTCAGGATGATCGCTGAGTTTAATCGCTGGTTTCCCGTTGATTGCGCTGATCTTTATGACTATATTGAGAGGCTTTGAATCTGTGAAATCGTTAGTGAAATGTGTGCCTATACCGAAACTCGGTACTAGACCGTGGCTTAACGCTGCTTCTCTGTACTTGATGCACTTTTCTTCGTTCAGCGAGTCGCTGTATACTATCGCCTTAGATCCAGGGCTGTACCCGAGTTTTCTGTAGTACTCGCTTATCAGTTTAGTGTACTCGATGGGGTCACCAGAATCATGTCTGACTCCGGCGTACATATCCGATAAAGGCGGCAGAAAACACTTCAAAAAGGACTTAGTGCCAAACGTGTCTGTCAACGCGACGCCGGCGTACTTGGATCCGTACATCTGCAGCCATTGTTCCAGTGCGAGCTTGTTGGCATTGACATAGTCTCCGGTAATCGCTGCGATGCCCATTGTCCATTCATGGGCCACCGTTCCAATAGGTTTCAAGCCATACTTTCTGGCGAAGTGGACGTTCGAAGTGCCGGTTAGTATACCCTTTTCAGATGGTGGCGTATCTGGTTTGAGCTTGAGCTCAGCGACATAGTCCCGCTGTGCCGCAATAAGCCCCTGTATCACGGTATCTTGGATCTCGAAGGATCTGCGACGTCTTGTACCGAAATCTGCGAAATGACATTTGCCATGCAAGAGCTTGAGACCCTTGGATTTAGCGCGATCGAATTGGCCGTCAGAGGTCCAATTGGTGTCGACGAACTTGAAATATGCTGCAGAGATAAGCGCCAGCACTGGGATCTCGTACAGGATAGTAACTTTCCAGAGTCCCTGAATATATATATTCAAATGGCCTGAAGACTCATCGAACTCAATAGTTAACTCATTATTGGGGTCTAGCTTGAACTCGTTCAATAGCGTGTAATAGTCGTCTGGCAGCTGTGGTACAGCTTCACGCAGGTACGCAATCTCATCTTTCGAAAAGCGCAATTCTGCTAATGAATTCACTTGCTCTTGTATCCAGTCGACTGCAGGTCTTGTGAAAGTGTTCTGGATAGTCCTATTGGTGAACTCATAGCTGGCGACTGCGTCTGGATAGAATCGATTCACGGCGGCCTGCATGGTGAATTTGTACAAGTCTGTGTCAAGAAATGAACGAATTTCAGGCTGATTGATCATATTTGTCTTGATTGTCTTAATTGCCTAGTATATATAAGTTATTTTATTTATTTATTACGGCTGTTTTTGGAAACAGTCGAAATCTAAACCGCACACTGTTTTTTTTATTGCGGAGAATGACGGTGTGACACTTAAACGCTTAAGCAAAATTAAGGTTTCATCAAATTTACATTCTCCCGTGTCTACCTCTTTTCGCGGCTTGGACACCCTTGCTTCATCACTTGCTATCTGCCTTATTTCGCCTAGTTACACCATACCCGCATTGGTTGTACTCTAGTATGGCGCAATACCCTGTCTCATTGGCTGCTGGCTATAGATTTGCTGATGAAGGCCCCGTGAAGTCCCCCGATGGCCCGCCTGAATCAGCAACATCAGCACAGCGATCAGACTCATACGTCAACAAAAATGGCCTGTTACCACTTGAACCCCGCATGATCCCCGTCGCAGGCACAGACAGCTGGCGTCGTAGAAAGAAACCACTGCCTCTCTCACGGTTTGATTCGTTGCCGCAGATCCTCAAGTTTCGCGGATCCTCTTTGCCTAAAGAAACCGCCATCATGACCCTCGACTCAAAGGGCAAACAACTCGCTGCAATCTCATGGGAAAAGATCAAGACCCGCGCCGAAAAGGTCGCCCACGTTTTACACAACCACTCTGGCCTCTACCGCGAAGATCGCGTAGCTCTCGTGTTCAAAGAGGAAGAAGTAGTCGACTTCGTCGTCGCCCTTATGGGCTGCATCATCGCCGGCGTCACTGCCGTCCCTGTAGTCGACGGTCTCGACAATCTCGTCGACATGAACTACATCCTTTCATATTCCCGTGCTCACATTGTCCTTACTACAGAAGCTGACTTGAAGTTTCTACAGAAAACACTTGCTGCCCAGAAACTCTCCTGGCCCCGCGGCGTCGAGTGGTGGAAAATCGACACTTTCGGCTCCTACCATGCTCGTAAAAACTCACCTGACGTCTACCAGACACCTGCAGAGCTCTCATACATAGAATTTTCAAAAGGCCCCACCGGCGAGTACCGCGGTGTCGCTATCTCTCACAAAACAATCATGCACCAGATGTACTGCATCTCCGCCATTCTTTCGTCCAAACCCGCTCACACCACATCTTCTCAGTTTGATTACCACAGCGAAATATGTCATCTCAACTCCGCCTCCGGTGCTGACATATTCTTGAGCTACCTTGACACCAGAAACTCCATCGGACTCGTCCTAGGCGTTCTTTACAGCATATACAACGGCAACGTCCTTCTCTGGATGCCACACGCAGCTCTCAGCAACCCCGGTTTATATGCGCACATTATCACCAAATACTGCGCAACGCATCTGCTCTCGGACTATCCAGGACTGAAACAGGTCGCCTTCAACTACCAGTCCTTCCCTTTGGTTACTAGAAACTTCTCCAAGAAACTCAAGGTCAACCTCTCAAACGTTAAATGGTGTCTTATAGACTGTTTGACTGTTGACTCGGAGTTCAACGAGATGCTTTCTGACCGTTGGTTCAAGCCGCTCGGTCACTCTCAGCCGCGCAACGTCCCCGCGCCCATGCTCTCGCTCTCCGAGAACGGTGGCATGTTCATATCCGTGCGCGACTGGATCGGCAAACAGGAGATCCTCGGCTGTCCTGTTGATTCTGCTACAGCTGAAGATGAGTCGGCGCAAGCCTCAGACTTGTCGGAACTGCTCTTGCAGCGGTCCGCATTGCTTACGAACACCATCAAGATCCTCTCAGACTGTCCGCAGACAATGTACGAAGATTCCGTTCCCGACTCTATCCGCGTAGGTGCCTTTGGATTTCCTATCCCTGACGCAACAATAGCAGTCGTTGATCCTGAAACCAGGAACCTGGTGCCCAGCATGGCTGTCGGAGAAATCTGGGTTGATAGCCCTTCATTGAGCGGCGGCTTTTGGGGGATGGACACAGCTACAATGGCAATTTTCAGGGCACGGATTAAAAATAGTCCAGAATATGAAGATGTGGGCTTTCTTCGTACTGGACTTTTGGGATTTATATACTACGGCAAAATTTATATTCTCGGCCTGTATGAGGATAGACTGCGCCAGCGTCTTATCGAATCAAAGTACGGAGAAGTCATTCTACGAAACGAATACCAATACTTCTATTCCACTCATTTGGCGCAAACTATAATTCGCAGTGTGCCTAGCATTTACGACTGTGCTAGCTTCGACATATATCTTAACGAAGAATACTACCCGGTACTTATTATTGAGTCGCCACTGGCTATAACCACGCCGCTTGACAATACCGAAAAGCCATTGGAGCTTGACGATAATGCTCTCAGGTCAGTTACATTGCGAGTAATGTACTGCTTAAAGGATGTCCACAAAATCCAGGTATACTGCATTATGGTAGTGGAGCCTGATTCTCTTTCACGCACTATTCGCAATGGCCGAAGACAGATTGGAAACATGTTGTGCAAGCGTAAGTACGAAATGGGAAACATACCCGCGGTATACATTCGTTTCTTTACTGATCAGGCTATGCTCAATGTTGCAGTTGGTCCAGATATTAATAGCAGCATATTCTCGCGCGAAGTCTCGCAACTCAGACTGGAGTACTGCGACCCTGACCAGCTTCAAATTTCCAGTCTCGACAATAGGCCACAGGTCCACGATGAGCACTCCAAGAAAGATTTGACTTCTTTCAGAACATTTTTTGAACTGATCCAATTCAGAGTGAAAACCTCTCCTGAAAGTACAGTATACACTACTATAGATTCAAGATGCAAAGAATCAAAGACATGGACTTGGAAAAGATACGATAACAAAATTGCGCAAATTGCAATGTATATGCGCAACAAGGCTCGAGTGAAAGCAGGGGATCGTGTCATATTGATATACACTCATTCTGATGATTTTGCGCTTGCTGTTCACGCATGCATGGCGCTAGGTGCCATTGCTATACCACTTAGTCCTTTTGATATTGGACGTTTGTCTGAAGACGTTCCTGCATTTTTGAGCATTATTTCAGACTATAAAGTCAGCGCGATCTTTGTCAATTCTGAGATAGATTCGCATCTAAAGGACAAGCGAGTATCCTCTCAAATAAAACAGTCAGCAAAGGTCTTGAAACTAGCGATCCCGAAGACCTATAATACCTCTAAGCCGCCGAAATACAGCGGTAACTGCATGGACGCCAACCTAAATGGAGGAAAACGCGGTTTGACTGACGAAGCTATAGTATGGGTTTACTGGAATGCAGACCACAGGCGAACCGCTGTCACAATGACAAATCAGGGCCTTCTAGGTGTGTGCAAGGTGCAGAAAACCACATTTCAGATGAAAAACCATCACCCTTTACTTGCTTGTGTAAGAAGCACTGTTGGACTAGGCTTTATATATACGTGTTTGCTGGGGGCATATTTAGGTGTGACCACTTATCTTTTATCTCCATTAGATTTTGCTAACACACCAATGCTTCTATATCTTGCCGCCAGCCGTTACAAAGTATGTGACTTATACGCTACACCTCAAATGATCGAGCATTCACTACGTTCTGAACTGGCTAAGTCTATCAATCTCAAACCCTTGAAAAACTTCATGATTTCATATGATTTGCGGCCTAACCTTGATGTCTATAAAAAGGCTAGAGCCGCCTTTGGAGCATTAGGACTTGAAAGCACAGCTATGGTTAATGTGTACAGCCATGTACTCAATCCTATGATTTCTACGCGGTCATATATGGCCATGGAACCTATCGAGCTTTGGCTGGACAGGGTTGCGCTGCGGCAGGGACTTGTGCGCTATCTTCAGGCAGGCAGCACTGTGTCTGCACTGAGGTTGCAAGACTCGGGTATGGTTCCTGTGCAAACACAGATAGCTATTGTGAACCCAGAGACGAGGAAAGTGTGCTGTGCAGGCGAACTTGGCGAGATATGGGTCTCTTCTGAAGGCAATGTTGCAGGATTCTATAAGTCGACGGACATATTCGACAGCACGCGGATGAATGGCATTATTATTGACGAGGAAGGCATCGAAGACGAGTCGCAAACGTACATGCGGACGGCGGACTTAGGATTTTTGCACAAAGTTACTCGACCAATTGGACCGAATGGTTCTGAGATTGTGATGCAGGCGCTATTTGTTGTTGGAAGCATTGCTGAAAGTTTTGAGTTGTTTGGATTGAACCATTTCCCGCGCGACATAGAAGCGACTATAGAGCAGTCGCACAAATGCATATGTCGCGAAGGTTCGGCGATATATCTGTGTGCAGGAAAGACTGTTGTTATAGTTGAGATCAATCGTAAGAACTACCTGCCGTCTGTGGTTCCGTCTATCGTGAACAATATTCTGGACAAGCATCAGTTAATGACGGATATTGTTGTGCTTGTTCCTGCGGGTAAATTTCCGAAATCGAGGCTGGGTGAAAAGCAACGCGGAAAGACGTTGCATTATTGGATGAAAGGCAAGCTTCCTATTTTGCAGCAATTTGACGTTACCTCTTAATTGCGGTTAGCATTGACAAATGACCATTTTCTTCTGTTATGTTATAGTAGTAGATTGTGTTTGATCAAATTTAATGCCTGCGTCTTCGAGTGCGAACAAGCGTTGTTTGACAGTTTGTGTGAGCCAATCAAGCGCGGTGTCGAGATTCTCACCAGTGCAGGCGCTAACGGGCAAGATCATGTAGTCGGAGACTGCGAGCGCTTGTATGTTTTGCGGGCTGAATAATGACTCTGCCTGTTTAATAAGTTGTTGACGGCGTTCTTCGGGAACGGTATCGACTTTGTTGAGTAGTATGAGGAGTATTGAACCTAGCAGTCGGTCCTCCTGAAGGACATCGATAAGAGCAGTATAGCACTCTTTGAACCGTTCAGGCATCTGCATGTCAACGACCCATATCAAGCATTCTGATTTCTCAAAGTAGTTACGCCAGAATGGGCGCAGAGACCGCTGGCCACCTATATCCCAGACATTGAGGTTAAGTCCAGCGTGGTGGAGGTGTTTTATGGTGAAACCGAATGTGGGACTCACGTGAGTGGTGTCCTCGTGCATGTAATACGCCAGTATTGTGGATTTACCTGCATTGTCAAGGCCAAGGATTAGTACACGTACCTCCTTCTGCTTGCGTTTTGTCTTCCTGATGACCGACAAAAGTCCCATATTGTTTACCGATCACGTTTGACTAGTGGTTCATGGGTGGGCTGCTGGGTGGGCAAGCGGTTGGGAGTAACTAACAGGAATAGCGAACTCTGATCCCCATTACACCTTCTCCTATTGGAAAGAGACACCGCGGGGCTTCAACAGAAGAAATTCCAGCGGCACGCGCTCTAGACATTGACGAGCAATTTTACTAACAAATATAAACATACTGGCATATTACTATGGAATCGCTTTCACATGAGGACGTACAGTTCCTGAAGGCGGTGACCGGAAAACACAAGAAACACATGACATGGGCTCACACATTCTGCTGCTACCCTGAACGATACTTGCAGCCGCGGTCGGACGGCGAGCTTGCCAGGCTCGTTAGACTCGCGCATCGATGTGGTAAAAAGTTAATGACAGTCGGTTCCGGCCATTCGCCCTCAGATATCACTATGACAAACGACTGGATTGTCAATCTAGACCGTTATGCTGATGTCCTAAATATAGACCAACACGCAAAGTACGCTGACGTCCGCGTCCAGGCCGGTATACGTATTTACCAGCTCACTGCAGAGCTCAAGAAACACGGACTCATGATCCAGAGTCTCGGCTCAATAGCCGACCAGTCTATCGCCGGCGCTATCTCTACTGGCACACACGGCTCCAGTGCCTTCCACGGCCTCATCAGCCAACAGATCGTTGACCTCACTGTCCTCCTCGCGAACGGCGAGTACGTCACCTGCTCCCAGACCGACAGACCTGACCTGTTTGCCGCCGCTCTGCTCTCGCTCGGCAAAATCGGAATAATATCTCACGTCACAATAAGGGTTGTCCCTGAGTTCAAACTCGAATCCATCCAGGAAGTCATCTCGTTCGACACTTTGCTCCTCATATGGCCTACTATATGGACAGAACATGAATTCGTCCGCATCTGGTGGTTTCCTTACTCCCGCAAATGCGTCATATGGCGCGCCGACAAAACAGACAAACAGATCACTCCCTCTCGGTATTCCTGGTACGGCTCCTACTTTGGCAGACTATTCTATGAGTGTTTGCTTTGGCTCTGTGTCAAGGTCAGAGGAAGCTGGACTCCCGGCGTAGAGCGCTTTGTGTTCAGCAGACAATACGGCGTCCACGAAACTTTCGGCAGATCCAAAGAACGCGTCACAGAATACGGTACAGACGCTTTCCGTCTCGACTGTCTGTTCAAACAAGTCGTGAACGAATGGGCGCTACCTATGGAAAATGGCACAGAGGCCCTCCTAGCTTTAGACGCTGCAATTGACGAAGCAAGTTCACGGGGCCAATACTATGTGCATGCTCCTATCGAAGTCCGTGTCGGTAACACAACAGTGCCGTCTCCCGAGCAGTACACGGAAATGGGCACACCGCTGTACCCTTCTTTTGTGCACCCACATAGAGGTGTTATTCCAGGAAACACAATCAGACCGCTGCTAGACCTGACACCAGAACTAGAATTCTCGCCGTCACCAATCAACCGCAACCTCTGCCTGTACCTGAATGCAACCATGTACAGGCCGTTTGGAAACGCATGCACATTCGGAGCCTGGTTCAGGGAATTTGAAGCCATAACAGGTAAACTTGGCGGACGGCCTCACTGGGCCAAGAATTTTATAGGGGAATTTGATGAGACAGTCAGGTCGAAAGAGGACGGACACATGTACGGGTTTTCGTCGACGATTAGTCGCTGGTTGGGAAGTAACTTAACTAAATGGAAGCAGATCCGACGTGAAGTTGACCCCGATAACTTATTCCTCTCGGGAGAACAATGGGCTGATAGAAACGGGTTAGTTGATTAAAATATCGGCTAGATCAATATTACATGCGATGGTTTTTGAGACTTGCGCTCACAATTTCGCGTAGGTGTTAGACGCGGCTAATAAGGTTTGTGAATGCTCCCAATCGGGAGAAAAACTATCGATCCCATAAAGAAAAAAAAATGTATGACCTAGAAACTCATTGCAACTTCAAAAGAAAAACATGGTGAAACGAAAAAGAGCGGCATTGCTGCCCTCTAATCTTGCATTATTGCAGAATCTGATTAAACGTGATAAAGATTCTTATGTGGAAGACTTCCTGCAACAGTACAAACACTTTGAGTCACAAAGAGAGATCTTTTTACTTAATCCTTCAGACGAATACAGCGAAGATTTTAACGATCTCGTCAATTTCCTTGCTCATGTCAGTAACTTGTATCCTAAATATGCATCTGAATTCCCAGAAGGGCTTATACAGCTAGTTAATGAAAACCATACTAGACTTAATGCCGAGACAAATGATGGCTTGATTCGATCTCTAGTGCTTCTAAAAAACAAAGGCGATATATCACCCGAAAAACTCGTTAATGTCCTGTTCCAGGTATTGATCTCTACATCCTCTAAAGCAATCCGTCATATTTGTTATTCAAATCTGGTACTGACGATCACGAACGCCAATGCACTCAACAAGAACCCTAAATTGAATCGATCAGTGCAGACACTGCTCTTTAATTTGCTGCAATCGCCCAAAGACGGTTTATGGGCTGTCAAAATCACGCGACAGCTCTGGAGAAAGAATATCTGGGACGATGCGAAGTCAGTGGAGATTATGCGACAGGCTTGTCTTCACAGAGACACACGCACCTCGGTCTCGGGTGCCAAATTCTTTATCGGCATCGATAAGGAGAAAGAAGAGTTCCTTATGGACGACAGCAGCGACGAAGAGACGCAGAAAGAACTCGAACAGCTACGTCATAGAATGAAATACAACAAGAAAACCAGCAAGCGCGACAAGACTATCCAGAAAGTAGCCAAAGAGCTCAAGAACGAGGAGGCTAAAGACAAGGCGGTGCAGCTCAATTTTTCGGCACTGCATCTTCTGAATGATCCCCAGGGGTTTGTTGAACAGCTTTATAGCAAGCAGCTCGGTCAAGGAAGCCCACGACATACTTTAGAGCACAAGATAGTGTTCTTGAACCTGATATCGCGCTTGAGCGGCATGCACAAAGTCGTTCTTTTGAATCTATACTCTTACATATTGCGCTACCTGACGCCTAAACAGCTAGAGGTGACTAAATTCTTGGCCTGTGCGGTGCAGAGCTCTCACGAGCTCGTCCCGCCTGAAACGCTGCAGACAGTCGTCGAGAAGATTGCCAACGAGTTTGTGAGTGATGGTGTTTCGTCAGAAGCGGCCGCCGCTGGTCTTAATACTATCAGAGAGATTTTGGCGCGCAATCCTCTGGCTATCACGCCAGAGCTGCTGCAAGATCTAACTGCATACAAGGGATCCAAAAGTAAGTCTGTGGTCGCCAGCGCAAGAGGGCTCATTGGACTTTACAGAGAGGTTGCGCCAGAGATGCTGAACAAGAAGGATAGAGGCAAGGAAGCCACCGAGAAGATGATTGCTGGAAAGACTTCCTCGCTTCCCAGGTACGGAGAGGAAATTGTTTACGACCGAATCGAAGGACTTGAGCTTCTGGAAGACAGAGAGGATGACGACGATGGTGATGACGATAAATGGGAGGTAGCTAGCGATCTTTCTGAAGACTCTGACGACAGTGAAGAAGGATGGATCAATATGGAGAGCGACAAAGAGTACGAAGTCTCAGACAGCGAGGACGAAAAAGAGAAAGAGAAAGAGAAAGGCGAGTCTGCACCAAAAGCTGCTGTGTCTATTGCCGATTCGGTGATGGCCAAGAGGATTCTAACTCCTGCCGATTTTGCGAAACTGGACGAGCTTAGAAAACAAAAAATTATTAATGAGAAACTGGGACTGAACCTGAAAGGAGACGAGAGCATTGATCCTGACTCCTTGCTCGGCGCTCGTGAAGACAAACTGACTAAAGAAGAGAAGATCGAGAGAATGAAAGAAGGCCGTGAAGGACGCGATTTTGGTTCTAAGAAGGGAAATATTGATCACCATCACAGCACTACTAATCGCGAAAAAGCACGCAAGAAGAACATCATTATGATGGCACACAATAAGGCCGTGAAGGGCAAAGCGAAGCGCAGTCTGCGTTTACAGCAGAAGCTGCTGAAACATCACATGAACCGTCAACGTGGACTTAAGAGGTAAGTCGAAATACGAGCAATGAGTAGTTTCTGTGTGATATTGAATAATTAGGGAAGTTTTATGGGCCGTTATATTTATATGTATCACCAGATCACCTCGATTTTGAGTTTATGTGTAGTAGTTTTCAGCGACCATTGCTGCATAGCAACCGTACAGTAAATTAACAGGGTCAAGGGTTTGTGAAAAAAAACTAAATACGTTGCTGAACCACCATGTTCAAACAATTTCCATCAGAAGCCTAGAGATTTTTATTATCTCTTTCTGTTTCTTTTAACTTTAGTCGGGCATTTATTGCACGTATTTTCAGATATTAGAGGTTGTCATTGACAGATTTGACGTGCTTCTATATTTTTTGTGAGTTCTAAAGGATTGCTGACCGCTCGTAACTTGTACCTAGCGATAGCTTGAAGTTAGAATAATATAATTGAAGATGGCGAGTGTTTCTGAAGGTGTCGCCCAGATTAATCTGGACGATAATAAGGTTGCTGATGAGTCAAAAGATGTCAAGGGTGGCGAAGAAGAAGTGAGCCCGACTGTTTTCAAAGATGTGCACAATTTCTCTGAAGTTCATCCGCTCATGAGATCCTGGACCTTGTGGTACACTAAGCCAGACAAGGTATCAGCCGAGACTTATGCCGACAACATTTCGGAAGTTGTGACTTTCGACACTGTTGAGGCATTCTGGGGCATGTACAACAATATTATCCCCGTATCTGACCTTCCTTTACGTGCAGATTATGGCTTGTTCGAAAAGGGTGTACGACCTGAGTGGGAGCATCCTGCTAACTCTAAGGGAGCCAAATGGACCGTTCAGTTCAAGGGACGCACTGATTATCTGAATGAGAAATGGCTCAACGTTTTACTGGCGCTTATTGGTGAGACGCTTGACGCCGAAGAGAGCAGTGAGATCACTGGAGTTGTTTTCAATTGCAGAAAGGCCGGCAACAGATTTGCCGTTTGGACAAGATCTACAGATAACGATCGCGCTTTAATGGAAATCGGCTACAAGATTCGTGAAATTGTTGGACCTGGTGAAACGATCGAGTTCTCTAAACATGATGCTCCTCGCGGTGCCAAGCCAATCTTTTATGTGAAATAAGTTAATCTGTTTATATTTGACCCGCTTTTGAATATTCTCTTCTCTTACGATTTTCGATATCCTTCTTTCCCCTCTCCTCTATCTTTCCATCCATCGGTTGAACTATGGACTCTTTTGTTTTGATTGACTGGACCCTACAACAAAAGCAAAAAATATGGAGCGAACGAAGAAAGTTCAGTTCCATTAGCGCGAAAAGAGCCATTTCACGAAACCATTCTAGCTTTATCTAGATACCATTTGATCCTTAAACTATGTACTAATGTATTTAGATCTTATAAGACCTCCAATCTAGCGAATGCAATAAAACAATTAGTTCAACTACTCTCTAGTTTGACCGCATCACTGTGCGACTGTGCACTACTTTTGCGATCTCCACGCTCATCACGCCACCAAACAACAATCTCTATTAGACATTTAACATTGATTCTGATTAATCGATGTTTATATATTCAAAGAAATAAACAATTTCTCTGTAAACAAAAGATTGTCGCGACTCGTCCAATTAAGTTAAGCCCTTTTCTCTCGATTGACCAATCTAAAAACTCTACTTGGCTCGATCTATCCACTTGACTTTCCGAACGAATGAAACTGTTTACTTGGGGAGGACTCTATGGCCTGCCTTCGTTTTCCGCCGACGATCTTATTGTCATCAGCTATTTGAATGCTTTAGATATATCTTTTGAACTGGTACCTTCCAACAACATTTATCTCACTCCATACAAGGAGCTCCCGGTGCTGGAACACAGGAACAAGAGAGTCTCCGGATGTGAGGGGATCATTGCGTACCTGAAGAGCGGTGGATTCAATCTAGACGCAGACCTTTCTGCGACCGGTTCCGCACTCAATGTCCTCTTAGTAAATTACATGTCTCACTATCTGAAAATAGTCACCGATTTCAATCAATGTTTCCACAGACAGAACTTCGACGACCAATTCCGACCCGGTTTCGTCTCTTTCGCACCTTTCCCGCACCAGTACTATCTGCCGTTTCTGTATCGATCCGATTCGAAACACAGAGCTATTGCAAAGGGCATAGATTTCCATATGGAATCTGACGCCACTTTCAACGCCGGCAAAACAAGGCCCGTGTTCCCCTCGGGCCAAGCGAAGATCGAGGAAGCTAGAGCTTTCTACTCAAAGTATAAGCCGGCGCAAGACGAGTCTGCACGTTACGCTTTTGACAATACCAAACTAAGAAAGAAGGTCAACCTCGACGCCGAACCTACAAGCACTTTCCGCGCCTTGCTCCTTGCTGAAGAAGTCTACTCCGTCCTGAACCACTACATCGAATCTACCCCTCGTACCGCAGACTCGGTGCACCTTATAGAGAACAGACTCACCACGGCGGATATCTACCTTGCAGTTCACTTGATTCTTCAGTACCAGGTGTCATACCCTAACAACTTCCTCAAGCATTTCATAGATTTCCAATTCCCGGAACTGAAACGTTTCTCAGATATGTACACACCAAAAGAACTGTGGGGTGACATCCCAGGTAAAAATATACGACTCTCTGATCCAAAACCATCTGAGTCCATCTCGATCCTATCGGCGATCCGCAGCTTCCTCGCCCGTTGACCTGCTGCATCAGCAACTGTAAATACAGCACACGTGTTCATGGCATTGCACAGATATATAATTACACTTATTATTAGATATCACTATTTTATCAGAAATTTCGCTAATTTGATCTGAAATATGTATAAGTAGACGGCGGTCTTCACCTTCTAAACCAACCAAACTCTAATAGCCGTGCACCACTCCCATATTTGTTTGTTTACACTTCACCACTTTCGTTCACTAATTAACGTCAAACGACAACCCACACAAATATGAATCCAGCACCACCATTAAACGACATAAGCAATGATAAGATCGTATCTCGAACCAAAAGGCCTAAGAGCATGGGTAATATGGCCGATCTTACAGATGGACCTAAGCCAAAGAAACGGGTAAGGAAATCCATCGCGTTCAAAGAAGAGGCAGAAGTGACGTTAATCATGCGTGAAGAAACAGTGGCAATAGAAAAAAGCCTCTCTAACCTGGGCGCTCACTTTTCGCCACTTAAAGGTAGACCTTCAGGGAATTCTGTGAGACGTGAGTCCTTCAGTACCGGTTCAGATGAGGAAATGGATTATACGGAGGTAAACTTCCTTCCTAATAGAGACCACCAGGAAGAAGGCATGAGTATCACAGAAGTTATGAGTGCTCCATCACACACACAGCCGGCTGAAGATGATATGGATGTCACTGAACTAATTCGAGCGCCAATCCAGCAGTCATACGACGAAGAGGACATGAACGTCACTGAGATAATTCGCACGCCGATCGAACACTCAGTCGACGACGAAAAGGAAGACGATATGAACGTCACTGAAGTGATTCGCGCACCGATTGAGGTGCAGTATGAAGAAGAAGATATGAATGTCACTGAACTAGTTCGACCTGCAATGGATCAGAACGATGAAGAGGTAAACATGAACGTTACTGAACAAGTTCGAACTTCAATACAAAGCCACGAAGAAGTAGAAGAAGAAGAAGATATGAATGTTACTGAACAGGTTCGAACTCCAATTAAAAGCGGCGAGGATAAAAATATGAACGTTACTGAACTGATCCAGGCCCCACATCTACCTAATGATGAAGAAGAAGAAATGAATATGACGCAAAACTTCCCTAATACCACTCTTCATACTGCTTCTCAGAAGACTCCTGCTACTTTATCAGTCACCGAAACGTTTACTCAGTCAAGCATGCCTGATTCAAAGCCTCTATCCTCCACAGGTATTGAAGAGGAACGTATGGATGTCGTCGTCAATGAAGAATCACAAGTCAGCTCGCCAGTTCCTTTAAGACGCTCACCAAGAAAGCATGCTAAATCTTTATTAAGTACACCAGTTAGCCTGAAACATGCATCCCCTAAAAAGCTGCAACCAGTCAGATCTCCAAACAAGTCTCCTAAAAAGACGCCAAAGAAAACTCCTAAAAAAGCTTTGGAGCCGATACAGAACGCAACACCTTTTTCTGGCATTACTATGCCAGAAAGACTGGCATCTCCTGATCAAGCAGCCTCCCCGTCTCAAGCAATGAACTCAACTGCTAAAGAACAAAATAATCAGATGCAGCTGGAAGATCAAGAAAATGTTTCGAAATTGTCTGCCTCAGATCTGCTACAAGATATAAATCTGGCTCAATTGACTACTCCTACAAGACGCTCAACGTCTGACAATCCTCAAGCAACAATGTCTGCTCCTCGACCCTCATCAAAATCATTAGAATTCGAGCAGCCTAGCACGCCATTAACAGTCAATAAACAGAAAGCCAAAGAATCTGTTGGCACTGAGACCACTAAGGATAGCTTGTTAGCCTTCTATCAAGCGGAAGCCAAAAAGCAAATAGCAAAATTCGAAAAGGTCTTAGAAGGTTGTGCTAAATTGAAAATCACCACTTCTGATCCGTCTATTGTGATTACAGATTTGCGGAAGTGTATTACGGAAACGGAGAATACGATTCAGACCTCGCGATCCGAGATTCAAAGCTCTCAGACACTCATAACGAAGTACCATGTGCCAATGCTGCAAGATCTTTTGGTCTATTCGCCTAATAATCTTGAATACAAACAGTTAATGGATACCAGTGTATCTAGAGCTTTACATCTGGAACAGCTCATATCTTCGTTGGATAAGCGACTGCAAGACCTCGAGTACGATAACCTGAAGGATGAGGTAAGAAAAATAAGCCATGAGCTGACTGAAGTATACACTGAATGTGGTGATATTGAAATGCATTGTGATGAATCAGTGGCTCGGATCAATGGATTAATTGGCACTCTAATGGTGTACTTGTCTGGAGAAGATTCCGTCATGAAAGCATCTCAGGTTGGTGACTGTGTATCAGGTATCAATACTGATCTTTCCGCTCTAGATGGCCTTGATTACACATTGAGAGGAAAAGTTCAACTCTATAAAGGGACACTAGAGAAAGCAAAGCAGCTTTTGCAAGAAGCTCAGCAGTTCTCAATTCTAATGGAGCAAGAGTACAGATATTCCGCCCTGAAAGATCATGATATGTTCTATAACCTGTCAAAAGAGCTACATGCGCAGCATAATCGTTTCAGAGAGACTACTGGGTGGACAGTAGTGAAAATTGATAGTGGAGTCATGCATGTTAAGCAGGTAATTGGCGATCTCGAAGCAGAAATTGATTCGAGCTCGGAGCGATACGACATGAGATTCAAGTCAGGCATGAAATGTCATGAGTTGTTCAAATTGTTTGAGCTAGAGGTATTGAAATGCAAGGCAGATTCAGCGGTAGATAAGCTTACGTGGGTTAATCTGCGATACAGTGCTTTAGAAGTCACAGAGTCGATACTTCGTCGGCATATTCTTTGTTTAGGCGACTGGGAAATGGAGCTAGGTAACGAGACCTTTACATTAGTTTCGCGCAATCATAGCACTGGGCGTATAAAATTTGAAGTGAAGATGACTGTTTCAGTGACCAAATGCAAGCTTGAACTGCAATCATGGGATGCGATTAACCTGCAAGTGTACTCGGGAAGCTTAAGCAGAAATCAGGTAATTGAAGATATAAAGGACTCTATTAACCGAAGAGGTCTAACGGGCTACATTGGGTACATGAACAGAATTATAGGGAAGATTTTCTAGTGATGTTTCAAGTAAATCAAGGGGGTAAGCTGATGATAACAGATGTGTATATTGGTTAGATTATAATAATTAGTCTATTATCACGTGACAAGGTAGTTTCCAGTAGGGGGAGTTCTGATCAAAACCCTAACGGGGCCAGTGGGAGAAAGAACAAAAGTAGGGTATTGAGCAGTCACATTTAGGCTTTGAATTCCCAAACAAGCAGACAGGCTTACTAGTTACAAGCGAACCAACTTCGACACTTTACTTGTGATTAAATATATTGAATAATGGCCACAGAACTTACCGTGCAATCAGAGCGTGCTTACCAGAAGCAGCCTCACATCTTTGAGAACCCCAAGTTTCAGGCCAAGCGTGCCAGCAAGCGTTGGTACAAGGAGGTTGGTCTTGGATTCAAGACTCCTAAGGCTGCTATCCAAGGATCGTACATTGACAAGAAGTGCCCCTTTGTTGGTATGGTATCTATCCGTGGACGTATTCTTACCGGTACTGTTGTTTCTACTAAGATGCACCGTACCGTTATCATTCGTCGTGACTACTTGCACTACATTCCTAAGTACAACCGTTATGAGAAGCGTCACAAGAACCTTGCTGCCCATATTTCTCCTGCTTTCCGTGTGAGCGAGGGTGATGTTGTCACTGTTGGACAATGCCGACCTTTGTCCAAGACTGTTCGTTTCAATGTTTTGCGTGTTGCTCCTGCCCAAGGAAAGAGCAAGAAGCAATTCAGCAAATTCTAAGGAACTTCTCTCTATTGTGACGGATCTAAACGTGAAATAAATATACACCACTATCCACTACATCCAACGTTGTGCATGAGACTTTTGTCTTTTGTCTCCTGGTTATGGATGCTTTAACGAATGAGGCTTTAACGGGCCTTCGAACCATGTTCATTTTGTAATGTCTTACGAGACAGTTATAGCCATGTCTAAAATTGACCCTGTTTGTGTAGAACGTAGATTTAAAGCACACTATGTTTTTGTTTACAACATATCTATATATTACATAAATATTTTGTATATTTGTCCTTTCTGGTGCTGTGTTATACAACTTAGACTTAGATGCTAACACCGAGCCAGTTCTATGGGCCAGCTACAGCTATTGCATTCTACCACAACGATTTCCTAATAGCCGGACATGGCCCTCTTTTGCGTATTTTCAATTGGAAGACTGCCGAGCAGATCACTGAATACCGTATTTTTGAGAGAAACTGCGTCCGGGGCCTGTTCATTGCGGAAGACGAGGCCCTTGTATGGGGAGCCACCTCTTTCGCAGTCGTATCGCTCACAGATGCACTAGAACAGCGTAAAACGGCCAAAGAATGTCACAGTTTTGACTGGATATTTTCTGGTATTGTTCATAATGAGACAATCTACCTACTGACTGCGCACAATGTTGTCTTGGCCGTAGACAAAGAGTCACATAAAGTGATCCAGACGTATTCGTGTATAGAGGATCCGATGCTCTATTCTGGTGACCTAGCTGTCAAAGACGACCGCATTCATGTGGCTTCAGGCACAATATTTGGCCCGATTCTCGTCTGGTCGCTCGACAGCCTTACTCCACGACACAGACTGGTAGGCCATGTTGGATCAATCTTCGCCGTGAAGTGGTCTGCAGACTTG
The DNA here is from genome assembly GCA_001661475.1 of Tortispora caseinolytica NRRL Y-17796. Lineage (NCBI taxonomy): Eukaryota > Fungi > Ascomycota > Trigonopsidomycetes > Trigonopsidales > Trigonopsidaceae > Tortispora > Tortispora caseinolytica. The sequence goes on from KV453842.1 coordinate 1,491,531, forward strand.
ACCAGACTCGCCACCGGATCCGACGACAGATCGATCAAACTCTGGGACGTGTCCAGTGGACGCTGCCTGTCGGCCGGCTGGGGTCACGACGCGCGCGTCTGGGCTCTGCAGTTTATTGACAATAACACTCTTCTGTCGTCTTCAGAGGACTGCACATGTCGCGTCTGGCGACAAAACCAGACACTGCAATGTACTGACAACCGACTCGTTCACGTCGGAAAACACGCATGGAATGTCGCATTTAATTGCCGTTCGCGTGTCTATGCTTCCTGCGGAGGAGATGGAGCTGTCTTCCTCAACGACATTGATCTGACGCAGCATATCGCGCTCCCGGATACAACTATAGACAAATCGCTGGCCAATGGTCACGGCACCGCCTGGAAAGGGTTCACCGACTACGCGCCCAGATGCCTACTTGCTGCTACCGATACAGGAGCAGTAATGCGTTTATCACTACGGCCGGAACCCGTTGCCTCACTGCTAGTCGAGCCTGCGACTATAAACAGCAATACCTCGATCTCTACGTGGCCACATTCTACCCTTTCGTGCTTTTCGGACGGCGAAGGCTCGCTGGTGGTGTTTTGTCACAACACTGGACGCATCTACGCGCACTGGACACACGGCACAGCTAAACGCACTATCCATCTCTGTCGCGGCTCTGCGGATACGCACTACCTGTTCTCACAGAGCTCTGCACCAGGCGATTCCCTTATCATGGACGTCTTTGACTTCTCGGCAACAGGCCTGTCCAATCACAGTTCTGTCCACCTCACCACACCAGCTGCGTTCCTGACGTCCAGCACATGCGTTCTCGAGACTCAAGGTCTAATTGTCGCCGGCTCTCGGTTAGGCTCTATTGCTGTCTACTCGCTGAACCATACTCAGCTGCAATATACACAGTCAGGCGTGCTTTCTCAGGGCTCGGCGGTGACTTCTTTAACAGCGACAGATACCGGGTCAGTTCTCTGCACTACCAGGGACGGGTTCTATGCTCTTTTAGACATTGCCGAAGACAAATTGGTTATAACGCACTCTTCGAAAGTGGCTAAAGGCAGCATAGAGGGCGGTCGACTGTTCTGTGGCTCGCTGTACCTGTGGGGGTTCCGTACGAACACGTTTGTCTTCTGGAATGCCACTGAACACTACACCTACTTTTCTGTAGTTTGCGGGGGCATTCACAGGGCATGGGCGTTTGTTGCAGACCTTGAATCTAACTGCGCACGGTTTACATTCGCCAAAGCGGGCGCATTGCACCAAGTAGAGCGACCGATTCGCAGCGAAAAGTTCGCCCAAAGCAGCCTGACCAATGCCTTCCACGGTCGCGAAGTGCGCAGCATCAAGTTCAGTCCGCATGGCGATGTTCTTGCCACAGGCGCTGAGGACACGCTTATACGTCTGAGCACGGTGACCTCTGATGGGCGAATAGAGACTAAAACTGTGTTGAACCACCACGTCTCGGGCATCCAAGATATGGCGTGGGCAGCTACCGGACGGTACTTGTTTTCGTCGGGTGGCCGCGAAGAGCTATACGCGTGGAAAGTTGAATGGAACAAACCCGTTCTAGCGGCATCAATGGTCTCGGCGGCACCTAAGTTCAGCGAGAACGCTGATCTGCGAATCACAGGACTATGTACCTTCACGGATGAACTAGTGCAGTACACTGCAGGCTGCTTCTCGGACTCGTCTATCTGCGTATGGCGGTTTGAAAATGAGACCTTTGTTCCCGCAGTAAAGGGCGTGTACCGCTCATGCTGTCTTCTGAACATCGATGTAGTAGAAGCTGACGATAAGCGTTGGTTGGTTCTAACGGCTACAGACGGCTACGTGATCGTGTATGCGCTGGACCTCGCTGCAAGTGAGCTCCTTAGTCCTGCGCTCACCGTCAAAGTTCACCAGTCAGGTATTAAAGGATACGTGCGGTTCGCGAAAGGCCGCGATTCATGGTACATTTTATGTGGAGGCGACGACTGCGCTATTGCAGTGGTAGAGTTCACAGTTGCACCGACTGCCACAGCGAAAGTCGTCTCTGTTAAGCGGTCGGCGCACTCGTCGTGTATCACGGGACTAATACGGACATCTTTGAACGAGTTTGTCTCAATAAGCGAGGACCAGAATGTACGGAAATGGCGTGTATCAGAGGGCGAACTTGAGTTGCTTGAAAGTCACTACACATGTATCGCCGACACAGGGTCTGGGGATTACTACGAGAAATGCCTTGTGATTGGCGGATCGGGCATTTCCACATGGACAGAATTATAATGACATCTGAATGTATTTAGGCCATCATACCAGATGCTATGCTCGCGGCTACCCTCCATATTACACGTCCCAACGAGGACCTACCGTCTACCACTGCATAATGGCCACTGCCGTAGATGAACTGCAAATGTACATGCAGCTGATAGTCCAAGTGACTACTAGTGACAGACGACGGTTCATTGGCAGACTTTTGTGTACCGACAAGGTAAGTTAACCGGTATTGGTTACTGAGCTATTCTAACGGTACAGCAACGCAACCTCATAATTGAAGACGGCACAGAGATATGGCCCGAACAGGAAAACACAGATGATATTTTCAGGAACTTCAAACGACGTGTCGGCATGCTGGTTATCCCTGGTGGCATAATAGAAAGGATAGAGTGCAATACTGAACCTCTAAATAGCCCTTTGAAGTCCAATGGTGGACAGTACGTATAGCAATAAAAAGCAGTATGTTTTGGGGCTTGCTACAGCTTTTATTTAATGACAATAATGATTTTTATATCTTTTAAAATTTACACGGGTAGTCATATGCAGCTATTTTTTTGATGTCAGTCAGTGTTCTGACAAGATAGTATTCGTTATCGAGGTTATGTCATTGGTAGTTGTCACATTAACCCGATTGGTTGCTGCCATGTCCGCGTTAGCTATTCACTAACTTCACTAACGTCATAATTCACCCTTGTCTTTGTTTGTGTTTAGGATTCGATTTACATCGAATATATAACGTGCCTTTACGGCGAACTATATAGCAATCTGAACACAGTCGTTTCACCGAAGCCCGCACTTTCATTCCTCGTGATGGCTCAACAGTCCGCAGTATCGAACTCCTTGGCACATTCGGCAGACGCAGTATACTTCTTAGGCCAAACGCAGACCGCGAAATGTTAATTAATCCTCGTATTCTGCTAAACATTATGATGTTAACTGGGAAACAGTACAAGAAATGTAACTGCGGATCATATACCTACTCAACGCCGGAAGGTGGAACCAGGACAACTATTCGGTAAATTTTGGTTGTCATGGCAGTTTCATTTAGCTTCATGGTAGGTTGAGTCAGATGCCCGTTCGGACGGATCAAAGATGGTTTTCATACCTAGTTCTTTGACAAAAACGGTACTAATATCGTCTGTCAGCCTATGATATTCTGCGTACTTTGCAGTTTTTGCGTTGGTTGCGTAGATGGGTGTAAGAGGACTATGGGACATTCTCGAAGCGACTGCGCACCCTGTTAAACTCGAAGCGCTAGCTAAAAAGAAACTGGCTGTAGATGCCTCGATCTGGATATACCATTTCCTCAAAGCTGTTAGAGACAAAGAGGGTCACGCATTAAAGAGTTCACATGTTGTAGGATTCTTTAGAAGAATCTGCAAATTGTTGTATTTTGGCATTCAGCCGGTTTTCGTATTTGACGGTGGCGCACCTATACTGAAGAGGCAAACGATCGCGCGCAGGAAGCAAAACAGAGCTGAACGAAAAGTTGACGCCACTAAAACTGCAGAACAGTTGTTATCTCTTCAACTTCAAAGGAATGCAGAACTTCACAGCCAACATGACAGCAACTCCAATACAACTAATGCTAAAGACGAAGAAGAGAAAGCAAAGAGATTGAAAAGGCTCGAGAAGTTCCACAGTTCTGATCCGTATCACCTTCCAAAACTTGAAGCCGGTATTCAAGTAGCCGAAAACGATGTTCGTTTGATAACAGATGACCTCTTGAAACAATATAGACAGGATTTCGAGTCTATAGATATCTCTTTGCTCGATCAACAGGACCTTTCTCAGATAGACTTCTCCTCCCCGGAATTCAAAGCACTGCCTTTACCAGCTCAGTATCATATATTGAATGCTCTGCGTCTCAAATCGAGACTCAGAATGGGCTACTCTACAGAACAACTAAGATCAATGTTTCCGTCACAGCTCGAATTCTCGAAATTCCAGGTGAATAGAGTCGCGTACAGGAACGATCTAACTCAAAAGTTAATGACCCTCAATGGGATAGAATCTAACCAGGAACGAAGAGTCACTGGTGAGCGAGGAAGGGCGTATATATTAAAGAAGAATCCCACAACTAATTGGACTCTCTCGCTCGATGACCAAACCGCAGACGATACCGATACCAGAAAACCTGACGAAGACAGCGACGAAGATGGCTGGGACGACGTTCAGATAGCTCCTTCTTCACTTATTCACGAGCAGTTTAATGATACTTTAGCTGAACAAAACCTCAGTGCGGACGAAGAACTATTCATCAGAGATGAAAACGACATTGACCTCACTGATGAGGCACTACTTGCCGCGGTGATTCAGAAATCAATAGCAGAAATTGAAAAAGACAGAGGACCTACTAATCACGATAAGCAAGTGTCTAATGCTCAATTACAGAAAGCCATACAAATAACTTCAGCTTTGGATGCTCCCTTCGTTTTGGAGAATGATACCCCAGAAGAAGATGAGCCGGTAATCAATCATCTGGTAACTACTCCTGAAGTCACTCAGAATTCTCCTGTTCAAGTGCATGATATGTTATCAAAGGACTCTGAAATTTCTACAAAAGACTCTGAAACCTCTACAAAAGACTCTGAAATTTCTACAAAAGACTCTGAAACCTCTACAAAAGACTCTGAAATTTCTACAAAAGACTCTGAAACCTCTACAAAAGACTCTGAAATTTCTACAAAAGACTCTGAAACCTCTACAAAAGACTCTGAAACTTCTACAAAAGACTCTAAAACTTCTAAAAAGGAGTTGAGTCAGCATATCAACCCTTATACTGAAAAATCTACTGCACGATTGCATGAGAAGTCTGAAGTTCTGAGCCCCGAGCAGAATAACACGCAAGCACAAGAAACAGATGATAATTATGACGATTTGTTTGTTGAAAGTACCGATTTGGTCCTTTCGAATAACTCAAATGATATATCTGGCGACTTTAAGGCTGACTCCCCTCCGACTATCAATAACATTGCTGCTAATACCTCTGGTGAACAGCATGTCGAATCGGATGACCTTATAACTAGATCAGATGTCGTTAAGAAGGAAGACGTTGTTTATGATTTATCTTCAGATGAGGAGGATGAATCGCTATTTCAGCAACTATCTCTTGAGAATCGTGAGCACGCGCGATTTGCGAATGAGCTGAATAAGAATAACAACAAACCGCTAGCCACGGCTGAAGAATATGAGAAAGAACTGCGCGAACTACGTGAACAGCATAAGAAGGACGTTCGAGACGCAGATGAAGTAAATGCAATTATGATTCTTGAATGCCAGGAGCTGCTACGAGCATTTGGCATTCCATATGTTGTGGCACCAATGGAAGCTGAAGCTCAGTGTGCGGAACTTTTACGTTTAGGTCTAGTTGAAGGTGTTGTCACAGACGATAGCGATGCGTTTCTATTTGGTGCCACTAAGGTATATAAGAACATGTTTAGTCAGTCTAAATTTGTTGAGTGTTACTATGCTGCTGATATTGAAAGGAATTTGGGTTTAGATCAAAAGAAGTTAATTGCGTTAGCTCATGTATTGGGGAGTGATTATGCCGAAGGACTGCCTGGAGTAGGTCCAGTGATTGCTACCGAGCTTCTAGCGGAGTTTTATTCTGAGGACGAAGGTCTACTACCTTTCAAGACTTGGTGGAAACAAGTACAGTCTGCGGACCCACTTGTTGATAAGACTTCTACGTCTTTCAGGGAAAAGTTTAGTAAGAAAAATTCTAAGACTCTCTTCCTGCAGAATAACTTTTTAGACCCGAAAGTCGATGAGGCGTACCTTCATCCGGAAGTTGATCACTCCACTGCGGCATTTGAATGGGGAACACCCGATTTAGATCAACTGCGCAGTTTCTTAATGGCAACGATCGGATGGAGCAAAGAACGGACTGATGAGATCCTGGTCCCTGTGATAAAGGACATGAACATACGTGCAGCTAGATCATATCAGCGATCCGTTTCAGAAATGATGCAAGCTAATGTGAACTCATCTGTGTACACTAAGGAACCCAAGCACAAAAGTAAGCGCATTCGTGACGCTTTGGGGAAGATTCGATCTAAGAAACGGAAAGTATCCAAAAGCATCGGCATAAACACCCTCGAACATGTTAGTGACGATGATTTATACTCTGACGGTACCTAGATACGCACCCTCAGGGCCTAATGAATTGTTTGTTTGCACAAAAAGCGGCATTCTTCGCCAATGTATAATGATTATTAAAGTGCGAACTATGTTCAGCGAGTTTCTGAAATGCGTTATTCCAAGAATAGCATTAAGGAAACTGATGTTGCGGGCAATAATATGCTATATGCCGATGTCGCGCGCGTTGTCTTAGTGGTTATATTATGAATATAACCATAATCAAACGAGCGTTGCCGTTGAATTGTTGTTGGATAGTAAGACAATTCAAGTTATTGTTATGACACTGAACCCAGAGCTTGGTATCTTGATAGACAAAGGATAGTCCGTCTCGTACATCCGAACGCTAAAAATGCATCTACATAAAGTCACAGTGCAAAGTCTTCGAAGAATTAGATGGCGCGCTGATCACATCAGGTATAACATCACGCATCTGTTGTAACTCATGAACTATTCTGTTGAGATCTGATTCAAGCACAGGGTTAGTGGGAGCAATCTAGTATCGCTCTTGTCATCAGATATGCCTATACAGCCGCTTTAGTCTGATCTGTAACGGCAATTTCAATGGCTGCGAGATATTAATACTTTCTGAAACTGCTTAGCTAATTGTCTCATTATAATCCTGGCAATATAATTGAACATGATAATTCGTACAAATCTATCGTTGCATGTGAATAGACTTCTGCAGGGTAACTGAATGACCAATAGAAGACCCTTTTTAATCCCAATTAGTTTGCAAGGACTGTTAATTTTTTAAGAATACTCTATTGAAAACTTCGACAAATCTTCATTCTTTTCGCTGAAGGAAGTTGATCTACTAGGCCAATATGAAAATCAAAAAGAAATACTCAACCGGCGCCAGTCGCAATTATATTACTCGAACGCAAGCTATCAGGAAACTGCAGGTCTCGTTAGCTGACTTTCGCAGACTCTGTATCTTCAAGGGAATATACCCTCGCGAGCCCAGAAACAAACGAAAAGCCAATAAGGGATCCACAACGCCTACTACTTTCTATTACTACAAGGATATTCAGTATCTGCTGCATGAGCCTGTTCTACAGAAGTTCCGCGACCATAAGACCTTTGCGAAGAAACTTACACGGGCACTTGGACGAGGTGATGTAGGCGACGCTAAACGACTTGACGACAATAGACCAAAATATAGGCTAGATCATATTGTCAAAGAGCGCTACCCGACATTTATAGACGCTCTCAGGGATATTGATGACGCTTTAAGTTTATTGTTCCTGTTCTCCACCATGCCCGCCACCGACGTCATTTCGCAGCGCGTCACGGAAACAGCAGAACAACTCTGCAACCAATGGATGGCGTTTGTGTCTAACCAGAGACTTCTTCGCAAAGTTTTCGTCTCTATAAAAGGTATCTACTATCAGTGCGAAATCAAAGGACAGGAAATCACTTGGGTTGTTCCTTTCAAGTTCACGCCCAATGTTCCTACTGATGTCGATTTCAGAATCATGCTCACCTTCCTTGAATTCTATACTACGCTCATCAGATTTGTTTTGTTCAAGCTCTACACGGAGGCAGGGTACGTCTATCCTCCTAGAGCTGATCCGGAGAAGATCAAGGGAATTGGCGGTCTGTCAGCATTCTTGCTGGAAAGTGTAAATGCCAAAAGCTTTGATTCTCGGCCATTGGCTATCAAACAGGGCACGGTATCAGCCACAGACGTTAACGAAGCTATTAAAGATGCTGCAAATGCCGAAGAAGAAGCAGATGGTGAAGCTGACAATGGTAGTGACGAAATCGCTAACGAGCAACAACTTGACGCTTTTGTCCCCATTGAGAACGGCGCCGAAACTGGCGATGTTCTTGCTCAACCCGTAGACACCGATTCTACGCAGTTCAAGAACCTATTCTCCGGATTTACTTTCTTCATAGGCCGAGAGGTCCCGGTTGAACTTGCTGAATTTGTAATTGTGTCTTTTGGCGGAAGAGTCATTTCTGAATCTGCTTACGACGACGCGTTGGCTAAGATCCTCGAATCTGACGCTACCGAGAGCTACGTGAATGGCGAAACTGCAGCAACTGAGACCGAAGTTGACTCCTCTGTCCTTGAAGCTGCACGTGAAAAAGAAGCGCAGGCTCTGAAATCGCTTCTTCCTGAAGGCGTTACTATCACGCACCAAATCGTGGACCGTCCTGTGATCCGCTCAAAGGTTGCTGGAAGAGTGTACATTCAGCCGCAATGGATATTTGATTCCGTGAACAAAGGCGAACTGCTTCCTGTGATTGACTACGCACCTGGCGCAGAGCTACCACCCCACTTGAGTCCCTGGGGTGATTCGGGCACCTACAACCCCGAAGAATACTCGTTTGGCGGCCGCGCTGAGAACGCAGAAGAAGAAGAGGAAGAAAACAGTGAAGACGAAGAAGACGCAGCGGAAGAAGAGGAAGAAGCTGAACTGGCAGCAGACGCTGCTGAAGACGCTATGGACACTTCTGATGACGAATATCAGAAACAGCTTGAAGCCGAACTGAAGGGTGACTCTGTGGCTGTTCAATCTGAAGAAAAGAAGTCGAAGAAAGCTGAAAAACGATTGGAAAACAAGAAGAAACGCGCTCTTGAAGATGAAGACAAGGAACTGCGGAAAATGATGATGTCTAATAAACAACGAAAGCTATATGAGAAAATGCAATACGGTATTAAGCAGCAGGATGACCGCTCAAAGGCACTCAGCAAGAAACGCCGTACTATAGAAAAGGAGAAAAAGGGAAAAGCTGCAAAACTGCAAAAGTAATGAATAGTATTTATTTATACAGCGTGACTGATAGTAGTAAACTACTATGGAAAATGGACTCTTAGCATTCACCAAATTTATATTCTCTGTCATTAAAATGAACGTAAATATCAAACACAAACAAAACAGGGATAATGATCCATGTATTTTCTCTATACGGGATCAGCCAAGTTGTTTAATCCCATTTATCTTCTTCTTGTTGTCTAGCGGAAGAAGAAGATTTATCCACTGGTCGGGTTATAACTTGAACAAAGTCAGGAGGGCTCAGTTTAGGCCAGTTGACGTATGAAGTCCGGTTAAGTAGAACTAGTGATAATCCGTATAACAGTATCCCGATCCACAACAAAACGAATAAAGACATGGGCATCCTGCTCTCAACATTTTGTCGCGGGAGAAGCCACGCTGCTATGAGCATGAGAATACCCGAGTAAATCAAGTATGGAGCTGCTTGAAGTAGCAAAGGTCTCTTGTCGTAGGTCAAGGCTTCTGCTAACGTGGAATCTGTCGCTGGATCATAGACACCAAGAAAAAGGTCATAAGCATCTTGCCTATGTCCATCGTAAAAATTGTTCAATATGTATCTATGAATAGAATTGTATAAATCAGATAGTGCACCCCTGCGAGTTCGACGGCCAGTTCTCGTAAAATCTGTTTTCAGAGCTCCTGTGCCCGAGTATGCTTCAGAGATGACATTGCCGTTTTCTGCCCAAGTATTTCTAAACATACTCTCAAATGCAGGATCGACACCATCAAAGGATGTAGACAATGTGTTGATAATACCATATGACATTAGCTGTTGGTGGAGTACCCATCTAGCTATAAAAGATTGAACCACATTCGTTCTATCCAAGCAGTCCATACAATTGGTTCTCACGACTGCAGTCTGCAGTCTATCGGTAACTAATGTGCTTGAAGAAGCCACACCGGTAGAGGAGAGCATATGAGCTTCAAACCATAAAGAATTGTTAACGTTAAAGTCATCAATTGCGAGGCCCTGAGCGCGCAGCAGGTCGACAAGCAAGGAGACTCGGTCCCATCGCATCCCGGAGCATTCATGGTGGAAGTCAAAATAGACATACTTGACTCTATCGGCGTACTTTTCAAGATTAGACATAGCAACTTCCAAAGCGGATTTGATTCTCCTTTCGCGGCCCTTGTTGTTTACGAGGTTAACAATGTAGACTTGGTTGTAGTAGGCAAGCAGCTGTTGAAGATGTTTTTCAGTCGCAGGAAGTCCAAGACTTTGCACTGACGTGAAAGTAGAGTTAGCAGAGGCAGCTTTGGAGCTAGCGTCGAGTTTCCTGGGATCTTGCGGGAGTCGCGATGGCGTTCCAATATGCAGGGCAGGGACATACTTTAATGTGTTTATCTCTTGCCAAACCAAAGGAACAGACCCTCGTATCTGCACATAAGACATTGTTGGCTCTCCATCATAGTCGTGGAGAATGAGTATCTGTTCGGTCTCGTTAAAGTTGGCGACGTTGCCGTTACCGTCTACACCGCGAGTGAAGTAGCGGGTACCTGCGCGGAACCGAGACCGTCTCGAGATGATGCCAAATGTTACGCGTTTGCCACAAATGGTAGTTTTAGACAGTGAGACAAAACCATTTATTACTGGAAGAACGAATTTAGAGATGTCTGGATGATCCACGGCCAAGAGGTCCCGCACAAGATGCTTATTCCAGAAAAAGCGGTCATCGAACTGAGTGTACGAGAAAGCCTCGGGAAGGGTGCCTTTCTGTGCCTGTCTCTGTAAAGAGTTCGAAATGTCTAAAGTGTAAGAGAAGTACAATTTTGCAGAATTGAGGTGGTTTTTTACCAGGGCGAGCAGTTCGGAGTCAGGAGAAGCAGTTTGACCAGTGGGGTTTATGACAGGGATGATCTCAAAATCGATCGCCTGATAGACTGTATGGCCCCTGATGCTACCAATAGCACTGACAGTTGTAATTGTGATCAAATATTTGTTGAGATGCAGAGTCAATGCACCAAGAAATCCGGCGATATTAGCGCGACTATTGGAGCTGTCAGAATTAATGGTGTTTTCAATGGATATATTGCCGGAAACGCGTGAGAATTTCAACGTCAAAGGCTTCTCTTGCGAAATGCTAGATATCAGAATCTCGTTGGATCGCACCGTACATGATAATGGGCCTAGCATTTGTCTGTAAATGATGCAGGAGATACGTGGTGGTGGTGATGGAAGTAGTGGTGGAGGTAGAGTTTATGGGATGTGGCTGAATCACAGATGGATGCCGCGGAAATACAACAAAAATAAATATAGGGCGGCAATATAAAAATTAAAATTAAGTGCATAAATAGTAAAAGACGTTATCCAATGCCGCTTGTATTAAAAAAAAAAAGAGAAGATCAGCAAAAAGTGAGACAATAACAAGAAAGCGTTGACTTAATAGGTAGAGGAAGGGTATGCTTTCTTTTTCTTTTGGTTTAATAAGACTCAGAGGCTGTAGTTGCAGGAGGTGATGCTAAAACTCCATTTTGTCTCCAACGACGCATTTCCTGCTTGATTGCTACCGAATCTAAAGGTTTGAGCAGCTGGAACGAGCACAGTAACTCTTCAGATACAGCCATGACTGCGCCCCAGTTATCGAATTCTCCGCAATAGTTGGGCGCAGAAAACACTGTAACGAGCGACCTGTCGTTAAAAAACTCATAACCGTCTTCAACAACCATGTGTGCCCGGCATACCAGGTCAAACCCGAATCGAGTAAGAAACTTGTTAATAGCTGTCTTACCAAAACAGTAACTGACTCCTCTTTCATTGTCTTCCCATTCAGCTGTAGTGTAGGCTGGATCTGACCATAACAGATCGTTTAAAAGACCAGAATCAGGAACATCACTAGGGCGTTCTATGCTACGTATCTGAGTCATAGACGACAGTTCCGGACTCAAACCGCCGTGCACACAGAAGATCTTTGAGGCTACCACAGCCGCAATTGGCAATGTGTTAAACGTATCAATGAACGTTCGCCATGTCTTCAGAGAACTTCGTCGTTTGCATTCATCATAAAATCCATAAACTCGAGTAACATTGGCACATTCGTGATTTCCCCGCAGCAAGAAGAAATTTTCCGGAAATTTGATCTTGTAGCAGAGTAAAAGCAAAATTGTTTCTAGTCCTTGCTTTCCACGATCCACGTAGTCACCTAAAAACAAATAGTTAGAGCTGGGCGGAAACCCGCAAAGTTTGAACATTCGCAAGAGGTCATTGTATTGTCCATGAACGTCACCAACAATTTTAACTGGCGCCGACAGTTCTATTAGTGTTGGCTGGGAAAGAAATACCTCACGCGCTCTTGCACATATTTGAGTTATCTCAGATTGTTTCAGGCAAATAGTTTTAGACACTTTTCCTGAAATGCCGTTGTCCAAAAGCCTGCTTATGATTTCGTCTAGGTCAAGAGAGTTGCTGCCAGGCAATGAAAGCCCAAGAGATCGAGAATTAAATGGAGAGGAGGATGATCCATAAGAACTAGACCCTAGAAGTCTACCTGACCCATATGGAGATAAGCTTGGTGATGTAGACCTTTGTGGGGACATAGATCGAGTGCGGCTCTTCTCGTGAAGGCCACGGCGAGGGCTCAGGCTGCGCATTTGTCTTGAATTAGTAAGAGCAGGAGAATCTAAAGGAGAAGCGGCATCGCTAGTATTATCGCCTCCATATGACCCGGGAGTTTCGGGGTTAGTTTGTTTTCCTGGCTTCTGTGAGAAATAGTCCTGAGTGGGCGAATAGGCTTCCGGCCCCTGGCTGGTAGTGGCAGTGGTAGAGGCGTCAGCGGTTGAAAGCACAGCCAAAGCGGCAGCGGCGGCACCGACGCCTACTTCTTCAGAGTCTGAAGGAATATCTTCATTGTTGGCGGATTTCGGTGCTGCCTTTTCCCTCGGTGGAGCCGCGATTAAAGGGGCGACTCGCGGCGGAGATGAGGAATAGGCGGAAACTTGCTGGAGAATAGGAGAGCCGACGGTTCCATGAATTCCGATTGGCGGCTGAGTTAGAGAGGGACCAGACCCAGATGGAGTTCGAGAGTGTGAGCTCAGGAATCGTGATTTTACTGATCGAGTAGATTTGGTGGATTTGGTAGATTTGTTGGACTTGTTAGATTTAACGGAGGTTTGCGTGTCAGACCTGGAGAAGGAAGGATAGGACTTTAAAGACTCCTTGCTGCTAGATGAACCCATTTTATTTCTAAATGAGTTTGTAAATACAAAAGGTATGGTGGCATCAACAAAGAGGACTGATTGATAGCGGAGATAACAGATTAAGTAATTTAATAGCCTAAACTGGGTGAGAAATTGGGACCTATATGATTGTGAGAGTGAAAGTAGGTGCAGGACAACTCAGTAGTGATACTTATTGGGTGTTTATCTATTTAAAGAATTGTTGCCATGGTGATGCTTATTTTTAGATGCCTATGTATTGTCGTGACTCTTAGCTGGGGATGTCATTTTTGGTTTACTGGTTGCATGCTGGTTAGTCTGGTGAGAAAATATTAATGTCTGTCCTTTGATATTATTGCTGCTTAAATTTATGTGTCTACCTATAATGATTAAGACTGACACTTCTGTGTGGCGCTGAAGTGCGATTGCAATGGGGATTATTGATTGAAGACGGGTTAACCCGATCGATCTGTCTTAAAACCGAGCCCTCCCCAGAAGACTGCACGCTAACTGCTAAGATTGTGGTTTAAAAAGATCTTAAATCACTATGCTTTTGAGATTGTCATTAAACTGAATTGACTTATAGTGCACATTCTAGTTCGAAAACTAGCGCACATCTCGAATGTTCCCTGATGAAACAATTAGTGTGAGATTACCTAATTAGGAAGTCGGTAGCAACTACATTTCTGCTACCGAAAAGTGCTACCCTCCCAAGTATAAAAGTACAATCTACTGCTTCCCAACGCCGCCCCACTTAGTAGATTTTGCCTTACAATTAAACTGCGATCAGGTCGATAAGTCCGCCACTACTCCGATCAAGGCTAATTAAGGTACAATTATACGCGATATGTCTTCTTATACAGCTACTCCACCATCATACGCGACAGTCGATTCGCAAGCGCCTGTCGTAGACGATAATGACAACATGTTCAAAAACAGCGTGTTCGTCGCCGAGTCGCCTATTTCTATCAGACAAGGATTTATCCGTAGAGTATACGCTCTATTGTCTGCGCAGGTACTGCTCACTACGCTTGTCGCTGGAGGAATGATGACTTCGCAATCGACTAAGTCTTTTCTCCAGTCAAATGGCGGTTTCTGGGTTATAATCGCTGCATTTATCGGATCATTCATTTGTCTTTTTGGCGCACAGTACACTGCGCGACGATACCCGTACAATCTTATGTTTGTTTCTGGCTTTACTTTATGCGAAGCCTTTACGCTGGGCTGTGTTACATGCTTCTTGGATAACCGCGTGGTTTTACAAGCGTTCATGCTAACGTCTGTGTTATTTATAGGCCTTACGCTTTTTGCTTGCCAAAGCAGATACGACTTTCTCTCGTGGTACCAGTTCTTGAACATCACGCTATTCGTCATGATTGGCTTTGGCTTTATTCAAATGTTTATGCCCTACAACCACACGATGGAGATGGTATACTGCGGAGCGGGTGTGTTGATATTTTCTGGAATGGTACTTGCAGACACGCAAGCCATTATGAGAAGGTTGCACCCTGACGAGGTCATACTTGCGAGTATCAGCCTCTATCTGGACTTCCTGAACCTGTTCTTTTTCATCCTCCGATTGCTCCAGAACGACGACCAATAAGCGCGCACACACATAAACACACACTCAAGCATATTTTTATTTCTGCATGGTAATTTATTAAGGAATCCATTATATTTATTGACACTTTTTCTGGCCGTAAACTGCTCCCCGTTACCTGGCGTCCTATTCGTCATCAGGATCAGGCAGTTCTACCTGGAAATCTGATTCCCCATTGTACGTAAATGCTAGTACTGCGAAGTCAGCGAGCCCTAGAGCCTCGACTGTCGCCTGGCTATCTGAAACATCATTCCAGTCGCCCGAGAGGTCTTTACTTTCGTTCAGGGCGAGTTTTACAAGGTTACTGTCTAAGGTGTCGTCGACTTTTCCACATTCTCGCAGGATACGCGCGATCTCTACCTTCAAGTCTGTCATTGTCGACGTCGGCTTCACATAGAGCATACACACGGTCCTGCCGTGTTTTGCCTTTATTATTAAGTCCATTTCAGTTTACCCGGCAGAGATGGTATGTTTATTTAAAGCGTGTAGTGCACGATTCTCTGCGCTAAGGTGTAGTGGTACTATTAAAGTTAGTCTCGCCCGGGGATGTCTGACGTCTGACCTTTGACTACCTACCGCAACGCTTCACTAACAATGGCGTTTGAAGAGTTCAAAGAAGACCTGAAACAAGAGGCACAGCGGCTAAAAGAACTCGGAGTACATATTGACGAGTCTACTATTTTTGAAGACAATGCTCGACTAGGGATCGCGCCTATGCCACGCACTCTAATTCTATCTAGTTTGTTCGGCACTGCTGGATTCTTCTCTGGCTTCTCACAAGGCGCGCGCTACGCCGGACACAGGTATCTTGCCGAAAATTATCACAGACTGCCCGCCGACAAGCAGGGATGGTACTTTTACCATAAAACGAGAAACTACGTAGTCTTACGTGATGGCCTGTCCCGAGGTATGCGCACTGCCGCCGCCGTCTCGGCGTTCACTATTGTTTTCTGCTCGATCGAAGCAGGAATTGATCGCGTGCTCGGAAACCCATCCTGGACAGCCACTACTGCCGCCGCAGTATCTACGGCTATCCCCTATCTTGTGATGAAAGGCCAGCGGTCTGTCCAACTAGCCAAATCATCAATCCAAGTCACCGTGTTTGCTGCAGCTTTCGGTCTGCTGCAGGACTATACCCGTAACATTAGAAAACCAGACCCGAGCTCGATCCCGGACCCGCGCCCAGTGCCTGATACCATTAATTCATGAACTCGGTCTACAACCGGCTACGCTTGTTCCTAGTTCCTAGTTCGTCATCATTATTCGTCGTCTTCTGAGCCTGACTGTTCCTCCAGATCAGGTACGGAATATTTCAAAATAGCAGCTATGCCTGTCATATGGTCTAGCTGTTTTCCCGAGTCGTGCATGCTGGAGAAAATCATAACACTGCCTCCTTGTAGCCGCGCGTCCTCGACCAATTGCACGTATTTCTTCCGGTCGCTGGTATTGCTGCTTCTAAGCAATGTGTCTGATATCAGCAACACGTCGACGGCGCCCACTTCGACCGCTTTAGTAACCTCTTTCGGCCCGTACCATGCTTTTGTGTCGTCTTGCGCTACGATCTTCATGAACCTGTCCAGTGCCCGGCTTTCCTGGGCAAATTGTGTGTCCGCGAGTTGTGAGACGATTTCGGGTGTCTTCAGCGCCTCGTTCAGCGCGGAAAGGTGGCCCGTGGACGTGTGCACTATCAGTATTTTCTCTTTGGCCCTAATCCATTCTTTGTCGTTCAAATTCAGGCTGTTGGTCTCTATTCGCTTAAGCAATCCTTGTCCAACGAACCCCGGCGAAGCGATTATAATGACCTTGAGTACTGAGAGGTCGAAGATCCGCCGCATCATCTGAAAAACGTTGTCGTAGAACCTCGTTAGTGACTTGTCGTGTTGCTCGCTTGATCCGCGCCTTTTCCGGGGAATGTTCACCTCGAGCCTACCCTTTACAACCGTCAAATGCTCCGTCAGCAAACACACGTGCGCCAGCCCCTCGTGCAACGCAACGGCGCCTACCTGCGCCTTAGTGGCGATATTCGTGGCATTGTTTATCGTCTCTAGATCGATCTGGTCCCACTCGTCCTTGTATATGCTCAGCGACTTATTGGCTTCGATGTCCAGTGTGTGGAAAGACCGCAGCTTGACGTACTGATTTGCTTCTACGATCTGCCCGTTCAGATGGAGCTCGCAGACCTCGCCATCAAACGCACTCTTCACTACTCGAATAGCTAAATTCATCACCACTCGCTGTGAAGTGACGCTACCGGTCGATGACTCTGACACCACTTTGCGCTCTGTCTTTGCCTTCACGACATCTCCAGCCCGGATCAGGTTGTACAGCTGCCACATGTCTTCAGGATCTTCAGGCACAACTACCAGTGTGCCCGAAGAATGTTTCTCGAGGTCTTTTTTCAGCAGTTTCATGTGTTTGTCGAGGAATGCGATTTGGTTTAATCGAAAAGCAGGCCTTTTTTATTGATTGGTGAGGTTTCATTGGTGCGGCTTAACCTTCCCCCTTACATTAGCGGTACCCTCCCTCCACCTCAATCTACACTCCAACCTACTGCACCGCTTCGCCCTATTGGACTACATCGCCGCTAGTCGTTGTAATTTTTATTAATCTCAGACACCGATCGCGATAATACACGCGCATACATCAAGCCTTGCCAGTTATACAGTCTGACGTTGTGGTGGTGTCCCTGTCGCCACGTGCCCAGGAACCCCCTACTGCTACCCGCTCGCTATTTTGCCATGTTGTCATCAATTGCTGCTAGCTCTGCCCTGGTGGTGGCTGCAGCTGCATTATTTCGTCATTATCAGACCAGAAACATCATTGCTGAAGTGAAAGAAAGCGATACTATCAAAAAGGGCAAAATCGACGAGAAAACAGCAGTCCGCGTTCTCTATTTACCTAACCCCGTAGCTGCCAAGATCAGTGAAGTCGCCGAATGTCCTGTCGCCGTCCTTATTCACGGACTCGGCGGCAGAATGGATCAGTTCTCACGTATACTTGAACTCCTCAGACCCAGCACTGGCCTTTTGCTCCTGGATCTTCCAGGCTGTGGTGGCAGCGATTGGAAGAACGCACCTCACAACTGGGAGGCATATACTACTGACGCAATTGCTGACCTCATACAAGACATAATAGACAGAACTATAGGCTCTAACAGCAAGGTAGTGCTAGTAGCCCATTCTATGGGCAGTAGCATCGCTGTACAATTGGCTATCAAGCTCGGCAATAGATGCGTCGGCCTTTGCGCTCTTTCCCCGCCTGTTGAAGTTCATATAACCCCGCGTCAGCGTAAACTCATCTCAATAACCCCGCCGATCCTTTTCGATATCTTCCGGTATTTCGACAGATACGGAGGTATAAGGTCTGCCAGCGTGTCGCGCATGGTGGCCAAGTCCACACGTGACTCTATAAGGCGTGCACAACTGGCTACCAACATTCTTGTCAAAAGCAGACCATGGCTCCGGTACGTATACGGATTTCACTGTGCTTCAGCAAAAGAATGGGCTGCGTTGAACATTCCTGTTGCTGTAATTGTCGGTACTGAGGACCAGATCACACCCCCGAGTCGATGCAAGTTGATCTTAAAGTACAGAGAAGACATACCCGCGCCAACTTCATACATAGAGATACCGAAAAGCGGGCACTCTCTGCTAATAGAAGCGCCTCAAGTACTTGCTGCTCATATCTCACACTTTTTTGAAACATGTGACCCTCGTTTGTCGCCAGTTTGGCAGCTGAATCAAATAGCTGCGACTGAAGGTAAGTGGTCACTCAAGAACGAAGCCAAATGGAAAGCAGTAGTGCGTGTATCCGGTACAATGCCACCAGGGGATTCTAAGGTCAAACTATGTGCAATAAAGACGCTCAGAGAGAATGATCCCGAGCACAGTCCGCCGCTATTAGAAAGAGACTACCCTGATATTACTCATGTCATTGACATTTCTCACGAAACACCACCATACGAATCCACGTCTTTCAAGCGAATCAAGTACTTCAAGCTTCCTACCATTGCAAAGGTACCTGTACCTGAAGATGAAGTTCGGAAATTTATAGACCTGGTGAACAACATTGCTGATAGTTGTGCTCCGAAAGTTCCTGTAATTGCTGTGCACTGTCATTACGGATTCAATCGAACAGGATTTGTGATCTGTACCTATCTGATTGAAGAATTGGGATATAGCGTTTCTCAATCCCTTGATATTTTTAAAGCTGCACGGCCGCCTGGGATCAAACACGCTCATTTTATTGATGAATTGCATCTGAGATACGAAGGATGATAATTTTCGGTTTAAGCACTTTCGATTAACTAAGTTTGACGTTTTATTATGGTTTTCCTTGGCAAGATGATCTTGGGACATTACCCGATCGATCTCCTATCTCGTCAAACTGCATGTTATTTTCTCGACCTCAATTGACCTCTAATTGTTCCACAACTTTTAGTAACCGGCTCATATTATTGATACAATACTTCACTTGTTTGCTTGTAACTGTTATATATACTTTAGTGTTACAGGATATGACGACAGGAGTACCTAAGGACTGCACTAACGAGCAGCTCGTTTCTATTTTGGCAGAGATGGAAGAGAGTGTCGTTCGTCTCGAACAGAAATTCAATATGGTTGGTGCATCTCCAGACTGGGAATGGAAAAGGCTTGCAGTCACTCTTGCCAGGCACGTTGCGCGATTGGAGAATGAGGCGGAAAAGAAAACAAGAGCACATCGAATCGAGATGACTAGATCCCATAGCACCGATTCTACGCAGCATCGTGTCGATGCAGATAGCGATACAGAAATACCTACTGTTGAGGACTCTAATATTGAGAATGAACAATGCGCACATTGTTGTACAGTTGCTAATTCTGAGATCAAAGCGCTCAACTTTGAACTTGAATCCATACGTAAGCAATTGCATGCTGCGCAGCTCGAAGCTCGCCGAGCCTGGAATGAGGTGCTTCTTGTTCGCAGCAGAGATATTAATTGATATCCTCACATGTTATAAGCTGACCTGTTATCTGATTCTATCCCTTCAGTCAATTCATGTGACTGATCGCCAACGGAAAGACATGGTGCTGATCGCGGATGAGGTCCCTAAGTAAATACTATTATAAGGATACATTGATTTCTATATACATCTACAGATCGCTCACTCACAGGATTTCGATGATCGAACTAACGATCGGCTTGTATCCTGTGATTAGGCAGTAGAGTTCACCTCCC
Organism: Tortispora caseinolytica NRRL Y-17796; assembly: GCA_001661475.1. Lineage (NCBI taxonomy): Eukaryota > Fungi > Ascomycota > Trigonopsidomycetes > Trigonopsidales > Trigonopsidaceae > Tortispora > Tortispora caseinolytica. The sequence goes on from KV453842.1 coordinate 1,511,676, forward strand.
CCACCCCTCCCCCTGAATCACCCGCTAGCTTCCCACCTGTCCACCTTTAAGCATTTTACCTGGTACTACTCCTTACTCTACCGCATACCTATTATTAGTGCATCAATCAGTAGATTCAGCTTGCAGCACGTTTGCTAAATTACTGGTAACATTGTTCTTTGTTGTATAGGACGATTTATTTGAAATAGAACCCTCAAGATATTGGCCGTTTAACCGACAAAGGTGTCTGAGTTATTGAACACTAAGCCACGCCCGGCCAACACTCAAATAAAGAAATAACATATCAAGAGAATTAGTGTATTTTAGGTATATCAATATATATAATGGACAGAACGCTTGAATTTAGATCGTGTGTGAATGCAGTTTCTAGGCTGAATTCTCCGATATCTGCAAGTCGAAACAATTTGTCTGCGAACGACAAGAACGGCAATGTCGTGAAACAGGGAAGAGGTACTTTCTCAAAGCAGGCTGCTAGTATCGCACACGACATTAATAATACCATGGAGAAACTAGAGAGACTGTCGGCATTAGCCCGTCGGAAAACGTTATTTGACGACAAGAGCGTCGAGATATCTGAGCTGACATATGTGATCAAGCAGGATCTGGCGAGGATCAACATGTCTATTGCAGAACTTCAGAAATATGCAAAATCAAATTCCGGCAAAAGCAATTCACAGCGAAGTGAGCATGCCGAGAAAGTTGTAGTTTTACTTCAAGGCAAGCTTACTTCTGTCACATCAGGATTTAAAGGAGTTTTAGAAGTCCGAACGAAAAATATACAGGCGTCAAGATCTCGAACGGAACAGTTCATGAATATCAATTCGCATTCTGACGTTGATAGTCGACTCTCTTCAAAACCAGGATCCGGTTTCTCCACACCAGACCAAGCAGAAAACCCGTACGCCGGATCGTCAGACGTTCTCACACTACCTAACCAGCAGCAAAGTCTGTCGCTGCTGGAACAGCAGCAAGATCAGTACATACAAGAAAGAGGATCTGCTATTGAAGCTATTGAGTCTACAATCCAAGAGCTCGGCGGTATCTTCCAGCAGTTGGCGCATATGGTCTCCGAGCAACGTGACATGGTACAGCGAATTGATCAAGACACCGAAGCTGTCTTGGACAATGTATCTGGTGCACACAGAGAACTCTTGAAATATTATGCGACTATTTCATCTAACAGGTGGCTTTTCCTAAGAGTGTTCGGAATTCTCTTGATATTTTTCCTCTTATGGGTGGTCGTCACTTAAAAGATTCTCATAGACATGCGCTGTTCATTAATCATCTGGGCCATTATTGAAACACCTGCTTTTTGATTGAAAACGGCCACCACTCTTGTGCATGAGCTATAGAATCACTTACGTGCACAACATTCTTAAGGCCAAAGCATAGAACTAATATCGACTTTGCTCATTGAGGCGTTAATGAGCTGCGCATTTGCTTCTTTAGATGGTCTTAAAGCTCACGATCTATTATCTCTAACTAGTAATTCAAGTAAATCAGTGGCTAGCGTAATTGTCCGTTATTGGTGATTATTGCTACAAGCGCCACTGACGATCTCCGATCTTTTCTGGGGTTTTAAGGTTTCGGTCTTTCGATCATAGTCACCGGAAGGCGTGCAAGACTCATTCTTAAGTTCGTCATTTACACGATCTCAACAAATTTACTTTGCTTTATATATATTCATTCGTTCATTGACTAGAACGCATTGTTTCTATTTGAACACTTTGTACAGGGTTTTTGGCCTGTGACGGTATATACCTGCAGTATTGGAGCCATTACACACTTCTATGGTGTCGTATATAAGGCGCACTTACAAGGCAGCTGCACGACTGCGACCTCGATTGGTTCGGTCGAATGCGTTTCTTAGTAGTGCAAGCAATAAAAGATTCTCGCCAATAGTATCACCTCCGCCAGGATCTTTGAAGCTCAAAACGTCGGGATCAAACCCACTCGGTGAGAAGAAGAAAAGCTACAGATGGTATTACGTGGCAGGGTTTGGGCTGGCATTGTATGCGCTGGACGAGTATGAAGCCAATATTATATCACGATCTGCACGATCATTTTTCTATATGGCACTGATCATGGCCGACTACAAGATCAACTTCAAGGAAGGCTCTGACGTGGAAGCTCTGCATGAACGTAGCGCTAAGCGACTGTTTCATGTGATTTCTAAGAACAAGGGACTATACGTCAAATTTGGACAAGCAATAGCCGTGCAGGCGAGTATTTTTCCGCCACCGCTACGTGATACATTTACGAGTTTATTTGACGACGCACCTGCATCGTCCTGGACTGAAGTCTCTAAAGCATTAGAGAATGAGTATGGTGGAAAGGAAGCAGTAGATGAGATATTTGACACTATTGACCCTAGACCGATTGCTAGCGCTTCAATTGCTCAAGTTCACAAAGCAAAACTGAATGGCGGACAGGAAGTAGCTCTCAAGGTTAGACATCCTGCAATTAAGAAGCAGATGCAGGGCGATTTAATAGCTTACAGAATCATAATGCGTGCTTTCGGATGGGCATTTTCTTTGCCTATGGGAGTCATATCTGACTTCGTAGCCGAAAAGGTCCTAGAAGAAACTGACTTCCGTCTCGAGGCGCAGAACTCGTCAGCGCTCAAGAGTTTCTGCCAAAACGACAGCAGATTCAACGGCAGAATATATATCCCAGAAATATACACACAATATACAACTGCGAGCACATTGGTTATGGAATTCGTGCAAGGTGTACGAATGTCTGATAGGGAGGCCGTCTCCAAAGCTGGATTCAGTCACGCCTCTACAATGCGGTCTGTACTACAATTCTTTGCTGCTCAGATATTCTCTTTTGGAATTGTCCACGCCGATCCCCACCCTGGAAACTTTCTATTGAGGTATGATCCTAAGTCTGGAAAACCTCAAATTGTTGTTCTTGACCACGGTTTGTACGTATACGAGCGGCCCGAGTTTCGCATCCAATACACATACCTTTGGAAGTATTTGCTTTCGTACAATATCGACGGAGTAAAGCAAATATTGGAGTGCTGGGGTATGGAATACAACGGTAGTATGGGCCAAGCAATTATAGCTCGGAACTACGATCCTAATAAGAAGAAACTTGCAAAAACTGGCCAAGACACAGATTTTGAAAGCTTTGCCCATCAGAAAGATATGTCCGAATCGTTCAAAAACTTTATAAAGAGCACAGACAAGCTTCCATTAGAACTTGTTTTTGTTGGGCGGTCAGTTCGCATACTTCAAGGACTCAATTTGACCTATGGTTCACCAGTGAATAGAATCAATATTTTTGCTGGCGAAGCATACCGTGCAATTGCATCTTCTCAACAGGGTAGCGTGTTATCAAAACTGAGCTTATGGCGAATGAATCTTGTTTTCGGTTTCAGTCTCTTAGTATCTGACATAGTTTTCTACCTGCTGAGGTTACGACAGATTATTACCTATTCTCTCTTTGGAATACGTTCTAGAGGCATGGAGGATTTAATGGACCAGGATTTCGATGCCGAAGAGATGTTACGATAAGAGCAACTAGAAACTTGTGTATATGTATATATTAATGTCTATTCAAAAGAGACGCACTAGCTTCCATTAGCCATGAATCTCAAATCCCAGCCTATTTCCGGACCAAATTTAGGTAGCAATTCAGCGACAGATTGTACATCTTTATCGCCACGACCAGACAAACACAAGACAATATTTTTCTCCTTTGGCAGAGACTTCGCAAGCTCCATGGCACCCCATACTGCATGCGCAGATTCAAGAGCAGGAATGATTCCTTCTAGTTCAGAGAGGTAACGGAACCCTTGCAGGCACTGTGCATCCGTAGCAGCAACAAACTGTGCCCTTCCAGTATCTTTCCAGTAAGCCAATTGCGGTCCAACACCAGGATAGTCCAAGCCAGCGGATATAGAATGTGTGTCCATGACTTGGCCATCGTCTGTCTGCAGTAAAAATGTTCTGACACCGTGTAAAATGCCTACTTCTCCTGCGACAAGAGTAGCTGAATGTTGTTTAGTATTGGTGCCAGATCCACCAGCCTCGACACCTAGGATTTTCACGTCTTTGTCGTCCTCGAAGGCTTGAAACATTCCAACTGAATTGCTGCCTCCTCCGACACAGGCGACTACGGCATCGGGCAAGCCGCCGATCAGTTGTTTCATTTGTTCCTTAGTTTCATCACCAATGACCCTTTGGAATCTAGCAACAATAGAAGGATACGGGTGCGGTCCGATAGCTGAGCCAATGACATAATGAGTGTTAGGAAGATCAGTGATCCAGAACTTGAATGCCTCGTTTACAGCGTCTCTCAGCGTCTGTGTGCCTGACTGTACAGGGACGACTTCGGCGCCCAGTAAGCGAATTCTGAAGACGTTCAATGCCTGGCGACGCGTGTCCTCGGCGCCCATGAATATAATACACTTGAGTCCAAACTTGGCAGCAGCAGTAGCAGTAGCAACTCCATGCTGTCCAGCTCCCGTTTCAGCAATCACACGTGTCTTTCCTAAACGCTTAGCAAGCAGAACTTGTCCAATAGCGTTGTTAATTTTGTGAGAACCGGTGTGGTTTAGATCTTCACGTTTGAGCCAGATTTTAGCACCGCCCACAAATTCTGTCAGCCTGTTGGCATACGTCAGAGAAGAAGGTCTGCTCATGTAATCGTAGTAGGATCTAAACTCTTCCCAGAAAGCTGGATCGCTCATGGCACTGTTGTATGCGTCTTCTAGCTCTTTCAAGCAGTCATACAAGATTTCAGGGACAAATTGGCCGCCAAACTTACCGAATTCGTATTTTGGCAGAGGGATGCTGGCAGCGGCGACAGAGGACTGCTGTGCTGAAGTGTTGTTAGGATCAGCTTTGGAGTGCAACTTCGGTCGCATTGAAAGGATACTTCCAATAAAGTCTGCTACAGCCTTTATTAGATCCTGTTTCTGTTCGTGGGCCTCGCGAATTACGGTGATTAGCTTTGACCCGATAACTACACCGTCGGCCTGCGAGCCGATAGATGCGAAATGCTCTGGCTTGCTGACACCGAAGCCAACAGCCATAGGCGTTGAGCCGAAGTATTTTCTGACACGGTCGATCAAGCTGGGCAGTTCAGCCGAGACCTCTGTAGTGGCTCCGGTTACGCCCATGCGGGAAACAACGTAGACGAAGGAGTCAGTGATAGAGGCGAGTGTGGCCATGCGGTCATCAGTGGTTGAAGGGGCAATTAGCGGGACATAACTGAGTCCAGATTCGGTACAGTACGTTCTGAATCGGACTGCTTCTTCAGGAGGCAGATCGACGAGAATAAATCCGTCTACGCCTGCGACAGCACAGTCCTTGACGAGTTTCTCCTCGCCATATGCTAGGACGGGGTTGGCATAGCCCATGAGGACGATAGGAATGTGCACGCCGGCGTCCCTGGCTTTTCTGACCATATCAATAACGGTATGAATAGTTACACCTTGTTTAATTGCATCATTGCTGGCGTTCTGTACAGTAGGCCCGTCGGCGACAGCGTCAGAAAATGGTATACCTAATTCGATGACATCAACGCCCGAGTTCTGTAAACTGAATAGGATCGGGATAGTGCTTTCAACAGTAGGGAAACCACACGTCACAAAAGTAACTAAAGCAGGTCGTTCCTCGTCTCTTGCTTTTTGAAAGGCTTTCTTGAGATGATCCATGGCGTCAAGCTAGCTAAGAGTCACACCTGCAAAATGTGGAAGAGGCATTTCGGGAGGTCCTTGCTAAGGTTAATTTTCAAAATAGAGTTTGACATGCTTCCCTTAGTGGCCAATGAATCATCTCTACAGTGGACTATTTCTGCACCTTTTGGTTATATTTTGAGATAAATTTGCCGTTAAATTGTTTTAATATAACTATTGCTGCTATATTCACACTTTTTTGGTAGCTACAAGAACCAAAGCCGTCGTAAGTGCTGCTGTCAACTCCAGCCCAGGAACCCTAACACATGCACCACTACCGTTGACGGCCACTTTGCTATTAGTACATCGACCTTAGAAACTGCACCTACTTTTCTTCACGCTCCCTTCTTTAACCTGATTCAAGCCGAGGTCTTTCCTATCCGGTTGTATATTGTCAATACTGTTCCTGGAGATACCCTTCAAGACGTTTATCTGCAGTTCAATCGACCCTAGCGTACTCAACACTCTACTACTCTCTGCTATCGCACGCACCAGCTGCAGCTGCCCTCTCTATAGCATCACCTTCCGTCAGCGATTCCAAGTTTAACACTATGGCATACCACGCTTCTAATGGACCCCTTCCCCATGTCTCTTCCTCGAATGGCTCCGTAGGACAAGCGGGCGGCGGCCAAATGGCCCCTCCTGGACTCGAATATAGTAACGTGGCTGCGAATTCACCCTCCGAAAAGCAATCAGCACGCCCACTAGGCGTTATAGGGCAACGATCTACGTCTAACTATTCTAACGATCAAGGAAAAATTTCTAGACTCGATACCTCACACACTACGCTACCCGGACTGGCTGGCCACAGCGACTCCTCTAGACCTGCTTCCTCTGCTCCACTGGAAAATGATGCCCAAAGGTTCGGCATCCAAGGCATACTGGGTGCTGTGCGCAGAGACTCCTCTGATATAAGCATGTTGTCCTTGGGAACAGATTTGAACTCTTTCCGTATGCCGTTTAACTCTTCAGAATCATTGTCCAGATCATTTTCCACACCTTGGCCGGAATCAGAATCGCTTCGCGTCGAACCCGATTTCCGCTTACCAGAATGCTATTCTACCGGACCATTACCTGATCAACGGACAAGAATGGATGCATTTAATGATGAAACTCTGTTTTATATCTTTTACAGCATGCCACGTGACGTCCTGCAAGAAGCTGCAGCCACAGAGTTGACTAACAGACATTGGCGGTATCACAAAGAGCTCAAATTATGGCTGACTAAAGATCCTGCTTCAGAACCTATCCAGCAAAGTGCCCAAGCCGAGCGAGGTATTTATATATTCTTTGACCCGATAGCTTGGGAGAAAACGAAGAAGGAATACATTCTGTATTATGCCTCGATAGCTTGAGAGGATTCATGAATGTCTCGCTTTTTTTTCATGTTACTCTAACGCTGTGCTAATCTCCTTCCCTTATTTTATATCTCAATGATAAATACTATCATTATATCGTTATCTCATTTATCTTCATGTTAGCTTTTATTGTTTGCATGCATAGATATATGACAGACTTACGGAATAACAATGTGTAGCGTTATCAGAACTGTAGAGAAGATAGCTGTCATGACGTATATCGAACGGACAGTTTTCCGGTCCCTGTCTCTGGCACGTCGCAGCTCTTTGCCTGCCGCGCTCATATCTTCTTCAATGGTGCTTGCGTTAGTCATCAAAAAATCAACTGTCTCGCGTTGCCGGTGTAAATGTTGAGATAGCTCATTGTGCATATCTCCAATATCTTGCAACGATTTGGCCACTTTCCTCGTTTGCTCTATGGTCTGTTCAAATATTTTTGACATTTGGTCATTCTCTTCTTTCAGCTCGGTCATCATCTGAGCGCTTAACCCATCCATATCTGTTGGATCGCTGTATGTGTAGCTGTACGACTCCGCAAAAGAAGTATCAAGATCTTGGTGGTTTGGCACAGGCCGCGTGTCTATGATCTCAGTTTTCAGATTCTCCGTAACATTCCTCTCTCTTTCGAGCTGTTCCTGCAGTCTTGCTTCTTGCAGAGTGGCCTGGAAATGAGACAGCGCTTCAAGTCTCGCGTTCAAGTACATAGTAATGCCATACCGATGCTTTCTTTTTGCTTCTATAGCAGCTTTATTTTTCCTCCAACTCCGTACTCCAGCAGTAGTCTGCTTTGCCGCTTCCTCTATGTGGCGTACTCGAACAACTAGCTGCTTTAAAACTTGCCTGACGGTAAAATCAATGTCATCTTTGTCGGCATCGCTCATACCTCGCCCATCCTGGCGCAGATACGACTTCCGTGCACTCCGCAGCTTCTCTGTGAGGTTTATAATTTGCCGGTCCACTCTTCTAGCTTCAATTTCGAATGCATCAGGCTTATGTGGAATCTTTTGGGGTGTAGTTTTGGTGTACTGCTGATATGTATGCGTAAGGTCCATGGTGGTGTAAGATGGACAAACGGGGCTCCGCAGCCACCTCACTAACTAAAAAACCTTACCAAGAACCATCACCATCCAATTGGCGGATCAACTGCTAGCACCGCATGGATTTGACTACACTAATAAATAATGTGCATTATTGAGGAAGTTCATCAGGAACCTTAGTTTAGACGTTCTCCTAAAATGTCGTAAGTGCTTTCTTGCAGCAGTCGTCGTACAGTTCGTTTCGAAGGTGATATCTCTAACCTTCCAAACTTAGTAGCTTTGGCAGGTGAGTTCTCCTTGTTGTACTCTTCAGTATGTGTCTGCACTGTCTGGCTGTTCAGTTGAGCAGTTAATCTCTCATTTTCAGCCCTCAACAATGCAATTGTGCTTAATGCATCGGCAAGTTTCCTCTCTGCTTCTTGCCGCAATGCCTGCTCGTTAGTGATCTGCTTAGAAATCAAATCAAGACGACGATCCATGATCTTCTGCTCTCTTTGACGTGCTTCCGCAAACTCATAATAGTACTTGTCGATTCCTGCCTTCATGGTATTGCCGAGTTCTAATGTGACAGATTGTCTAACCCGTTCCTCTAGCTCGTTAGAATCTATTTCCTGGCAGACTGGCCTATCGCTGTGCGCTTCAGCTTTTCTATCTCTGGTCTTGGTCTTGGTCGGGCTGGCGTTGCTGGTTATCCCTGCACGAAGGGCTAATTTCTTAGGGCTTTGCTGACGCAATGGAACACACGTTCCACTGGCAGAAAGGCTGTATGTGAACATTTGGATCAGCTGGTATATATCTCCTGAAAGATCAGCAGTCATAAAAAGACAGGCTTTAGGCTGTCTATTTTCGCTGTACAAGTTGTTCAGAAGTATTTGGTTAAGCTTGCTGTTTCTGAGACTAGGAGGAGGGTTCCCACGTAACTTGCCGCTATTGGAGGATGTCGATTTGCGAATTTCCTCTAGGCAATGGCCCAGATGCATCAAACTGGAATTTATGGATCGCGATTCGACTAATCTAGAACCGCTAGCTTTAGCGGATTCTACCCTTTCCGAGCCCGCTAGATCAGCTATAGTGAGTTTTGTCAATTCGATATTATTTGAGCCAAGCAGTTTGCAGATTTCTATAGAGCATAATGCGTGAGACCTGCTGGACCCGGAATTGAGAGCTGTGCTGTGAACGGACCGCTTTTTCAGTGCCTTGGCCAGTATTTGGTTAGCCTCAGACAGATTTGCAACGTGGATTTTATTAACACCGGCCACATTCATTGTTCCGTCCATGTTAGCCTGCAACGATTTCGTCCTGCTGCTTTGATCTAGCAGATCAGTGACTGTATTGTTGTATATCTGCACGACGGACAAGTACACTCCATACCTGTAGTCATGTTCGCCAATATCTTGCAATTTGGCCGTTTCTGTTGCTGACTCTGCTTTACCTGTTTTATTCTGTTTGCACTGAAAGAGTGAGGATGTACTTAGTGTATTGAAATTGCGTTCGGCCAGGGTAGCTAGTGCGTTCTCGAGGTCATTGAAGGAAGCAGAGTTGTCGCCGATACGTTCGAAGATTTGTTCAAAGGCCAGACTAGTCAATCCGTCGTCTAAACTATCACCAAACAATGAATGAGACTTGCCAGAGTTAGTTGGTCCCATTGCGAAGAATGTGGCATCAGTTCCTTGGAAAACGGCGTCCACCATTCCTTTCAGGGTGGAGTCGTATATATCCTTGAGAGAGTGGTTGTCGTTAAATATGGCATCAAAATCAAACTTTTTATCTTGAGTGACAATCTCAATTGAGTTGCTGTTTATTTTTATATTGTCATTTGGTTCTGATGGCTTGATACGCAGAACCACCTTGATGGGCTCCATTATTCAATGTAAACAATAACAAACTGAGTTTGGTGCAGCATCGCTGTTGGGAGTTCGTACCGGGATCAGCCGTTGCACCACTTGGAAAGGCTCCCCACTTCGAGACATCACAAAGAGCGTGCCCGTGCATTACTGCATTTGGCAATCAAGATACTCTGACATAAAATGGTTGAAGACAACGCGTCGCTAAGCAAGCGAAAAAGGGAATCTGATGATACTGATGTACCTGCTAAGGTGGAGAAAGTTGAGAAGCCGACAGAGCCTGAGCTTGAGAAACCAGTTATGTCACCTAAAGATGATGACGGCAAGCCGGAGCCAGAAAAGGCCGAAAAGGACGCCGAACCGGAACAGAAAAGTTTAGAGAAACCTGGTAAAGTGAAATTCGGGTTCGGTTTTGGTTCAGCAAAAGGATTTGGCGGGTTCTCGTCAAACATTGCCAAGTCGTCTGGAAAGAGCATGTGGGCGGACGATGACAAGGCGGACTTACCTGCTAGCACCGTCACCAAATTCGGCGAACAGAAACCAGAACCTAAAAAGAACGACTCAGAATCTAAGAAGACCGATGAAAAGGATGATGACCACGCCAGCGACGAAAGTAATGCAAACATTGATCCAAAAGAGAACGACAACAACACGACTGCTAATGCGACACTCCATGAGCAAGCGACCGTAACCGGCGAAGAAGGCGAAACTACAATTACCGCTGTACGTGCAAAGCTATATTTCCTGGAGCTAGAAGGAGATAGTCCCGGCTGGAAGGAACGCGGTGTAGGCACGGTAAAGCTGAACCAACCCGACCCCGAAAAGGAAACAACATACAATGCGCGACTGGTCATGCGAGCAGACGGTATTTTGAAAGTAATATTAAACACTGCTCTTATAGACGGTGTAACAGTGCATCTAGGTTTAAAGAGTTCCGTCCAGGGAGACAAGTTTGTGCGTTTATTAACAATTGAGAATGGCAAGCCTGCACAGTATGGCCTTAAACTGAAATCAGCCGATGACGCTAAAACATTTTACGAAAAGATTAATGAGTATCTGCGAACTTGAAAGCTAATGAGCAGATAGATTGGCCTTTTTGTCCCGCAAACTCGAAAATAGGGTACTGGATCGACTTCCATGCGCTTAACTTGGTGTTTTGAGTAATCAGCTGTTTTAGTTCCGATTGCGTTAAGTTACATGACGTTATAATCAAGACTCCATCGTCAGCTAGAAGCTGCTCTACTGCTTTTGGGTATCGGGAGAGTGGTCTTTCTGAATGCACGTCCGCGGGGGCCATTAAGGCAATGGCATCCATCGTGCCTTTGTCGAGGATCACTTTCCACTTGCGATTGCGCGCCCACGAGGGATCCAGAATATCTGCTTGAATAAACTCCATATTTTCTCTATTTTCAGCTATGCTATTTGCCAATTCAACTGACTGATGTGAATAATCTACTCCTGTAAACTTATACGGTGTATCAGGCTCATTGTCTTGTAGTTCAAACAACAAGTGCCCATTGCCGGTGCCGAGATCTAGCACGTCACCCTTCAGAATATCGTTCTCTTCAATAAAATTAACAATTCTATCTACAGCACCATTCTCATCAAACCAACGCTCGCCTGTGTCTCCGCTTTCACGGAGATTGCTCAATTCTCTGTTGTAAAACTCATCCCAGTAGTCTTTCGTCCCTAGTTTCGAAGGTTCTAAATCCATGCCTGCAGAATCAAACCCCAATCACACTTTGTTACTAAATAAAGAGCTTTCAAATAGTAATAGGTCACTTCTTTTAAGAAATGAAGCAAGCGCGTGCAAAAGAAAGATTTCACGATTCAGTTCTAAGTTAGAGAGTAGGTACGACCAGTCCAAAACTCTATCGCTACAGCGAGCATATACCATCGATCTGATTTTCCACATTGACGTCGGCACTGGTTATATCAGTTTATAAGAGAAACAAATTAATAAACAAATACTGGAATATAAGTAATCAGTAATCGGGTTATAAGGCTAGTATCGCATTTCCGCTGCATGATCTGCGTGCAGCGGACTCAAGCTGACATACACTTTTGAGCGTTTCAGTAGGGTAATATTTTTTGTCAGGTAGAATGCACCCCTCCAGACTATATACGCGATCTTTCAATTCCACGCGATCTGCCTATATCGGTGGACCCAAACCCCAATGAAAACTGTAAGCTCTGCATTATGAACACTGCTGTTTGTTTGTTTGGTTGCTTGTCTGTTTGCTACTAACACAGCATTAGGAACATTCTGAATCACCCGATATTGAATACACTACTCCTCCTGAAGTGGTGACGGATAGGATAGATGAAACAGATGTAAATGGTTTAACGGCACCGGCGAAATCCGTAGTAAGAATGGCTCTATTTTTAAGCAATAGCAATCTTGTTATCTCGCAGTCATCTCTCTCTGAGTCATACGAGGGTTTCAGAGGAAAATTTCCTAGTATACTGGAACGAGCTCAAACTATGCTCTCTGATAAGTTTGGCATGGAGTTGGTAGAGATAGAGCCGAAACGAGTATCACGCATTAAAGCGAAAAAGCAGTTAGAAAAAGGCACGAAACCAGCCGCCAAAGAATACGTTCTTGTTTCAAAACTGTCTCAACCCTACAAAGATGCTATTTTCTACGCGGAGAACATGCCTTCCATAAAGGGAGCAGTGTCTGAAAACGACAAGATACCAACTATTGAAATTGCAATATGTGTAACGCTAATAGCATTAAGCGGAGGAATGATGACGGATAATGGTTTAAGAAATTCGCTCGATACTGTAGGAGTGTCAGGGATCACAGACGTGATCGCGCGATGTCTAAGGAAACGGTACATTGAACCCGAAATACCAGAAGGAGCAGCAGCCTCTTCGAGTGATGATAACAAGACTTACATTATTGGTGCAAAGGCGAGAGCCGTATTTGATATTCCCGGACTGTGTAATTTTGTTACCAATTTGTTGGTAAGCTCCTCTAAACGGTCTCGCGACTATGATGATCTGGACACCGTCGATGGACTCGGGATATCTAAACGTGCTAAGCTTCATAATTCCATTGTTTTAGCGACAAATGACAGTCTCGTTGGATCTACATCCAACACCGATGAAACCAGCAACGAAAACACAGCTGATTCTGCCCAGCAGTAGTCTCGAAACTGGATAGGGGCCGGCTCCCTATACCTCGGTTTGGAATTCATAAAGTGATCGAAAACCTGGAATGAGACCTTAACCGTTCTAGTTGTTGTCAAATCTAATGATTGCAGCAAAGTATACGCGAACACCTGTAAGTAGCTTATACTCGATGTTTAACCATACACTCGATCATTTGCGCTGTTTCTCTCGCGTTGACTGAGCAATTGCCTATAAATGAAGCGCGGAGGTCAGAACTGGATCTGTTTTTGCCTGAGAATATACAGCGCAAGATTGAAGAGTCAACGTACTTCCTCATGAACGCGTCAAGGCCGTTCAGAGCAGCAGATCGCACGCCACAAAAAAGGACTTTTGGGCTCTTTCTTCAATGATAAGACAAAAGAGAGAAAAAGAATTGAATTGGTTCAAATAATAAGCAAGTTTGAGAGCTACTGTGAAGAAGAACTTTAGAAAGCAACAATTGGCTACTCTTGGGACTCCCTATACGTTTATATGAATTACAAGATTACAACTTCGACGGGCTGCACACAGTCTTCTTGAATGGTTCGTGTCAAAACAAATGTATCACCCTCTCAGAACTTTTGTTTATCTCATGCCTTCTACAAAAATCATCCAAAGAAATAAGGAGCTCTATATATAATCTATGTCCTAAAATGACGTCCTTTTAAAGTTCATAACTTGAACGCTAAATTACGTGAAAAACGTTACACGCGTTTATATTAAGGTTTTATGATTGTTTACGTGCAACGGCTTGCTCGTTCATCTATAGTAAATGCTGCGAAACGGTCGCTTGAAGCATTCGCTTCGAGTCAGTAAGAATTCTCCTCTCTAGAGGCATACATAGTCTGAAATTTAACTCTAGGGCTACGTCAGCTATTGCAGTATTACGTAAAAGACAGTTTAGCCTATGTTTGCAAAGATTGATGCAGTCATTCATTTACCTGAAGAAGTAGAGCAATACCCCGCGATAGTGAGGGGGCACTAACGTACCTTGTAGAAAAAGAATTAAAACAATTTCAACAAAATGAAACATGTATTAATGTTTTCTTACGCACGTAGCAAACCTATTATCAGTGATTGTAGGTTGAATTCCAGCGCAGCGTTAGAAAACTTAAGGCACATGTGGTTCTGTGTTAAACAAGCGGCGGAACCGCAGTGCTGGAAGAAGAAAAAAAAGATACAAGCATATTCAAAAACGCACAGCTTGGTTATCTGATAAATGTGCGATTTCAAGTCGAGTTGAAGACTGCAGAAAAAGGAAAGTTGTGAAGTAAGTGTCGTTGGCAGGTGAGATTTTGATAGTCATGTTTCGTTATCGGAATTCTGCACGTAAGAGTGCCCTTTTCTTTTGCAAATGAATTAATATGCGGAGTAGTTCATTGAGTAGTTAGAAAGCGGTATGTCTGTAGGAGTTCTCGGGGGAGTGAAAAAATGAGCAGAATATGACTTTTCAGAGTTTGGTGGAGGAATTGCGTCATTCATTGCATCGTCCGATGAAGAAAAGAATTCTTGAGGATCAAACACAGACAAAACATCAGAAGGTGTGTTAGAACCAGTTGAAGATAGGGCAGGAGGTGGAGTAGAGGGAGCTTCCAAGCGAGCTGCTATAACTGCTTGCTGGCGCGCAACGAATTCCGAAACGAGGTAAGCAATTTCGTGAGTAGCTTGAGAGGAGTATTTCTTGGCCAAAGTTCGTGAGGGAGACTGTATATAGTCGCAGATGAGCATTACGCAGTTGACTTCATCCTTCGTTAGTGATTCGTGCATACCAAGGTTAATATGGCCAAGAATGTGGAGTGCAAGCAAATGGGCACTTGACGCGATAACAGAAGAAGTATAAGTAAGGAACGGACGTGAAAAAAGAGTTATTTCGCAGAAATAACGAGCCATATTTTCAACTAAGGGATTATAGTTGCGACCGCGCAAAACTTGGAGGTAGCACTCGCATGTGGGCTGCCCGACGACCCAGTCAAGAGTAGTCAGGACGTGCCCTTCCATTTGGACGAACATAGATTCTTCGTAAGCATGGCAGCACATTTGCTTGAGCTCCTGAACACTTGGAACGCGTTCTTTTTTGTCTTCGTATTTAGCAGCAATCCATATGGCTACGCAGCCGACGAGCTGATAATGTTTTTTATAAACCACTCGTTTTGAGCAGTATCGGTCGATGAGAGAGATTGCCAAGAACAGTGTTTTTGGCTTCAAACGAAGAGATAAATGTAACTCAATAAGGAAATCGATTAAATAGGGGCGCATATGCCACTCGATTTCAGGTTGGAGGTCCATAAGTTGAGAATCAGGTCGGCAGAATTTTTCAAGGTCTTTCATGTGAAGTAGAATGTCATCTTGATACTCGTCTTCGACTGTCTTGGAAATATCTTGTTCAATGAGGATAAGCCTTTGAGACACAGGGCGATGGCGTATATAAGATGCTGCGTCAATTATCTTGTGTGGTTGTTGGTGCGACTGATTCAAGGACATAATGAAGATAGCTGGCTAAGAAAGAAAAGTTGGAAATACGAAAAAAAAAACACGCTCTGTTATCCAAATTGCAAATTGATTGAATAGCACAACTTGAAAGATCTCTGTAGACTCAAAAAAATGCGTTAGGCCAAAGAAGGGAATGAGAATAACAGAATCGAAGGAATTTGGTATGTGAGGGAGAGAATGTACTGCTTCTTTGCTGTTGAGGGTATCAGAGAAGAAATGAATGAATAATTGTTGTAAGTGTGAAATTCAACAAAAGTAAGAAAACGAAAAGGAAGAAAGAGAAGATGGTGCTTTAGAAGAATTCAAGTTGTTTTAATAAGAGCAAAAAATGGAATGGGCAGGGGGTCACCTCCTTTCCCCTTGTGAGGAATGTAATCTTAGTTTATAGGGGGTGCCGAAAAAGTATTGGGATTACCAAAAATGGAATATCAAGAACTTATTTACTTTTGGCGCTGCTTTATTCTGTACGTTTCAAATCCGTCTTAATTATTATAAGTAGTGAACTGAATGAGCAGAATATAATATGTTCAGATGAATAGTAAAAGAAGCTATTGTGGAAGCTTGAGAAATGTACAGAGGGCATTATTCTTATATACGTAATTCTTAAGGGTCACACGCGACAATTGTTTCCTAAATAAATAAAGTTGAATAAGGTTTCACATACCAGAAGCTATTGCTTATTATACATATTTGAACAACTCCTAATCCGTATTGACTATGTAAGGGGTGGAGCAAGAGCAAAATATACTCTAACGGTTTAAGAGAGTTGCTAAGTTTATTTCTTTTCTCTCATTACATGTCACTAAGCTCTTTAACAGCTAGTAATCTTCAGGGGCCGCCATGGAATTTGAAGTGGGATAGTCAGTGCCAGCGATAGCCCTTAAGTGATGTCTCGACGCCTATTGATTCACACTTTAGCGCGCAATCTCTGCGTAGTAGCTCTTATACTGCATGCGACACCGGTCCATAGTTTTACGTAACAGTTAATGGTACGCTTTGATCTGATCTAAATGATTTAATCGTAACCCCGTATATTTGTTTATGAATTATCTTTTACACCACTCAGATATTTGATCAAGAACGTGAAAACGCGTCAATAAAACTTTAATTCACGGTAACGTTCTAGGAGAACTTTAACAAAGTCAACTTCTCACATCAAGTAACTTATTCGTACTGCATGCTGCTTATTTCACCCTCTTGCGTGCAAACCAATCTAAATTATTCGTTTAACTCCAATTCTTAGCGTTCCCAGATATTTTAACTCCTTCATGAATAAAGGATGCCTAGCTTTTCATTTAGGCAATACTCTAAGTCGTCTAGAGTACTTAGAGTTTATAATACTTAATGCCGTTACAAATGTATTAATTACACATGTGTGCATTCTACAGGGCTAAATATAGCACAAAGAAAAAATAGACCGACCTAAAGGCCGCTTTAATTGCACTCCCGTGCAATTCACAACTGCTAGACCAGTCTAAGTAAGCCAATAATATACATAAAAAATGTATGGTAAAATAAATAAACACCCCACGGGGGTCTCGAACCCCCAACCTTGAGATTAAGAGTCTCACGCTCTGCCAATTGAGCTAGCAGGGTAGATTACACCTAAGTTCCCTGCTTTGTTCAATTTAGCATTGTATTAGCGAATTCACAAAAAAAGATCAGATACTGGGGAAGGAGCCACCAATCTCTACAATGGAAACAAGCAATTTCTGATCTCCGAAACGCAGTCAATCATTTCCTGCGGTTTGCTATTTCAGGAATACATCTAATATCTGCGAATTTTGACTGGTTTCAAGAGTTTTGGCTGTCTTATGGTAATTTTTGGTCGATTCGGCTTAGGAATGGGTATAACGTAATCAAGCTTAATGGTAGAGGAGCGTGATCGGAGCGTGATCTAAATAGGTGATTCATAATTCGGCCTACTGTCATGGCAAATTCATATTCTAGAAACTATCCCCAAATGACTATCAATGTCAACGAGGGGCGAGACTACGCACATGAGGGCCAAGGAAGTGTCCCGTTAATGATGTAATAAAAATAGTGGTAACGCTATCAGCAGCACGGATGAACTCAACGTTAAGGGCATCATGCATGTGAGAATAGGGCAAGCAGGAAATCAGAGCGGACCTGTCTCAATGTCAATTTAGGATCAACTTCCGTAATGTCGGGAATAATCTCGGAAACAATAGCCTTGCTGCTCATATAGAGATGAGGTTCAGCTTCTCCGTTAATGAAATCATACAATCGGAAAAAGCATAAATTACTTCGAAACTGTGATTCCAGCGATATATTGGGGTTCAACAGTGTCAGTGAAAACATGCTTCTGTTTCTTGGATTGTCATTGAACAAAAACAATAGCATGAAAGACGACACCACCATTGATTGGATGCGCGTTTCTTATGCAACTGGTAAAACCAAGAGAGACGTCCACAAAACCATTTACCCGAAGTGTAGATGGATTATACTTGTAGAAAATTTCTTACTCTTCAGTAGGGATCTTAGTAGATATTGAGCAGATTCCCAATGAGCTGTATCAGGCCTATGGCTCAATTGAGCAAGATGAGAAACAGTAAAAGCGATATCAGGGTGTGAAGCTCAGGTAATATAAAGCAGAGCACCGATCAGCGGGTCACAGCGATAATCGCCCGCATTCTCAGCGTCAGTCTCAAAATCTTTTGCAGGACAATGCTCATAACCAGAAGGATTCGCAGGTAAATATTGAACGGCAAGGCAAATTACTCCGATCATGTGACTGAGGATTAGTACTTTGTATGTGTAACAGGGTTGAAAAATGCTAGGTAATCCACGCACAGCTAGGTTCATATGAGAGAATTACCTGTATGGGTATGAGCAATATGTCATCCATATAGTAAGATATCCTGCACCAACACGAAGACAAGTTTGCCTATTAGTTATATACGGTGTGTAGAGATCATCGAGTGTAACTTATAGACCCATATTGTTCGCATTCGATGTTAGATGTGAACCTCAAATGTAACTCTAACCATCGATGAACGTAAGGTTGGTGAGGGTGGTGCTACATGTCTTCGAATAAAAGCTACTCCTCTCTTCAACCTAGTTCAAATAACGGAGTCTTTACAATTCAGGATAATTCTGTTTCGCTATCAGTATATATATCGAGACTGCGTACACTTTTACGCTTCACTGCAGTCCGGTAGATTTCTTCCTAGCGGTCTGCTTCTGAACTGAAAGGCTAACTAACCCGCACACTACTTCACTTAATCTCCTCAATACCCTAACCCTTTTCTAAATGATGTAAAAAATCCGTCCTCGAAAACCATTACACCTCTTAACGTCCATCCATATCGACGCACGCACATCAAGAAGAGCAAATATGTCAGCAATCTCGTCTTTATTTGGCAAACAACCTAAAGACGACGAACAGACTGTTCTAAAACAGCAACTGCAAGAAAAAATCAAGCAAGAATTTGCTGTCGCTAACATTTCGGAGCTTGTAAACCGCCTAACCGAGAACTGTTTCAATAATTGCATAACTACTCCTACTGGTTCACTCGATACTAACGATCAAAACTGTATCTCTCAGTGTGCAACTAAATACACTCAAGCATGGAACATAATATCAAAAACTTATATCCAGCTTGCTAGACATTGATTCCGATATGCTAATGTATAATAGAAACTTATTTCAAATCTTACTCGAGATCAACTTAGCCTTTCACAATACACCTCCAACGACTTTCCCACCCCACACCAATCTTATGGCTCCTAAATGTACCATCCAGTCTACTTGGTTAGACGTTATCCATGATGTAGAATCCAATAAAACAGCGAATGATAAATTCTTCGTTTCCTGCTTGAATGGCGCAAAGTCGGTGCATGGCTACATTGATGTATTTAAGGATAGCAACAACCAGCTGATTATGAATGCTCTCGATGAAATATCAATAACTAGAACATCTCCTCTCTCTCTTGAAGTCACGTGCGATTCACTTTCTATAAACAAGATGCCTCTCAGAACTCCATCAAAGTTACTGCTTCCTTTCTCTCGTGATCTTATTACTTTCGACGTCAACCTGAACCAATCACTATACGTGGTTGGCTCAATCGAAGGTGACCTAACAGTTCACCCTGTTAATAAAGGCTCAATATTTCCTAGATCTTTAAAAGGACATTTAGGCCCTGTCACGAGCTCTAAGTTCTTTCCTTCTGGTGAAGTCATCCTCTCGTCTTCTACCGATATGACTTTAAAAATATGGAGCGCCATTGACGGCTCTAATCCTAGAACATTCTCTACGAAATCTCCTATAAGTGACACATCAATAATTGGCAGAGGCAGGAATATACTAGCCGGACTAAAAAATGGATCCATCCAAATGTGGGAGACAGGTTCCTCGTCTTTAGTACGCTCCTTTAGTAGCTCCTTATCTGCAGCTGATTCTGTCACAACTCTCGCGTTGGCTTCTGGTTTCCGTTCAGAGGCTAGCGGCTCTGATTACGATTTCGAAAATGAAGACAAGCTCATCTTAGCCGGCTTCCATAGCGGCACGGTTTCTGCTTATGATCCTAGAGACCCTTCGCAGCAATGCTTTAATATACAGGCCAATGCCTCAATAAGATCACTGGCAACTAATGATTCAGTATTGGCTTATAGTACAAATTTGAGTCCGACTTTGTATATACATGACATCCGGAGCCCCGAAATCCCTGTGCAGGAAATTCAATATGGAGATATATCCACAATTGCTTTCTCTGGGGATGTGGTGGCGATCGCTGGATCAGAAGGAATTCCAATCTCTTTCTCGTTGAAATCTCCTGATACGATCACGTCATACTCAGGGTATGATTCAGATCCGGTGATGCAAGTCAAGTTTTCAGCGGACTCTAAGAAGTTATACGCCTCTTGCAGAACAGCTGGATTACATGTATACCAGGTATAAGGATGACAGGGCAATATCAAACCTTGAGTCTCTTGACTCCTGTTTGGCCGTCCTCCTCACGGAGATGGTGTGGGTTTTTCCTCTCTTCTGCCCGTTTGTTCCAAGCTTCTCGTATAGATTTTTCCGCTGCTAGCAAATCCTCCTGAGTGACATTATCTTGAATGCTTTCAAAAGTGCTCTTAGCAATGTCAATGAAGTTTGGTTTAGTTTTATCATCGCGGAACCTCAAAAATCTCCACTGGCCGAGTGCTGCTTCCCAATAGCACTCGACCACGCGTCTATTTAAAGGCTCTTTAAGAGATTTGAGTTCTTCCCATTCTTGATCCGATAGCTGCATTTCGCCAAAAACTTCATATTGTTTTTCGCTTGACGATGTCCATACGGATAATGTGCATGCTGGCTTGGAATCATAGTCCGTGTATTGAGCGGTAGTTTCAGAATCGACATATATCGGGAAAGTTATAGTCAACAAGAAATCAATTGAGTTTTCTTTCTCAGGTTTCCATTTAAGGATTTTTGGATCTGTGCCGAACTGATATGGAGTCTCACGGCATGTGAATATCAGGCCATCGGTTTCATGGCGCAGAGTAGGCATGACGATATTAAACATTTTCTCCAACGAGTACGCCGGCGACATATGTTTCATTTCAACCTTGAAAGGGAATTGTGCAGTGTCTTCTGGGAATTTATCGCACAACGTTCGGAAAGGTTCATAGATGAAATTCTGCAAGTAGCCTAGGCGAGAGTCAAGGGTTCTATTGCACAGATTCTTGCTCTGACATACTAAGCAGTCGAACATTAGAAACACGGTATCTCTAGTACCATCAGGTTTTCGATCATATACCAATTCACCGTCTATTAGGGTATTTATATGTGAGTCGTTGAAATTTGTAGTGGATGCTGGGAAATGAATGGCATTTTGGAGTCCATAGTAATCATTAGAACGGGTAATGAGGTATATGACTTCAGATCCTTCGATCTGCGTAATAAACAGAAGCAAACGCACTCCATTGGTCTTCTCGCATACGTAATAATCGTATGAACACAGTTCATCTTTAATATGGTGGCTAGCGAAAGATACCGGTTGTGCACCAGGAAAATCGTAAGATCTTCGGTCAAGAAGTTGTGCAATACTTCTTTTTACCGGGCCCACAGTATCGCTGGACATTAGCAATCCGGGAATAGTATCTGGAATAGACATGTTGGTTCAAAATAATCTGTTCTTTCTTTGAATTTATTATTAACACGATTGTTTTTGTATGCCTAAAACCAAGGTGGTAGTGCCGAAGCAGGCTCAGTTCCTGCGCTGGAGGTGGTAAACAGGCCAAAGTGCGGCTTGACCTTTAAAGTCCCAGCCTTCGAGAACATCCATCTATCGGACAATTGAAACTACTCTTTACGAATAATGGATAACGTACCTAAGTATGTCATATTAACCTTAAGATTTAATTTCGATCTGGTTTGCTAACTGTCAATAGAAATGTGGTACAAAAACTGGTCTTCTTTACTGCCGCAATTCTGTTTGCTCCTTTGGGAGCCTACATGTTTGTACTCAAAGTATCAGGAAGCAGTGTATTTGCAGGAATGTGGGCCGCTATAGTTGTAAATATTGTCCTTGTTGCTTATGTAATAATGGCATTCAGGGAACCTGCACCAGCTGCTGTCGAATCAAAAAAGAACGATTAAACCTCCTCAAAATCTCGCCCCCCGAATGTTCTCTATTTTATGTGAGGTGAATTCTACTTCATTCTTCTATCCTTTCCCTCCCAGCACTCATCGTCAATCTCAGTAAATACAAAAAGAAAACCCAACAAAAAATAGCCCCTTTAAAATCGCCTTTTTTACTTCAATGTCTGTTCTAGATTCACATACTATAGTAAACGGTTTAGCCGTATATTTCTCTCCCCCTGCTTCCTCTGATGATCCTTTGTTTGTCTTCATACACGGAGCTGGTTCTACCGTCCACACGTTCGAACCTCTCTTAAGAAAGTTCGACACCTTGTCGACTGCAGGCCTCCTTCTTTATGATCTCAGAGGGCACGGTCAATCTGAAGAATTCTCTACGTCCATTGATCTCTCTATTCCGTCTCTTGCCGCAGATTTCCACACGGTATTAGATTCCGTATCAAAAGAATACACTGGTACTCTGATCTTAGTTGGTCATTCCCTAGGTGGTGCAATTGCCATCAATGTCGTAAACGACCTTTTGCCTTCTGTTCTCGGTATAATTGTAATTGATGCAATTGAAGTTCCTTCAGAACTTGCACATATTGCCATGACTAAGTATCTGTCAACACGTCCTACAAGATTCGATTCTCTTGAAGAGGCAATCAAATGGCATATCCGATCCGGTCTTCTTCACAACCGCTCATCGGCTGAAATGTCCGTACCTTCACTTTTGAATCAATTGCCGTCTGGCGGATATGTATGGCGTACCCCTATTCAACTCACTGAAAAATACTGGCCTCAATGGTTCAACGATCTTTCCAATAAGTTCTTGTCCGCTCGCACAGGCAAGATGCTAGTTGTGTCCTCAATGGCTAAACTCGACAAAACTCTCATAATCGGTCAAATGCAAGGTAAATATCAGCTGGTAAGTTTACCTCATGCCGGTCATTTTTTGCACGAAGATGTACCAGACAAATTTGTCTCCTTGTTGACAGAATTTTATAACCGAAACAAACGTCTTGTCTTGCCTGTGAAAAAATAATTTGTGTTCATGATCTAAATGCAGATTACCAAGCAAGATAGGCATAAAAAGCCAGCGCATATTTGGTTTTTTTTCTCTAGCAGAAATTAGTTTCTTTCTGAATTCCTTATTCTTCATCAGAAGATATCACAATGCTCGTGTTCGGCATTTTATCTAGCGTTGATGCCAACACGAAACCATGATTCTTCATTGCATTTTCTTTGTCCTTTTCATCTTCAGCACCTTTTTCACTCTTTCTGCGTTTATTATCTCGCTTATCCGCTTGCAACTTGGCGTGTATTCGTTTATTTCTGGTCTCTTCCACTTCCTCATAATTCTCTTCAGGAATATAAATATGCTGGACTTTGATTTCCGGAGTGATGTCAATTGGTATTATTCTTGACGCTTGTGAGTATTTAAAATTGTTCCCTTGAGCGATTTGCTTTTGAATCCAGGTATAATTGTCTTGCGATTTTTTCCATTTTTGCACTTCTTTGTCCGTTAGGAGCATCACTATATTACCAGCTTGCTTGCGTCCGGTTCGGCCCAACCTTTGCAGTGTTCGAATTGGACTTGCATCTGTATCGTAGCATATGATCATGTCTACTTCTCCTATATCAAGACCCTCTTCTCCAACAGATGTGGCGACCAACGTGTTGTATACACCATCTTTGAACTCTTTAATGACTTCATTTTGCCTCTTTTGCGTCATTCCACCTCCGCCGGAATCAACACCCGCTAGGTCCTTGACCACTTTTTGTCCAATAAATACGTGAGGTTTTGCAAGCTTGCTTTTGTTCTGTAACACCTTTACGATTTCATTGGCGGATGTTCTGAACGAGCTAAATATTATAATGCGACTATGGGCATTCATAGCAAAGAACTCGTCCACTTTTTGCACTAAGGCGACTAACTTTTTATGTCCGAACATTTTGTTTTCTTTTATGAACGTTTCAGCTTTGTGGAAAGCATCCTGAACTGCCTCGTTCTTATAAACTGCCTTTTCACCCTGGTTCAAATTTGTGTTCTTCAAGCTGTCGAATAGGTTTTTCAGATATGCGTAGAAAGGCCCAATACCGTGAAATGTGATCAATGTTTGAGCATATGCAATTTTATTAAGTGCCATAAAAAGCTGCCTTTGTCTGTTAAATTCCGGGCCTTTTCTTGCAGTTGCATAGAACTTTTTACTGCTTTGCCGGAGTGTATATGCTGACAGTGACTTCACATCACCCGTGAACAGGCCATTTTGTCTCAAATCACTCAGTCCGTAATTAAGTCCTGCGTCAAATAAAGCAGATATATTTTCGTATTCAGGGATCGGTGGAATTTCAGAGTCGACTTTTACTTCCTCGATATCTTTTCGGTGTACGTAGCGAGCAATATCGATATTAGTTTCCGTTCGCATGTCTATAGCGCTAATATTCAGGTTGTCAATAACGGTCTGGACCGACTCTATTGTCGATCCAGGCGTTGCAGTTAACGCCATTATTCTCACACTGGGGTTAACCTCCAAGATCTGCCGTACTGCTTTCGTAGCAGCATGCCCTCCGGTTGCATGATGAGCTTCATCAACAATCACGCAGACAAATGATTTAGGGTCTATGATTCCACGCTTGATATCGTTTTCCAGAATATGTGGTGTCATAAAAAGAACTCTCACTGATTTATACAATTCTTCTCTGAAAGTAACTGACTTCGTACCGCCGATCAGCACACCGGTATCTTTCCTGGGCAAGCCTACGATCCGGTAACAGGCTTCAGCCTGTTGCAAGACCAAGGGACGTGTGGGCGCCAGGAATACAATCTTTGTGTCTTCTGTCCATCGGTACCAGTTTAGCATCATAACACTAGCAATAAACGTCTTGCCCAATCCGGTCGGTAACGCGCATAATAGGTTGTGAAATATAGACTTTTTGATGATCGAATATTGGTAACTCCTTTGCGGCATATTGTCCGGGTATATTAGTGTCTTGCACGCCTCACGGTTTATTTTATGATGCGTTAATGTTGTATCCGGTTCTCGAGAGCTTTGCGAAGATCCAAAACTACCAAAGGTCAATTGAATAGACCGGTTGGTCGAGTTACTGCTAGGTCGCGAACCTACGAGTTTCTGAGAATGTACCTCGCTTCTAGGAGTAGACGTGAACACTTGCTCATTTCGTTCTTTTTTCGTGCCATCTGCAAGTCCAATGATATCATTGTATGAAATATCCCCTAGGTCGTCCAGATCATCAAAATCATCGGACATTGTTCTTGTCGACAGTTAAGATTTAGTATATCTGACATAAAGTATGAATACTACAACACAAAAAGCAATGAAATTGATTAGATCAGATAAGATAAGATCAGCAAATCGCTATCGTGCCTACGTGAAATAAATAAACACACAAAATTTTGATACAAAAAAGGAGGGAAATGTGGCGATATAATTGCTTAAGTTGCAACGCAATCGCGGCGCGATTACAGTATGCAACGGGTTGCAAAGTTTTTAGTTAATTTTCCAGCGCTTTCCTGTTTTAGTTACACTTTTGTCTCTCTCAGGTTCATGAACTCTAGTGATAAGTAGGATCACTGGAATCAGGATATGATGATCTCTGGTTTTCCGTAAAAGTAGGCAGATCAGATCCAGGTGGCCCAGATAATGGTTGTTGCATGTTGTTTCCCGTGTACTCACGATCAGGACCTGGGTATGGTCTACCACCACGATTATCAAAGGGTCGAGGTCCTCTTCCCCCACCTCGACCTCTATTAGGGCGGAAGTTGCCGCGGCCTCCTCCACCGCGTCCCATGTACGAATCACGACCATAATTCCTAATAGGTCCACCAGGTCGACGTTGGCCATATCCATCGTCCCGGCCACCACCATTGATTGGTGGCGGCGGATCGCGTGGATCATATCGAGAACGTGGGCGTTGCATTCGTCCCTGACTATCGTAGTCACGGTAAGGGTAAGGCTGGTAAGAACCATAGGAGCCATAAGAGCCGTAATGGCCACCGCGACCATCTCTTCGTCGGAAGTTACTGGGTTTCTTTTTCTTGGGATTAGCTTTTTGCACAATAAGTGTTTGACCATCGATTGTTTTGCCGTTCATTTCGGAGGCAGCGATCTCCACGATATCTTCCTCATCGAAGGCAACAAATCCATATCCCTTACTAGCTCCGGTACCACGAGATGTGATGATTTCGCATCTAGTCAATATTCCGTATGGTTCAAACCATTCTCGTAATTTGTCTGAGTCGATGGTATTATCAAGTCCAGAAATGTGAAGTGTTCGCTTAACTTCGGCTTCTTTAGCAGCATCATCTTCCTCGTTTATTTGAGCCGATCCTGTTCGATCTTCTCCCATAGAGACATCATTAGTAGTATTGCTGTTCTCAAATGCAACATAATCGGGGCCAGAAGAATGGTCCCCTCTTTCAGCATCGCCCTTCTGTTGTGTGGGCCCAGAAAGGTCTTGAGGGCGATCGTTATCTGTTTGTATCTCCAACGACGGTTCATCAGGCTGCTCCTGTACGTCTCCTGATTCAACAGGGGCATTTTCTACTTCCGATTGCTCGTGATTTGCAGATTGTTCTTCAGTTTGCTCTTCAACCTGCTCTTTTTGGTCAATGTGTTCCTCTTCGGGCACGATTTCAACGCCGGGTTCACCGCCCTCTTCAGCGACCTCAGAAGGTACCTCTTCTACCACTTGTGTGGCGGCATTGGGTTCCGAATTCTCGCTTGCAGCTGACTCACGTCTATTGGGCCTTCGTCTAGGAGGCATGGTGGCTGATTAGTGGTAATCACTTTCTTGAAGAAATCTTTACGGAAGGGGTAAACTTTTGTGCTGAGCGAAATGGTAACTAAATTCTAGCAAGGTTGCTATGCGAACCGCCTGTACCGAAAAACGAGACCTGCGCCAGCTTTAGTCTATGGCTCTCTTATAGAAAAGGCTAGTTCACATAACTTATTGCATTTGTCAGATAGTATTTGTTCATGTCGCTGTGTTTAATCGGGCGAAAATGACAGTCCGCTTTAACGAGCCTCGTGTGGAGATCGGACCTTGGATGACGTACACTAGATAATAAGGTTTTCCCCTTTTGATTTTCTTCCCCACGAAACTCAGGTGTCTTTGAGAAAGTACGAAATGACGTATGACGAGTCCAGTCTAGCCTCGGAGTTCGAATCTCTTGATCTGAGAGATCCGGGTGAACTGGACAAGGAGAAACTGATTGCTTTGAAGATTAGAAGTCGGAACCATTTGGCAGCCCAGTCAATAGACACTGCGACTCTATCAAGCTTTATCGCATCAACTATCGACTCCAACGACGATGTTTTATATGAGGTTATTAGCATATGTGTCAATATTGTTATTCATAATTCTTCTTGTGCGAAAGAATGGCAGGACTGGGAGGT
Organism: Tortispora caseinolytica NRRL Y-17796; assembly: GCA_001661475.1. NCBI lineage: Eukaryota > Fungi > Ascomycota > Trigonopsidomycetes > Trigonopsidales > Trigonopsidaceae > Tortispora > Tortispora caseinolytica. The sequence continues at coordinate 1,539,260 of KV453842.1, forward strand.
ATTTGGCAGATTAGTAAATGTGTACAGCGGAAAAGATGCTAGATTCGATCTTGTCACAGCAAGACTCTTGCTTCATTTAGCATATAATATTCCGTCCCTCCCTGACCATTTAGTGGACCAAATGTGCATCGCTATTGCTCAGAAGTTCTCTTTATGGTCTAAAGAAGTCACTAGATTTGTATCTCAGTCAACAAAGAACAACATAATTGAAAGTTGTAAACTAGTTGTTGCTCTTGGCCATAAATACTGCCGCGATACCGAGATTTGGATTGAGCTGTCTCAGTCGATAGTCACAACGCTTCTTCAAGTATCAGATACAGAACTTCTTGATTCATGTGTCAACCAGATTATATTGACCTTCTGCTACTTACCCCTGGCACCCGCTGTATTCATTCCCTCGAAGGAACCTACAGCTGTGGTTGAGAGGCTGCTTCACCAACTAGAACGTATAGTTGCGCTAGCGTACACTACGAACTGCGACATAACAGACCTCGCCGATTCAACTGTTTCTGTTGTATTCACAACAGTTGCAAAGTTATACGAATTAAGTTCCTCGATACCTTTTCGCAAATATATCACTGTTCGCCTAGCTCCGCCGACAAAACCGATTCAGCGCACATCATACCCTTTATCTGTCCTTTTAATGATTTGCTTAAAACAGCATTTGTTCTCGCAAAATGCGGAAATAACCTATTTGGATTCTTTGTATCGTATATTTGACTGCGATACTTCTAAACTAATTACACATATTGGTTTAGGTCTTTCTGCCGGATATTTAGTCAATTCTGGAATCGGAATGCCGTCAGATCCTTATCTTAACTCCATTGTTGATCCACCTGCATTACCCGCGAATATGGCAATTCAGTAGCACACTTCAATTTTTTGCTCTTGCAGTTTAATGATCAATCCTGTTTATTATACGCCTTTTTGGATTGAAAATGTTTCGCAATAAACGCGGTCTCGAAGCGAAACCCCACTTCAGGCACAAGAAATAAACTTTATCCCAGTCAGAAACCGACCATCATTTTAGTAACATTATTCATCAGCAATTAACTGCTTATTGTATATGATCTGTTTATATTTAAATGTCAATTGTCCCGTATTCTAGTCGCGATAATTGGCGTGTTATCTTAAGGCGCCCAGAAACAGGTGATCTGGTAGTATACGATGATCATAGTGGAGATATTACTCATTTCAAACTGCGGGACCTAAATGCAGATTATCGGCCAGGAGCAAATATTTGCCCTCTGTGTGGCCATGTTAACCATTCTGAATATTCCACTGCTGTAGACGATTCTAGTGATTCATCTGACGATGCTTCAACTCCTTTGTTCCATTCAGACTATTTCCGTCTACTTCAAGATTCCTCCTTCGCCTCTTCGACGAGATCTCATATATCTAATGATGCCTTCACTCCAGGTTACTTTGAGAGGTTCTTTAAAATAATGGGTGAGCTGGGTAGAGGAAGTCGTGGTGCCGTATATCTGGTTGAACATTTGCTCGATGGCGTCTCATTAGGCGAATTTGCCTGCAAGAGAATTCCGGTCGGTAATGATCACCAGTGGCTCCAAAAGGTTCTAAGAGAAGTCCAGCTACTTCAAGTCTTTGACTCCAACATTGTCCATTACAACCATGTCTGGCTTGAAGAAGCCCAAATTAATAATTTCGGACCAAGGGTCGCCTGTGTCTTTATACTACAAGAATACTGCAATGCCGGTACTTTGGAAGACTACGTCTTACAGCATTCAAATTTACCAATACCTCTAATACTATCGTATGCCCGCGATATTACATCTGGAATTAACTCCTTGCATGCTAACAAAATAATTCACTGTGATTTGAAACCTTCTAACTGTCTATTGCGCTTAAAACCTGGTGAAGTCATTCCTCAGGCTTTGGTCTCAGATTTCGGTGAAGGACTGCTTTTTGGACAGAAAAGAACCTCAACAGGCGCAACGGGGACACTTGCATACTTGGCCCCAGAGCTTTTGAAGGAAGATGTCCGCACTGGCTCTCTAAACCAATTCAGTTATGCCAGCGACGTTTACGCTCTTGGGCTTATTTGCTACTATCTGTGCTTTAAATCGCTGCCTTATTCTGAAGACGAAGACACCAATTTTGAAGGCCTCAGAAATGAGATTTTGACTATTGAACGTATCTCAATTGACCGAGATGCTCGTCCTGATGTACCAGCTCAATTCCTTGATATTATTGAAGAAATGCTCGCAATAGATGCAGATATTAGACCTACTGCTGAAACTGTGCTACAGAGAATAGAAGCCCTTCTTCCAAACCATATGGCTAGACGCCGGCTCTCCTCTACTGCGTCCAATGTTAAGTTTGCGCCTAGTGGCCTACCAGTGCATGATGAGAAGGAATTGCCGCACAACATTACTTCCACCGAACTACCTTCCATCAAGGCTCTTCCGTCCACAGAGACTAAGTTTTCTCGCCTCTCTATGTTTATCAACTTGCTATCACAGCCACGTATTTGGATTTTTGTTAGCGTTTTACTGAAATTGTCGCTGGTATGCTTTGCCTGCTCCCCAGTTGCAATGCGGCCTTTATTTGCGACTCTTTTGCTTGCACTCGGGGGCCTTGAATATTACTCATCTAATATAATAGTTTGTCTAACGAACAACGCTTTATTAGCACTTATAGTGCTTTTGGATACACATTATCAGAACCATATGTGTTTATTATACGGGAACGCTATATGATTTATAATTGCATCAATATTACTAATGATAGAAGAAAAAGAAACACGAGTAAAGATAAACCCCGAAACGACGAGTCTATTAGAAAGAAGCCGAATGTTGTGTACGTCTAATAATAGACTAAGATAGACGATATTTGAAGAAGAGTGCATGACGCAGCAGAGCTAGACCGAGTAATCAATGTGAGTACCAAAGAGAGTGAATGAACGTTGCATGGTTCAGCAATTGCATGCACCAGATCCGCTGGATGGCGATGGTTTGCTCAAATCCACACCTTTAGGTACAGGACGATGACGGCTCGCAGCTGCATCGATAGGAAGTTTCTTGGCAATACCTGTGAAAAGTTCAAGGACATTCTCCCCTGATTTGGCAGATGTTTCGTAAAAGAGAAGTCCAGCCTCATCAGCGTAGGACTGAGCTACAGAAGTATCGACTTCTCGATCAGATTCGAGATCCAGCTTATTTCCAGCAAGCGCGATAACTATGCTTTCGTTTGCCTGACGTTGCAATTCTTTGACCCACGCTTTGGCACGGTCGAGTGAGGCGGCTTGGGTGATATCATAAACTACCACAGCGCAGTTTGCGTTACGATAATACATTGGCGCCAAACTTTTGTATCGCTCTTGACCTGCGGTATCCCATATTTCAAACTTCACAGTGGTGTTTTCGTCAACATTAACAGTCTGAGTTAAAAATGCAGCTCCAATTGTGGATTCTCTATATTCATCAAATGAGTCTTTCACAAATCGATGCACTAAGGATGACTTGCCGACCGCTGATTCGCCTAAAAGTACCAGTTTGAACTGTGCATAGCGTGTTGAAGGTGTTGTCATTCCGTAAGTTATACTATTTCCTGTGTATTATCAATAGTGCTGTATAAGCTACAAGCCTAAAATGGGGGCGCAATAGAATTCCTTCTTGGTTGGCGGGAGTGAGAGGTGTGGGCGAAAGGCTGGTAAATGGGGTCATTACGTTACCAAGGGCGGTAAAAGTTGAGTTCCAATTATTAGTACCTATGTTACTGCGGAAAAGTATTACAGTTACTATTGTTATCAAGATATAACTCTAACAGCCCTCCTGCCACATGAGATTGCTTGCCCCCACCTGCTACTGATAACACAGATATCTTGTTACTTCTCCTCGATCCGGAATGACTCTATCTGAGAACAATTTGTCTCAGATTCAATTAATTCCGAAAGAAGGAATTGCGGGTATAAAACTATTTCAGTCTGCCTATAGTGTTATCTCGCAATTATACAAAAACGGCAGACTATCACAGCCGGTTCAATTCGCTTATGATCCCGATAATGTAAACAGTAATATAATTGTCATTGAATTGCCTAAACTGGGTATCAGACTGCTTTGCAATGCTACTGATCAGTCAATTCGTGCAATTGAAGTGATAAACTGGGAAATATCATCTATCGTCCACAACTCCACTATAATAAATCGTCATCACGCCGCACCTACGTTTCGTCAGATATATAACCATATAATTGGTCCTACTTATCCTGGAAAGATTAAACAATTGCGTGATCAGTCTATAGTGTTCATTTTGTCATACCCTGGTATGTCCTTTCAGTTTCCTTGTTCTGATATTATTCAGTCCTCTCCGAAAGGAATAAACTCTGATCCAATCGATGTGGTGCACATGCTGTCCGCCAAAAATGGCCCTAAGTGCTCCGCTATGGCTGTTCACCCTTATAATACCTGGGAAACATGTTGTGAAAACATCTTTGCTTCTAATGATTTTTTTATAACGCCTCGGTTTGTGTCCCCAGACTCCGAATTTATATGTGTCGAAATCCAGAGACACACTAAATCAGGCAACCTAACTGGACTGATATTTAGATTCACCCAGAAAGAGTTTACTATAACACTAGGAGAGTCGCACGTTCTGGATTTATTGCAGGTCTTAGGTCCACCTTCCTCATCTTCACCTCCTAGTCCTTCCCCCATACGTGTGCGGACTTTTTCATCTCGTGATGATCCCGCTCTCTTTCAAAAAAGCTTCTTTTTTCTCAACTACCCTGCATATGGCGTGGATATTTTAATCGGCGCTAATCAATTAGTCTCAAAGGTTCTACTGCATGGAAACATCCCTGGTTCACTGAACTTTATGAGGAATCATAGATGCCGCTGGACCTGCCGATCCTACAACGTGTTCTCGGAATCAGATTTTGGTGAATTTCTAGAGAAAATGTCACTAGACCCTAAATTCTCTGGTCCAATCCTTCTGAATAGGTCTGTACTTGACAGCCCAGATAGCAATATCGAGATTATTGGTGAAGAATCTTCCCGTGATGACTTTCTCTCGAAATATGATTCTAGCCAATTATACTCATATCGCAATCTCATTTTTGAAGTCATATCAAATACCCATATTGCATGTTTAACTGTTGTTTCAGCCACTTAGTTCCTCCGAAAGATACCTAGTTTTGATATTGAGGTGATCACACTATTAATTAAATAATAATCGTCATTAATATGATACGGTGACTAGCTTTAACTGTCCCCTTGGAACCAACAGTCAGGCACCATAAGAATGTATCGTTCCATAGCTTCTCTGAACCTATTCTTATACTGTCGTGGAGTTACAACAGTTGGTTCCTTGTTGCTTCCTCCGACCAATCCACGTTCCTTTACCCAGCTTTCAAGCTTTTTATCCCAGGTGTAGGTTCTCAGGCAATCTATAATGCCTACCATAAGCTCTCCTCGATCTTCACTGATCGCAACCACTAAAGAATAGTCCATGACGTTCATTTTAGCTAGAAACAAAGTATCGTTCCAAAGGGACGTTCTCAGGTACTTCTTAGCATGCTCTCGTATAAACAGCGGGGATTCATAGATATACTCCACCATGTTTTCATCCATCAAAACCTCATTGGCCTTGCCCGTTTGCTGAACATGCCTATTTCTCATAGATCCTTTCAAATCAAAGTACCTATCAGCAGGCCTGTCATACCATAAATTCTCTAGAACCAGAACATCTAGCTTTGACACTTTTCCAGTAACCGAATTCCGTATTTGTATCTGATAGAATCCAAGAATTTTTGATATCACAGTTGGCAAGTCATGGAAATATGCCTGAGCCATGTAATCAAAATAAGAAGGAGCAAAGTTCAAAAAGGAGTCAAGTTCTACTTGAGACAGCTGTTTTATAATAAACCTATCATCCAGAGTTTTCAAAAATGCTGATCCAGATTTTCCTCCTGAACTTTCCCATTTAGCGCATCGGGATAATGATTGTACGAAGCTTCGACGATCACATCCACATATAGTTCGAAATGCATCAAACTGTTCAGCATAAAAAATTCGGCAAGATAGCTTCGCTGAACCTTCTTCAAAATAATATTTCAGGTGAGTCCCCGTCTCTTTTAATAAAGCGCCTTTTAAGCCACCAAAATAGTCCTGAACTTCATCGGCTGATGCGCTTTGCAGTTTTTCCTTGGGCCAGAACATGTCTTGTACCTTTGAATTATAATCCTCGGAAGCTATGCAAAACGCTATTAAAGAAGTCGGCTCTTCCTCTCGCACAATCACTTCCGAGTCCATAAAAACGTGGTCCGATATATTCAGCGGATAATAAAGACTTTTCCATCCGGTTGCTGATCTATCAGCCCAGAAGTTAGCCAGAGTCTTCATAATTGATGTGCGTTCAGCCGATGTAGTATTCTCAGTCTGTTCAGCCGCTTCCTGCACTGCTCGAGTTACTCTGTCACCCTCAACTGACTGAGGAATACTACCTGCGCTGTGACGCTTTCGCGTAGTATCATCAGTATTAAATAATTCACTACCTTCGTCCATAGCTTCTTCAGCATTCTCGAACACTTGAACAATCGGCCTAGTCTTTTGAATAGGAATTACCTTGCTCCTCCTATCCGCCATTATGATTCTTTCCATTTTTCTTCTTCTTTCAAACTCCTCTGATATTTGATCAAAATGCTTAGTCAAAGAGCTTACTTTGTTAGACCGCAGTTTCTTTGATGATGAAGTTCCAGGTTGCTCGGTCTTGCCATTTTTCATATCAAGTGTTGCAATAGAATTAGAAGACTTACGAGCAGAAGATACTTGACTATCCAATGATCGATTAACAGCATGATAGGTGCCCGGAGCAAATGGACTTACTGAGGCAGACCTATTCTGCTCAGCTCGCGCAGCTAACTTATCAGTTGACCCACCAAAATGTCGAGCTAGGCGTTGCACTGTGTGAGGTTCAGTATCGCCAGTATTAGATCTTTCTGGACTAGACAAATGCGGCGCTGATTCTGTTCGCACAGGGCCAGTCGGTCTCAGTGTAATGTCTTTACGATTATCAACCCGCTCATTGACCACTGGTTGGACTTTGTCATCTTTCTCATTAAAGTCATTAGAACCTTTGCTATCCTTCGAGATACCATCTGAATTAGTGCTGCTAGCGTCTTTATCAGTGAATAGCTTTTTGAGTTGTTGCGCAGTAATTCTAGCAATATCCTTGTCCGACGGCAGAAAAAGATTCTCAAAATCCGAAAATTCAGTATCCCAGATAACGACTTTCTCTTGTAGTACCTTAAGAACATAATTCAATGAAAGATAATCACATTCGTTACTTTCATCAAAAGTCGACTGCAAAAGAGCCAACATTTCCTCCGACTCTGCGTTGCAACGAGAGATATAGTTTTCGAGGGCAGCCTGAGCTTCATTTGCCTTCTCTGACGGTAGAGAAGTAACTTTGATGTCATTCAAACGTTGCAAGCAGCTAGCATAATAGCTCTTTATTCGTTCACGGATCTCTATGGCAGAAGATACCTTTATTGAAGAATTTGTTTCCACTTTCCAACGAATTTGAAGCCTTGGAATGACTAGATCAAGCAACTCAATGTGATTGTAGCTGACAATTACACAACAGCCTTTGTACTGGAAATATCTCTCATGGTCTTTGAAAAGATTGTGATGGCAGGTAGTTCCACGAGGAGTAACCTCTGGAGCCCAAAATGAAAGTTCAAGATATTTGCCAAATGAATACTTCCAAGTATACTGAGACATCAAAGATGGAGGAGTAGTGATTTGACAAACTTTGCATTTGCTCCACATCAATATTTTGTTGTCCAACCCAGGAAGCAAGCACTGTTTAGGTGTTACGTCAATCTGAACACGGCCGTTACCATTGACATATGATCTGAGGTGCTTATGCAAAGGTAAATTGCAGCCCTCAGAACAAATAGAAAACGCTGTAGTACATATGTATTCAACATATTGACCCAAGCAGATATCTGTCGATCGATAAAAATCAAGTTGAAGCATATCCGGACCTAAACAAGGAGTGGAAGTGATGAAGTTCACCAGTGAATAAAGAATGGTGATACTTTGTCTAGTAAAAATATCAAGGAGGTTCGGCGACTGGCTGAAGGTATGCTCCCATATTTTTTTCCTAAGGGATCCCTGATTAAGCACAGCTTCTCGAGCTTCATTGACGGTAGCCATGCGAAACTTTGCCATGAACTTCTCGCTCACGATTCCACCTACTTTGGAAGAGAATGAACTTATTGCTGAAAATTGGGATTCTTGATCAGACTCCGTGACCGAGCTTCGAACTAGAGCAGCGTCAGCTTCACGAGCTCGCTTGAGTTGGTACGGAATGGGGAAGCTCACGGATGGAGATATGGATATAATCCTAGTGAGAACTATATCAATAAATTCGTCAAAGTAGTCTGTGCCTGTAACAATATCAGTCCACTTTTGATGATACTTAAACCAATCGAACTCATTTGGCATGGTTGCAAAAGTGTCTAAAAAGTAACTATACTCCAGCTTCAAATGAAATGCCACATATAACATGAAGTCTGTAACAGCCTTGATATGAGCTAAAACTTCGGCACTTTCACCGCGAAGTACAATAGTGCCACCCTGTTCCGTATCATTGCCTCTGAATAAACAGTATGATTTCTTCAAAGTCCCTTGCAAATAAGTATGGACACTGAAATCTTCACATCGTCCTAGTTTGCAGGGCACTGAGAGTCTGTCAAGTGATGGTATAACATCACATCCAAGATACCTTGCTGAGAATTCTATAACTGAATCCTTGACATTATGGATAACAGTAACACCCGATTGCTGAAATCTTTTCAGAGCCATTCCACATACTGTCTTGGAGACAACAATAACATTTGCCCCCAATGCCAGAATTCTGTCGACAAGTAACTCTATGTATGCATCCTCTTGTTTTGGATCTAAACTCAAGATAGTAGTAGCCGTACCCTTTGTATACTCTATTGGAAATGTTATGAGTGCAATAGTCGGACGAGTAATAGAGCGATTCATTGTTTTCATGGCCACATTCTTGCTAAATACTATACCAGGGAAGAAACGAGAATGAGCTGGAGAGCCTCCAGATACCTTCTTAATTTTGACATAATTCCTGACATCTAAATCATTACCAGATACAATGAAAGGGCTGAGTCGAAGCACTGCAGCAAACACACTGTTTGTGAGAGGAGTTTCCCAAGATTGACCGTCTGCAATTCTAGCAAATGAGAGTAACTGTAAGAGAAGGGCAGCAAAAAAGGTTTTAGAAAATTGATCACATATAGCAAGCGGTTTTGAGGTTTCACATGATTTGTGAAATGTAAACTTTCTAAGTGAGTTTAGCTGATCCGCTTCTTCTATCAGAGAAGTTGATATATCCACAGGGTATCTATAAGTTGGTTGTTTTAGCCCAAGAAGCTGAGGTCTAGAGACTGATGAGACTTGACCGCTGTGTAGACTTCTTCTTCGCTGCTTTATCTCCTTTGGTGCTTCAAATGAGCGAACGGTTTGAGAGCGATTTCTTGTAGTACGCTGAATTGGAAGAGTAAGAGAAGAAAGAGGCCTGGTAGACGAAGGAGACTGTGAACTAATGGATGAGGAATGATTTGCATTAGAGATGGCAAATAATTGTCGAATTGTGGAAGATGTCGAATCATAAATCTGCTGAATATGGCCCTCAGACTTTTCGCTAGAGCGCATTCCTTGAGAAAACTGGTCATCATCAGCGTCAGAGTATATAGCTTCAAGATCATCATCTTGTGGTAGTGCAAGAAAAGGAACAGACACTGATTGACTATTCAAAGAATGTCGAGTTCTTTGAGCAGCAGGCATAGGAGAGGAATCTCTAGACAATGAATCCTGTTGAGTAGATGGAATAAGGGAAGGTTGATTAACAGAATTATTAAAAGAGACGAACTTATCGTCTATATCAGAAGTAGAGTCTTCAGCAGATTCTTCATCATCTATATCGCTAGAATCTGAGTCTAATGAGTATTTGTCTACCATTCGAGCGCAAGATTTGCATGCACGTAGGAAGCCAGAGGCGCCTAATCGTTCACCTGAGATATGAACAGTACAGGAACTGCAGAATATTTGCCCACAAATCCTACAATGATGGCGTCTACGCCAGGCGGTGAAAGGTCGAGAGCAAATGAAACAGCTACTGGCATTCTCATCTTTCATCCAAAATGCTCGACTTAACTGCCTGCGCGATATTACAGGCGGAGGAGTCATTATGACTTTAATTAAAAAGGAATCGCTAGTAAATAAAACAATAGGGCCTTCGATGGAAATGAATGCAACAGATATAGTCGGGCTTGAAGTTGGGAGTTGCCTAATAAGCCGATTCCATACTCAATAAGGTTTTCGAAATATAAGGGCACAATGAAGATCTGACACACTAGAAAAACACCAAAGAAAAATCATAAAAATAATATAGCAATTTAACGACGCAATTAATTATGGATAGTTATTTTTGACCTTTTCTACAGTTGAAATCAGCTGGTTATTAATCTATTACTTAACCTAGTAATGGATTTCAATTTGGTGAAAGTCAGGTTCTATCTTCAGGACATTCTGCCTTGAATTTGTTTATTGATTGGCCGATGGAGTAACATAGGAATTGATGTTGACACTACATTGTAGTGAGAAACCAATCTCACATGCATTAAGTGTGTGTGTGTGTGTGTGTTTTGCCTAATACCACACCTAGAAGTAATTTCGCGCACTACTATCTTGACCGATCGGAAGGATATATCACAGCCGATAGTAGACCTTGCAGAACTCAATCAAATAAAGCAGCTGACTCTAAGCAGATACATTTGCATGAACACATGAGACTTATAGACACACATTATGAATTTGTAGGATTTGAAACAGTAAGTACGAGACAACACTGTGACGATTAAGCATTGATCTACGTCGAGACAAGTCAGCTTCAACATTAGCGGTGCAGATTTCACCTCAAAGAGTCGGATCTTTTTCAGAAAAAACCATTCTATCACCTAATTATACTCTTGTTGATTTGGATATTCAGTCATCGATTTTGTGCCCACTATGTAGACTCTGATTTAACCTAATGGTTTTCTTCATATGATCGGCCTTCAAATAACCGAGGGGGAAAGCCAGGGTGGGGTAACAACAACCGTGACATCGATTATATAAATAGCAAGGAATTGCCGAAAGCAAGAAATATACTTCGAGGTGGTACTAACATGATAAGACAAGTTATTAAATCGAAATCATTTGGAGTAGTTAAAGCAGAAGTAAGAAAGGGCTATGATATCATATTGATGAACAATGCCCCTGAGAACAGGCTTGAACCGGAATTGTATCAAGGACTGCTGAATTCGTTCTCTTTCTTTGAAGAGGTTCACGGTGATAACCAGAATTGCTACCCTCCATTAATTACTACTTCTGAAATTACTAAATTTTTCTCTAATGGGTTAAACCTAGAAGTTCTTGCTAAAGATCCAGTCAATTTCTTGAACAATTTAGCGTTTCCGGCAATGAAACGGTACCTAGAGTATCCTGCACCTACCATTGCCTACATCAACGGACATGCATATGCAGGGGGTTTTCTGTTAGCGATATGTAGCGATTACGCTATAATGAACCCTAAAAAAGGATTCATGTGCATGAATGAGATCATTTTCGGGGCTCCCCTTGAAGTGCCCTTTGCATCAATACTGCTCGACAAGATTTCTGATCGTAAACTGCTTCGAAGGATCATGCTTGAAGGTGAGAGGTTCACTGCTCAACAAGCTGCTGAAGTAGGAATAATTGATTCACCTGGAGATTTCGAGGATGCGGAGAAACTTGCCGAGAAACTTAAGACTGCAGGAAAGCCAGCATACGGCTTAACGAAAAAAGCCATATACAGAGATTCCATTCACGCTCTTAGCAATCCGCCTAACACTGTTGGCAGCAATTTGAACATATTCGCACTTGTTGACCAAACTAAACCGAAGCCTAAAAACAAATTGTGACGTCCTTTGTCTTCTGACTGTTATAAGCATAGTTCACAGTAATATGTAGCCAATTCTCCTGTTCAATAATAACTGATGAGTCCCGCGATCATTCTCCGAGGGCTCTATCAATGGTATTTAAGCGGCTCTTGAATTGCTCGATCATTTCGAGCAAGATCGTTATTTTGTCCAATTCGAGTTCCAAAGCATCAAAGTCTTTCAGGACTTTGCTGGCCTTATTCATAATCGCATGAGATTCCTCTACCAGTATGGACACGTTGTTATCCACCTCCACTGCTTCTGTGTGTGTGGAGTCGCATATAGATTGTATTTTTAAGGACACCGAATCTAAAACGCGATTGAACTGCCGACTTAGGAGCTGCATAGATGACGGCTCAATGATGTTGATAGTTCGCGGTTCGTGAATGACTACGGACCCTGACGAAGAAGACTCTCCTGACCGCGTAGATTGTTCGCGAATTGAAGATTGTGGTGTTTCATGCAATTCATTCTGTTCGTTATTTAAGACTACAGGTGGCGTTTCCGCTCGCAATTCTTGTGAGGCTTCATCTGTCATTATCGAAGTGTATGGCAGCGCGAACAACCTTAACCTTCGACATAATGACTCAAGACTGGTCTCTGACTGAGGAAACGTCGCTTTTTAAGGCGATTTGCAAATGCAAACCGGCTGGAATTCATAAACATTTTCACATGATTAATATAAGAAACTTGATAAAACACCATCAAAGCGCTGAAATATGGGAAAAGCTAAGAGATCTATATGATTTGGATGCTATAGACAAAATCGAGGAAGGCACATATGACGATGAGCAAGATGATGAACCGTTTAAAGAATTCACGTTACCTTTAAATAATTACGATTTTATACAGTTATTAGAACAGTCAGCCACAAACCATGATGAACAAGAACAAGATGAAGATGAGGATGAGGAATCTGATGATTCTAGTGATGAAACGCAATCAACACCGGCTAAGCGTCAAAGGACATCTAAAACTGCGGAAACTCCAACGCCGTCTCGTCGCGGTCGAAAACCTAAGGTGGTTAAGAAGGCTAAAAGGGGCAGGAAAAAGCAGTCTTAGCTTATACATTTAATTGTTCGCGCCATATACCAGAATATTATTATTCATGTATTACTTACTTATTTACTAAAGCATGAACTGCATTGCGGTGCGATCCCATCGATCGATCGGGTCAGAGACATCACAATCTAAGCAGTCTTACCATTGATACCTAACAACTCTACCTCAAAAATTAAAGTAGCATTAGGGGGAATCAATCCAGGATATCCCTGAGGCCCGTATCCATAATCTCCAGTAATGGTGAGAAGAGCTTTTTCGCCAAGGGATAATTGAGGAACACCTTCATCCCAACCTCTAATGACGGCTCCAGTGCCAATGTTGGTCTCGAATGGACGAGAGCGATCGCGAGAACTATCGAACTTCTTGCCATTTTCAAGAGTTCCTACATAATGAATTGTAACCTTGTCTCCCTTTTGAGGATAAGTCTTGCCATCGCCTGGCGCTAAACTCTGTACTGTAACACCCATGTTATAATCAAGCAAAAGAAGAGTGGCTTTTTGTCACTTGCCTGACTCCATATGGCTCCTGTCTAGAGGATTTTCTTTTAGGGCAGTTTCTCTTAGTAACCGTATTATTTAATAAGCAGGGTAATTTTCCTTATTGGTATGTTTTTAGCTTACATTTTTTACCCCGGACTTTCTTTCGGCATTATCACCTTTTTAACCCCAGTATTAGCCAATTGCGTCTCTTAACCAATTACCGAGGCACAACCCCACACCCAACATGCTTGCTGTTTAACTGAGACCTCCCCGGCAACTGTTCTTCCATATATATATATATACCCGTTCTCCACCGGAACCAGAGAATAAAAGAGACGCGAGTAATAAACCTCTCCTCCGCTTTTTCATATACATATATCTATATCCACAGAGTACTCTTTAGCACCTAAAGCGTACCATACTCGCATCTCCACCTTATGCTACTCTCCCGTCCCTCTGCTAGGCGTATAGTTTCCAGAATGTCATCCTTGAGAATGAACAGCACCGCTTCCTCTATCCCGGGTTATGTTGAGGATAAATCTAAAGGTAACATGCTTCGCTACCAAGATTCGCTACCTCGTTTGCCTGTTCCTTCTCTTGAAGAAACCGCTGTTCGCTATTTGAAATCGGTCAAAGCCGCTGTCAGCCCCGAGCAGTACGCTAGAACAGAGCAAGTCGTCAAAGATTTTCTTAAGCCCGGAAGCATCTCTCATGAACTTCAGAAGCGTTTAGAAGCCAAAGCTGCCGATCCTAATGTTAAGAATTGGCTGTATGAATGGTGGAACCAACTTGCTTACCTCACTTACAAAGATCCTGTTGTTCCTTACGTTTCTTACTTTTATTCGTACAACGACGACAAGCTTGTCACTAACCCCGACGACCGCGCAGGCCAGGTCATCGTTGCTGCTTTAAAGTTCCGCGATCAAGTTGTTGATGGCTCTCTTGAACCAGAATACATGCGTAAGCAACCTCTTTGCATGGATTCTTACAAGTACATGTTCAACTGCTGCCGTATCCCCGATTTGACAGCCGATTATCCGAAAAAATACGATTACGCTGCTAACGACTACATAGTTGTTATTCGCAAGAACAGATTCTTCAAAGTCCCTACTCAGATTAACGGCAAAAGATTGACTGCTGCTGAGTTTGCCGCTCAGTGTAGAGCGATCCGTGAAAATACTGTTAATGTCGGACCTGGTCTCGGTGCTCTGACTTCTATGAACCGTGATGACTGGGCTCGCGCCCGCTCCGCTGTCCTTCAAGCATCTCCTGAAAATGCTGCTGCTCTTGAAGCAATTGAGGCTGCTTCTTTTGTGGTCTGTCTTGACGATGTTGAACCTGTTACTTTAGAAGAACGTGCGCACACTATGTGGCATGGCGATGGATTGAATCGCTTCTATGACAAACCTCTTCAATTCATTGTTACAGAAACAGGTTCCGTTGGTTTCATGGGAGAACACTCTATGATGGATGGTACCCCTACTTGCCGTCTCAACGAGTATGTATCTGACCTTACCTTGAACCGTAAGCTTACCGCTGAGGAGCTTGGTTCAAACGCTGGTGGAGCTGCTGTTCCTGCAGAGATCGTTTTCAAGTACTCTCCTGAAGTACAAGCCGCTATCAAAAAGGCACACAAAAGCTTCACTGAAACAATTGAAGCCCATCAAGTAAGAGTCTTGAAATACGACAAATTTGGAAAGAACCTCATCAAGAAGTTCAAATGCTCTCCGGACGCTTTTGTCCAAATGTGTATCCAGCTTGGATACTACAAGATGTTTGGAGTTTGCCGTCCTACCTATGAGTCAGCTGCTACTCGTAAGTTCCAACTTGGTCGAACTGAGACTTGCCGATCCTTATCACAGGATTCTGTTGCATTCGTTAAGGCCATGCAAGATCCTAGAGTTGACAACTCTGCAAAGGTTGCTGCTGCTCGCAAGGCATTTGATTCTCATATTAAGTATATTGGCGATGCCTCTGAGGGTCGCGGAGTAGACCGCCACCTACTCGGATTGAAACTCTCCCTCAAGGAAGGCGAAGAAGTTCCTGCACTGTTCAAGGATCCTTCTTATGCCTATACTGGATCCTGGTACTTGTCTACTTCTCAGTTGTCTTGCGAGAGATTTAATGGATACGGATGGTCACAGGTTATTGATGATGGATTTGGAATTGCCTACATGATTAACAACGATTTCTTGAACTTCAATATATGTTCTAAGCATCTTGGCAGTGACAAACTTCAATTCTACATCAGACAAGCTGCAGATGATCTCTACGAGATCTTCACCGCTGACTTGGCTGCTAAATCTAAGCTTTAAAGGTGCTTTATTATGAATATAGAAGTATTCATTTATATTTTTCATTTTTCCAGCCTATATCTGCTTTGTATACCTATGTACTGCTCCCATCTAACAATAATCCCTTTGTTGCTATGCAGTACAGACGCGATCATAAATCCACGCGATTGGATAGAACCCGGAACCAACGTCGCGTATACCTACTGGCCAGACCATGTCTTCATCTGACGAATTAGAAAGGCTGGAACAGTCAATCACTCTATGTCTGCAGGAGATAGATAAGAATTTTGCTAGAGCTCACAGAACTGTAACAAGCAGCATAATACCTGTAGTAGAGCGATACGGCGAAGAGTGCGAACGGGTCTATCAGAGAACGAAATTCTGGAAACAGTTTTTCGAGGCAAGCGCCAACGTGAAGTTGACTGCCTGTGAAACTGAAGTTTACGTGAACGACGACGATGAAAAAAATGATAAAATTGACGATGATGATTGCAATAAAGACAAGGAAGTGAGTGAAGCGGCAACAGACGACACATCGCAGTTCTTGCAAACGGTGGATGCTTTAACTCAATCGACACCGCTGCCTACAGATAGACAAAGACAGAAACTAATGCAGATTCCAAAAAGTGATACGCCTCCGTCTATGAACGCTAGCGGTATGGCAGCTACACGTGGCGGTGCCGCTGGATCAATGTCCATGAGCTCCCCTAGCATGTCGCCAGCGATCAGTTTAGCACACGCCAGAATCACACCTAGCAGGCCGATCAGAAGAATGCTAAACTCAACAATGACTTTTCAGATGGAGACTCCAAATCAAAGAACTGCTGATTTCTCATTTGATGATTCTTCTTCTTCGATGATGGATCCTCCAACTATTACAGCTTTTAATCCACGAGAACTGGACATCTCAGAACAAGCGTCTAGCTCGCCTCGAACACCCGTATTGCGCTCTTCACTGCCAAGATTTGACGATACAAGCGATAGCTCATTTCCACAAATGTCTCCGCCGATAACTATGCAATTTGGAGGCCCTAACACGAGTGTGCGATTCACACCATCCAGACCGTCAGAGTCTAGTTTCACGGACAGCTCAGATTTTGAAATGGGTTAGCTGGTAAATTAAGTGTTGTTTTATTATGATATTTTGGGGTACTGGGAAAAATACAGAGGAACTTGGCCATTAATGCGTACTGTCTATTACACCAGGCTTATTGTATATGTAACTTCTATTATAACTAGCTCAGTTCATAGAGAGAGTTTACCTGCCCTTTAACCTAACGTAAGGCAACCCACTCTGTCTTATAATAGGGAAGCAAGCTAATGCTAGTCAATTATGGAAGACAATAATCTTATAATCGCAGCATGTGTAGTAGGGTTTCATCATATACGAGGGCCAGAAGTAGAATACTGGAAAGGTAATGGTGTTCAAGACAAAGATTTATGGCCAAATCTGCCATTTCAAGGCCTTCCTGATGGTGCTCATGCCAGAGAAGAGGA
This sequence comes from Tortispora caseinolytica NRRL Y-17796, assembly GCA_001661475.1. Classification (NCBI taxonomy): domain Eukaryota; kingdom Fungi; phylum Ascomycota; class Trigonopsidomycetes; order Trigonopsidales; family Trigonopsidaceae; genus Tortispora; species Tortispora caseinolytica. Next base: position 1,556,599 of record KV453842.1, read on the forward strand.
CTATTCTTATTTTACTTTGCCTTATAAACCAACAGAAGACTCAATTCCTCAAACCTTTTTTGGGATTAGCTGTAATCGCCAGATTAAAGCTGAGTTACTTGAGCATAAAGATGAAGATGTTACTAGATCAGTCGTCCAAAAAGCAATAGTTGTTATAGCTCGAAAACCGATATTCGGCGTTATTAAAGAAAAACTTGCCGTTGTCACACAGGCCTACTTTTTACAGAGTAGTTTGGAAAATTACGAGATTGTGGATACTCTTTATGACAGTTTACTCCATATCTTCTCTGATGGGATCGGTGAACTAGACCTATATGTCGGTATGCCACTTCAGGAATTCGTCCATATATTCGGCACGCGCACCCTTGTTATGTTTAAATTATTACTGCTTCAGCGACGAGTAATTTTCTATTCAACACACACGGAACTGCTGTGCTCAGCTCAGTTTGCTCTGGTTTCTCTTATAGCTGGTTTGTTAGACCGCCTTCAAGACTGCGGATCAACCCAATTCGACTATCAAGAAAAACTGCTGTCTAGACCAGTCAGCTTAAAGAGCAGCGATAGATCTTCCCTTTTGTCATATATGGGGCTGCCCCTACTAATATTTGAGAAAAACTCGTTATTCTCGCCCTATGCCCCTCTACAACAGCTCGATGAACTTTCTGGACTCGAAACTAAATCCTATCTCGTTGGCTCATCTAATCTGCTGCTTCTTACACAGAAAGACAAATATGCTGATGTAGTTGTGAACTTAGACGAAGCGAATGTTGAAATACTAGATCCTTCATTAAAACCTTTGTTGGCACTTTCAGGAGCTGACAAACGATGGATCGACGAGATATATAGAGCTGTTGAAACCTCGAGAAATGAAAAGAACTCTTTTCAGTACGAAGGAAGCGACGAGTATATACGAGCACAGTTTGAAGATTATACCATGTCTCTCATAGCATGCGACAAGTATGATCAGTTCGTTAATCGAGCACTGGATCCTCCTGGTCCTGAAATTCTACTTCACGAAGCCAGCCCTAAATGTGTCAATGATTTTGGAGTTTCTTATGTGGCAGAATGGAGAAAGCAGACTAATTATATGGTCTATTCGCGAAATACAGACTCGGAACTGTTTGATTTGGTATTCCCTAGACATCCCGGCTACGCCGGTTTGAAAATTCTGGAGATTGGAAAGAAGCTCGATGAGCGTACTGCACCTGCGCGCCAAGCTATTGCAAGCTCGTTTGCTAACAGTAGCCGAAGAATAAGTACCGCATTTGGAAATTTATGGGAAAAGCGCCAAAATGTTGATGGAAACACTGCCCCTGCAAGCGCCGACACTCAAACGGTTTTGCCGGTTCCAGCCGCAGCGCCAGCATCAACTGGTAGACGATGGCCTTGGTCCAAGCCAGAAACTACTATCCTTGGTACGACAACTGAAGGATCAAGCACAATTGACCCCATTCCCATTAATGAAATAACGAATAGCTCAAAGAATTGGGCTGATGATGACGGGCAGGGAAGCGATGGTAGTGCAGGTGAGGCATCGTCTCCAATTAAGGAAGCAGATGAAGAAAACTCGGAAAGCATGGAAGAGAGGGAAGAGTATTCTGAGGATATTGAAACAGGCCTCAACGCGGCAGTAGGTGAGAATATGACAGGTCTGGGCAAAGAGATTGAAGAGAACCCGTGGCACTAATATCCCTTAAAAAGCTCAGGGACAATATTTGGCAACTCATGTATCGACTTTATCATATGAGTACCAATAGGTTGGTCAGGATACTGATCCTCGGGTTCTAAAAGCAATATAGACGTTTTGAAGCCTAGATCTAAAGCGGCTTTCACGTTTGCAGGACTGTCATCTATGAAATGGCACTCTGACGGATGTGTTGCGCCTGCTTCTTGCATTGCTCTAAGGAACATCCTTGGGTCAGGTTTACAGACGACTTCGGGATCCAGATAATCACAATAAGTCAAGCCTTCAAACTGATCAGCCACGCCTATCAAATCGATAGTTCTCTTAGCATGGGTTACATATGCGTTAGTAAGCAGCCAAGGCTTGACCTTTTGTCTATCCAGGTTTGAAAGAAGCTGTATAAGTTTTTCATCTCTAGAAAGGATATCCTGTAGAGGAATAGCGTCATCGACAGCACTGTTGTAATCTATAGGATCTATGTCATGGTGAAGTATTAGGCCTCTAATAGCTAAACCATAAGTTTTGTAGTATTGTTGATGTAGGGATTTAGCGATTTCAGGATCAAGGTTCAGATGGTTCAGGAAATATTCGGTTATTTTTTCCTTCATTATATCGTGGATCTTTGTACTCCTCGAATACAATGTATTATCTATATCAAAAAAGAAAACTTGTCTATTATTCATTGTTGTCGATCTATGAGTGTCTAAAATGCCGCAATGGTGTTGAGATCGGGTAGTTAAACACCCCGAGAGTCAAAATAGCTTGAACCTAGCTTATTCCTTGCCTACGACAGTGGTACGTACACGCCACTCTTTTCCGATGGAAATCGATGAACAACTTTTACAAGACGCACATCGCCTAATTGAGTTAAAGGAACGTCTTCTGCCGAATTCAGACTCTCAAAAAGGAGAAATCGACCAAATCGCGAGCGAGACTCAAAGTGAACTTGAACACACTTCAGACACCAATATCAATACCACCATCCCAAAAAACAAAGACAAGATTGCCATATTGAAAGAAAAGCTTGAATATGAAAAGCTAAGCAATAGCAAACGTGTGGAATTTGCTCCAGAAACATCACATATCCCTCCGATCGAAGAATTGTATGGCAAAGATGCTTACTATTCGACATTTTCCAATTTGGCATCACAAAGTAACAACAGTACCTACACCGATGAAATTCATTCCGTGCACTTTAATCAAGACTCAATTAAACCAATCAAATCTGCAAACCAGCCGACTTTTACTGACTCCTCTGATCCATCTGAACCATCTTTATTAGATGAGGCTGATCTTCCGTATAGACCGCGTCCAAATCACACACCAAAATACTCAGATGACACTTCAGAAATACCAGACTCAATAATGGAAATATATGGATATTCTAATGAATAGCTAATGAAATATTGCACTGTGAACACACCATTGATTTGATCTTTTAATCAATTTGAACGGAAAACTCATTCCTGTTTTGCTCCATAAATTCCTCTTGTCTTTCACATACATAATAGGTCATTGCAACGACACTTAAATCCTCAAATCTCCCACCCACTTACTCACCCCCACCCCAATTTTAAATTTTATTCAACTTCGCTCTAACTTAGCGTTATTTTATTTTGTTCCGGTTTCATTCAATTCATTCGCTAACGAAATGAATGAACAACCAACCCCATTAGATGGCTCTGAAAGGCCCTCTACTCTATTTGCCACTTCCTTAAGATTCCCTTACCAAGTCTATACCGAACCAGATAAAAGATACCAGATCTTTAGGTCTCACAACGTCTACGAAAACTGGAATGACCCCATCAAGGACGAAAGCACTCGATCCTTAGATAATATCCCCTGGCTAGAACGCAAAATTAAGAAAATCTCCGATTCAAAAATCGCCATAATAGACTATGAGATAATTAATGAGCAACTCATCGTAGTAATTGGTGGTACGTTGAAGTTTATACCTCCATTGCGTTCTAAACTCCTCAAAGAGTACGTCAAATTATCGGTTATTCCTATTCCTATTCCTAAATCTTCTGTTGTTTCTAAACGCGGCTCTACGACCGCTTCTCCTACATTATTATCTGAAGTAATTAAGGCATTCAATTCAATATCGAAGTTCGCTTCGGTGTCTCTTTTTCTGACTACTCAAAAGCACACTTCTCTGCCCCACGACGATAATGTGCTTCTCCCAGATGAGGGCGATTATTATTACCTGTATATATATGGAGATGCGGATTGTGCTAGGCTCGCTGCAACCAGAGTGCAAGTTTATCTGGACGGCCTACTAAACAAGTTCATACATCGAATGACTGTTCCACTTTCTATGATCCCTCTCATCTGCGGCAGACATAACAAGTCTCTAGACTATTTGACGTCATTAACTAATGTTCAACTATATTACCACGATTTTTTTCCAGGTCTTTATAGCAGCCTGCACGAAGTTGAGTCAAATTTCGATTTTAATGAAATATTCATAACTGGCACTGACGTTGACGTCCAACTCGCTAAACATTTCATTTCAAATCTAATTGAAAAAACACCTGCTTATATGAAAGAGCTCGTTACTACTTACTCCAAATGTGACTCTTTCATTCTCTGGAATCTAGACTTTTTAAGAAAAGTATCAAAAGAGGAAGGCGTTTTTATTCAACTGCCTTTCTTGGGTGCCTCGCGCTCGTTGATCCGCGTTCAGGGTTTTTCGATCTCTAGCGTTGATTCCGCTATCAGAAAAATTACCGACTTTATTTGCTCAATGTATAACGGTACTTACTGGTATTCTGAAACAGAAGAAGATAGTAAAGGTTACTACCTTCCTCCTAAAGATGTACCTGACATCAAAACTATGGTCGCAACTCTTAAAGACATTACGGTATCTTCGAACACCGATGTGACTTACGGAATAGGGTCTTTCGAAGTTTTTGGATCTTACGATTCTGTGCCCAGTGCCATAAAGAAAATAGGCACTTTGCCTCTATGGCCTACCCTTATTTCTAAGGTCAGATACCGATTCGAATCTCCTAACGAGCTCTATGAATTTATGGGTGGAAAGAAATACGGAAAGGTGGCTCGTATAAATAAAGCTGCTTCTGTCTGGATCAAATTTAGACCTTTCACGGAGCACAATTTCTATATTGACATTGTTTCTTCCGACCAAATTTCTGCCGGTAATGGGCTAAGGCTTATGCAGGATGAAATCGCAAGTGAGAAGACATTTTTTATTCCCGAAGCATATCATAAAAGAATCATCGGTAACAGAGGAACTGTGATTCAACGTATTATGCGCAAGTATAATTTATTTGTGCGTTTCAATGATTATACGACTCGAATGCGCAATGGCATTACGCTGGATTATGTTGATAATGTCTTGCTTAGATGCCCTAAAAAGTCTGATAACGTATTAAGCTCTGCGGCAGAAGAGGTCACTGAAATGGCCAATGTTGCACAACAGAATTCATACTCTATAGTGGCCCGCATTTCTCCTGTTCGATGGTCTCTGACCTTAACTGATCATCTCTCGAACTTACTAACTTTCATGACCTCACACCCTACTTTGTATGTGGAATTCCCTACAAATGAAAATGATGATATAATCAAGTTTTACTCTCCCTCGCCGGGAGTCTGCGAGAGAGCATACGAATCTTTATCGACATACCTTCCCAAATTATATGTGGTGGAAATCGAACCCGACGTTCACTGCAAACCTATATTGGACCCTAAAGGAGAAATGTTTAGAAAAAATGTCTTAGCTCCTCTTTGGATTGGACTGAATATCAGAGCCTCTGGCTACTATAACAAAGAGAACGCCGATACTGTTGGTTGGGGCGAGATTCATCTTGCTTGTGACACTGCCGGTCAGCAACATATTGATGCAGCCGTTGATCTGGTTAAAGAGTACCTTGGATCGAACAATCTGAAAATTGTTCGCGTGAATGATAAGTCGCAAGATTTAGAAATTATTGCAACTACAGAAGGCCGTTCCAAACTAAATCAGGACAACAATTCTCTAAGTTCCGGAGAATTGCATGAACCAAGCAGCTCTGGAGGACAACATTATAGCAGGAATTATCCGCCGCCTTCTAGGCAGTTATACGAATTTGATGTTCCTCCTCTTGGGCCTAGTCGAGGCGGCACGAGAACATTCTCTGGAAAGCGAACTCGATCTCCAGAATCAGACAGTCGAGTTAGGTATGGTGGTAGCGATTATTTGCCGAACCAAGGGTACCGGTCGCCTCCAAGATCTCGCGCGCGCTTTGATTATTCACAAGATCGGTATGACGGTTCCGAAGGAAATGAAAGACATCGCCATTCATATGGTCGCTTTGACGGATACGATGACGGTCCACGCGCAGTACATGAAGGAAGACCGTTTTCTAGAGATTTCAGGGGTCCTAACCATATATCCAATGATAGGCCGTTCTGGGACTACCCTGGAAGTCGACAGATTAGATCAGCGGGTTCAGGTTCATCTTATGCTTTGCCCATGCACAATGGTCCAGGCCCTAGTCGGAGAAATGGCCGAGATTTCTATGCTGAGCCCTGGAACGGCCCTGTTCCAGATAGCAGGTATGCGTCTCGTGGTGATAGATTTGCTCCAGGTGATTATTTGGACGATCGGTTTGCGCGAAACGATGATTATCAATACAGTGATAGACCTATGAAACGGTCGAACAGGCCAGAAGACGGTAGCAATGGACAGCGGAGTTCGCGTGGGCCATACTATACTCAACCGCGCCCTGACAACAGACGTGATCCGCTCCCACCTTTTGAATGATTATGTTCACGCATATTGTTAGTTGATATCATTTACCTATTATTTTTATTAGCCATGGATATAGAACTACAACAAATTGTCTGGAAGGGGGTTTAATATTGAACTCTAATCAGATTTAGGATTTAGAACAAAAAGCTTAAACTGCTTCGATAACTTAAACTGCAGTCAATCCACTCCCCTTTCCCTCACCTTTTTCAACCCCCTTGAAAATCAGAAACTGCCAGCCAACGTATTTGCGGGTGTACTGTTACACATAATTCTTCCTTTTAGGAACTTATACTTCGATCTGAATTTTATATTCATTCCTTCCTTTATTTAATCATATCGGTTCAGATCTGAGTATTGGCTCTTCTACTACTATCCGTTGTCACATATACTTCCAATCAGCCCCCCTCCCCCTTGTCAGCACCTTCAATTCAGACTCCGCTAGAATTATCAGCACTTGACTGGTTCCAGTTGTAGACGCATCCTCTATTTTATTGTTACAGATCCCAAGCTGCTTATTTCATCGCTGAAAATGGCGTCCGTACCGATAACTGAGCCCAACTCAGATAGCTCGAAAATGAACTCTCCTTCCAATGTCGCTCCGGTTTGTAAAAAGTGCGATCTACCTCTGTCGGAAGGCCGCGCTTATGAATTGGGCGAGTATAGATGGCACTTGGAGTGTTTTAAATGTTCTTCTTGTAACTCTCAACTAGATTGCGATACTCATCTTCTTGTTTTAGGCAATGGCTCACTGATTTGCTCCAATTGTTCCTATCGATGTGCCTCCTGCAACAAGAGAATCGAAGAGCTCGCTATCCTTACGGGAAGTCAAGCTTACTGTTCCGAATGCTTTGTTTGCAGAAATTGCAAGTCTAAAATTGAGAACCTCAAATATGCCCGCACATCTCAAGGTATATTCTGCATGAAGTGTCACGAAGCACTTTTACGACGACGTAAACGCAAAACTAAACAAAAGCAAGAAAGAAAAGAGGTTGAAGACGTTGACTCTCAGTCACAGCAGAACAAATCTCATCAAATCAAATCTCAAGATATGAAACTGCGTCGTTCATCCTCTTCTGCAGCTAATTCCAGTATCAGTGCACAAACTATGAGTCGCTCTCTCTCCAACTCAATCTCTCGTTCCCGATCTACTCGTTCAAGTAATAAACAGCTCCCCGATATCCCTCAGCTGGCTTCTACAAGTGATCCTTCCACAGATGACACGGAGTCGGTAAATAAGAGCAATACAGATGGCGACTTTTTCTCTATGCCTGAAGACTTAGAAGTCTCTACAGCCGTCATTTCCTCTTCACCAGTAGTACACTCAATCTCAAAGCCAACGCATTTAAGAGCATATAGCGAGCAGAGATTATCGGTTTTGCAAGAAGGATTACCTTTAAAAGACCGTTCTTATTCAGATTTTACTCCATACACACACAATGATACTGATGATTATCATGAACCGCAATTCACACCTGATATTGAAAACCAAGAGACGCATACATTAGAGGGCCCCGTCTCCTCTTCTACTCCTGACCTACAATCTACTACCGATAAATCACAAGCGTCGCATGCTCCGCCGTCATTATCTGCTACGAATAGCACCGGGATTACTGATCAGTCTCCTTCATTCCAGTTTCCAGGCACACATCCTACCACCTCTAGCTCTGGGTCTTCAGATGATACAATTGATGCTGACACAGATGCTAATGTCAACTCAGTCAACAGTAAAAATGCGAATATTGATGTTACTTTACATACCCCTCAGAAATCGCATGCTATTGCTGACCCTAGCTCGGTGCATTCATATGGACTACCTAGTGTTCCGAAAGATATTTCATTTAATCTCGATGAGGACTTTGCAAAACTGTTAGTGGCTCAATCTCCATCACTCACGCATGAACGTTCAAGGAGTGAACATAGCGTTATAAACGGAAGGCGTCTTTTTGAATCTCCGCAAGTGAGTGAAGACACTTTAAAACATGTTGGGCCACACGATGGTCATTATTCACCCCGCATAAATCATAGTGCTCATGCATCTATTACTTCTAATCATATTCGATCGAACTCAGATGCTGCTAACAATGAGCACTCAAATCATCTCGGCTCACCTATTTCTTCTCCCCCTTTGAATACGCAAGTATTCAGCCCACCGCGATTTGATTCTTTATTTAGATCAAATAGAGTGGCTGTCACTGTTGAGGATAAAATCAACTCGCTGCAAAATGACCTTAGAATTGCTCAAGCTCGTATCGAAATCCTCGAGGCTCAACTTTCTCTCTCCGTTTCTTCGGACGATATGTCAATTCAAATGAATAAACTTGCTCAAGAACGGGATCAGTTGCTGTCGCAAGTTCATTTACTTCAAAAGCTGGCAGATGATTCTCCGGAAAAGTCTGTAAATCTTAAGGAGTCCAACAAGCTGAAAGAATCTCTTTCTGCTGAAATCGCCATGTTATCATCTTCCAGAGATGAACTTATTAGTACTATTTCGATTATGCAGCGACAAAAAGCTGCTCTTGGGCGTGATATACAAGACCTGAAACGTCAAAAAGACGGTCTGATGGATACGAGGAATTTGGAGCCTCCGAAAGGTTTTGCGTCACGTCTTATGGGCCGGTCATCCCCTTCTGTGAACTCTGATTTAGCTGACTCGCCGGGAATGTCTGGTAAATCTGATTTACTAATATCATCACCAATCCATCTTAGCGAAGCTCTGCAAGAAGGCAATCTATTTGAACCTCATCCAATTGGCGAATCATCTCTGTACAGCCAGTCTCCTGACAGTTTTGGCGACTATTGCGGCTTAAATGATTCGATAGAAACCAAGAAATCTGGCAAGCGATTTTGGAAGTTTCCTGGACATGCTGTTGCTAAAGGGCTTAACAAAGTATTCGCTGGTAACGATTTTAATTCGGACAATGGCGCTGCAGTTCCTGGAGGATATTCTGCCAGTGGCCTGAATATTACTGTTCCATTGCAAAAGAGTGCGAGCACTGATGGATATAAGGCATCTTTGTCGGCATTAAGGTCTATTCCTAACTCGATGTCACATAATTCGTTAATGGGACGCAATTTAGCCTCTAATGCTTTGTTCAAGCAAGATTTAGTAGCCCGGGTTGCCTATGAGCGAACGTCTATTCCTAGGATTGTGACAGAATTGATTGAGTACATTGAAGCTAATGCTTTGGATTATGAAGGCATATATAGGAAAGGTGGTGGTAAAAGCCAGATGGCAGCCTTGGAAGAAGTGTATGAAAAAGACGGGATTCCATCTGAGCAATTGTTAATGGAAATACCAGGAGTGACGTCGGTATTGAAACAATATTTAAGGCAGCTTCCTAATCCATTAATTTGTTACTCTGCATATCATGACTTTATCAATTGCACTTCTGGAAGAAGCGAAGAAGAGAAATTTGAAGCCGTGAGGACATGTATGGCACTCTTACCGCCCGCACACCAAACTTGTTTGATTCATCTTCTGAGACACTTGCATAAAGTCAGTGAACATTCTGATAAGAATCTTATGACTGTCAGAAACCTTGCCGTTGTATTTTCTCCTAGTATTCTGAGGGACGAAACCGGTGAACGTGAAATTACTGATATGGGTAAACGCACTGCGGTGATTGAGTTTCTAATCCAAAACGCTGAAGCATTACATAACACTGGTACATTGCTCTAGAATGCAATTACCACTCCAAATGTTTCCTTACATTTATTTCTTTTTTTTCCATTCCTTCCTTTTGAATTTATAGTATTACTTCTAATTTACTATTGGACAGCTATTACATGTTCAATTATTTGATATAATCTCTACAAGTTTTAGAGCTTTTTGTACTATGGTAAATCTCCAAAATCGTACCTTAACTCTTCCCCCCACTCCAGTCCAAAGATTGAATGAAACGATCCCATTCACGTGACAATTCTTCTTCTAAGAGGCAGAATTCATATAACGAACTTCCAGATTCCGACTATACACGATCATTTACACAAGAATCGCCTGTTCTTAATGTTGTTACATTCGCATCTCTGATCGGAACTGCAAACGCTGATGGCACCTTGAGAATATGGCAGAGAAAACGAGACTCGCCTGATTATATTGAGTATATAAAAGGGTTTAGACCTGTAAATGGTCCTATATCTGTTATGAAATATAATAATGACTTTAATATGTTGTTAATTGTTCACGAAACAGGTTATATCCGTATCCTGGATGTCTATTCTCTTGAGATCACTGCTAGTTGTCGGTTTGCTGAAACAGATGAACCAGCTTCCAGCGCGTGTTGGATTTCTGCAAATAAGTTTGCAGTTGCATATGGAACACGAATAGTTTTCTTCGACAGTAATGACCTGCATAATCCGCATATTGATCCTACAGAAACTCATATTGCTCCTATAACGGCAATGAATTATGTCAACAAATCTAATGTCGTGATTTCAACTGATACAGACGGTATAATTGAGATGTGGCAACCTCCTGACGATATTACTAATATAGCTGACCGATACGCTTCTATTTATACAGAATTCCTACAATTCATAAAAGGTACTATATCATTTTGGTCTGATACTGAATGTTATATCAAGTCTATGGCCGTGTCTCCAAACTGTGAACTATTTGCTTGCATAGACTCAAAAAATACATTTCGCCTATTTCATATACCCTCAAATGATCTAAAATTCTCCTTGAACTTGCCTGGTTCTTCCAAAACGTACATACCTAGTGTCATATTTGATGATACAGGGAGCTATGTTTTATTCGGTTCTCCAAAAGGTACTATTGACATATTTGACCTGCTCACTTATGAAGTTAAAGCTGAACTAGGAAAAACTAGTTCAATTACATATACTTCAGTAGCTGTCTTTCAAGGTTCTAACCAACGTCAACCTATCGGCTCTACCGTAGGCCAACTGAACTCAGACTATTTCGAGAAAGACTTCATAGTACTTGCAGGCTCGCCAGACACTAACCGTCTTTACCTGTTTGCAGATACTTCAGACGCTAACAATAATGAAACTTTGCAACGCGATATAAAATCTAAAGCTATAGGGCCAGTTCAAAGCAATCGCACTCCGGATGAAGCTCTTTTCAGTCCAAAAAATGTTGAATCATGCACATTACATACAACAATTGGCGACATCACTTTGACGTTTTATCCTGATGAAGCCCCGAAGGCAGTTGAAAATTTTGTTAGACTCGCTCAATCTGGTTATTATAATGACACTATATTTCATAGAGTGATTAAGGACTTTATGATACAAGGAGGAGATCCTGAAGGCAATGGAACTGGTGGCAAATCCATATACGGAGAACCTTTTGAAGATGAGTTCTCAGAGAATTTAAAACATGATAAGCCGTTTGTTGTATCAATGGCTAATAATGGGGCCAAAACTAACGGTTCTCAGTTCTTTATAACTACAGCCGCAGCACCGCATCTAGACAATGTTCACACGATATTTGGGCGAGTAATAAATGGCTTCGAAGTTATAAGATCTATAGAGGATCTTGAAACTGATAAGGACTCAATGCCGTATGCCCCTCCAAAGATAATTTCCACTACAGTACAATTGCGGAACAAATAACATACAATGGCTCTATGTAGAATAGGTCATTACAGTTGATGCAATTGATTATTATCTATCAATATCACATCAGTGTGGTGCGACCGCCAATATCTGACGAAGCAGTTCCAGAAGGCATTTCTCCAGATCGATCAGAAACAAAATCACGATAGATCTTGGTGAGCCTTTCACGCTCTTGTAGAGAAAGACTTGGTTTAGTCTTAGTGAAGGCTATTTCTATATGTTCCCACTGAACTTCAACGCTCACGCTATTTTCTGATTTCTGCTCATCTTCTTTTTCGTTTGAGTTCTTGTCATTAATTTTCGACCTTCCGAAATTCAATTTCTCTAAACGGTTGAGAGTGGCTAAACGTTGGGCTGCAGTTGAATTTGATGTCTCAAAAAATTCTAGGCTGTCATACTCACCAACACTACTATCACTTTGAGGGTTTTCTTCTGCCTTTGTCGCATCTCTCTCCTCTTCAGATTTAGACTTCACAATTCCATGAGGTACATGATCAATTATGTCATGGATAGCTTCCAGATAGGCGTTGTACAGCAAAGCTTGCATATCTGCGCCACAATAACCATCAGTTCTTGAGGCAATCTTTTCAAGGTCAAGGTTTGGGTTGCATTTCACTTTACCGGAATTTGATAATGTCTTCAAGATACTCAGTCTGTCGTTGAAGTCGGGCATGTCACAAATAAGAGATTTATCAAGACGACCAGGCCTTAACAGAGCTGAATCGATCAAATCTGGCCTAGATGTGGCTGCGAGAACGTAAACACCGGTATCCAATCCTTCTGCACCATCTAATTGCGTAAGCATTTGATTGACAACACGATCTGTTACACCTGTTGAGTCATGACCACGTTTTGGTGCCACAGAGTCAAACTCATCAAAAAACAGTACACATGGCTTAGCAGCTTGAGCCCTTTCGAATAGATCTCTGACGGCTTTTTCACTAGCACCTATGTATTTATTCAATATCTCAGGCCCTTTAATTGATATGAAATTTAGCCCGCACTCTTTAGCAACAGCTGAAGCCAGCATTGTCTTGCCACATCCAGGATAGCCGTATAGCAAGATTCCTGATCTTAAACGTAAAGGACTTTTTTGGAAAATTGGAGCATATTTATTCGGCCATTCCAATGTCTCATATAAAACCCTTTTGGTCGCTTCCAGGCCACCTATATCAGACCATCTTACAGAAGAGCCTTTTTCCAACTTAACTCCGCGTAAACTAGCAGGAACAAAATCCTTAGTTGCATTTTCTATGTCGTCTTGAGTGATGCAACAAGTTAAGGTAGAGTCTTGCAAAGTTCTCATCAGAGCCTCGTGCTCTGCCCTCTCTGCGAGAACTTGTAGATCGCCCGGTTGGTAGCCTTCAGTAGAGCTGGCTGCTTCTAGCATATCAACATTGGCATCAACGTCTATAGACCTAGACTCCATCGCAGCTGTCAAAATCAATCGGCGCATTTCTCGATCTGGTGCTTTCAAATTTACAAGTTCATCGAATGTATGGCTATTCAGCAAAGAGGGATGGAGGCTTTCTTTCGACTGACTGCTAGCCAGAAGTACTATGTCTCTGCGGCGCCTGAAGTCGCTGGTAAGCTTTATGAGCAGCTCAGAGATGTGCTTAGTTCTTTGAGAGTCGGTGTTTTCTTGTTCTGCCGGACACAATCGGTCTAAGTCGTCCAATACTATTACGGCAGGTGCATGCCACATTGCCTTTCCAAAACTAGTCTCCAGTGCCTCTTTGATCGATCCAACGCGGTCATCAGACATTTCAGAGCAGTCTAGTGTAATAGAGTAAAACAGTTTTGACAGCAGTATATGCGAAACCAGTGACAGCAGATCAGTCTTTCCGCTTCCATGAGAACCGTACACTAAAGTGCAGCGCAAATGTCTCACATGCGATTCTGTCTGGTTAACAATTTTATCAATACCGTGAAGAGTCGGAGGCTTGCTCACTAATGGTATTTCTTCATTCAATGCACAGCCAGCAGTTGTAGAGAATACGGCTCTATTAAACCCGGGTGTAATCCATCCTTCGGAGTTTTTCAGCTGAATGATACCACTATCCCTCAGTAATGTATTCGGGACAAACGGAAGTTGCATATTGTTGGTGATAGGATTTTGGAATATTTCTAATTCGTTCAACAGTTTCTGGAGAGTTTCGGATTTCTCCAATTGTTGCTCGATATCAGTTTTGTTGCGGTTTAGGCTAAGTCCCGATTTCTTTGAGTTTGATTTGGCGGAACTGATAGGCAGAACCACAGTAAGGCTTTCTGGAGCTATTGATAAAGGTTTCGCAGCTGGTTCAATGAGTACCATGGACCCTACTGTGCTTTCTGTACCAATAGCTTGACCGAGCCAAGGTGACAAGTAGCAGTGGTTAGCCGGGCAGCAGTCGTTCACGGTCAAGAAAGCCACAACAGTCTTCGCTGCTGTCGGAATAGGTTGTTCATCATTCGGTGAGGGCTGACTAGGGTTGACTGGTTTAGATTCGGGGATATGAGCTGCCGAAACAGCGACATATTTTAGATTCCTGAGATCAGCAGGCATTGAAGCAGCTGAGATTTCGATTTGAGCTTTAGGGTGTTTATCCGACACATTGTCGTCATTGCTTATTATTGATCTCATGAAAAAAGCACGTATAGGTCCCTGGTCTGTTTGTCTGCGTGATCTCGACCGGCTGGCGACGGAGCCACTAGTTTTACGATCTCTTCCTGTCTGTTTCTTTCTCAGTTTCGGAGCAACAGCCACTTCAGTGTCTGATGATATTTTTGCATATACAGCATCCGGACTGCTTGACTCTATCTTTGATACGCGAAATATCGCTGATGTGGAAGGAGACACGTATATACACACTGGATGAATGCTCGAGACGACCCGGATTTGCGAGAGCATGTCGGATTCAACACGTTGGGCATTCAATTCTATGATTTCCCAATCAGAGGCTGTAGCAGGTTCTAAAAACACTCGAGTAGCAATAGGAGGGTTAGCATGTATTTGAACAGAAACGTTCGTTCCTTCAGCCAAACCTACATATTGGGCAAAGGTGGGATCAATTTCGATCGCCTTCTCGCTCCCTCGAATGCCTTTAGCGCTGGTCATTCCCGTCCACCCTACATATGCCTTCCTTGTATTATCTCTTCCTCTCGGCCCCGTTCGCCATGTCAATTCAAGAACAGTACTTTGAGCAACCACATTTGATGAAAAGAGCAAGGAAGAGATAGAATTGGGCAAATTAACCAGTCCGGATCTCAGACCCACGAATTTGACTATTGCTTGATGAGTAGACATTAAGATTTGCACAGATTACGTCCACTGAGAAATATTCAAAGAAGTATAACTCAGTATGAAAAGCAATCTATCAGATCGCACAGAAAGTTGTGGTCCAATGGAAACTAGCAACCGAGGCTTAATCGGCGTGCAAAGGTTGGTGGTGAGTGAATCCCAAGACATTGGAAGGTTTAGACTTTGCGGGGACGCTGAAATTTGTTACCCGGATTGCTGACCAGGAAAAGCCGCACTTCCCTCTTTGAATTTTTATTTATTAGACACGGGTTCAGGGTTATATTACACTAATGTCTAAACCCCCTTTACGCGAAACTCTGACCGTGTCAACTTTTTATTTTCTATCTTCTTGCTTACACATTCGTTTCAGAACAAAAGCCTGTAATAATGTCTAACTTGCCTACTATTGACTTAGGGATTAACTATGATGATGAGCGTACAAAGATATCGACATTCATCTCGGAATACAAAGTCCAATATGATGACTTTGCAGTTCCTTCCTACAAGTACAAGGAGATGCTGCAGCAAGTGGCAGATCGCGAACTAAGTACCATACTTATAGAATTGGATGATATTGATAAGTGGGAATCTAAGGAAGGTGACCTCGTCCCTGCCATAATAAATAACACTAGTCGATACATCGAGCTGTTCAGTCAGGTTATCGATTCTATGCTTCCTGAAGCGAACGAAGCTTTAAGCTATAAGTCGGACGTTCTAGATGTCATTATAAAGCAGCGCCAGGAAAGAAATGCGCATATAGCTGAAGAACAAGGTACTGAAGCTCCCACTAATGCATTTCCACCGGAGCTCATTCGAAGATATTCCCTCTATATCAAGCCATTAAGCGATCCTCTGCGAAATTTCAACAACGGGAAGCCCTTTGCAGTTCGACAAGTCCGCGGCTCTCATATTGGCAAGCTTCTTACCCTCAGAGGAATAGTTACTCGAATTTCAGACGTGAAACCTAAGCTAACAGTTAATGCTTATACATGCGATAAGTGTGGTTTCGAAGTCTTTCAGGAGGTTACAACTAGACAATTTACCCCCTTGGTAGATTGTCCCTCAGAAAAGTGTAAGATGAATCGAAATAAAGGCCAGCTTTTTATGGCAACTAGAGCCTCTAAGTTTTTGCCTTTCCAAGAGGTTCGCATTCAGGAGCTATCTGACCAAGTCCCTGTGGGTCATATTCCGCGGACAATAGCTATTCACTTATCGGGCACTCTAGTACGTTCTATCATTCCTGGTGACCTATGTGACATATCCGGAATTGTTATACCTCTTCCTTATACTGGAATGCGTGCTCTTCGCGCTGGACTGTTAACTGACGTATACATTGATTGTCAATATGTCTATAAGCACAAGAACAGTCCTACAGAGCCCTCCCCTGAACTGTCACAGGAAATTCAACAACTTTGGCAACAAGGACCAGGTGCTTACGATCGTTTAGCCCGTTCTATTGCCCCTGAAATTTACGGCAATCTCGATGTGAAGAAAGCTCTATTGCTTTTACTCATAGGAGGGGTGACTAAAACAATGGGTGACGGTATGAAAATTCGAGGTGATATTAACATTTGTTTGATGGGCGATCCAGGAGTTGCAAAATCACAATTACTGAAATATATCAGTAACATAGCACCGCGAGGTGTATATACTACCGGTAGAGGATCTTCAGGAGTAGGTCTTACTGCAGCTGTGGTTCGCGACCCTGTTACAGAAGAAATGGTTCTAGAAGGTGGTGCATTATCTCTTGCAGATAACGGTGTGTGCTGTATAGACGAGTTCGATAAAATGGACGAAAGTGATCGTACTGCAATTCACGAGGTTATGGAACAGCAAACAATTTCAATCTCTAAAGCGGGAATCAATACAACACTCAATGCCAGAACATCTGTTCTTGCGGCAGCAAATCCAATTTATGGAAGGTATAATCCGCGTGTTTCTCCACTAGAGAACATTAACCTACCAGCGGCATTACTCTCTAGATTTGACTTGCTATTTTTGTTGTTAGATTCTCCGTCGCGGGAGGGTGACGAACGTTTAGCAGAACATGTAACATATGTGCACATGTACGGCGAACAACCAGATCATGACTTTGAACCATTATCTCCGGAACTGATTCGTGAATACATTGCAGTGGCTAGAACGTTCAGACCTACCGTACCAAAGGATGTGTCAGCATATATTGTTTCGGCATACGTTCAAATGCGGCAGACATATAGGCGAGAGCAAGGCTCAAATCAGCAATTCAATCACATAACGCCTAGACAACTGCTAGCTATTATTAGAATGGCCCAGGCGCTGGCAAGAATGCGATTCTCAGACATTGTGCGAACGGATGATGTTGACGAAGCGCTCAGACTTATTGAGGTTAGTAAAACGTCGTTGGCATTAAGAAGAGGTGCCAATGACGGAGATACTAGTGTTCAAACAAGAATCTATAACATCATACGGACAATGGGAGCCGGTGATGGAGAGATGCAATATGATTGGTTACCTATTCGAAACATTCGCAATCGCGTCCTTGGTAAAGGCTTCACAATGGCTGAATTGCAAGAGACTTTACATGAATACGAACTGCATAACATTTGGCAGATATCAGGGGATAGACTGATATTTGTTCACGATGATGACGACAATAACATCGGTAGTCCAGGAATAGGCGGGTCGGATGTTGAAGCGCTAGATGCCGGAAGTGAGAGCTACATCTGATGACTTGATTCGCTTTGAAGATCTAGAGTCTGCATTGTCTGAGACCGATGCATGATTTGATTTTTGCTTTTCCGATTTTCTTTTTGAAAACTTCTTTAGATTGTGATGCATATTTTGAGATTTGAGAGTTTTCAATCTTTGCGTGAGTTCGTCTATGATATGTGGATCTGACTGGTTTATCGGTATTATATTGCTATCTGAATACTCTGTATCGCATTCTGGGCATTTGGACGAATGGATATTTTTGAGTGCCGATAAAGCAAAGACGTGACCACAGGGCACGATATAGGCGAACACCACGGAGGAGTCATTTTGGATTTCTTTTCTGGATAAGGGGCAGATCCACGTATCATTTACTAACGATACTTGTAATTTTACAACATCATGTCTTGATTTAAAAGGTTTTTCTTTGACAAGTAGTTTTTGAAGCACTGATTCGTAATCGTATAATTTGCCAAGATGATCGCTAACAACTGAATCAGAGCGCAATGTTGTGCCAGTTAAAGCACATTTGGTGAATATATATGAATGTTCATTATTTTTCTTCATAAACTCAGCAGAAGTAGTATCGACTCCTACCCGCTTAACTAGTTCGCTGCGATTAGGGATTGTACCGCCATCGTTTCCCATACTCGGTGTATGGGGAAAAAACAAGTGCAATGTTTCTAACTTTTGACCACTATGGAGCCACCAGAAGTCGTATGTGAATTTTATGCAAAGATTGGGGCTTGCAGACATGGAAAGAACTGCACAAAGAAACATATTGATCCACAGAAATCTAATACTATGGTCTGCGTAGGTCTAGCTAAGAAAAGGCTTGAACAGCTACAACTCCTTCCACAACAGAATCAAACAGAAGCCTATAATGATATATTTGCAGATATATACCATGAAGCGGTGCAAATATCTCCTGTAATTAACATGCTGATATGTGAGAATCAGAGCGATCATCTAGCAGGAAACGTCTATTTACAATTTCCTAATCCGTACGATGCAGAGAAAGCTGTTAACGGCTTGAATGCCAAGTGGTACGATGGACGACCGGTTTTTGCACGATTAACACCGATGAGGAGGCTAACAGATGCCATATGTGTTGAACATGATGAAAATACGTGTTCTAGAGGTGGGCAGTGTAACTATATTCATAATAAGCGTCCTTCTAAAGACTTAGAAATGGCTTTACATTTATATCGATCGTCTTCTCATAATCACTGAATCGGCCTGCTTCCTGATTCAAATCTTTTTGCGATTCCTTTTTTTTTACAAGTCTATGCTGTGAACTTATTCGGTGCTATTTACATCAGGAGCCCCGGACTTCCCGTACCGAATGTACTCTTTGACGCGGTCGATGTAATATTTGGGGTCGTGAGGTCCCTTCTCATAGCCGGTGTATGGCCTTTCCTGATACGGCTCGACGCCTTTGAAAACGAAAGGTTGCAAAGCACTCATCCTCGAAGTAGGAGCCACAAAAGTTCTGACTTTGTTCCAGTCAATTATATAACTTCCATGCTTTGTCCAACGACCTATTCCTCCGGATCCTGTTCCTTTATAAAAGTGTTCATTACCATGTTTCGACGTCAACCGCCATCTCTTGTCTAATCGCTTTTGAAACCTATAGAAAGGGTGCTTAACTCTACCATAGTTTAACCATGGCCTCGATAGGCTTAGCACATTGCTTGGTTTCATACTACTTGGCTTAGCTTGTCTTTCACTAAACAGAGACCAGACTCACTATCGAATGATATAATTAATTATACACTCCGAGAGTCCAGTCCATTTTCCAAAAAATGTCTCCAGAGTTCTAGTCTCCATAGTAACAGAACCACGATTTTACCGCCAAAAAAGTGATCTTTTTATCCTTGACATAGCAGCACTTGTGCTAATGACTTCTAAGAATAATACCGGCTCATTTTATATATGTAGAGTATTTATGATGATAATTAACGAGAATCATCCTATTTAACATAGTTTCGCGATTCAAAGGGCTTTCTCTCCAAATTGACGACACTGGGTTTGCTGGGAACGAATCTCGACAAAAATACACCCAAACCCCTTCGAGGAACTTTTATAGTGCACACGGCACTTACTTTTCCTACCTATAACCATTTGGTTATGTTTGAAGATTGGGCTCTGACAGGGTTTGACCCTGTAATTGAGTCTGCTACACGTTTAAGAGCTCCTTCATTTCATTCAGCACAGCCTAAAAGAAGAACCAGGACTCAATCTCTGATCCAGGACGTGGCCTACGATAGAGTGTCAACATCTCATATTTCAGTAATTAATGCATCTTTCGACGCGATATTTGGTCATTCATATAGAAGCAGTACGAATGCTTTTGTTATTGAATCCATTACTGCATCTAAGCAAAATTCTGCTTCAGATAAACCTCCTTTAACTTCAGGTCCTTCCACTGAATTGCACTTGACATACCCGTTCAGTCGGACCGACATGCTGAAATTGTACTTAAAGGACTTGGAAATAGATACAGACTCGTTGTGCGATCAACATAATTGTATGATAGATGCTTTACGACCAGCTGTTGCATATAGAGATGGAATATCCTCTGTTTTAGCAGGCGTCAATAGAGTCTCGGCAATGGACGAAGAATGTATATCCTTGCTGGCTGACGCTAGAGGGTCATTAAAGAATGTTTTAACCCGAACTAAGGCTATTGATTCTTCTTACAATGAAGTAATCCACGAGATTGAAATGCTTCAGGCCAAGAAAACTGAAATATCTCGTGGTTTAACTCGTCTATCAAGCCTTAACTCCATTGTCTCTATATTAAACGCTCCTCCTGCTAACTTTGTGAAGAGTTCACGCTTTGTGGAAATAGTAGATGATATCGCAGCCAGCATTCGCTTTTTCACAAAGCATCCTACTTTTAAAGATGCTGATAAATATCGACTGCGTTTCTCTCAATGCATGATTAGATCTTTGACATTGGTTAGAGTCTATACTACAAAGTATTTCAAGCATGCTTATCAGACTGCCAATCAGTCTACATCTGCACCTAAGGACACTCCTATATCTGTTGTTTTATCTCAAACAATTCTACCGTTTGAATTGGACGCGGTCCTAATAAAAGAAAGAATATCGAAAGTTCGCCAATGTGCCGAATTCGATCAAAGCTATCAAGACATATACTATGAGATCATGACCTCTTATTTTGATGCCAGAAAGTCTTTAATACTTCCTGTCCTTACAAAGGAAATTTACAGGCTGAGAGCTGAGCTGCCGGATCTTATCGAATTTGTTAGAGAACTTTTGTCTCTCTACCACGGAATATGTGATGACGAAATGTCACTGTTTAGCCAATTGTTCCAAGGCTCGGAATCAGAATTCTATGACTACCTCCAAGCTTTGTCTTCTCCTTTGAATGACTCTTTACGCTATAAAGTTCTTCACGAACAGAATATCGATGTGCTTTGTGAGCTATGCCGTTTGCTGCAATCTCATGATTCACGCGATAATAGATCCATCGATCCAGCTGTCTCCTCGAAAGAAGATGTCGGATCTGTTGATTTTTCTTCTATTACTTTACCAACACTACAAGACGTCCAAAGCCGTTTAATTTTCAGAACGATGGCATTTATGGATCGTGATATTCTTCGATACAATGTTAAGCCGGAAGATGTCAGACTTTCCGGAGTTAGCAATTTGAAACCGGATGGGGACACTCCCCCAACTGAGCAATCAAACCCTGAAGGAGTTTCAATTTCACTGTATGGAGCATACCCTCCTCTGCGCCGTGCAGTGCGCGTGCTCTCTCAGATTTACATGTTAGTAGATTCTGTTGTTTTTGATGACCTTGCGCACCAAATTGTGCATATCTGCATTGAGTCTTTATTGAAAGCATCATTAATATCGCAAAAAATTGATGGGAAAGAGCAGTCATATTTATTTATCATTAAGCATCTTCTAATTCTAAAAGATCAGATTGTTGCGTTTGATATTTCGACTGTTCGTCCAGAGTCTGATTTGGATTTCAGTGAAATTGCCATGACTTTCCAAGAGATTATGCAGTCTGGTGGATTTTTCACTGCAGAAGGACTAAAAAGACTGGCACGAAGCGGCATTCCGAAACTTGTTAAAAACATGCCCGATGCCAGACTTGAACTTGACGGAAGATTGCGAGAAACAATCAACAATTATACCGACGCTATCTCAGAACGACTTTGCCAACCACTAAAAATGGAGCTGTCTAAAGATACTAGCATTGAGAGTATTTCTAACAGCTTAATTAGAATGAGGTCTATTGTGCAGGATTGCATGCCTGAAGTCAAAATGGATATCTACAATGCGATTAAGAATGATAGAGTAACTGCGATTCTGGTGGAAGCAGTTGAAAACTGCATTGAAGACAAATATGAGATATTTTACAAACAATGTCAAGAAATTGGCCTTACATGCGAAGATTTATGGACTGGGGATGAATTGATGGTGTGGTTACATGGGCTATTGCCAGTTGATGCCAACGATGATGAATATAGCGTTTCTGATAGTGACGATATGCAAGAGGGAAAATAATAACATTAGGAACATCTTGCATGCACAATATTATGAATAATCTGTTGAACTCCTTCTGTTGTTAAAGAACGAAGGAGAAGAATTAGACAGAAACAGGTGTTTATGGTTTGAGAAATTCCGGAGGCAGCGATCGCGGAATAGGAGCATGCATTGATGAGGAGGCGGTACTGCTAGTAGATGCAGCGTCATCTCTATCTTGCACTCTGGAAGAGTGTGAAAAATCCTGGTTTTCATGTGAACTATAAGGGCTTAGCAAGCTCGATTTGAATTTGCGACCAGCTATGCCGTCCTTAACAGCTATCGTTGAAACTTGAGACATCACTGATGCTTGTGAAGATGGCCTGCTAGAGGGGACAAGTAGCGGCGATCTGCTTCTTTCTGTGGAAGGGGATCTTCTGCTACTTCCAGAGCCATCTAAAGGTTCGCTTACTTGAACAACTGTCATTGCGCAGCCCACAGATTAGCAATGCTGATATCTGAAGTTGAAACGTGCGAGATTGTTGTTAGGAGATCTTAATTCTACCCCGGAACTCTAATTCATGTTGTGCACCTCTTACTATCGCAAAAAAGAAAGATCTCGCATCTGATAAAAGAGTGTGGCACTTGCTTACTATTCGTTCATAAAGACTGATACTACTGACTAGAATATTCTGCAGACATTGAACTATCGAATAAGGCAGCTCGCATGGTTGGAATCTTTTCGCTGAGATTGTGATATCCTGTAAGGTGGTATGTTTGCCGGCTTATAGAGTTTTCAGTGAATCCATCTAGATTGACATTCAGACACCGCAAGAAAGCCTCAGCCGCTAAAGTTGCAGGTATTATTGGCCTATAAAAAATATAGCAGGATACTATAAACCATTTATTGCCGTAACAGTTACGGTTCACGTAGGCTAATGCAGAAATATTAGACCGTTTGAATTCCTGCTACACACTCTTATTGGTCGATACTAAATCCTAATTACTGCCTAATAAGGTAGTAGGGGAAAAAAAAATTCTGCCGCAAAAAAGTCAAAGGGTGAAAATTCAACTATTTAATTGACCAGCTGGATTTTTTGGTTTCTTATAATCTGCTTCAATTTGCTATTTTATAGAACTGACGTTCGGTTTGACTAAATAGCTCTCTCAAAGAACAAAAATGTCGTACGCTTTGCCTGCCTCTCACCGCGAACTTACCGAGTTGCCTTTGGAGCAATTGGACCCCGTTGTAGCTGGTATCATGAAAGACGAAATCCAGCGTCAGCGTGAGTCCATTGTCCTCATCGCATCTGAAAACTTCACTACTAAGTCAGTCTTCGATGCTCTTGGATCTCCTATGTGTAACAAATACTCCGAAGGATACCCAGGTGCCCGCTATTACGGTGGAAACCAGCACATTGACAGAATCGAACGTTTGTGTCAAGAACGTGCCCTTGCTACGTTCAATGTCACTCCTGACAAATGGGGTGTCAATGTACAGACACTTTCTGGCTCTCCTGCTAATCTCCAGGTTTATCAGGCTTTGATGCCCGTCCATGGCCGTCTTATGGGTCTTGACTTGCCTCACGGTGGTCACTTGTCTCACGGCTATCAAACCGATACGAGAAAGATCTCGGCTGTATCTACTTATTTCGAGACTATGCCTTACCGTGTCGACCTTGAAACTGGAATCATTGACTACGATACCCTCGAGAAAAACGCCATTTTGTTCCGTCCTAAGATCCTTGTTGCCGGAACGTCCGCTTACTGCCGATTGATCGACTACAAACGTATGCGCGAGATTGCTGACAAAGTCGGTGCTTACCTAGTTGTTGATATGGCTCACATCTCTGGTTTGATTGCTGCTGGCGTTATTCCTTCGCCCTTCGAATACGCCGATGTTGTAACCACCACCACGCACAAGTCCCTCCGCGGTCCCCGTGGTGCCATGATCTTCTTCCGTCGCGGCGTCCGCTCGACTAATCCTAAGACCGGCGAACCGATCTACTACGATATCGAAGACAAGATTAACTTCTCGGTTTTCCCCGGCCACCAGGGAGGTCCTCACAACCACACCATCACTGCTTTGGCTGTTGCTCTCAAGCAAGCCCAGACTGCTGAGTTCAAAGTCTACCAGGAACAAGTCCTCAAGAATGCTAAGATCCTAGAGCAGGAATTTCTTAAGCGTGGATATCGTCTGGTTTCTAATGGTACTGACTCTCACATGGTTTTGGTCAGTCTCCGCGAGAAGGGCGTAGACGGTGCGCGCGTTGAGTCCGTTTGCGAGAATATCAACATCGCTCTGAATAAAAATTCCATTCCGGGAGATAAGAGTGCACTGGTTCCCGGAGGTATCCGTATCGGTGCCCCTGCTATGACTACTCGTGGATTGGGTGAAGCTGACTTTGCTCGCGTTGTGGAGTACATTGACCGCGCTGTCCAGTACGCTGCCGTTGTCCAGAAGAGCTTGCCCGCTGGCTCCAACAAGTTGAAAGATTTCAAGGCCGTTATTGAGAACGGTTCTGATGAGCTCTCTTCTCTTAAGGCTGAGATCGCTCAATGGGCTTCCACTTTCCCTCTTGCCGTCTAAGACTGGAAGTAGTATGAAAAACTGAATCAACCCCAAAAAACAAAACACATGATGCAAAGTCTCATTCAACCGATACAAAGCGTCGATTACCCATCAAAACTTACTTTAATGTATAATTATTAATTCCTTACTGTATATTATGTGTAAGCAGATGACTATGGGTGAGAAATCGGCATTAAGTCAAATATATCCCCCGCGCTTCTAACTTTTCGGTGTGTTCAAGAATATATCATAATATAGCTTTATTATCGACTTTGGTATAGGAGTTACGCTAACGGCATTTTTACATCCGGTGGGTGTTCGGAAACAATACTCCCTTCACCGTAATCTTAGGTTACGACTCTCTCCATTCGTCAAGCTTACGAATAGACTCTTACCCTATCTACGAGCGGATGAATTCACTCCTAGATCTTGCCGCTCTGTTACAATATTTAACAGGCTAATCTTCAATTTTGATCCATATTTGTGAGGTACCAATTGTATAATGAAGTATTTGTTTATTGGCGTGAGTAAAGGTTCATGTGCGTACCATGCGGCTATGCTTGAAGCTGCCAATGGAGCCGAGATAGTCGTAATGTCTCGACGTAAGTCATTGCTAGACGATGATAAGGAATTGATGAATTCTGGCAATATCACAGTTATCCAGGGCGATGCTCTTGTTGAGGAGGACGTGAAAAACGCCTACAATATGGGACCATGGGACGCTCTTGTAATTGGAATCGGAGCTGCACCTAAATTTACGATCAAAGGAATGGAAATGAATCCAGTGAACGTTTGTGGACGTAGCATGAAAGTTATTACTGATGTCATGCAACCTTCTGACATTAAATGTGGTAAAATTGTCATTGTATCTGCTCAAGGAGTAGGCGACAGTTATCAATACGGACCTTGGCTTTCTAAGCTGTTCCACTCGTATGTCATAAAGACTGCGTTGAACGATAAACTGGTATTTGAGAATATAACTAAAGATTGTGCCAAGAAGATGAATATTCCATATGTTATACTCCGCCCTGCTATGCTTACTAGCTCTTCTGTGTCAAAACCATACAGAATGGCTCTAGATCTTCGCACTCGGTCTATTAGCAGACTCGATACTGGTAAAGCTATCGTAAATTGTCTTGACACATCTGATCATGATAATACATCGGTCATCGTTGGGTACTGATATTTTGTTTCCTCGAGCATAATACATTAGAAGATCTATGAAACTTCACTAATTGTTCAAGCAAGACTGAACAAGAAAAAAAAAAACAGATATTTTTCGTAGATTCCGCTCCCTTATTTCCTTCGTGGTCTTCCTATAGGACGTTGAGTATATGCAGGTTTAGCAATAGGAACGGTACCGTTCACTGACGTTTGAACAATAGGTATGAGCGTAGAAATTCCATCGCGGAGCTCTCCTGGAGGCACAGTGTCAATCATTTTTAATAAAGAGTGCTTTATTTGGATGGCAAGCTTTAACTCTCTTTTGCTGATCGGCGACTTGGTCTGAAATCTTTCGAACTGTTCTTTTTCTAAATCCAATAGCATTTGAGATATCTCTTGCAAAGAAGCAGTATGCTCAGGATCAAAATCCTCATCTTCTTCCACCACCATTTCCGGACTCCATTGCATGAGTAACTCTTCATCTATTTCTATAGATTGTTCCGGGTTCATTTCTCCCAAGCCATTGCTGATACCATTAACTGAAACAGCATGGGCTGAATTTCCATTTAAATGTGCCGATTCTGTGTCATTGCTTTGTTCTATCTTAGCGGGCTGATCAGCATCGGGCAGGACTTCATCATCTTTCCCAGCAGATTGCTCATTTTTTAAGCCATCTGTTGCTTGATCAGGTTCAGTAGATCTTGTCTCTGACCTTTCAAGCTTTTTAAGCATTTTTGGCAATCCTATAGATTCATACCACACACTGGCAACTGTATCTGATTCATATATAGCCATGGTTTCGTCGGAAGTAGGAGCAAAACTGGAATAGACATCGCGTTTCATCCATTGACCAGTAGGGACGCGCATATTTAGAGGATGACCATATGGATTAGGATTAGGTGGCGGAGCAAAAACAGGTCCTGCAACATATTCGATCATAGTTTCAGTAGACGCGTTGCTAAATGTAGGAAGAACTGAAGTTCTTGAGAAGGGAGGAGGGTCAGATATGTCGCGAGTGTCAAGTTTTGATCGTTTCAAAATGCTCGAAAACAATGGGCCATTTTTGCCTATTGTAACTAAAGACTGTGAGAATCCTTTACGACCAGACATATCAACAAGGTCTTCTTTGAACAGTTCGTTCATGTCGCTGGGTAGCGGTTCGGGCTCTTCGTCGAGAGGATTCCATTCGATGCCCCGCTTGGGCACAATCGATGAAGCTATTACATAATGTGCATAATTATAAAAGTTGTCTATTTTCCAGTAAATGTCTGAATCAACAGGTTCTTCGGAAATCATTGCCGAAGAGACGTCGTACAGATCCTGTTCAAATTCTGACAAGCCTTGATACAACTCCTTTGCAACTTTACCACTCACTGATATGGCGCGTCCTCTAGTCTCACATCTAGGAGCGTTTAGTACCAATTTCGCTACTTCATGATTCTCTAGGATACGGAATATATCCAATATCTCTTTTTGTTGGCTCATTATTATTTTGGTCTTCGCGAAGTATGGTGGCAGGTAAAAGGATAGGTTCAAGGGTTACCACGATGGGATGAATAGTACACAGAGATTGAATAATACATGATATAGAGAGTGAAATAAACAATGCAGATATTCCACTCGTTATCATTATTTTTAGTCCAAAGGAATGGTTATACGCCTTATATACTCTGTCAACCTCCTCGGATCAAATATTGCACCGTCGTAGAGTTCACCTGAAGGAAGAACAGAGAGCAATGAGTACATAGCATCACTAAGTTCCGAACCAGGCAAAACAGCTGTAGCAGGTTTGGCTCGTTTGACAAAGTTGTCCTCGTACACTTCACTGTAAGCACGCTTTAATGTACTGGCGACATCCACGGTTTGAAGTTCTTGCGGTGAAATTTCGCTGGAACTTATGGGATTATAATCAATGATAGCGTGTGCTTTCCTAGAGAGATCGACTTCTTTGACATCATCTGGAAAGAGAGACAATATCCGAGCTTGTAGAGAGCTTATATTAGAAAGAACAGAGCCATATGTAGATTCATATTGAAAGAACTTAAAGTACAGTGACTTCTTATCGCCGTTAGGAATAGTGTCATTGTTAACAGTTCTCTCGAATAAAGCTCTGGCATTAATTGCATCGTTCGTAGCGATTAGGAAATCAAAGTAGTGTTCCACGTACTTTATAACTTTTGAGAATTTCCTCATTCCCATCTCAAATACTTTTACTGGCACCGGGGAGTCTTTGTCGTTATAGAATTCCATGTAGGCAGATTCGACAAAGATATGGTATGTCGCATAAGGTAATTTACGAGCTTCAGTGAAAACCGACCGAGCAGTTTCAATTGAACTCATTCTTTTCTCAGCCCTCATAAAGATGGCATATGCCGCCGTGATTTCCAAGGGCAAATCAACAGGTCTAAGACCAGTGTCATTGTTATCTGGGTCATCATGTGCTTTCTTCAATGTATCTATATACGAACGAAACACAGATCTGGCTCCATCTATATTCGATTTCGCTTCTTGATATTCAGCTGCTTTGTAAGCCAGCAAGGGACTTGTGGGATTATATTTCCTGCCGAACGACAAGAACTTTTCTACATCAGTAGACAGTTCGTGCTCTTGGGCATAGTTAGCTGCACTAAAGAAGGCTTCGGGAGAAAACAGTAAGGATTGGGTCATTTGCTTGTAAGCATAAAGGACTCTGGACCTCACTGCTAATTGATCGCTCAGGTTCAGAGGATTTGATAGTTCGTAATTGATCCATTTGTCCCAGTTTTGCTTTAGTGAGGCAATAACGGCTCTGCTTGTTGCAGAATCGGGCATGATAGGGTATGAGTTTCTACCGGTAGCTGATATCTGTGACCTTAAATTACGGAGGCAGGTCCTAGCGTCCATGTAAGCACTGCTTTTGTCGCTAATGAATCTTCTTGCGGTAGCCTTATTTACATCCTCCTCGAACTTTGCGTAGTTCTTCCAGATATCTTCGATTTGATCTACTGGAATTTTTAGTACTTTAGAGTACACTTTTCTTAGAAGATCGACTTTCTGTTGGGCGTCCCATGCAGTATCTTCTGGCAAAGACTGTATATATTCGAGATAGTTATTCCATATCGGGGAGCTTTCGACGTCTTGGCCTACCTGAGAAATGACGAAGTCATAAGATTTGAGTATGATAGAGGAGTCATCGTTAGTCTTCTTAATAAACTCGAGGTATAAATGGTACAGGTGCACGTTCAGAACATTTGGAAGGCATTCTTGAAAGATAACAGGCAGGTCCTTTAGGTTATTTCCACTTAGCTTATACTGGATGAAATGTAACCATATGTGAGGGCATGTAGGGTATTTTATGAGCAAATTTCTGTATTCTTCATCGCTAGGGTTTTTTTGTAGATTTTGTAAAGCTTGTTCTAAGGATTGTCGCTCAGGATGCGTCACAGGTGGTGCAGCAGTCTCAAGTGTCGATTCCGGAGGTTCATATGGTTCATATGGTTCATCAGGAGCAGTAGGTTCATAAGAATCTTCAGGGACATCTGGCTCGTATGAGTCATTATTGCTAACAGAAGATTTATCATCTTCAGAATCTTCGTATTTTGGGTCTTCAATGTCTGACATTAGTTGGATGCGACGTTGTCGATAGGGAAAGGAGCTTCTTTTGTTCACTCAGGATGTACGTATAAGAGAAAAAAAACTTAACCACTACTTGACTTGCTACAACGGCGGAGACCAAAAAGGAAGAAAAAAAGCAACCATGAATAGACCAGAAAGTATTCAAAATATCCTTAAAACATTGGACTTGTATAATAAGGAGAAAATTCCTGAACTCGAGCGCTACTGCTCTAATACAGATACATACGATTTTACCGCATTTACAGCTCTGATGAAGATTTATCAAATAAATCCTGAGTTATTGAACATAGACATAGTCTCCCTGCTTTTGATTAAAGCATTAGTCTTTTTTAAAGAGTCTGACTTTATATTATTGGCACATTTATTGCCGCCTTATGTTTTGTTCGAAGAAAGCAACGACAAGCTCTCTGTCTCAACAAAGAGTTTGTACAGTTCGTACAAGGCTTTGAACAATGCTGAATTTACGAACTTCTGGACAATTATTAAAGCGAATGATTCGATTAAAACACTTGATTCTTTTGAGAGCAATGTACGTGTTGAAATATTAAAAGTAATACAAGGTACGTGCCATTCGCTGTCGAAGGATCTGCTGTTCGAGTATTTGAACATCTCTTCAATGGACGAGCTTAATGCTATCGATCCAAATGCCGAACTTGTTGAGGGTGACATAGTTAAGTTCCACAACACTGTTGAGCAAGAGCCCAAACTAGCCTCTCAGACTGAATCTGTTAAGTTCGAAGACTTTTCTAAGTTGTTCGCTCATGCCGCTGCAACAAACTCTTAAGTGAATGAGTGCTAAACTTCACTCCACAATCTGACTTGACTGACGCTATCTTACTGTTTGCCGAGTCATTTTATTGTTTTCTATTTACATCTATTATTACTATTGAAGAATCCTGTTATGTTTGATGCGGCAAATAGCTGTTTTAAGGCATATTTTCGAAGAACAGTTCTCGTGCTAGGTACAAAACACTCTCACCTTTTTGAACCTAACTTTATCGGTTCGTACCGTACTCTCTATATCCCTCGCTCTATCTTACTCTCTTCTCTACCTCATTCTTCACCTTCTCATATACTCGTATGGCTAATATATTTGTTACTCCGCACTGTAATTTAAGTGAGAGCCCTATTTATGATGATAGAAATAACTCATTCGCATGGGTAGATATACCTGGACTCAGAGCGTATTACATGCCCAATATGGATGACCCTTCTACATATTTGACCCATGAGATAAAGGAGAAAATAGGCGTTCTAAAGCTCACGAATAAGCCTGGTATTTATATCTCAGGTGCCAAAAGAGGAATTGCAATGATTGATTTGATGGCTGCCAACCCTGAACTGCAGTACCTAAAGTACTTCTATGAAGATCCTGCCAAGGAGGAAATAATGAGAGCAAACGATGGCAACGTCGATCGCAGAGGTAGGTTGCTAGTCGGAACCATGAATGACAATAATGAGAATTCTCCGGATGGTTCTTTATTTAGTTATGATCATACTAAGGACGAGCTGAAAGTACTCGCCAATGGTTATTACATACCGAACGGTATAGTATGGAATAACGCGTCTGATGCTATGTACCAGATAGACTCCATAGTCAGGACTATTTACAAATTTGACTATGACATAGACACAGGAGATGCTCTGAATAGAAGGAACTTTGTTGTGTTTCCGGATGACGGTTCTGTGCCTGACGGTATGACAATCGATTCCAACGAGAATTTGTGGGTTGCCAAGTTCAATGGAGGCATGGTTCAACAGATTGATTTAAACGGCAATTTTCTCAGATCAATAAATATAGGTCCTCCCAGGATTACTTGTGTGACGTTTGCAAGCAAAGAATTAAATAAACTTATTGTTACTACTGCAAACACGCAAGATGGATCTGAAGACAATGGAGGAGAACTATTTATAATCGACATGGATGAATCAACAGGGTATACCCAAAATGTCTTCGAGGAAAGTTCATTGGTTCATTAGACTCAGTAACAATTGTGAAAATTCTTCTACTTCTTCATTCGCAATATCACCTCCTATCCTGAGTCTTTGGAAATGGTTCACAGCCAGTTCTTTTCTCTGCTCATATGATTTCTCTTTAGTCAGTTTATCATCATTTAAGATCTTCAAGATCATGCCCAAATGGTACTGTAAGCTTTTTGACTTTAATCTTAACCTTACAGATTCATCTGCTAGTAAGTATTCATATTTGTCCTTTGTAGTATTTATAGGTTCGTTACAGATCTCGGGCGATCTATTGATCGGTGTTTCTGGTTCACTTTTGTGATTCATTTCGTGATCCTTAAAACATTTCACAGAACAATATCTAACGAAACATTTAGGACATTTATATTTGCTGATCTCGTTATTGCAAATTTCGCATTTTATAGACATTTAAACAAATCAAAACAATAAAAAAGAAAGATGAGAGAAGATTTCCAGTGCTGCATGTGTCTGAGTAAGTAACTTAGTATTCTCCCGGTTCACTTATACACCGATTCTCCCCCTACCCCAAGGCACGCTTAACTTACCATTTGACTATATGTCTCAGAACTCGAATTTGCTTCCTGCTAACAATTCTTATAACGAGCCTGAAACTGCTCAAATACCCTCTGAGAAATACAGCCTGATTGTATTTAAAGGTGAACAAATTATAAACCAATTCAGACTGGAAGGAAAGTCTTCTTACAAGCTGGGAAGGGATTCAGCTACTTCTGACATCGTTATTGCACACCCATCCTGTTCAAAAAATCATGCGGTAATACAATTCAAGTCTTCACCTGATGATCCCTCAAAAGTTGTTCCTTACTTGATAGATCTCAATTCTGCGAATGGAACAAAAATCAATTTCTCTCCAGTACCTCAATCTCGTTTCATTCAGTTAAAATCACATGACGTTCTGAATTTCGCCTATTCCACGCGCGATTACGTGTTCCAAAACGAAAATTGATTAATTTCTGCATGGCTAATCAAGCAGCACATACTCCTTCTTTATCTTTTGTCGCCTCGCATAACACCTATCTATCTACTGCCATCCAAATTGACCGTATAAGACACATTCCTGTCGATTCGAATCACCTTCCATTGCGATTGGCCTTATCACAAGAGACGTATTGACATCAAATGTTGCAAAACCGGTATCACCTTTTACAGCCTAATTGAATAGCCGATACACGTTACCATTTTGGTCTTTTTACCTTTCTTTCATCATTTCTTTAAATTCAGTTAGCCAACCGCTTTTTAAGCTTTTCATTTTGTCAAAGTTTTTGAAAGCTTGTCCAATCCTGTCCAGTTTTCATTGTATTCCTCCTCCGCGCCTTCTTTTCACGGCATATCTTGATTACTCTCTCTCTTTCCTTTATCCTTGGCATCCTTCACTAACTATGGTTTCCTTGAAATCAGCAGCATCGAATGAAATAACTCGAAGGCATAGCTCACTTCGATTTTCCAAGTTGGAATCTGTTACTCCCGCCGAGGCTAAGGAGAATGCTCTAAAATTGGCCGAAATGGGCTACAAGCCAGAGCTCAAAAGGTCTTTCTCAGTATGGTCTCTTCTGGCTATTGGCTTCGGTTTGACTAACTCCTGGTTTGGTATTTCTGCTTCTCTGGTCACTGGTATATCTTCTGGAGGCCCGATGTGTATAGTGTATGGTATTATAATTATCGCTATCGTCTCAACATGTGTGGGTATAACTCTATCGGAACTTGCGTCAGCTTATCCCAATGCCGGAGGACAATACTTCTGGACTTCAGAACTTGCTCCAAGAAAATATTCTGCCTTTTTATCTTACGCATGTGGTGCTATAGCATGGGCTGGATCGGTTTTCACTACTGCCTCGGTCGCAATGGCAATTGCTACTGGCTTGGTCGGCATGTATATTCTTAATTCGGGTGGAGAGGATTTTACTACTCATCCTTGGATGGTCTTTGTAGCTTATCAGTTGGTGAATATTGTGTCTTTCTGGTTCAATGTGTACGGTCCTTTACTTCACCATTTAGGCAAAGCTGCTCTCTTCATCTCTTTGATATCTTTTGCTACTATCACCATCACAGTCCTCGCCTGCTCCTCTCCTAATTATCAGTCTGCGAAATTCGTGTTTGCTACATTCACAAATGCAACTGGCTGGAAGAACAGTGGTATCGCCTTTATCGTTGGTCTGATTAATCCGAATTGGTCTTTCTCTTGCCTTGATTCCGCAACGCATCTCGCTGAGGAAACCGCGAGGCCCGAACGAGATATACCTGTCGCTATAATGGGAACTGTGGCCATCGGTTTTATTACGTCATTTCCATATGTAATTGCCATGTTCTTCTCTATGACTGATCTTGATGAACTGCAGTCGTCCAGCACTGGCTTTCCTATTATGGATATTTTCTATCAAGCTTTAGACAACAAAGGCGGAGCTATTTTTTTGGCCTGTCTGATCATTCTAACCGCTTTTGGGTGTCAGTTTGCCTGTCAGACTTGGCAAGCTCGTCTCTGCTGGTCATTTGCTCGCGACAATGGTCTTCCTGGCTCTAGATATTGGAGCAAAATTCATCCAAAATTAGGCGTTCCTCTCAATGCTCATATTATGAGCTCTTTCTGGATTGCAGTTATAGGGTGCCTTTATTTGGCATCTGCTACAGCCTACAATTCTTTGGTTACTGCTTGTATTGTTATGTTGCTCTGGTCGTACGTTATACCTACTGTATGTTTGCTGGTGCGTGGAAGAGATAACATTGTGCATGGACCATTTTGGCTGGGAAAATGGGGCCTTTTATCTAACATCGTTCTGATATGTTGGACTATTTTTGCTACTGTGTTTTTTGATTTCCCCTTTCAAATGCCTGTTGAGCCGGGAAACATGAACTATGTTTGTGTGGTATTGGGTATAACTGTCCTCTATATCGTTATTTATTGGTTTGCGCGTGGAAAACAGACATTCCGCTCCATTGATGATAGAATGCAGGATAAACTACAGATCCTCGAAGAGATAGAATCTTTCGATTGATAGGTTGATATAAAATATTGTTACAGCTTGTAAAGTGCATCTAAGAAGCCGACCACTATTCTTTTAGTGAGAGATCCGGTTTGAACACTTCCATTAACGCCGTATAACGCAGAGGTATCGCCTTTCGCAGCACCAGCACCTTCTTTTGTCAATTCACTGCAGATGCTTTTAAGGTCCTTGAGAAGTGCTTTCACGGTATTTAGGTCAGTATTACCTGTACATGCATAATGTATCGCAGCAGGGGATTGAAGGGCACTTAAATGCCAGCCCTTTTTAGACATGCGATCACTTAGACTGTAGATGTCAATGGAGTCCGACGTGAAACTGACCACAGAGCCCATAGGATCTCCAATCACGCTAAGTTCAGGGATGTTATTGATACCTTCTTTTAACTTAGAAGAACACTTAACAATCTCTTTGGCTTGCTTTAGGTAGCCGTTTTTGCCGACACGTACCATGGTAGCCCAGCAGCCTACCATTAAAGCTCCGGGACGAGATCCTGCAAGAGTAGGAGAGCCATAAATGCCACCACACCAGCCCAGTGTGACAAAATATTGGTACTCTCTTAGTTTTCGGTCTCTGTACATGATTATAGAGCTGCCCTTTGGAGCCATTCCGTACTTGTGGGTATCACAGGATATGGAAGTCACTCCAGGAAGTCGGAAGTCAAACAAAGGGAAGTCATCTCCATATATTTGAGACATAAATGGCACTACAAAGGAACCCAGGCATGCATCGACATGTAGCGGCAATTTATAACGTACCGCTAACTCAGATAATGTTTCGATATCGTCGATTATGCCGTGAGGAAAGTTTGGCGCAGATCCCACTATAAGAACGGTGTCAGAATTGATCATGCGCTTTACTGCGCTGATTATGACTTTGCCTGTGTTAGGGTCAATTGGAGCTTTTCTCATGCAGATGTTGAAGTAGAAAGCTGCTTTGTCAAAAGCCGCATGGGCGGTGACAGGAAGAATCATTTCAGGGTTTGTTACGCCTCTTTCAATTCGAGCCTTCTCTCTAGCGGCTAAGCAGGCAAGGAGAAGAGATTCGGTGCCTCCGGAGGTGGAAGTTCCAACGCCAGAATCAGGAGCGTTGAAGAGGGAGAGAGTCATTGCAACGACCTCAGCTTCCATTTTCCTGACAGCGGGGAATACGTCAGGATGCAACTGATTAGCGGCAATGAATTTTTCGAACGCTTCTGCTTGCAGATCCCATAGAGCAGTGTCGCCGTGGTATACAGCACCTGATACTTTACCACTTTCCCAGTCTGAATGCTTTAATTTTAGGAGGTTATCGAATTGAGCTTCAATGAGTTCCTTTTTCCACCCTCGATCTGGTAGACTCTTAACACTATCTAAATCGGCAGATTCTCCTATGACGGACTTTTGAACTGCGGCCAATGTGGGATCGAGTTCCTTTTGAATCTTAGAGCGGAAGGGAGGAAGTTCGAGTGCGCGCTCGAAGAACTTGGAACAAACGATACGGGAATAGTAGGCGATCGCACCAAACGGACCGTAGCATACAATTTCACGAAAGATCAATGCTAGAACCAAATATAAAAAATATAAGAATGCAGCATCACGAAGCCTTGGTAGATTGTTAGTAGCTGTATGGATGAATCAGCTCACGGAAATTCCGGGTCGAATCCTTTTGAGCAAACACAAGCAATGTTGATACTTACACTCCAATTACAGATGACTGGTGATATTCCTCTATATACATATTAATAAAAGGAGCATAGTCGTGAAGGAGTGCGCTGATGCTGCTTAGATAGCCATCCATGATTTAGTGCACGATGCAGCAGTTATGGTTAAAGGTAAATTTAGACTAGTACGAAAGTTGCCCTGATGTTTAGTTCGAAGGGGCCGAAGTACACTAATTTTGGCTCCTACATTTGGCTTGGCTGCTATCTTGAGAAACACTAACGACTCTACAATTACAGTAGGCAATAAAATTTAACATTAACTGAAACAGAAATCAAATAGAAAACAAACACTTGTCAGAGTCTTTCGCGCATCCTCGGGAATTGGCATCTGGTATGATCGCTTCCTTCGAAGATCGTACTCTCTTGTAGTCATGACAGGCAGATAACGCATCAACATAGACATGACGTTCCAATACTAAGCCCTCATGCTATCTTATAACACACTTCAATTTCTGCATAATGGCACCGATAACGCACATCCTATATCTATCTCCCGACGCATCCTGTTAAGCTTAGCAGAGCTTGGGAACCTTAAATGAGGCATGCAGATTAATACTCAAGCGGCTGTATTTGTACAAGCCTGGCGATTTATTATTGCCATTATGCTTATGCTTCTCCGATGATATCTCGTAGAGTTATGTACAGCTCTATTTGCAGAAACGCTGCGGCTGCGCACTTCAGTATGCATTCGCTGCTTGTTCGATGCCAAGCCGAAGACATATTACAGGCTTCCGGTCACACTAATTTTTTAACGTTGCTATAGCGATATCTCTATTTAAAAACCCAGGAATATTAATATCTTAGTGCACTCTTTCCTTCAGAAAGCGAACATTCGTTTCGTAAACTGATTAGTAAGTGAACGGATAGTAAATTTGCCGTTCGATTTGAAGCTAGGAGGCTGTAATTTATCTTTGAAAGTTGTGGAAGATGTCGACAAGCATGTTTAAAGGCCTTCCCACCACCAGGAATGGCAGACAAATCGCTAGGTTGAATGCGCTGGTTAGCGGACCCGGAGCCTTAAAAACCCCAGATAACTTGCGGGCGATGAAATTAATATTTAAGCTAGATAATAAATATGGGCATATGGGTGCTCGAAAGTTCTGGAGGACTCATGCTCCTGTTATTCAATATCATAATCCGAACTTACAAATACTGGTGACAAGGATAGAGACAAATACCGATGAAGAAGCAATCAAAGTTCCTGCAAAAATGGTATTAGAGTATGATGAAAGCAGTGGCATGAAACCTGTTGAAATAGACATCAAAAGCAAAATGTCAGACGAAATTCTAGAGTTATTTAGAAGTGCCGCAAAAGCGACTGAAGTTCCAGCAGAAGACATCCCGGTGTTTACGACACAAAAAAATCAAAAATGATCTCGATACCTCGCAGACAAGCCTATGACGAAAACGTACAGACTGAGATCATGAATGAATGTACGTCCATAATGTAAATACCTTGCAGCAATGTCCAAATATGTTGAAAATGGCGGTGGTAGCAAACCACTAATTGTAGCTAATGTAGATGTAGAAGGTGGCCTGCCTCTGTCAGCGATAAATCTTGCAAGTTGCAGTCCGACTTCGGCAGTCACAAAAAGCAGCCAGGCTGACTCTGAGCTAAATATCACACTATAAAGCGACACTATCAGAATTGTAAGTATGTGTAAATATTTCCAAGTGTCTATGGGCTGTGGTGCGGTAGCCAAGTTTGGAATCTGATTATGCTGATCCTGTGCCGTGGAAGAGTTCTTCATGCTGGTAAGCATCGAGGTTAAAGGGTTGTCTTGCGGCAAGGAGTTGAATAAATCTGCAAACGGGTCGTTCGTTGTGCCTGATAAGATAGTATTGAGTGGGTTTTGGTCTTGGTGTTGTGCAGTGAAAGGATCATATCGAGGCTGTTCATTAATAGACGGAGATCGCGTAGGCAAGTCTTCTATTGAAGGTTGCGTGTGCGACTGCTCGGACAGCTCGATTTTAGGTCCACCAGAATTCAATTGAGTAATTCTCTCAAGTCTAGAAGCGCCTTCTTTCTTTAGCTTGGCTTGTCTTCTTTCTCGACGTAGTCTGGCGGCTTTTTCGACTTCGTTTTCTGTCATGATTGATTAGTGGTCTGTTGGTTAAAAGTAGAGACCGTGCGTTACTTCTGGGAAAAGAGACAAGGGACCCTCCCAGTCAAACTACATAGAATGCAGTGCAACCCTGTCTTCTACTGCTTCCATAACATAAAACATGTCTATACTAACATTAGGACGATCAGATGTAGGTCATTGTGGATATTGTAATAAAAATTCAAGTGCTATTTTTGGTCTAATAGCTAAGGATCTGGTGAATGATGACTACATGACTCTAATGGATAGCGGTTTTCGAAGATCGGGGGACTTTCTCTACAAACCTAACATGAATCAAACTTGTTGTCCTCAATTCACAATAAGAGCCAATGTAATTAATTTGAAACCAACTAAGGACTACCGCAAAGCATTAAACAGATTGTGCCGGTTCGCAGAAGTTGAACTGCCTGTTTCGAAGGAGTACAAGTATCAGAAGACCGTCGACGCTCTAATGAAAAGCTCGAAATTGACAATTACCTTAGAGCCCTCTAGTTTCACTGATGAAAAGTTCAGCTTATATGCACTATATGAACAGGAAGTTCACTCTCGGGAAACCGCAGAACTGAGACGAGAATCATTTAAAAGGTTCCTTTGTGATACTCCATTCTCTGAACCGACTTGTTATCACCATGTCTATCGATTAGACGGCAGATTAATAGCCGTTTCTGTTCTTGATGTTTTGCCTAATGCTTTGTCCGCTGTATACTTTTTTTGGCATCCTGATATGCGGAAACTAGAGCTTGGAAAAGTATCCACTTTGATTGAGTCACAACTGACGTCCGAAATGGGATTCACATACTACTACCTGGGTTACTACATACCAACATGTCCTAAAATGCAGTACAAGGCTCAACTAAAACCTTGCGAGCTATTAGATCCATCTACGAACGAGTTTAAGTCATTCGAAGATGTCGATCTAAATCCCCCGTTTGACATCAAGGACGATCCCCACGTTTACGATGATCTTCTTACACATGGCATCCGAATCAAAATTTTTGATACTGAAATGATATATCCTGATGTCCCTGAATTCATTACGTCTCTTTTAGGCAACCAAATTCGAGATACTGCCTTAGCTGTTGGACCTGAAATAGCCAAAACTGTCGTGTTCGAAGTTCCAGTGTGAGAATGTGCTACCCCGAAAGGGGGAGGCTAGAAAACCTTAATATTTTACTTACAAACTACCACATCGACTTTTCACTATATACCAAACACAATGGACAACCCACAAGTAACAATCCGGGAGCTGACTCGAGAGAATGTCGATTTAATACTCTCAAATGTGGAGCTGGGATTTACTAATGCGATAAGAAGAGCCGCTTTAGCCGAGATTCCTACAGTTGCGATCGACCTAGTCGAAGTTGATATAAATACTTCAGTTCTGGCTGACGAATTTTTAGCCCATCGTCTTGGTCTTATACCTTTGGAGTCTACCGGTGCTGATGAGAATCTTTTATATACCAGAGACTGTGATTGTGAAGAATACTGTTCAAGGTGTTCGGTGATTCTCACTCTCGACGCAAAATGCACATCCGACCAAACGCTCGCCGTGTATGCTCGCGACCTTGTTCTTCAGGACGGAGCCCGTATCGGCGCACCTGTGACTAATGATCCTTTAGAAAGGGGATCTCTGATATGTAAATTAAGGCAAAATCAGCAACTGCGTCTAAAATGCATTGCGAAAAAGGGTATTGCCAAGGAGCACGCAAAATGGGCCCCAGTAAGTGCAGTTGAATTCGAATATGACCCGTGGAACAAGCTCCGCCATACCTCTTTTTGGTATGAAGAAGATGCTGCGGCCGAATGGCCCAAATCAAAAAACTCGGACTGGGAAGATCCACCTGCTGTTGATCCTGTCTCTGGTAAGGAAATATTTGACCCGGATGCCCGGCCAAATACTTTTTATATAAACTTCGAAGCGGTCGGTCAAATACCACCCACGGATATCGTTGTTCAAAGTATAAAGGTCCTTCAAGAAAAGGTTGCCACAATTGTTCAGGCACTCCAAGAAGAATCTGCGCCAGTTGCTAGTAATGATGCGCTTTATGGTAATGGTTATGCTGAGAATGGGGGCGCACCTTACAGGAACGGTTGGTCTTAAGTTACGGTATAATCTGATTGAAAAGAATTAAGATAAAAAGGGTTCTCAACCTTTTGCCTTGCTTCACATGGCTTTTATTTATCCAACTAACTGTTGCTATCACGGATTGAAGTCGGCTCGGGCAAGGTCGCTATGAATAACGAACGAGAATCTCGCCTATAAGAAAGGAGGCTATATATACTACATTATGTCAGTATTATTAGAAATATCTATGTCTCTAGATAATGCTTAACTACATGCCCAGTTTCCATTTTCGCAATTGTTCTAGAACAACAAATGTGACTATGGTTTGAGGTCCCAGGCGTACAAACGCCGGAAGCCATCCTCTGAACATGAACCTTGGGCCCTCTTTTCGTACCATATTTATGAATAAAGAGAAAGAATTAATGTTTCCGTGCGAAGTTTTGCTTGCATTCATCACTCGGGTCTTAACGACATCAACAGGAGAACATACTGTTGTCGCAACTAGACCAGCAAACAGACTGCAACCAAAATGAGTTGAGTAAGATTTTGGATCAGCATTTAGATACGCCACTGCTATCTTTTTGCTCTCGTCATATGAGACTACCTGTGACGCAGTCATAAGAATAGCCCTCATTGAGTTAGGCCAGACACCACGATATAGCGAACCTACTCCTTCCTCCTTTATCATTCGAGAAAAGGCATCTATTACATTTTTATAGTTTCTTCTCTCTTCAATTGGAAGCGCTTTGTCATTCTGCATCCGGACGTTCACTATATCAGCAGGAGTTCCTACGAGTCCGCCTAAACAACCAGAAAACATAGAGATCGGCAGTAAAACTTTCACCGGAGGAGTTTTACCACTCGGGTCGGTAAGCTTGTCTTTCAGGTGTTCATACGCTGCAAATCTTGTGGTAGAATAGGTGGCCTGTCTCAGTAAACTCGCTTGCAATCCACTATAGATAGCAAAAAATCCCTCGTGCTTGACAACGTTCACCAGGGTGGATATCATTGAACTACCCGGTATGTGTGCAGTCTGCATTCTGACTTTAGCTAGATCTAAAGGATGGGTTACAGCTGCTGCTACCATGCTTGCAACTCCTATTTCATCAGTTAGTATCAGGCCGCTATCGGGCGATGATATTTCAGGAAATTCTTACCTCCATACCAGAATCTGATAATTTTCACGTGGTTAGTAATGCCGATCGCAATCGTTTGTTTCTGTATCCTGGCGAATTACTTACGGATAATGCACTTTCTTATTGGCGGACATTTGTTAGTGCTAATATCCTTATATGTTTTTCCACTATTCGTGTACTACTCTGAACTCTCAATGAGAATCAAGAACTGAAATAGAAACTCGAAGCCGATGTGATTAGCAACACATCTCAACATCCCAAGTCCCACAATCATATATGAACCATCGCGGATTGGATATTTACCTCATCCGGATTAAAGTTTTCTTGGCTGAAAGCTTAAATAATGTATACAATCGCAAACACCAAAAAGAAAACAACTTTCTTTCCACTTAATTACTATTATTGGACAGAAAATGTTAGTACGATATACAAAAGAAGGAAAACAATAATACAACATTAACATATTCACATTCGTGCAAACGTGCACTAATCGTTAGAAAATCAAACACCTTCTAAGAAAGTAAGCATCAATCACTAATAAGTGGTTGAGGCAATATATATCAGACATCCAGAAAAATTCATCTATAAATAATTCACGCATTTCAGACATCAAAAGTTAAGCGAGCAAGGAGCTTATATTCATCTTTGTGCCTCCAGGACCACCATGGCGCGTCTTACGACCCATTTTGGCGTCATTCTGGGGCTTTTTTTGATGTGGCTCATCGACATCTCCATTGGACAAGTCGTAGCTCTTCTCTTCGTCATTTTCTTCGTTCTTTAACGACTGATCAACTTCAGTACCTTTCGTTTGACCATCATCACTGTCTACAGGAGTCTCACGAGCATCGGCGTACTCCTTAGCGGAATCAGGACTTTTAGATGGCTCGCTGCCTTCGGCTGATGGCTGTGCTTGCGCCATCGGTTGTGCTTGCTGTTGCTGTTGTGCAATCTGCGGCGCACCTACAGGCATGCTAGGCATGCCTGCTCCTGTTGCACCGTAGCCGTTATAACCCTGAGGAATCATCACAAGGCCGTTAAATCCAGGCTGGCCAACCATCGTAGATCCTGGGACCATGTGCTGACCGCCCGCTAAAACGTAACCGGCAGGTATCATACCAGGATATGGAGATGCCCATTGGTAGCCTTCGGGAGGAAAAGGATATCCACTTTGGTGAGGATTTCCTGGTTGGCCTACAAATTGCGGCATGAAATTGCTGCCACCGCCTCCGTTCCCATTAACACCACTGTTTTGACTGGCGTTGCTGTTGTTACCAAGGTTCGGCATTGTATGGCTGGAATTTGCACCTTGTTGCGGGCTTGTGTTTGTATTCTCATTCGCTGAATCAGGTCTACCCTCTTCAGCGTTTCGTCCATTGTTTGGTGTGTGAACAGGCTGCATCAAAGGCATTGCAGCCGGAATATATTGTGGAGTTTGGCCCGGGGCAGTAGGAATTAACTGCATAGGGAAACGGGAGTTTAGATTCGAAGGCATATGGACATTTTGCATATGGTTGGTCGGTTGTAGGATACCGCTCTCAGGATCATACATAGGTTGTTGCCCATTCATGTAATTCAGCGCATTGGCTTCACGGAATGCTCGGCGTCGTCTATTTACGCCGGAATTCCACCACGATTTAATGGAATTTTCAGATCGACCAGTACCAAGATGACGAGTGATAAGTGCCCAACGTCTTCCAACTTTGTTGACAAGCTCTTCTATTATCTGGCCTTCTTGTTTAGTGATTGGAGTGCGATTCAGAGAAGGTTTAAGGTTCTGGTTGTATCTTTCTCTGCATTGCTTCGGACTCCTTGTTTTCAGTAGTTGAGAAGCTTTAACCCATTGTCTGGGGCCATTCCGTTCGATATACTCTATTAAGAGCTGATCTTCTTGGTGAGTCCACGGGCGTCGGTAAGTATGGGATTCCACAGGCGAGCCTAAATCGGAAGTCATAGGTAATGATGTCATAGAGGAGGAGGAAGATGCGATTGCCGGCATTGATGACTGTTGCAAGTTTTCGTCCTGGGTTTTATTGCTAGAAG
This sequence comes from Tortispora caseinolytica NRRL Y-17796, assembly GCA_001661475.1. Classification (NCBI taxonomy): domain Eukaryota; kingdom Fungi; phylum Ascomycota; class Trigonopsidomycetes; order Trigonopsidales; family Trigonopsidaceae; genus Tortispora; species Tortispora caseinolytica. Next base: position 1,600,492 of record KV453842.1, read on the forward strand.
AGGCGGAGTCAGACTGAGTGGCTACAGGCGCGACTTGAGCGGGAGGCACATGGCCGGCGGAATAGTCGGCAGAGTTAGGCTGATTTTCGGATATTGTCATTTATGAATATAGACAGTAAGCGTATGCGGGTGCGAAAGGCGCTTTATATTTTTCTATTCATACACAAGAGTGTGCAGTTGATGGAAAAGAAGAGTCAAAATAGCAGCAGAAAGAGCTTGCGGTGTGATAACTGAAAACAAAACAAACGTCGACCCCGATTGTCGAAAAGCAGGGAGCAGGTGATAAATTTGAAGAAAGATATATCAAAACTTGAGAATATTAGCGGGAGCCCCAGATACTGCAATGATTTGAACTGGACAGCGCGCGGAATTTAATGAAGGGAATATTGGGGTGGGGATAAGATGAAGAGGTCAAGGTCAAAATGCTCGAATCAGAGTTTGTAAAGCAGAAACTGGAGGGGTAATGTGAAAGTAAACTTGGCACAAAAACGAAAAGAATAAAAATATTCAACAGAGCGGGTGCCTTTTAATTAACTGTACAAGCCGTCTATATTGGTATACGTCGAAAAAAGAGTTCTTCGCGAACCACGTTGTGTTCGATGTGGCTAGACTTGGGATAGATGGGGAAGAAGCAGTCGAATTTGAACCCTTTTTATATAGCAGATATGAAGCCGTTCGGGGTGGAGGAAGTAATCGAGGAAGTCGAACGGTGAAATGATACTGGCTATTCGCTGAGGGAATCAGAAGTCGGGTAGAATCAGTGAGCCAGAAGGACAATACACAAGATAATAGGGAGTGAGGGAAATAGAGGTGTTGAGATTGTAGCAGATTATATATAAACTATAGGAGCTCTGCCACGGAAACGCCAGAAAAAGAACTCTGTACAGTTCGAAATAGAAGAAATTAAGTTTTCAACTATCAGCAAAATTCTCAATGTTAATCTAAAAAGCGCAAAGGCTTAATGTTAATAGAAATAAGACTCAACTCAGTAGGCTTGTTATTAAGTCCAAGCCTACAAAATAGGAAAAAACCTGAAAATTTAAAGCGCAAAGGCAGTTTGGAATAACGTTTTGAGAGAGATCGGAAAAGTCCACGCGACACAGTGTAGCATTATACACACTTCATGTATGTGATGGTAATGATGTTGCAGGTGGAGAACAAACAGTGGAATCCGTAACTTTCCGGATTGACCGCTACAACTACCAGGAGGTAAAAAAATTATTATATGCTCAATCGATATTTTGTGATTCTAATGATGAAAATAATATTATAGCATGATAATTTGTGTAAGTTGCAAATTGTTGTAAAAATTTAAAGCGGCTCTCTAGTTGTCAGGGGCTGGGATGGACTGACTTCGCTACTATAATCAGCCCAGTAGAAAAAAATAATACGGTTGGCAACCAACTAACCGTGAGGCAAAGCACTGACTGAGCGTTTAGCGAATAAGTAGAATGAAAAGTCAGCAACCTAACAAAACATAAACTTCTTCCATAATACAAGCTTATGTTGCGGTCTTTGTTACATTATATCTGGCCATCTTCTTCTGCGGCTGTGTAGTTCTCCTTCTTCGACGATTCAAATTCGTACGAACGTCCAAGATGAGAAAATAGTTTAACTATTGGCTTTAACCTTGATTTACGCTCTATAATCTGGCTAAAAATGGGTTTGTGCTATAAGCATCGTTCGTTTAGCGTCCAAAAAGCAGACTAATATTAAGTCTGCCTTTTGCCCGTCTTTAGTCCTTAATTAGAATATAGCGCAAAGACTGGTCCAACCGGTGTCCAACTTAGCTTTTCATTAGTGCCTTATGTCGGTTATTTAGAGCGATTTTTTGTGGATGCGGTCAGTGTGTTCGTCGGATCGTGAATCGGCTTAGCGTTCTTCTACTCCTATCTTCCATACATCAATACAAAAGGCTTTTTAGAGTTGCGATAAAGTTTCGTGTAACGATATAAGCTGTTCGATATTGCAGATATTTGCAATTATAGTTCAAAATACCCCTCTAGAACACGCTCGGATACTTTTTGACATATTTTTCTCCACCTTCCACCCTCGTGCGCATTCGATTAAGTTTGATCAATAGTAATTGTAAGCCTTATTCCAGGTTTATGTCCTTCTATGAAATGCATAGACTCAATTTGGAATAAGTCACTCTGCAAACTTTCACGCCACAAAATGCTATTGGCATTGAAAGTTTGCAGATCTATGTGTGAATGCACCGGCTTTAATAGGCTGGCTTGTATTCCAACATGCTTCTATAGCCGGTTGACATAAAATGTCTGTCTGCGGTTGCATTCTTTTTCGTCAGGCTGGTCACGCAAGCTTCAAAGTTCAGGGAGATTGACATATCAGCTCCGACCTATTCCGACCTACCCTCAGTGCTAACATTTGTCGGTTGTACTCAGACTGTAAAAAGGATTAGCGAAGAGCAAACAGAGAGACTAATGCGTATCCTGAAATCCGTCTCAATACATCCGGTTACTAATCACTAATCTAACAACTCAACCTTTTACGTGACTTTGAGCCTTAGCTCAATCAATGACATCGAAACCCCATCAGAACGTCACTACGGTAGCCGTTTACACAGTCGTGGCGCTAAAGATTGTCACCCACAAACGGTAGAATCCGTTTCATATGTGTAACTACCTAAATTCATTCTGCTTGATTGGTCCTTATATCGAATTTAGTTTCTCTTTAGATTATGAGGCTCAGTTTAGCAATACAGCTGTTTACTCAAGTACTTTTTTTTTCTTTTTTTTTTTGTAGCGTAATGAGAGTCAATCCGTGTAACCGGGTACAACATTGAGCACATGCACTTTTTCCTCCCGACAGTTTATCCCGCGTGATTCTTGCAGCCCAGTGGGCATTCATTCTGTAGTGGAAACAACCGCACAACGCCTATAGCGAAAGAGGCATCAAATATTACTAGCGTATTAGTATAAACCTAGCGGATTATGCAGCTTTTTGCCGTATCTGTATCACAAACAGCCGACCGTTCCGTCAGCATATCTATAAGAGGTAGCCGTTGACCAAATTTTTATTAGCAGGAAACTCAAAATGAAGCTAAGCTTAATCTGCAAATACGCTTTACCATAGGTGCAGTCGACTGCTTCTATTGATAGAAACTCATAGCCTTCTATCTACCGACTTTTTGTTACAATCCGGTACTGAGCATGTGTAATCAATCGGTCGCGAATAGCTATCACCCTTGAGGTGGAAATCATGAGATCTTTAGCCTCTATAAGTTCGACTTATGCAATCTTTCCCGCTGCCTTGTTTCTTAGACTGACACGGTGTTTGAAATTAATAACGCAGTTACTCCCCCCCCCCCCCCGTTCCTACCGCTAATCGCTAGCTCGTTTGCTAAAGTTGATGACATATCGAACTGTTAATTTCGATTCCAGCTTAGTTCCAGCCTCATCTTACCTTTTGAGACTCTATCGCGGAGCTTAGCGTACACGGTAGACATTTACTATTGAGGTTCAACCACCAATCTTTTTTTTCTATTCTGATTTGTTTCGATTCCTGCTTTTTTTTCCCCGTTCATAGCAAAATCTACACACTAATTAACCCTAAAATTAGAATTAGCTCAACTTTTAGTGCCTGGCCTTTAGCTGCTAACTCAACTTCGTTCAGGGCGTTTCTCCGCGTGTTAAGACTAATGCCGTTCGATAATGCACCCGCATGTCTATGTTAAGTTGTCGAAGTCATACATAAATGTTTTGTTATGAAGTTGCCACCTTTTAGGGCAAAATGATATCTCCATTTCGTTGAATCATCTATTTTTAGACGTTATCCCGTCGCCAAAAGCGGCCCTATCGAATGCATATGGCTAACTGGAAAACAGGTCCAGATCACAACTCCCTCTAAACTCTTTTGATATTGATGAACTTTATAATCACCTTTCGAGCTTCAGCTCATAGTCCACCAATCTCTCCATCCTCGGCATGCCGTACAGGCCTCTGCCTAAAAAGGGCTGTTAGTCTCTATAATGATATTATAACTGATCACTATGAAAAATGTCGCAAGTTGTATGAACCATCTTCTACCACACATCCTGCCTCTCTTGCCTAATTACAAAGAGCATGACTTCATCGACCTCTATCTAGAAGAATTCGTAAAACTTTCAATTACCATGGTTGCAATTCCTGCATTGATTTACATTCTTTCTTTAATTATACACTCCTTCACTCCTTCTTTGTCTGAGATGTACATATTGTAGTGTTTTCTGCTGTATTCTAGTATTGTAGATTTAATTGATATCCACTTTTCGCTCCCAATTTCCAATGAGAACTTAGTTTAAAACGTTGGTCTAATATTGGCGAACGATTCTCGTTTGCACAACCACAAATATTTACTAATCATGATATAAAGAAATCATATATACAATGATACAACAATTTAATGCATAACAAGCTACATTTGATTATAATATTCATCCTTCTACTTAACATTTAGCTCAGCAAACAACTGTTTCATGTTGACAAACCGTCGTCCACATTGATCAAGGTACCGGCCAATAGCGCCGCGTACTGGCTCAAGGTACTTCCTATTCCGCTCGGCGAGAATCATTTCTCCTTCTTGCTCTGAAAGGTTCTTCTTCATTCTATCAACGTCAAATATACTGAAAAGATAGAGAAGTTGAGTGTACAATTCTTTGTCACCATACTCTAGTTTGACCTTTCCTCGACAGTCTCCGCAGTACAAGCCATCTCGGCCTCCACAGCGATTAGGTATGACCGACACGCTTCGAGTCCTTCTTTCGCACGAATCACTATCGCAAATTAAATACCTCTCATAGTACTTGCGAATCTTAGATCTCGCAAATATCACAGCTTGCGAGCTCAGAGTCTGTACAGGAATATCTGCAGAACACGCAGGACATCGTATACCTCCAGCGCTGGCAAATGATACCTCTGGAGTCTCCGCCGTATTATTCTCGTTTGAATCGCTATCTGCACGCATAGTTCCACGATATACCAGCTCAGTTGAACACCCAAGGCATCGTATTTTTAAGGCCTCACAGTCTGCAAATCGCTCGGCATCGCTAATTGTCGTCTCCAACCTCGACAGCTCTTCATTCGAACCTGATCCAAGTAGCCGCTGAGCCTTCAGGTATTTAGCAGCGTTAAGTCCTAGACATTCAGCAATGCTGGCATTATCCAGCTCTTCCAGAGGCTCGCACAGGCGTCGTACCACTGGCATAACCTGTTTATCTAGATAGTACATCACATCGGGGCGAAGTGCAGAGTTTCCTTTCATCTCGCTCAACGTATATGCATTATCCGCTACGCTGCTTTTTGGATCTGTCGATTCAGCAACCACATAAGATATAATGTCACCCGCAGAAACAGGCTCTCCATTAGATCGTTTCCTTAAGGCAATCCTCACAGATGGCATGTTGTTTCCATCCTTACCATATTCTGCAGGGTCTTTGCCTAAACCTGTGTGAATAAGCAAACTCTCCAACGGGACTTCCCTATGTCTTAAGTTATCCGAGACTTCTGTAAGATGGCTTCGAATATTGGCCAAAGAAGTAGCAGCATCATCATCGCTTAAGAGCTGGTCTAAGCAGTACTGTGAGATATCCTTAGACCACTGGCAAAACTCTCTTCGTCGCATATCCAATCCCCTCACCTCAATTCTGCTCTTCAGCTTCCCATCAACTTTAGACACTTTCAAGGCAGCATATTTTTTCTTTGCGTGCAAAAGCAATTTCTGGAACACATAATCAATGTCAATCTCTAGATGGTGATATTGCTTATTGACGACTGTTTTGAATTCCCGCCCGATAGATAGCGCTTGTTCGTAGTTCTTCATACGAGTATGGATCATTACGGAATCAGTATCTCCGTAAATGACCTGAAGTGAGTTTTCAGTTGCAAGGTCCTTGGTTCGGCGCAGAATCTCACGACCTCTATGAGTAATCATCATTGCAAGGGGTTTCGCATAAAAACGTGATTTAGTATAACCCAAACAGCCATACATAGAATTCGCCGTCAACTTTAGAGCAAGCTGTCTCGTATCCCACTGAGTGCGTTCAATTTCACTTCCCTTCGAGGGATCGGCCAATAAACGCTTTACTTCTCCACGTTTATTGATCAAATTCGCAATTATTCGAGGGAAGATACCCTGCTCAACGTTAGAAGAAGGATATTCCAACGTTCTTATATCTTCATCAGTAATCTGTTTATGCGGAGCCCAGTTAATTGTAGTGAAACAAATATTGAACTCGCGAATAATGCTAGGATACAAAGAGTTGAAATCCATAACCAAAACATAATTCTCGTAAAGACCGCATTCTGGTTCAAAAACTAGACCACCAATATAGGTGTCCTTCTTGCCTCCTTCGGACTTATTGCTGTTGAGATTTCCCTGTAGTTTGTCAGGTACCACGTAGCCAGCTCTTGTGAATTCATGCAAGAGCAAAGATTCATTCCTATCAGATCGTGTTCCTGCAAGCGTTCGAGTCCACGCGTTACCAGACAGGCATGTCAGTTCGCGAGAGAGCGATATAATTTTTGTTTTTAGTACCAATGAACCGATGTATTGTGTGTCTCGTGCGCATTGCTCGATAAGACGAAGTAACCCTTCAGGAGTATCCATACCCGGTGTCCGTGTAATGTCGGTGTCCACTGCAGGGCGATTAATACCCAGTTCTATTTGACACATCTCTGATAGTTCGTAAGATGTACAGTTCGGAGCAAGAGATTGTCCAAAAACGTTAGTAAGGTCGCAGAGCAATCTGCCCGTAGCTGCTCGTCGAAGATCATGGATATTGTGTTGCGCTTTATGGCGCTGATCACCAGATCGGAGTCTGCCCAGTTTGTTACAGTCTCCAACTCCTAAAGCTTTGCACCTGGAAAGAATAAGAGAAATATCAACCTTTTCAAGGTTATGGCCTGCAATAATGTCAATATCCTCTGCCAGAAGCAGGGCAAAAAAGTGATTTAGCAGGGTTCTCTCAGAATCAAATCTTTTGACTGTTGCTGAAAGTTTGCTAGCAACAGTAGTAAAACCATAAGGGAAGATTTGATCTGGTGGTCGGATCAATGTTACGTGACGAGATTTCACCTCCTCACTGCTTGAAGCAGTATCGTTTTTCAAGTCAGGAAAGGTTCGCGTAGACACAGCAACAATTTCACGCGTATTGCTTTTCGCGTTGAAAACTGTGCGTATACCTATTGCCATAATATTCATAGGAGGAGGGTTGCTGGTTTTATTTCCGGGCGCAACAGACAAATTAGAAGAGTCTCGGACAATAAGTTCCACCTCTGACCAAGACTTACAGGCAGTAGAAACAAATTCGGGTGAGTTTATCTTCAACCAACAGGGTCCCATAATATCTCTGTCCAAGATGAACTGTTCAAAAAGAGATGTGGTCGTTCCAAAAACACGAGAAAATGTCCGGCCGGGGCGCTGAAAAGGCGATGCCGAAGTAGCGTATGAATAACGCACGTTCAAGTATTCAGATTCTGCTGGCACGTCTTCAAGGCCAAACGCGTAACGTTTATGACAAACCTTTCTTCCGAAGTTGGTAATTTTATTGCGCTGACAGATTTCCTTCACTTCTTCCTCAACATCCGACATAGAGAATTCGTTACCTTGATCTTCACCAGTTTTTCGAGGAAGTATAAATAAAGATCGCTCGATACCGTAAATTCGAACCATGCAGCTTGTAACAGAGTCAGAGTCGTTAATTTTCACTTTTCCAAATAAAAATAAATCGGCATTGCTCTCATGATAGTCCATCCAATAGAAGAGCACTGCATCATCGCTCATGACAGTATCTATAGTAATATCTGTAGCAACAGGCTGCTCTGGCTGTTCAGGAAACTCTTCAATATCCCCAAGAGGATCTATATCGTCGAATAAGTCAGAGTGAGTAGGGTTAGATTGTGCCTTGTCAAGAGAAGGGGGGGCGTATTTAACACCGGTAGGCCGGCGAACAATAATCTCCTCCTCGTCGTCCTCGTCATCGTCATCGCTAAGACGCATAGAAGCTTCTAGCTTCTTAACGGGTAAAGTCGAGGAGACATTAGATGTTTGCTTTGAGGGAGAATTCTGTAATACGAGTCGTCTCTTTACTCGCGGTGAAGATTTATCTGATCGTGGCGAAGAAATACCAGCATAACGCGATGTTTCCGGCGACAAGCGTTTGCGGTTGATAGGAGAGTCTTCCAATTCAGCCAAGATGTCATCCACATTTGCTAATGTCGCGTCTTTCGACGCGCTATCTATCGGACTAGTGGTGTGAGCCAGGCTATGCTGCTTTGTAGTAGTGTCAGAATCGCGGAGGCTGGGCTTTGAAGTAATTTCGTCAATTAGGTCACCAATAAGTGCATCATCGTTTTCATTGCTAGTTATCGACACCATGTCTTTTTTGAATGAAGGGGCCTTGTCGTTGAGGAACGCCGCCAGAGAAGCTACTTGCTTCGTTTTCGATTCGATTACTTCTTTTCTGGTTTTCTTTTTACCGCGATGAGGTTTGTTCACCATATCGTTATCACTGTAATTTTCTCGTTCCTCCCAGTCATAGCCGCCAGTTTCAATATATCCTTCGCCTTTATCATCTACGACGAAATCATCCTCTTTCAATCGATTTTGAGCATACTCCTTGTACTTGTCATCATCGACCTCATCATAGATATCTTCCTGGTCGCTTTCGTAAGTAATTATTCTAGTTTTACCAGATTTACGCAAGGCTCTAAGTTCTGCAAGTGCAGAAGTGCTCCCTGCTTTGCTAGATCTGGACATTCTTTCGCGTTTCGGTTAATATTGTATAATCACTAGGTGGGTTTGACTACGCGTTTGTACTACGCGTGAATCCCGACGACGTGCCACCCTGGACCTCAGTTGAAACTATACCACACGTTGTCGCAACATCTCAAAAACCGCGTCAAACACCTGACACTCGCTTTTTACTGCACAAGTAATATCCAAAACATATAAAATAGATATTTATTCTATTCAGGCTGTTGCCAAAAGCAAGCTACGATGCCATGCAAGTAGAGACACGTAAAAATAAGGTTCTGACAGTTATAACGTTCACTACACTAGTAAGAAACCCCGCTTTGATCCCAACATTAGACAATCTTACTCTGTAACTACACCTCTACGCCCAAAGCACACATGTCGGCTGTTACAGAGTATCTAGTTGCGTACATTTTGTCCCCAAAAGAGTACGCAAAGCTTTCAAAGCAATTGTCTAAAGGGAACTTGGAACTCAATGTAAGCGATTCTGCCATAAAATCTCACTTTAGAACGGGTACTAGAACTTTTTTGGGCGGCTACTCCCTTTTAACAGTGGTTGATGCATTCAGCTTGCTAAGATCCCGTCGAAGCAAGAGAGCTGCCCTCTCAAAGTCAGATATCCTCTCTCTTCTGTTAAGTAGGAAAAATGCTAAATGTGCTGGCTCGTTAATCCTGCTTATTGCACTCTATCAATCGGTACTTTTTAGCGAACGCAAGCTCCTAGGTCGAATCGAATCGTTATTGCCTCCGAGTAGAAGACTTAGACGGTTACGTAAACGCCTGAGGGCCACTACTGGACTTCTTCGCTCTAAACCTATAACCGCTTTAATTGCTGGACTTGTTGCTGGCCTTGCTTTAGTTATTCAACCAGACGACCACCGCCGTTCTATCATTGCCCTTTATTCAAGTATTAAAGCCATGGAAACTATAATAAATCATGCAAAGGACAATGGAATGCTGAACTGGCGACCCTCTTGGCTGAACACACAATTTTTTTTTGCAATATCTACCGGTCAGTTACTTTACACTTTTTTCTTTGATAACGATTGCTGCCCTGAAACGTTTTCAAGAATGATGAAGCGTTTCTCGTCAGGATTTATTCCCGCTAGGCCCCCTTCTTATTCAAAGAATCTACCTTGGCCGGACAAAGATGCTATTATTTCCAAACTCTCATCATTGCCTCGTGCTAGATACCCTCAGTTCCAGTCTCCAATGCTATCCGAGGGTAAAAGAACCATCCCTCCTGTGTATTCCGACGTTGAACCGGTACTACGAATTGCTCATCCTGCAATAACTACCATGTATAGTGCTATAACACATCCTTTTGAGCCATCTAGCTTTAAGAATGCTACCGAGCATTCTCTCTCTACACTGACTCAAGTATCCAAACTCATGTCTATAGCCTATGGTGTTCTTTACTTGTTCCGTACTGTCGTCTCCAGACAATCATTCTCTCTGGATCAAAAGGTTCAAATGCTTCTACAGTTGATTAGAAGCTCAGCATTTGCCTCCTTATTTCTTTCGATCTCCTGGGTCGGAGGTGATTTGTCGCAATACATATTATCTAATAACAGATTACCCCTCTATCGATTCAGACTTATTGGCTTTATTGCTGGCTTGGCTGGATACATAGACGACTCCAAAGTGAATAGAGGCCTATACATATATACTATACGGTCTGCGATTTATTCATATTGGCGTCAACTGGTAAAATATAAGGCGGTGCATCCGTTACCGAATGGAGACGTCTTACTATTTGCCGTCTCTCTGGGCATTATAATGGGTGTGTATGAACGCTCACCTAGAGCTGTGTCTAGCCCTACCGCCAGAAAGGTATTAAATGTCATCAAATCTGGTTCCTTTAGCGATTTGGAAACAATTTCAGAAGAAAGGGGGGGAAAGAACGAGTAAAAATGCTTAATGGATTAATTTTTATTACTTAATTATATTTATTAATAACACATTAATAAACCATTGTTTCATCAATTCATTACATCACATGTCTAATATGCCTGATAGTCCCATTCAATGCATCTTCCGTACCAAGTCCTTTTTTTGCACCTCCTAATACATTGTGATTCGGCATTACCATCTTCTGCGGGACATGACGAAGGTGCTGGACTCTCCGACACAGTGCCACCTGGAGGCAAGGGATCTAAAGGAGATGTTTCAATGGGGTCTCCATAATCCCAGTTAAAGCAGTCAACGCATTGTGGGGCATCGATGCATTTCGCAGTCTCGTTATATGCCGAGATAATATCGCTGATGACTGTCTTTATACGATGGTTCACTAGTGAAACTCTCCAACCTTTGTCTTCCACCACGTCGTAAATACATTTTCGTCCAGTATGACAAACGCTTTCCATAGCATAACCACCTAACCAGCATGTAGATCCTGGACCGGAACATGTGCCCATATATATTGGGTCAGCGGTGTGGCCAAAATGCCATATCGGTGTTCTTTCCACAGGAATTCCGGGAGGAAGAGGTAAGTGAAGTCTCTTGGCAGGTAGCTGTTCAGGTACTGCCTCGTATGTTACAGTTGGAATGCCATAAGTGCGGCCTAGCAGAGCAGCCAATGATCCACCTAATGAATGTCCTGTAAGCCAAAGCTGCGCTTTCGGGTACAGTGATCTAACGTGGCTGTAAATATCTAACGTTGCCTGATAATACATCTCAGGAGAAGATATTGTTTCCTCAATACACTGCTGATTGCATTTGTACGTAGACTCATAACAACTGCAGACAGGTGTCCAAAGGTAGGAGACACGGGCGCAACAACAGGAAAAAAGGACATTGTCGTTCAGTTTGTCACGCGCAGTAGTGTCACCGCCAGCATCAAATATAGCAGCACTTGTACCCTTAAATGCAATAACAGCGATAGATTCAGATGCATCCAGGAAAACATGACCACGTACACCTGTGGAGTTAAAGCCGAAATCACTGTGATCGGTATAGTTCACGTTGAGTTCTATCCAGCTGTTGCTATCGTCAGATTCGGAGTAGGCATTATTGGACATTATAGCGAGAGCCAAAATGGTATCACGATCTGTTACATTTGGAACAAGGATTTCACGAGTTTCCCATATATCATTGGGTTTATACTTGTCCTGCCTCATTTGATACAGATCCTGGTAGCGTTCAGCGGGGACTTCAGCCAGAAACAGTGAAGTACGGAAATCTGTCACCAATTCCATTGGTTCGAACACCACAGCTTGATCTTTATAGATGGATCCATCTGATTCAGTTTTCGAAGACAGAGAAATAGGTGGACCTGCTTTCATTATTGTGCCGGGTTTTACGTCCATGCGTAGGAATCGGCTAGAATCAGAGCCGATTCCGTGGTCCACAATGTGTGCCAAATGGAAACCGTGAGCTTCGGAATCAGCATAAACATATAAACAGATACACAATAAAGATAGCAGAGTAAGTACCATTGTGTTTCTAAGTGTGTATGAGATGTCCAGTCAGATCGACGATGCGATGGCAAATAGTTGGGCAACCTGAGGAGCAATGAAGGCGGCCAAAACAATAAAGCAACAAGCAACGGAAAAGTACTATCTATAATCGAAATAACAAAATGCCAGTAGTGCAGATTAATTATTTCAATTTTGAGAATACCACTGTCGTATCAGTGGCGTGCGGGAGGTACTTTGTGGTGCCTGCTCAGTCTAATAATGAGAGATTGGGCAGATAGATAAAGCGTGGATAAAGCAAGCCCCCATTACATATAATGTTGGGACCAATGCCTTAACAGGAATGACACGAACCTTAATACCAATTGGACGGGTCCTGGCCTGTTGACGCAAGTTTTCTACAATGTTCAATGTAAACCTGTATAAATCTCATAAACATAAAAAACATGTATATTAATTGATCTTCAGAAAGAATGAATTTCAAGAACAGAAAAGGGTATCCAGCAGCTGGAATAGTTACAGTCGGCGCGAACAGTTAGATGCTTTGCCAAATCGCAGTTTTATTGTAAAGCAAAAGCATTCTCCAGGTGAGCTCGGGAGGAAGAATCATTGGCTTTGGCCTCAGTTAATCCAGTACCAATAGTTTTAGAAGTGCTCTGTATAGCGTCAATATCGTTTGAATGACCATTGGTACTGCTAGTATCAACGGCCGGCAATGTGCTATCCAAGTCGTGCATACTGAACACATCAGCGTTGACAGTTGAAACATCAGTAGAAGAGGTTGCTGCTATGCCATTTCCACCAGAAGGTGAAGAAGATCCAGCCATAGGCAGATCATCGTCAGCGCCACTGATTATAGCATCTATGTTACTTTCATCATTATGCTCATGCTGTGTCTGAGATCTAGCTTCCTGCAATTCTCTCAATCTGCGCTCTTCTTCATCTAAAAGCGATATCCTAATAGCCTCCATAACCATCATTTCCTCTAAATCCTGAGCACGGCGCGATGCTCGGCGCGATTCGCGGGTAGAAGATCGCCGACTAGCACCGCCCCGATATCTTCGGGAATTCAATTCTGCCGAACTGCCCATAAACACTGCATGATGAATAGCAGTGGCAGTTGCGGCAGTGCGCACAGCTTTAGCACGAGCTGCTGCAAGTTTACTGGCCCAATCAGGGCGAATCATGTCAGTTGTAACAACTTGAGGTGAAAGAGGGGGCAGTGAGTGTCGCCGCCGTCTTCTATCTGCAAACGAGCCAGAAAGAACTGACGTGGGAGCGTCATTCTCCGAGACCGAGACCGCAACACTCTGTGGAAAGTGAATAGAAGGTGCAGAAGCAGAAGTCTCGATAGGTGCAGCTGTTTGTGTATTAGTGGAAGATGCTATCATATCGGTCCTGTGAATATGCGATTCTTTAATTAATGGGCTCGTGTGTGAATTCCTGGAAGGAGGCTTAATGCCTGTCTGTATGGGAGGAGCATTGTACAGGACACCAAAATTGGGCTCTGCACAAAAAGGACAACATGTCGGTTCTGATATCAATTCTTCTTCTTCAGGCAATCCTGTAATATGGGAAGTTGAGACAGCCTGATCAGGAGGTATCGCCACAGAAGGGGCATCATGCTGAGGAATTGGTTTGTGGGGTTCGGGTCTTTTCATTTGCACGAAGCATTCAGAGCAAATAGGCTGATCGCAGCATCTGGTGAAGTTGACATAAGGCGGATAATATAGGAAGCAGATAGGACATTCAACAGGCTCTCTATATAAGCGAATCATTTCGAGTTGCTCGTCAGAAAGGCGGCTGGAGTTTCCAGTTCCTGGAGCAGCGATGTTAGTTGAAGAGTCGTACGAGGAAGACGAATCAGGTATAGGAAGACCGTTTAGAGCGGCCAACAGCTGTGAGTCAGACCAGGAAGGGTCAAAGTCTTGGAGTGGTTTATAAAATGGACCGAGCCTGCGTTCTATTTGGAGTTGAGCAACTTTTGCTTTGTGAAAGTCCTGAGGGCCGGTATAGACGCCTTGTACCACAAGGTAACCGCCGTCGACGGTGTCAGTTGGGGATATTTCGATGTTTGCGCCGGAATCATTAAGGGCCGATGCATTACGGGGAGATTGGAGGACGGTCAAAGGGGACTGCGCTAAAGATACGCGTCGATTGGCTGAGGACGGGACATTCCATTCATTGCGTGTGCCCCATTGAAGCAAAGACGCATGAGTCGGAGAAGTGTGGGATCGACGTCTGCCAGCATCATCGTGAGCAGAAGGCGGCGAGTGCGACCCCCTCCGTTTTTCTTTAGCGACGATATTGCCCATACTATACGTGGCTGTTGTTTATACAGACAGTAAAAGGCAAATAGCAGTACAAAAGAAGGATTAGGAATAGAGAAAGTCACAGCAGGAGGAGTACGCAAAGGAAAATGCCTGAGGTAGATGTGGAGGTTGCACTCGCAATGGATGTGCGTGGGAGCTAAGGAAGGTATCACAAGTTGCCCGATAAAGCTTAGATTTTCTAAACTGCTAAGATCTGAGATGTGATTAGGTATTTATATCGATTAGATATGTGTATAAGTCGATCGGTCGATGTGCGCTTTTGATCGATATAAGTGAGAGGAAAAAGGAAGCTGTTTTCACTTCGTTGAGCGTACTTTTCTCGGTCTAAAATAAGAAGGAGTTACAATCTAGTTTTTTATCTTTCCTGTGGAGCCACGGAAATGAACCCAAAATTAAATTCTAATTGTAGAATGACCCTATTAGAAAGCAAATTTACGGCGATTCGGCTCTATCGATTCATTTAGCCACCGAAATGTTCCCCTGAGCCCTTTTGCACATAACTCCTATCTCCCGTTCCTTCCCGTCGTTGGTGAAAAATTTAGTGTGCCGCGGCTGTTAAGGTTTATGTTTGTGATAAACGCTACTAACCGTTACACTAACACAACCTTTCTAAACGCGTCTTTGCTTGTATGTAATAATGACTTTTACTAGTAAAGCGAAACATTCTGAAAAGGATCCTGATGTTGATGATTTGCTAAGAAAACTTGATCGGCTCAGATCACTCACTCAGGCGAGTTTCGACTCGTCTAAGTTCACGAAACTCATAAAACGCTTAGCGAAGAAATCATGTCTATCTAACAAATCTGACCAGATATCACTCGCCACTACTTCCTGTATTGCAGAGATTCTTCGTCTATCTGCCCCGAATCCTCCATACAAGGAGCAAGAACTTATGCTAATATTCAAGGCTTTTAACCGTGTCATTTCCCATTGTTCAAATCCCCGTTCTCCACATTTCTTAGCCTTTATAGATTTCCTCCGCACCCTTTCACTTTCTCAATCAATGGTGCTCATCACAGACCTACCAGAATCGCAAACTCTAATATTTTCGTTTGTTCAAGAGGTATTCAAGTCCGTCTCTTCTTCTTCCCATAAGGAACGTGATGCACTTTACACAACTATCTTGGTAAGCGTGCTATCTGAATTATCTTCTTTCTCAGACAAGCTAATCGGCTCTCTTCTATCTACTTTAGCTACCCTGTCTGAAGTTTCCTCGAATGCTACAACAATGCTCACCACCGCTCTGCGTGCTTCAGCCGAAACCATGGCCCAACCGATCTATAAGTTCCTTGCTCCTTACTTCACCACAGAGTTGCAACACAAGTACGACGAAAAATCACTCCACAGATTCCATGAAATCCTTGGACCTTTGTGGAATATATCTCCTGAATATGTCACAAATCTAAACTCTCTCTTGATTCAAGAATTCGTATCTGAAAGCTCACAATCTCGCGAACTCGCAATGGATGCCGTCTTCTGCATTCTAAAGCAAGATCAAATATTAGCGAACTTCACAGCTACACACCCTCATTCCTACTCTGCATTTTTAGCATGCAGTTATGACACCTCTGCTAATGTGAAAACAAAATTTGCTGCTCATTGTTTAAATCTTATTAAGATGCAAGGCCTGAAATCTGACCCGAAGCTTCTTAGTTCGCTTTGTTTAGTACTTTTGGATGTCGACGCATCAGTCAGGCGGATTGCATGCAAATACCTGGTAGAATATCAAAATGACATGAATATCATTCGTGCTATCGCCAAGTCGCCAGAGACCTACGAGATAGTTTCTGATCGCTGCCGTGACAAGGACTCAGAGACCAGAGTAATGGCCGTGTCTTTCCTTACATCTGCTTACAATTTGGTGCAGTCTAATAATGAAGCCAGTGGTTCTCAGATGCCGTCAACGTTTAGGAAGTTCCCCTGCACTTTTCTCTCGCTCTACTTGGTAGAAGATGACATTCTTACGACCTGTCTGGACTTATTGCTTTATACTAAACTCATTACGATCACTAAAGAACCTCAACAAGTCGTTGATCGCGCATGCAGGTTTGTTTCAACTTTGACTGAGGAGAGCTTTGAGATTTTTGTCGCAATAACTATAACTAGGAGATTGCAATATGCGCATGCCTTGCAACAGCAAGACGTCGAAAAAATTGAGTCACTCATGCCAGAGTTGATATCATCATTAGAGAAAAAGGACGCTGATATTATCAGAGGTATCTCAGATTCTAAAAGATCTCTATCTTACATAATTGAACAGCGTGATAGTCTAAGAAATAGGGATAACTACTCGTCTGAAGCGCAAAAACTCATTGAAAACATCGTGAACAGAGCGGCAGCTTTTCTTTATAATGCATCTACTATAAAGATTCTTATTCAGTCTATGAAGAATGAATACAGCAATCCGGCTAGAAAAATTGTGGAGAACCTCTCAAATCATTCTCTTTCTGATTTAGAGGAGTTTGTGCCATGTTTTGAGGAACTCATAATTTCTCAGGCATGCATTCACCAGAGCTTGATAATACTCAAACAAATACTATCCAACTCTATTGAACCGCAAGGAGTGTTGTCTGAGAGATTCTCGGATTACATGATTGAGCAGTTTCATTCATTAGAGGATCCAATAGTGACGGGTCATTTTGCTTTCTTGATATTGAAAGCCGGAAAACCTACTGGAATATCTGCGATCCACAAATATCTGGGTAATGGTCCAATCGATTTTGTGAATGATGAGTTTTCTCAAGAGAAGTTAGCTATTTTGACTGAGCTTCTCCGACATCACGCAAATACTGATTTCACTCAAATCGATGTATGCATTGATAACATCATTGATATGCTTACTCATTCATCACACAAGGTTACAGACCGAGAAGATTTAGTAGTGGACTTGAAGCAGGATATTCGTACTCTATCTTCTAACATTGCTGTGCTAATTCTGGGCATTCGTTTTGTCGCGGCATACGTGGAGAGCCAGAGCAACAGCCCAGATAATTCAACTAGAGTTCGCAAAGGCATAAACGTCCTGAGAGATCTTATTACGCAAAAGAAAGAGCTTCCAGAAGTTTCGGACATTAAATACCTTGCTCGCTTGAGATGGGAAGCAACGGAATGTACATTGAATCTTTGCGCTAACCCCAAAACTCGAACTCTTTTCACTAACATAGGGAGGAGTGGCCTACATAATGCTGCCAGAGACTATGTTTCGTCAATTCGGGTAATGTTTTGCGACGCTGTTGATCGCAAGATCTGGTCAGGCAATCTCAGTAGCCGGTATCTTCTACTACTGTTTTTGTGTCCTCATGAACGCGTATCTCAGATCGCTATCACCAAGGAAAAAATCATAAAAGGTCGTCATGAAAAATTAGCAGAGTATGGCAGACTAGATTTTGAAATGGTACTGCCCAGGCTGATTGCTTTCCTAGCCGGACAGTTTGACAAACACAGCGGACTGTTAAATGAGTACAATCCAACGCAAGCTAACCCCTCATTGAAAAGATACATTGACGTATACGTTCCATACTTGATGGGATATTTTGTGCTGGTCACAAACGATCGCAATGCTCCGTACCTGCACAGTATTCTGGAGGAATTGAATACTGGGTATTGCTTAACAACTAATTCCTCATCTTGCTTATCAGTTACATTTATGACCTCGCTCGCTGCTGAAGTTTTCTATTTTGTGCTAAATACATTGATACCTGCAAGTAAATTCATTAAAAGTGAATGCCCTTGCAAGATTCCAAAGGACGCTTTAAAGAAAAAAGAGAGAAATGATACGCGTTGGATTGGAACAGAGTTCATCTCTTTGCAACAGCTTCAATTTTCTTTTGAAAACATTCAAGGACCTCTCAGATCTGGTTCACCTGCTTCTAAGTCATTGAAAAGACAGGCTAAACTAACAAAGAGCTCCACTAAAAACAAAAAGAGAGCCATGGGAAAAGAAAATATACCTACGAAGCGCTCATTGGAAAGCATGCAACCATCTCGTCGAAGTGCTAGGCAACATAATGTCATAAGTTATGCCGTTGACGATGTGGATGACATGCATGAATTTGATGATTGAAGAATAATAGGATAAATAATTATATCAATTATATCAGCTTATGATAGTAAAAAATCATACAGCGCATCTTTACCTTTTGCGCGGATTATTTGTCGTACTGCCATAAGTTCCATCTTGTCTTCTATAGAAAGGTCGTCAAAATTGGATTCGTGAGAGCCACGTGTCAATGCTTCCATTTTTTTCTTATATCGCTGCGAATCCTCGGATTCTTCAACAAACTGAATAGCATGTAACAGCGACAAGACATTCTTGTGATATATGCTGACGGGGCTATTCGCTGTTCGTAAATATGCTAAGCCAGACAACGCCTCTCTTTCGTGATAATCGTTGGGTAGTAATGCATCAAGAGTGCTTAAAGAGGCGTACTCTTTTTGAGAATCAAGCTGCTTGGCTACAAGCTCATAGTAAGATTTGAGCTTCGCATGTTCAATAAAGTCCAGCTTTACAGCTCTTTCAGGTAACCGATAAGTGATTCCATCGACATTGAATCGATCGTAATCATCGTTCATTTCATCGTCAGTGTCGTTCGTAAGTTCAATGTACCCGCTATTTCTGAAATTCCTGGGAATAGTCACATCAACAATTCTGGATTTCTTAGCAATCCGTCTTTTAGGAGTTATGTGTAGAGCATGAGCAGGACACATCCATTTGCGACTGGAGCGTGGAATAGAAACCATGGGAGGATTTAGGCAATCAAGATGCCAATGCAGCGAACAGTAGTCGCATGATATGATTTGTAAATCTATTGCTGACAAGCCACATTTATAACAATAAACCAAGTTCCCATTTTTGTCACGAAGCTTGTGCGGGTCGGAGTCCTCTGGTTGTCCGTTTCTATTGAGTTGGCGGCTATGCTCTCGCGAGTCCATGTATGAACCATCTGAAGCAGTGGCCACACCCTCATAGCGATCGCGAATAATTTTTGGTAACAGAAATGTTTTAGGGTTCCTTTTAGCGATTATGTCTATGAAAGGACCAAAGATAGGCACAGTACTTGGACTAGGAGGGTATTTAGCAGCTGAGCACTCGGTACAAAACCACGAGTCATCTTCAGGGAGCTGATCTTCTTCAAGTGGAGGATCCAGGCAAAGAAAATGAAAAGATTTGGGGCAGTTGTCACAGCAAATGAATGTTCCTGGCTGCTTGCAGACCGAGCAAAAGTCATCGTTAGAAGCTGAGTCGGCGCGAAGTTCGGTAGGAGTTTCTGGGCCATGCTCATGTCTGAAGTTGAGTTCGCTTAGTCGCCGGTCATGCTTTGTTGGTGATTTCTTTATTCGGTTCTGAGTAGATTTTTCAGGTGTAGAAGCACGAGCGGATCGCGCTCTTGCTTTCCGTGATCGTCTGGTTTTTGCCGGTGGCACGTTAGGAAGCCGTATAAGAGTAGGTCGTTCGCCGCTTTCCGGAAAACTATCTGGCCGGGGGTAAGGATGCTCGTATTTGATTTTGACCTGAGTGTTTTTGATTTCTGAGTTATGATGGAATTGCTCGCGCAAGCCCATTGAGACCTCAGCGGGCGTTGCAGCCGCGGATTCGCCATCAGACTCTGATATGATATCAGTGGAAGGGGTGCTTGGGGTTGCCGAAAGGGCAGCAGAATCTTGCATTAAGGGGTCAGTATCATTGTATACTGTTTGCTGTGATAGAAAACCATTATTCGGAATTTTTATAGGGAATCGAGCTTGATTAGAAGGCTCTGTAGAATCAGGTGAAAAGGGGAAGTCATCTTCCGAAAGTGCCGGAGATGATGAAGCATGGGCGGAGGAGGTGTCCAAGGGGGGCTTTGATATTGAGGGAGACGGCAAACCAAGGGAGTCATTAGATACTTTGGCATTCTGTTCAGATTTTGCAAGAGTAGGTTTTGACCTGGGTCTACCGACACGATTTGTCTTTTTCTTCTTAGTCAGGTTCAATTGTTTAAGATTTGGAGGAACACCAAGAGGTAGGCCATTAACGCCAGGTGCACTGTTACCAGCTTCAGGTTCGGACCATGTTCTCTTATTAGTCCGTGAGCGTGAAGGTGCAAGCGAATGTGAACGGGATGGCGATTGCTTATCATTCCCGTTACTGCTAGAGTTCATAGTAAGAACCACGCGAGTCGACTTGAATGGAGTGCTTTGAGAAGGGAAACGGTCCATTTATAATATCTCTAGATTATTGACCCTCTATCAAGCTGCTTTTGAGTCGTTGTAAAGGGCCGGAAAGCAAAAACAGGATAGGGTAAATGCGTTGCGTGAGGTGTGGAGGGTGCACAGGAGAAGCCAGGCAAAGTGTAACACAAGCACGCGGTGAAGTGAAGAACACAACCGCTACTTGGAAAGGCAAAAGAGAACACAACCAAACACAACAAAAAAGTAATCAGCGACAATCGTGCTAAATTTCCTTAGGAAAATTGACCGCGATAATAACCGATTTATAGCTTTCTTTGAAGAATTATATGTAGTCGTATTAGCAGTATCAATGATAAACCAATACGTTCCTCGTTATGTGTATAATACGTGAACCAAAAATCAATTAAAAATTCTGGTTTTCTTTTCTGATATAAGTAGCAGTTAAGTGGTAGGTTTTAGAGGTGTTGAATAGTGGATATGGGGGTGGGTAAGAATTCTGACAGCAACTAGAGGGATATGGGTTTTTTGATTTTTTTGTAGCTGTCATAAGCTTTTCTATGCTATTATGAATACTGCATAAAGTATTAAATGATCTCTGTATGTAAGAAGCTCTCATTCTTATGACAATAAATGGAAACTCTTTATAACATAAGCGTAGATGTGATCAGTTCAAATACATAAATCGTATATGAAAGAGCGAGTGAGCGATCGAATACAAAAGATTAAGATCAGCACAAGCCAACCTGTCCATCCAGACTTATTCAATTTCACCAGTCTAAACACTCTAGAAAAGAAGAAACAAACACAGGCAGTTCTAGAGACGACATTTAAAGAGACTTGGACAAAAGCTCAGCTAGCTCCTAGTCTTCAACGGATTTGTCGCTTTTGATTTTACTAAAATCAGGAGCATTAGGGCCCGCAATCTTAACAGGACCGTCCTTCGTAATTCGGATAGTGCTCAAATAATGCGCAACTGTCTCTCCTGACTTCTCTTCGTAAACTTCATATGGAACCAAAAGATTGTGTTGTTGGCATTCCTGAAGGCCAACTCTGCATTTTTTGTAATCATTCAGTGAACGCGCTGAGAACGGGAAGGTTCCAAAGTTCTTCTTCACTTCTGAATAAACCATACGTGAGGTCTTTAATCTCAGTTGGTAGGTAGTATCGGTCTTCTTAAAGATAGTAGTGCGAACTCCTGATGAAATAGTCTTGCCAGTGCCAGTGCTAATAAGAACATCAAGAACCCAAACATCTCCTTCTTTAAAGGTCACAGATTCGATATTGCTCCTCTGGCTCTCCGTAGGATTCACGATAATTTTGTTTTTGCCATCCAACAAACCGTACTCAACGTTATGCGAAAGCATGCCTTCCAATGGCGTACATTCGTAAGCCGCTGCCACTTTGCCAACAACACTAGTAACATCCCAGTTCTTCTTCCCTGGCACAAGAGTCTGAATAGCAGCCTCAGAGGCTTTCCATGCCGCAGTTATAACGTCTGCAGCACGTCCTTCTACAACGGCCGCGTCAACGACCAAAGTATCGGCCACCACGGTTCCAAATCCACCAATCTGCGCTCCTAAGGCAACTCGCACCGTAGATCCCGACTTGATAACCCACTCTGCAGATTCTTCAGATTCAACTGGACTCAAATGGGTCACATACACATCCGGGGATACACACGTAGGGAATGCAACACCTTTCGAAATCTTCGAGTCACTGCCAGCCTCCTTGGTAGCTTCTTCAATAATAATCTCATCACCTTTTCTGCATATATCAATTATTTTTGCACCAGGAACAATAAGTTCACAAACTCTAGCCAATGCACGATTGGAAGCCTGACCGGCTTTATCGTGCAAAGCAATGTTTTTCTCGCTAGTCAAAGAGTGGTCTTCTTTAAAAAAGGCAGGTTAGTCTCGAACTTCGGCCAAATCACACAAGGTGTTTCAATTTCCCATAAAATTACTCTGAAAGCATGAATTATATTCTGCTCCGTCGGGCGTTCACTAGCATTGCAATATTAATACATACCTGCTGCCATGATTGTTTGATGTAAAGTCGTAAATAGGGTTAGTACTCTCTTGCTCCTCGAAGGTAGTTCGGTTGTCCTGGGAGAAGTGGTGCGACAGAACCCTAATGAGAAGAATGTCAGGTTCATCGTTTAGCCAGACAACGCCGCGGAAACGCGTAGCTTTGACAATACCGTGGGATGCGATATAGTAGGTGGAACCACGGGAGCTGCTTCTGAAAGAATATATAGTGCCTCTTTGAGAGTTTTGGAATCAATGTCATCCCGTGCCTTTAGAACACATTCGACATAGCTCATGGAAACGTCCGGGAAATCATTTAGCATAGCCGTATAAGCAGCTACTAAAGCGGACGGGTCTTCTGCATCTATCGCCAGAAGTCCTAAAGTGTGCTCCACTGCTTGGAACAGCGACCTAACGTATGCGTCTGGCGCTAACGCAACAAAAGCATCATATAGCACCGAGGCGTTGTCTCGCATTCTCTCAATGCATTTGCCCTTTTTCATGACAACTTTCGGTTCTTTCCTGTAAAATTGCCCAAGGTATGTAGCTAAGGTACCTTCAATAACCTGGTCAATAAATAACTCTCGTAGCTCGTCGCGTAAGTAATCGGGAAGATCAGTAGTGTAGTCGCGCAAAGTCGCTGCAATGGTATTGACACTGTTAGAAGACTTATCAGAATTCCACTGTTTAGTGAAAATCTCTGCAAAGCATTCGTGACAATCTGTGAGTATAATAGTAGTTATATCAGACAAACAGATTTCTCCCAAGTTTGCATTGCCGTCAATGACGCCTTCAAGAGCTGCAGTGATCTGAGGTTTGTATTTCCTGGAGACAAGGGGCGAATGACGTGCCATAATTGCTTCCGTATACGTGGCGCATCTGATCTGGTCATTAGCAACTGCCGTAAGGTATTCTAACAGTCCTGGAGGCAACCCAGAATGTAGATCGTCTTCAGCGGTGTCATCTTTACTCTTTGATGGACCAAGCGCTTCTTTGATATATCTCTGGGTTTCATTGTGAACATATGATGTCCATTTCTGCTGTAAATCAAGTAAAGAAGAAGCAGTAGAGTCCACGACACGAGCTAATACACGGGCCTGCCCGGTGTCTGCAGCTCTGTCCAGTTGTTGATGGATCATAGTGAAAAGTGTCTGCGTGTCAGAAAGCATATATTTTCCATCATCGTCATTAATAAGAGGAGGATCGGTACGTTCAAGGAAGGTCCGTCGTTCTTGGTTCGCCATAGACAGAATCCACTCATTCATTTTCTTTATGATGAGAGTTAAGTAATCATTGAGGAGGTTATCAGCTTTATTTCCGGTTAACGGAGATTCTACTAGCGGAGTTTTCAATATCGCAGTATTAGCCCCATCTGGGCTGTTTTCGGTAATGGTTTGAGTCATATTAGTTTTGTATTCACGAACAAAGTCCAATATGGCAAGCATGACTTGAGCATCGGGGTCAGAGTTGATAAGATCCAGTAAAAGTTTGTTCAAGTTTTCATGACAATATTCTAGATATTTTTCAGGGATTTGCCACCGGTCAGGTACAACTGATGGTATTGCAGAAAAAGCAAAACCAACATCTTGGAATATCCAATTCAAATTAGCTAGGAGATCTAGAGGGTTACCAGGCAAGAAAGCGTTGCGACAATTTGAAAACACTTCGGCTATAGATTCTGAAAGTTGATCGAGCATTCTGTTGAAATAGTTTCGAGGGGGCCTATTATAATCAGACGAGACTTTAATAGACTGAATTAAATCCAAAGTAGAAGAGTGTTCAGATCTAGGAGATATGCCGCCCTGTAACGTAGATGTATTTGAAGAAGTAGAGACGCCATGGCGTTTATCAGCAGTTTCTTCAACTTCAATTATTTTAGCCATTCGAACCACGAGAGAGGCATTGCCTTCACGCAAAAGTTCAAGCATGTTAGCAGCTATGTCAAAGAGAAGGTTTTCAAAGCGTTCTGATAGAATCTTCAGTCCGGCGAAGAACTTGTTTAGTTCAGAGAGCGTCGAGACGCGCATCTGATCGTTGTAGTTTTGCGACGTGGTATAGAGGTCTTGCAGAGGACGCAACTGATAGTGAATATGTAGCAAATGAGGAACAGAGAGGTCTAAAGCGGGCAAGGAGGAATTGCCTCTGCCTATATCCGCGTCCAATAGAGCGGAAAGACGGGAGACATCGGAAGAGAGGGTAGTGAACTGTTCAACTACTTTCAGGATTTCTATCACTGATTGGCGAACTTTGAGTACCTCTGAGACAAGGCGAAACTCGTTATATGACGAAGAGTCAGAAGCGGAATTAGTTAGTGTCTTTAATTGAGAATCTAATGCGAGTACTTGAGACTTTGCTGAATTCAGGGCCTTAACGGCTTCTGAGGTCTGGTCCAGTACCGAAGCGGAAGATCTAGTAATTCTTGCATCAATTTGCTTTTTCTCCTGGATGTAGCGCTCACGCAGCTGATCCACTCTTTCGAGAGTGTTATCGAGCTTCAGCGAGTCGTTCATGGGCTTTATGATTGTGGCTTTACAGGGAGGGGGATTGTGTAGGGTTGATTATTGTTATATTTCTGACTTGGGACCGTACCTATCAAGTTCGCGAATGGACGAGGACACGCTTAAAAGACGAATAGCGAAAGAAAAACAGAAACTAAACAAATATAAAGCGCGTCTGGCGAATTTCAAGGAAGCAGTCGAATTACGACAGAAAAGAATCGACCTTAAATTGCAGAATATAGGCGTAGGATCAGAGGAAATTGAAGGGCACTTGTCACGGGAGTATGAGAAGATTGCAGCGCTTGAAACCAACGACCTAGATAATGTCGACTTAGAATCAGACGTTGAATCAGATTACGAGGGTCTAGAAAGGGATTACGGAATCGAAAGCGATTTAAGGACAATTGAACGCAAAGTCGCACAGATATACGAAAGATTGCTGAAAGTTGAAGAAATCTTGGATTGACGTCACGTGATGCGATAGGCCAATAACAACTCAGCCAGCCAGCCAGCCAGTCCTGCCATAACATCTAAACATCCGACCACACCACCTCCGACTAATCTACCGCAATTGGCCCAACTTTTTCCTTACTCCTGCCAGTCGTGTGAGCTAGACACATTACCTGTTAAAATTAGCTGGACCCTAAATTACCATAGTTGGTCATGAGCTCGGAATTTCTGAATGATGATGAAGAGAACATGCTTTTAGGATTCGCTGAACCAGATTCAGGGTTTGCTGATGACGGTTTGATCGCATTCGATCGATCGGAATCTGTCGACTTTATCCAACCTGCCGTAGAACCAGAGCAAGAGATAAATCCACCAGAAGAAACAGAAAAAGGTATACCACTAAATCCAACAGACAAGCTGCAACCAGTAGTGGAACCAGGTAACGAAACCCTGCAATCATCTACCGATGCACCTGGTAAAGACTCAGAAATGCCAAATTTGACAGATACCCTCAATATACCCGATAGCTCAAAAGCTAAGGAACTATCAGACCAAATAAGTGACCCAGAACAAGCATCTACCTTGAAATCGCCTGAAATGCCCGAAAGAAACCAACCTGGTACCGCTGAGTCAGCTGAACCGTTCGACCCTACACAGACAACTGAAACGACACTTACAGTCAAAAGTACCTCTTCCACACCTGCATTTACTTCTGAAGGTAAGAGCGAATTACCTAGCAAAGACTCTACCATTCCCGCAAATAAAGAGGATGAACTCGCTTTCTACCGGCAGCTCATGATTTCGCAGTATATCGAACGCGATCAATTGCACACTGTTGCATTTCACGAGAACATGTGCAGGAATATCAATTTCTTCGAAAAGAAAAGAGAAAATGCTCGTATACTGGCGTCAAAGCAATCATTAAGACAAGATCGACCTGACGAGTTTTATGGGCCTGGATACAGTGGCTACGGCAATGGCACCACAGGAATTCGACCTCGGTTGCTGTTTCCCGACCAAAGACGTCGATCAGGCCGCAAAGCTAGGGAGTTTATATTGACAAAACAGGCTAATCAGAAAACGACAGTTGCTGGAGAAACTCTTGTTCCTGTTCGCATAGACCTGGATTGTGACAACGCAGAAAAGATCAGAGACACATTCGTATGGAATCTTCAAGATCCATCTGTACCTATTGACGTTTTCGCAGAGAATCTGCTGGAAGATTACGGAATTAGCCTCAATTACACGGGGGTGGTCGCCAACCAGATCAGTTCGCAGATTAAAGACTTTCATGCACACGTATTCCATGACGAAACAATGCAGTACGTGGAGCCCAAAAATGACGAATTGCCGTTCTGTACGTTTCACGATGATGATATGAGAATAGTTATTAAATTGGATATCACTGTTGGCAATCAGAACCTTGTCGATCAGTTTGAGTGGGATATTAACAATCCGGTGAACAGTCCAGAAGAATTTGCAAAGCTCATGTGCCGTGAATTAGCACTGGTCGCTGAATTTGAGACTGCAGTCGCTCATTCGATTAGAGAGCAGTGTCAACTCTATACTAAGTCTTTGTTTCTTGCAGGATATGCGTTTGACGGTAGACCGATTGAGTACGAAGATATCAAGCGTCAGATGTGCTCTACCTTAACTCAATCGACGCGGCACAAAACCCAAGTTGCCGACTTTGGCCCATCTCTTTATGAACTTACAGATCAAGAGATAGAGAAAATTAATAGGGATAATGACCGGGAGGCCAGGCGAAAGCGTCGACAAGGTCGCATCAACAGAAGAGGAGGACCTGCTTTACCTGATCTCAGAGATATTCAAAGAACTGCAAGGACTAGAATTGTCTCTACGGTACTTCCTGGTGCGATTAGAAAACCAGTGAAGAGGAGAGATGATTCAGATTCAGCATCAGAAGGTGGAAGTCCTGCACCAGGAGGTTCGATAACATCTGTAAATCCTCTTGCTGTTCATGTTAACACCACGCGAACAGAAACGAAGTCAAGACACACACGTCAGACATCCGATAAGTTCACTGAGAATCGAAAGAAGGAACTTGTGGTGAAATTGAAGATTCCAGGACTATTGCGGTTTTTACGAAGCCACCCGGCGTTATACAGGAAATTGGAGGCGCACAATATGTGATTGCTTTTGTACTACACTTATTTAGGTTTGCGCGCGAAACTAAAGAGCGCTTACAATATATGATTGAGCACACATGTTAGCGGCATGATATGTTCAATGTTTTACTTTGAAGTGTGGTTTGGTTATGCTATTTGGCGAAGTACCAGGACATTGCAAGGAAGCTACAGAACGCGCCCAAGAACCAGACCGCAGTGGACGATGCTTTTAAGGTTGATGCTTTTTGTTCCTTTGATTCCGTCGGCTTCAAAGTAGGCGTCTCGGCAGGTACTATAATGGAATGATTTTCTATTCCATTTTCGATTACTATTGGTTAGCGGCTGCATTCTTATTCGAGTTTCTGTTTCGATCACGGTAATGACGTGAGATCGGTTTGGTTCAGTTTGCTTACCTCTGGATTCACGCTGTGATTCAGCCAAAACCCATTGATCATCAACGATGTATTTATAGCTATATGATTTTCCAGGTTCTAGAGCAATTTCCACCTTATAGGTATCGCCCGAGTTCGATAAATCTACAGGTTTCCAATCGGAGAACTCTCCTGCTACTTGGACCTTGGTGGGGCTAGAGGATCCTTGCATATCGGTCTGCGGATCAAACGCAAACACAACCTTAATTGCCATTACTTCACTCTAATCGATTCTGCTAACTGTGCGGCTCGTCGTAGTAGTTCAACGAGACTCTCTTAGTAGTTGATAAAGCGATCAAATAGGTATAGATATCACTTTCGCCTAAAATCAGGGGATTTAGTGTTCCTTACTGACCAAGCGCTTGGGACTTTCCTAATCTAATATAGGTTTCTGCGAGGTCGGCTGCCAACTTGCCTCTTCGCGAGGTTCGTGCATGAATCCTTTATTGTCTCCTAACAAGCTACCTGTGTCAACTAGAACATATTTACTATTGCCAGCTTTACCGCTTCACTGTTTCATGCCTATTTCACCCGTGCATCTTCCTTTATCTTATCCTCTGAACGCCCCAGCAGTTGCCATTATCTATCTGCCTGAAACTTAAAATACAACCCTGTACCCTTGTTATGAGGACTGGAACCTTGGCCATGGGATATTCGTAATTATGGGATATATACCCTCAAATTTTCCTGCTTTTTTTCGCAACATAAGCCCCCCTCTCCCTCCTCCCACAGTCAAAACGCACACCCATACCGTACCACCACCTTAACCCCCCTTGTTTTCTCCTTGCAACCCATTATATAACCAACAAATTTTATCAACAAGTCCTCTTCTTGTCTGAATACTGTTTATAATGCCCAAACAAATTGCTGATATACGCCGAAAATTGGTTATCGTAGGAGATGGTGCCTGTGGTAAAACTTGTCTTTTGATGTAAGTATACAAACAAGATAACGCATACTCAACCCCCCTCATGTTAATCTATACCAATCCCGCTTGCCCTTCCGACCTGGACCACACTGGAATATGCCTATTGATTTCTGTTCATGAATCTATTTCATTTTTTTTATGTTATATATCCTGTCACACAATTATCTGCTATCATGATACTAACACTTTTCTAGCGTGTTCTCTATTGGCACTTTCCCAGAAGTTTACATTCCGACCGTTTTTGAGAACTACGTCGCGGATGTTGCCGTAGACGGCAAACACGTCGAGCTCGCCTTATGGGATACAGCTGGCCAAGAAGATTACGATCGTCTTCGTCCGTTGTCGTACCCTGATTCAAATGTTATTCTTATCTGCTTCGCTATCGACTCTCCTGACTCTCTCGATAACGTGCAAGAAAAGTGGATATCTGAAGTTCTCCACTTTTGCCAAGGCCTCCCTATCATCCTTGTCGGCTGTAAAAAGGACCTCCGATTTGATCCCAAGACTATTGAAACTCTAAGACAAACTAATCAAAGACCCGTTACTCCTGAAGAAGGACGCGCCGTTGCCGAGAAAATAGGCGCAGTTCGCTATCTTGAATGCTCTGCTAAGACCCAGGAAGGCGTCCGTGAAGTTTTCGAACATGCTACAAGAGCCGCACTTATTGTTCCTGACAAGGAGAAGAAGAAATGCGTGGTCTTATAAACAGCGCCACTCATCCTTACATCCCTTCTTCTCTTTCTTATGGGTTTACCACTTGAGTCTAATAGGCCTGGCCTTTTTAGATTCTCATCATCCCCTTCCCTTCACTAAGCCCTAAATTGAAAGGTTTCATGTTTCTTTTTTTGTTTCTTTCTCGCCTCTCCCTTCCTTGGTTCAAACATGCATTCTTTTGGACCTCAAGCTACTATCGATGCTACGACGCTGCTTTTTCTATTCAGAGTTAATATTGCAGCATGATATATAGAGTACGTTATTGCCATGGTCCGTACATATGCTTTATCTACTTATCTAGTTTACATCCATCCATCACTTCCTCTATTCCTTTGGCTTCAAGTATTCATTCGTAGCAGTTTTTAGTTTGCTCTTATTTCTTCCTGTGCGTTTTCACGTAGTTTTCAATCTCTTGCCGCAGCTCCTCATTAGGCTGCACATCTTCAAGTTTCAGCGGCATCCGATTGAATGGGTCGGTCGGGTCCGACAGCAAATGACTCTTTATCGTCGACAAATCTAACGTTACTTTAGATGCTGGAAGTATGACAGGCTCTTTCATCAAAGTAAACACCAGGGGATCGAGATACTCATCAGGAACGTCACCAAGTTCTTCTTCTTCCATAATATCCGATTGCTTGATGCTCTCAACGGTGTCAGCGAGCTGTTTCAATTGAGCGATATCTTTACTCGATTTCAAACTGTATCTTGTCAGAATACTTGATGCCCTTAAAAATATCTCGTAATTGTATGATCTTCCATCTCTAGCCACCGCTTCCAAAAACGCATGCTCGTTTTTCAAATTCAAATAAATATCAAGAATATCACTGAGCAGTTGTTTAGGACTAAATCTGTAATTTTGAGGATTCTGCACTTTGAGATCTGTGCACTTTGGGCCAACTAATGCAGCTAGATTGTAATCAAGCATGGCAGCTAAACGATCAACAATCTCAGGCGTCACAAACGGTCCAGTGGCTGCAGACGTGAAAAGCTTGAACATAGCTACTGTTTCATTAGCTAAAGAAACGTATGAAGTAGCTTGACGCTCAGCAGAAGCTAGCTGGGTTTGAGTGTCAGTAGTTTCAGTCTCGCCTTCTTCATTGGTGGTTTCTGAAGTGACATTACCTCTGGCCAGTTCAGTTTGTAATCTGTGGATTTCAGAGAGCTTAGACAAAGATTCATCAAGCAGGTACGTCACATCATTTAATAACAACGCCACAAAGCGAACAAAAAAGTCTTGGTTGTCAGCAGCTTCAGAAAGAAGTTGCTGTCTGTAATGATTGTTAGTCCAAACAAACTTCACAATTTGTGAGATATAGTAGCGGATGTTGAACTTGTCATAAAACTGTGACGAAGCACCAGTTTGTTCAACGTCAATATAGAATTCCATCAATCCATGAAACAAATATCTCAACAGTGTTGGATCTGAATGTATGCAATCAGCAAAGAACCCACGGCTGTTGTATTGTTGCGGTAGAATTCCATAAAATAAACATTCAACCATTTTAGACTTCACAAATGGGTTATGAATAAGTCTAGGTTCGTAGAGGAATACCGCACAAAATGCAGCCAACGGAATGGCATATGGGTCATAAAGAACATTAGGACTTCTTTGAGCCACATGCTTTACAAAGAAAGCGACACTTTCCACAAAGTATTCAGGAATGTTATTAATCATTTCCAGCCACTCTGATTTCATGAACTCATCACTTAACGGCAGCTTAATTACCTGAGATGGATATGCGTGATGTTCATCAATAAATCTCATAAACCATGTAGCATAGAACCCGTAGAAGCCAACAGCTCGTGACATGTTTGTGATATCAAAAATGGCAGCTTGCAGGCAATTCTGGAAAGCAATTGCTTCGTTTAACTTCTTTCTAAAATTATTCAGTGCCATTGTGAACATGTTAGCTCTCGAAGAATTAATCCAACCAGCTTGTCCCTGCTCTAATCGTTCCACCTGTTTTTTCATATTCTTGATATCTTCGTCAAAATGTTCAAGCCCTTGCAGACAACCACCTAATCCGTAATGCAAGCATGCAACATTCAAATAGAAAATATCGGATATGAAATTAGGTTGGGCAGAATTCTGAGCACGGCGCTCTTTGTAAAAGGACTCGGATGATTTTTCATCTGAATTGAGTTTAGTTTCATCGAACACGTCAATTCGAGAAGAATTTATAAGATAGAATGGATCTACCTTGTCTAATTTGGAAAAGGTAGCATCTATGAAAGGAGAGGCAAATCGTGCTAGAATGGAAGTCAAATTGAGCATAAAGCCTTCCGTA
The DNA here is from genome assembly GCA_001661475.1 of Tortispora caseinolytica NRRL Y-17796. Taxonomy (NCBI): domain Eukaryota; kingdom Fungi; phylum Ascomycota; class Trigonopsidomycetes; order Trigonopsidales; family Trigonopsidaceae; genus Tortispora; species Tortispora caseinolytica. Next base: position 1,632,631 of record KV453842.1, read on the forward strand.
GCTATAGTGGAAGCATCGACCTGTAAAGCTCGGCGCTTATGATTCATATTGAGAGCCACAGCAAAGAAATTCAGCAATGCGTTCCTGGAGGATGGAGAGGCTCGCACTATTTTGTCCGATATATTGAATAGAACATTAGACACAGCTTGTTGCTCATGAGCGATGGTATTTCGAGCCGATTCAATAGCACTTGGAGACATAGTTTCTGCGTTGTCAAAGTGTCTAAGAGAAACTTCTCGTGATACTGGCGAAATTCCATAGAAAGGGCCTAGAAGCGTTTCATATTCGACTGAAGAGCCATTTCCATCTTTTAGAGACTCAGGCAAGAAGTATTCAGAAGAGGTTATGACATCTGGTACACCAGGAATAGAGACAAGAGTTTGAAGGGTCAATAAGAGTGTATGGCATTGAGTTGATTCGGCCATTGTGATACCAGACGCAAGTTGAGCTAGAGCTCTGAGACATGGAATAAATAAATCCGATAACGCATCTTCTTGTTTTGCAACATCAGCAATTTGATATAGCATGGGATCGGAGATACGTACAGACGAGGAAGAAGATTGAGTTAGTAAAGAACTTAATGCAGAAGACGGGCCGAATACTGCGTCTTGCGATATGCAAATGAAGGCGTAGGATGCTGACAAACGCATGATTTCATCAAAAACTGCATACTTAGAAGATTTTTCAGGATCTGTAGTTCTTATTGCACGTTTAGCCTCATATGCAGCAGACCAGACACGAACTAGGTAGCCGAGGGAATCAGTCAGAACATTTGCCATCATTATGGTAAGGATGGCGGTGTCGAGAGAGTCTATGTTCAAGAATTCTGCGTTTGATTCAGACAGAATTTCTTGCAACAAGTCAGGTCCTTGAGGAAGAGCAGCAGAGCCTTGCAGTTGCAGAATGTGTGCAATTGACCTGTGCACCCATTCTGGCGAAGACAAAGTGCTAGAGGAAGGCGACTTCGCAGTGACATGTGCAACTGGAGAGTTGGAAGCAAGCCGTTCTCCTTCCTTCACAGAATTCGATCTTTGAGGAACATCATTATTCTGTACAGGAGAAGCAGCAGTAGATGACGATGATAACGTAGGTGCGTGCACAGGTGTAGCAGGAGTTGTAGAGGCAGAGGGCGTAGCGGGTGTAGCGGGCTCAGCGGACTCGGATAGAGATCGTTGCTGCTGTTGCTGTAGAGCCTGCAACCGGGCAATTCGTTTAGCACGAATCTGTGAATTATGTTAGTAAGCTATTTAAATAAAAGTAACAAATACAAAGGTAAACACACTTACATCGTTTTGATCGGAATGGTCAGAGTTCATGAAGTGATAGCAGTGATTCAAAAAAAGGGATAGGGGTTCTATGCTTTAATCACAGCACCCTCAATGGTTTAAATCACGTGATAAAGGGACGGATTAGCCAATGGGAAGAGGGTAACCCTAATAAGATAGAAGTGAAAGCATGTGAAGAGAGACGTCTACGCATAGGGATAGGTGGTGACGCGCTGAAAGAGCGTACTTAAGTAGATAGCAGGTGATTAAGAAGCCAGGGTGGCGATTGCTACAGTGATAGAAAGGTGTGCAGTGACATTACCAGTTGCAGAATACACAGAGAAGACAGAAAGAACAGATCAGATTGGAAATCTGAAGAAGAGAAGCATAGTACAATAGGCAAACGAGAAAGACACGTTGTTTATAGAAAGAGATATAATGGAGAAGGTTAATATTGACATGGCGCTATATGAAGCGTTAGAGAAATCTAAGTATTGTAACACTATATTTTATGCAGAGAACGAAGCATTAGAAGTCCTTCATAGAAGAAAAGATTACTGTGAGCTACCTGCTGCTAATTCATACGAAAGACTACTACTTCACAAGATTGCTGATTATTATCGCCTTTCTCATACATTTGATTCATATTCAGAGAAGGTGAAATACGAGCGACGTGCCAACTACAATTATCATACATTTCCTGAGAAATTGGTGGACGTTCATCCTAAGATAAAAGAAGCCAGTGAATCTGGTGATTTGACTTATTCTGGCTATCAGATTATGAAAAGCGCCAGTTCTGGATCGCGTTCTTCTGGTGGAACTGACAAGAAGTCTCGCATTGTGTCCGCTACCACTACTGATCCGTCCTCTACTTCCGCATCCTACGTGGACCGGAATGCACAGTATGAGCAGGCTAAAGCACGTATATTCAGTGACACCGATTTTGCTGACCCAACTGATGGCAATACCACCAGTACTGCTAACATAAGAGACAATTCTTCGAGAGTGCCTGCACATATGAACAATCTTAATAACCACTCTTACGGTCAAACTGCATCTGACCCTAACAGCACAACATATCACAACCCCTATTTTGCGCCTTACTATAACGGATTCAATTATGGGTATCGTCAACCTTTCGTGCAGCCATATGCTCAGTTCACATGTCAATACCCTAACTACAATTTAGCGTACAACATGCCGATGCCGTACCGGTATTTCCAGCAGACAAAGTACGGTGGTGTACAACCAATGCATGGCGTACCAACAGAGACCATGAACATTCCACATTGCCAGTTACAAGCGTCTAGTGAGAATTCAGCAAATAAAATTAAGTCATATCAGCAAGGCGGTGTGCTACCGATGCCATATGATGGACTATCAAACGCTCATAATTCTGAGAGATCATTACCGTCATCGTTGTATACCGAGCCGTCTACGGGCACCAGTAAAGCGGCAGGTACGAGTGTCAGTAATCACCCGGTTCATGAGCCGCGATCCCTAAATACTTCAGTCAGCGAGAGCTAGGTTGTGACTAAGTCGCATAGCATGTCTTGCTGATAGGATGTTCCTAATGGACCCAGACAAGGTGTATACTGACGACCTATGAAGTACTCTCATATATTTTGCGACAGGTAACAGAAAAAAAGACTGGAGTATGGATCAAAAAACTAAAATTGAACAAATAATAGCCTCATAATAACGACAAAAGCTAATAATAAGTAATTCAAACCAAGAATTTAAACCAGTATTTTGGGCTCCTAGATGTTCATAACTCTTTCGTTGACCTGTCTCTTACAATAGTCATAATTGCCTTCTGAGTTTCTTTTTCCAACTTGTTCATGTCATTGCTAAGAATTCTTTTAATATCTGCAAATGAACGTTTCGAATTAAAATCGACAGGAATCTTTTTGTTTATTACTGAATTGTACAAATCTTCGAGAGTTTGATGGTCGTTTCCAGTATTGATTGATTCTGTGTCTTGCACCGACTTCGCAATGGTTTCATTGGTCCCGTCAACGCTCTGATCGTTAGAAGAATTTGCATCAGAGACGTCTTTCAGAGATTTAAATGCATCTTCTTTTAGTTTTTGCAACTTTTGTCGCTGAATCTCAGAGTTCATTCAGACTTCAAGATCTGCCTAGGAATGTCCTGTCGGAAACAAGCTTTGGGAAGTCAGAAACTTGAATGGCTAAATATATAGGTTTCTAGTGGTAACAGGATAAATAAAAAACACTATAAAGTACTATAAAGTAGACTAAAGAAAATAAAAAAGGAGACAGAATCAATCTTTCACTATCATGGAAGAACGGCTGGGTCCAGTTCCAATCCATTTGATAGGCACGCCAACGTATTTCTCGATGAACTTAATATACTTCTTCGCATTTGCAGGCAATTCCTCATACGACTTAATGCCAGCAATGCTGGTCTTCCATCCAGGAAGAGTTTCATACACAACTTCAACATGCTCGAGATCATAGAGATCAGCAGGAACAGTGTAGAGCTCTTCGCCCTTGTATTTGTAAGCAACCGCAACTTTAACTTCTTCGAGCTCATCCAGCACATCAAGCTTCGTCAGGTTCATGCTGGTGTATCCGTTAATCATATGAGAATACTTCACAACAACCAAGTCGAGCCATCCGCATCTTCGTTTGCGTCCAGTAGTCACACCATACTCATGCCCAACGTTCTGCAAGTACTCTCCGATAGAATTGAGCTGTTCAGTGGGGAAAGGTCCTCCGCCGACACGCGTGGTATACGCTTTCACTACACCGATAGTCTCGGTCAGCGTAGACGGAGGGATACCCAAACCAGTGCAGACACCACCAATACTCGTAGAAGACGACGTCACGTATGGGTATGTACCGTAATCTATGTCGAGCATAAGAGCGTTGGCTCCTTCGATGAGTATCCGTTTCTTGTCGGTAAGGGCCTGGTTCATATACGAAACAGCGTCAACGACAAACGGACGCAACTTTTCGGCCATATCCTTATAGCGAGCAAGGCTAGCCTCAACATCGTATTCAAAAGTACCGTATCGTTTTTGCCTGGTAGAGATCAGATTGCGGAATGCGGTCGCAAACTCTTCCCACGCGCCGGGGAAGTCCGCAACAAAATGGTGCACTCTAATGCCAGACCTAGAGGCTTTAGTGGAATAAGCAGGACCAATACCGCGTTTCGTAGTGCCTATCGCATTGGAGCTAGAACTTCTTTCAGCTTCTCGGAGGCCGTCAACGGTTTGGTGAAAGTCAAAGACCATGTGTGCCCTTGAAGACACAAAAAGTCTGCCGGTACAGTCAAGGCCTTTGGATTCTAATTTGCTCTTCTCTCTGAAGAACGAGTCAACGTTGAAAACAACCCCAGATCCAATCAAATTCTTGCAGCTAGGGTTCACAAGTCCTGAGGGAAGCATATGGAAATCGTAGGTCTTGTCATCGGCAACAATAGTATGGCCGGCATTGTCACCACCCTGGCAGCGTGCGCAGACGTCTATGGAACCGCACAGGATATCGACAAGCTTACCTTTACCTTCATCGCCCCATTGAGCACCTAGGACTACAGAAGCCATATTGCAATTATTCTAAGGGAAAAAAAGAGAAAGAAAGAAAAGCGCGAGCGCTTAAATAGCTGGGAGTCTAGATATGCTACTGAGTCAACGTGCAAGTGCAAGTTTGCTTGTAAATCCCGGTGAGCTAAACTAACTTTCTCGGAGATATCGGATTAAACTGCAAGTTCCCGCGCGCTTCTTTTTGATGTCCTGGGAATCTCTAAACGCATGGTCGAATGCATAATGATGGCCTTAGCAGAATACTACGAGGGTTCGCGATCGTATGAGTCAGCGAAAGAAAGGTGTACAACACTCTCGTCTAAACGGTGCCTCACCGATCAATCACACCTATAGATAAACACATAAAGGTCTCTTAGTTGTAATGAACCGCATAATCTACAACTTGCATTTCGTTCTACCTTTTATTCAAAGGATGACATGAGACATAACTACAAAATTAAAAGATCGAAAACCTTTAGAATTGCAGAGCTTGACCCTTCTGCTTCTTGTCACCACCAAGCTCGAAATGTTTGCAACGCTTCAAGCATAGTTGGAGTTTGTACTTGCAGCTGGTGCATTCTAAACGAAGGACAATCTTCTTAGTTGTCTTAGCCTTCTTGTGGAAAACAGGCTTGGTTTGACCACCATAACCACTCTGTTTGCGCTTGTATCGACGAGCACCTTGAGGTCGGGGCGAGGCCTTGCCTGCCTTGTATTGAGTAACACGGTGCTGAGTGTGTTTACGGCACTGCTTTCCAGGGCAGAATGTACGTCTGGTTTTAGGAATATTAACCATTTCTTAATGTTTTGGTTTATCTAAGGAAAACTCTTAAGGCTCAACCTATAGATATGTGTGGTTAGTGAAGTTGCGTATACCGGATGGGGATGCGTGGGTGTATTGGGCCACAACAGCCCTTAACAACGTGACTGCTCCCATGCTAGGGTTTTCCACAAATAACTTGTACCTGAAACGGCGTTACGTTCCAGATCTAGTTCACCCAAACTGTCGCTCAATTGCATAAAACTGTGCTATCAACATTAGTACTATTATATTTGCTTAATGCTTCAGTTTCACCTCATACTTAGCAAAAATGGTCATAACCGAGTACATTCTGTTCTTTGATACACTTCAAACTTTATATTTGTTAAAGTTCAGATGATTGTTAATATGTCCAATGTAGATTATTACTGCTATTACGCTGAATCATCCAGATTATCTGTCTCTGCGCTGCTCTTCTTTGACTGCTTTCCTTTCAAGCTCATCCCAGTCGTCGCCAGATTCCTCTTCTTCCACTTCACTGCCGGATTCGTCTCCGAAGTCAGAAGCCTCGGCTTCTGAGTAATCACTCTCTTCCTCGTCGGAAACTTCATCATCACTGGCTTGGAAATCAGAAGCGGACTCGGACTCATCGTCATCCTCATCGTCTGATTCAGTGCTCAGGAATGACCATCCTCCATTCTCAAAGAAGTCATGCGGATCACTCTGAACAGTCTTCATGATTTGATTCCAATTCAAGTTAAGCGGACCGCTGTAAAATGCAATCTCAACTTCATTCAACCAATCCTGTACTTGATCCAACTGTTCCATAGGAATGGAATTAATATGAGTCACTGGCTTGCTGTAATCTTTATACACAATCACCATATCGAAATTCTTGAGCCCAAACTGAACTCTTTCAAGATGTACAACCTCAATATCTTTAAGCGTCACAACCAAAAATGGTGCATCAATTAACTGTACCAAACACTCAGTAGTAGGCTGACAAAGCACATTGGCACGAAACGGTACACCATTGAACCCAAGGTCTCGAAATGGAATATCCACATCAAACATTCCATTAGCAGCATCCGTGATCTTCTCAGCAAATGCCTTAAACTCTTTGTTTAGTGCCGCTCTCCTTCGGCGATCCTCTTGTTCAGCTTCCAATTCATCCTCATCGCCATATCTGTACTTGCGTCGACGATTTCCAGTTTCATCATACTGTACATCAGATGCTTCTCTGAAAAATTGAACGTCAAATGTCTTCCTTTTGCCCACGATTATTGGCGTTTTTAATCGGGCGTGAATAAGGGCAATAAGCTCGTGGTCGCAAGGCTGGAAGAATAAATGCTGTATATTGCTGAACAGAACATCTATCTTTTGATCAGAGCGGCCTTGAGATTGATAACGCAAACCATTCTCATGAATCTCAACATATCCAGAAATACGCTTGTTATCTGGATGTGGACGAACAAACACTGAATCAAGTCGCAGGGGTCGTTGATTGCGAACTTCAAGGAGTTTAGCTTGTTTGATAACGTCCTCCATTTCCTTCTTTTGATTATCACGTTTGGTAGCTTCCTTCTTCATGTCTTGAATTGATCTCGCAATATCAGCAAACCTTGAATGGTCTTTCGATCTCAAAGAAATGGACCTTAAAAACTGAGCTTGGGGATCTTCATAAGGGAGATCATCTTTTTTCACAATTACCTGACCAGGAGTGTTGAAGTTGATTCTCAGCATCGTGTAGTCTCCTTCGTCGTTCTTTGAGACATTTCTGATGGCATTAATATGGTACGGGACAGGCCTTCCTGCGATAGGAATAATAATGGATTGAGCTTTGAAATCAACCACAACCCTCAGATCTTTTACAGAAGCAGGAAGCTGCGTGTCACGCTTAAAGGCCTCATACTTCTTGAACACAGGAGCACGTTCCACGTCTGCCCCGTCGGTTTCATCAGGAAACCTTTCCAGACCAGCTAATTGCAGCTTTTCACGTAAAACAGTTTGCATTTCTCTTCGACGTGCTTCGGCAGTTTCATCTGTTGATTTAGTTTCCGCGCGTAGTTTACTCTTTAGAACTGCTGAAGAGGTATTTCGACGTGTGTCTTGTTGCTTAGTATTCTTGGGTTTTTCATTCTGCTCAAAGTAATAAGCAATGTCGTTCAGGCTTTTCGGCGCATCCGTAAATACGATTGGTTCATCTTTAGTGACACGAATGGTATCCACTATCAAAAGAGAGTATTTCTTTGCCTTAGCATCAGATGTTTCCTCATTAGTAAGATCAGAGAAGCCCATGAATAGACAGAGAGTCATACCATCGAAAAACTTCTGGTTGTTCTTCGGAGAAAGCAAAAAGGAGCCGTCGCGAAAATCTATGCCAGTTGACCAGCCAATAGATTTGAGGAACTTAGATTCCAGCTCAGGATGAGTTGATTTAATCATTGCCATGCAAGCCTCATAGACAGAGCTGACTGTGACGCCATCTTTTATTGACTCGAGGGCTTTCTTCTGCAATTTGAGCAAGAAAGAGTAATATGTTTCTTGAGACTTTGTAGGGTCTACCATGAAAGTACGTCCTAAATTGGAACAATAAGACTTGTACCTAAGGCCAAGTTCTGCAATGACTACACCATGGTGAAGAGCGGAGTCGTCAGAAGCAGCAGATGGACGTAGGTTGTAAGATCCACCAGACATAATGATTGGAGTGTAACACCAGTCAAGAAGGCCTGAATCAAAATCAGAGGAAATGTTTGTGAGTGCCTTTGAAGACATAAACTTTTGGTCGTCAAGTAGGTCCTGTACCTGAATAGAGAGATCAGAGTGAGATATTCTCTTGCCTTCGTCAATTGCAGTAAAAATTTTGTCAGAAAGGTAAGAAGTCATTACCGCGACGGATGCCTTTGAAGCAGTTCGAATAGTTTTAATTTCTTCTTCAGTTTTGTGACGTAAGACAGAGGCGATGGGTGCAGAAACGTCCACGTACTCAGGAGCGGTTTCGAGCGATTCAAGGATATCATTCCAAGCATCGACGAACGGACCCTGGAACTGATCTTTGGGGAAATGGCCGACCTTTGAGCCCAATGCGGGTAAGACTTTGCGAAAAGCTTCTGCTGCTTCAGCAGGATCTTTAGGTCGCGGGATTACCTGGACAGAATCTGATTTTATGGCGTCGAGATATTTTGCCTTCGATGGAGAAGTGACAAAGTAGGTAGAATCTTTAGTTATGAGCATCAGAGTAGAAGAAAACTCATACGTGAGCAGCCAATTGAAAAGAATAGTCCCCTTTTGGTATGGGCGTTCTTCGTCACTTTTGCCGATAACTACAAGAATAGACTGGGCGCCATCTAGTGAGTCAGAAGCGATCAAGTCGTAAATACGTGATATCCGCGATTGGAAAAGTTCGCGGTCAATATTTACTTCGGACATAGTGTCGCCGCGATCGAACTCAAGTTGTGTGCAATGGCAAAAAAGATAATGGAGTGGGTAGAGTAGTTCAAACGCGTCTTTGTTAAGGTTTCTAACCTACATTAGGGCTACTCTTTCTCTTTCTTCATCTGGTGGAGCACCCAACCCCTAAACCCACAACCTCACGCACCGCCCCTTCCGTATCTGGCATATTCCTGCCCTTGTACTGTGTCCACTTTCCACTCCCCTTTCCCTTGGTATTTAGTGGCCCTTTGTTTTAGGCGACAAGCACGGGCTAGTATACAATATAAGCGACAAATATGGCGCAAGACGAGTATGATATTTTATTCAAAGGTAAGTCTGGCTGGTACGCGCGAATCAGAACCAAATACTAACCGGACGGTTGTAGTTGTCCTGATTGGAGATTCAGGTGTAGGAAAGTCCAACCTGCTCACTAGATTTACAAGAAACGAGTTTAATCTGGAGTCACAATCTACTATTGGTGTAGAGTTTGCCACTAGAACTATTCAAGTTGAAGGGAAAACTGTTAAAGCACAAATATGGGATACGGCCGGCCAGGAACGGTACAGGGCCATCACGGCCGCGTACTATCGAGGCGCCGCTGGAGCCATGCTTGTTTACGACATTGCCAGTCAAAGCTCGTACGAACACGTGTCCAGGTGGTTAAAAGAGCTCAGAGACCATGCTGATGCCAATATTGCTGTAATGTTAGTCGGTAACAAGAGTGATCTTAAACACTTACGTGAAGTTCCTACAGAGCAGGCCAGAAGCTTCGCCGCTGAACATAACTTATCTTTCATTGAAACTTCTGCCTTAGATGCGTCAAACGTCGACCAGGCCTTTATAACTGTTCTGAACGAACTCTATGAAATTTATAAAGTCAAACAACTGGAGCAAGGCGATTCTGCAGGACCTCGTCCTGGTGATGGCACAACCATTTCGTTTACTCCTACTGCTGGCGATGATAAGAAAAAATCAAGCAACTGCTGTTAATATCGAGTAATTACACAGACTTCATACTCGTCACACTATTTTAGCTCTCATTATGTGCGTGTTTTCTGTTTGTTCTTTTTATCATATTACAGTTTAATTATTACTTATTTTTATGAAGCGTTAAATTCCTCATCGTCCTCTTCGTCGTCGTCGTCCTCTTCGTCGTCTCCATTGTCCACTTCCTTCATCTTTCCAGCTGACTCCTTGGCTTTTCTTTCTTCTTCTTCAATGCGTGCATAGTCAATTTTGTGTCCTCTTGTGCGTCTCCCTGTAGTTATGATGTTGCTAGTATCGATTTCAGAAAGATCGTCTTCATCTGCGTCCTCACCTACCACTTCATCATCGCCGTTTTCGTTCTCATTCTCGTCGCTGTCAGATTCAGACTCAGACTCCTCATCGGGTTCTAATTTTCTCCTCTTTTTAGCCAGTCCGCTGAACTTGCCTTTCGGTTTGCTTTCAGCCGGCTTGTCTTTCTCCGCTTCTACGGTTGACGCGACCGCCTCGGTCTCTGGCTGCTTGTCTTTCGCAGTCTTGGTCGCGGGATCTTTGGCCTCAATCTTATTTTCTACCCCGGATTCATCCACTTTTGGCTCGGTTTCCAGCTCGGAGGCTGCTCGCTTTACAGGTGCTTCTTCCATCTCTACTTCTAGTGGAGTGTAGTGTCTCTTGGGAAGTGAGTGCAGTGCGCTTGGCCTTTTAAGGCAGTCAACCCTGGCGGCACCAACAGCGGTCAGCTACTCTTCATCGCAGCTAAAACACTGAATTCATACATTAAACGTATACTAATAAATGATCAATCAGAATTGTGCGCATCCGTTCCCCAAGACAGGTAGGTGTGGTCACCAATGCGACGCGGCTTGATTAGATGTCGCAGAAGAAATATCGTTCCGAGTAACAGACACACTGCAGCGACAACAAGGTACGCGATTCCCAAGAAGGGATTGTAGCCACCTACAACCGTAGTTGTAGAAATCAAGATCGATTTCGTGCCGCCGTAAACATGGGCAGGGAAGTTCAAGGCCGCGTCTATCTGGTACGTGCCGCTCTGCATGGTGGCTGTGCGGTTTACCAGGGCCAGCTTCGAAAACGCCGGCAAGCCTGAAATCTCCATCCAGTTCTGAAGCTCATATGCAGTAGATAAGTCAAGAAAGTTCTCTTCTGTGTAGCCGTCAGGATACCTCAACGCCCAGTTGGGGGGAGGTACTACCTGCGTATAGTTGTACTCTGTCTTTCTAAACCGCTGTGACGAGGACGGCCAGCTGATATCCTTATTAGTCATATAGTAGGTTTCACCATAGGAAGACGAAGAAGAGGCATCAGGGTTTAGCAGAATCGGGTTGGTGTAAGTATCGTTAAATTGCGAGTTAGCGATCAGTCCACAAGGATAGTAAGGAATCCCGTCTTCATTCATAATCAGGGGAGTGCATTGGTCGTTCGATTGCAGCTCAGCTGCGGTCAGCGCAGACCCTTCAAGTTGGTCTTCATCAAACGATCGAACGTATCGTCGATGATTCTGATAAAAGTTTGTAAGGTGATAGTACAAAAATGTGTCTGGGCCAATCGGACTGGGTAGATCAAACTGTATTCTGCAGGCATACTTGCCAGACGCATCCAAAGCGTCAGTGGGATTAAAATCGCTAGGAGGTTCTTCGTCTGGGGCCAAACCTGCAGGAATAAGTTTCCATCGAACAGCGCTTCGAGCAGCTGAACTACCGTGTCTCATGTATACTTCCACGTTGTTTGTTGGGACGGCAGAAAACACTGTAGTTGCGTCTCTACCGCAGTATGTGTAATCGATCTGAATTTTTTCAGCTTTCAGGCCAGCATAGAGCAGAGCGCCACCTAATGGAGCAAATATAGCACCGAGGGCAAAGAACAGAGGGAGTACTGTTTTCGGTGACAAAATAGGTCTAAATGTCCGGTTAGCAAGTGTTTGTTTTTCTGTTACACGTAATCAATACTTACTGCCATGCCTTAAGCCTCTGTTGTCGAAATGCAGTATTAGGTGGTCTACGAGATTTTTTCTTCTCTGTAGTATCTTCGTGCACGGAATCCGCAGCCATTCCGAATACGAGGCTTTGAGGTGGAAAGGGGAAAGTGAAAGGGAGAAGGAGGTGCCTAGCGGCTTTGGGTGTAGTGGTGCAGTGCCTCCTTCCCTTTTCTTACTATTTAAGGTTTATTTAGTAGTACTAACGGGCCCTCGAAACATCTGTTGCATGTATGTATGGCAAATGTCATACCAATTTATCCTCTAGGTGTCAAAAATATCTAGTAGAGTACGTCCTGTTTCAATTAAACATAATTCATCAATATTTCTTAAAATACTACAGGTGTCATTTCCGACTTTGCACCAGCGTAAACCCATCCTCATCCACAATGGGCCCAGTTGACTGTTGTTGCTCGTTCTGAGATCCAACGAGGGCTGGCGCTTCTTCGTCGCTTCCAGACAACTCCTCATCAATCTCCGCATCTTCCTGGACTTTCACATCAACTTTAAGCTCACATCCTTCTCGATCGAGGAACTTCTGATATAATCGATCTACAGTACTGAAATCACTCGACTGCACGCCGCTGTACATGTCCATTATCAATTTAGACACTTCATATGCCGACTCATCTTCAACCACTACATCGAACTCGTCTTCCATGACCTGAAGCAACCTGGCCTCAACTAGTTCGGCGTCTATTTCTGAAGATTCAAAGAACAAATCGACTACCGCTCCTGCCATCCAGTCACGCTTGTCTGCGCTTTCGGATCCTCCCCACTGATTAACCACAGCCGTAGTCAATACATCCCACTCTCTCAGCGCCATAGCAACACCCAGTTCAAATCGTGCCTGCTGTTTGTTCTCCGTACTGCTCATAATTACAATCTGTGTACTTTGTCGAAGAAATAATGAAAATTCATGAAAAAATCACTGCACAGCTCAGCAGCCAATCACAGCGCTTGTCTCTTCCCAACTAACTCCCCTCATACTAACCACTCATCTCAAAACCACAATAAGGTTAAGGTTCTCCTCCTCTAATTGGTCCGTGATGGTGCAATCGAAATGTATCTTGCGTCTCCACAGATTTATGCTACTATATATAAAAAGTAAAATAAGCAGCAGTCCGAGAATCATTTCTATCTCTATTCCTTTGCAGTATTAGAATATACAAACTCTCTACACGCTTCAATTAGAATGCCTCCTTCCCATTTCGACACTTTGCAAATTCACGCCGGTCAGGAAGTCGACCCCACTACCCGTGCACGTGCTGTACCAATTTACGCTACCACCTCTTACAACTTCAAGAACTCCGAGCATGGCGCCAATTTGTTCAGCTTAGCCGAACCCGGTAACATCTATTCGCGTATCATGAACCCCACAAACGATGTTTTTGAGAAGCGTATAGCTGCTCTGGAGAATGGTGCTGCCGCTCTCGCCGTTGCTTCTGGTCAAGCTGCTCAATTTCTCGCTCTCACCGCTCTTGCCCAAAACGGTGACAATATCGTCTCGACATCTTTCCTTTACGGTGGAACTGTTAACCAATTGAAGGTGCAGTTTAAACGTTTTGGCATTGAAACTCGTTTCGTCCAAGGTGACGAGCCCGAGGAGTTCGAGAAACTCATCGACGACCGCACTAAGGCCGTCTATATCGAGTCCATTGGTAACCCTCGCTATAATGTCCCCGATTTCGAGAAAATTGCCCAAGTCGCTCACGCTAAGGGTGTTCCCGTCGTTGTAGACAATACCTTTGGTGCTGGTGGATACCTTGTTCGCCCCATCGACCACGGTGCTGATATTGTTGTTCACTCTGCTACTAAGTGGATCGGTGGACACGGAACAACCATCGGTGGTGTCATTGTCGACGCTGGCAAATTTGACTGGGCCGCTGAACCTAAGCGTTTCCCTCAATTCAACACTCCCTCGGAGTCTTACCACGGAATGGTGTACACTGAAGCCCTCGGAAAGGCTTCCTTCATTACTTTCTGCCGCATTGAGTATCTCCGTGACTTCGGCCCTGCCCTCAACCCGTTCGCTGCGTTCCTTCTCCTCCAAGGTCTTGAGACACTTTCTCTTCGTGTAGACCGCCACGTTGAGAACGCTCTCAAGCTTGCTAAATACCTTGAGGCCAGCCCTTATGTCTCATGGGTCTCGTATCCGGGACTCGAGTCACACCCCAGCCATGCTTTGGCCAAGAAGTACCTTAAGAACGGTTTTGGAGCTGTACTCTCCTTTGGTGCTAAAGGAGGCTCAAATGTTGGCGCCCAAGTTGTTGACAATCTTCAATTGGCCTCAAATCTCGCTAATGTCGGCGACATGAAGACCTTAGTCATTGCTCCTTTCTTTACCACACATCAACAGCTTTCTGAAGAAGAAAACAAGGCCGCTGGTGTAACTCGTGATCTTATCCGCGTTGCTGTTGGTACTGAATTCATTGATGATATCATTGCTGACTTTGAGCAAGCCTTCAAGAAGCTTGACGGTGCTCGTCTTTAAATTACCTCTTTCTTTCACATACTACTTAGAAAGGGCTTTATTCACAAGAAAAGTAGAAGAAACTACGAATTTATTTATCATTAATAGAAGTGTATTCACTTGACAATCTTTCCTTTACGAAATAATACTATCACTGATAGTCCTCATTAAGAAAACGTTAAATCTATTCGTCATATAAACCCCCTTGAACATTCCCATCATGTAAGTAGAATCGCGTTAACGCATCCGTCCCGATCTGGTTCATTAGTAATCTGAGCATATTTTCCCCATACTACTTTTCCACCTGCAGTAACTAAACCGAGTTCTGAAACATTGACTTCGATAACAGTTCCTCTCGTTAGAACTCCTAACTGCGTATAATTGGAACTTTGAGGGTTCTTCTTAACGCTCAGAATCGGTAGTCGAACAGTCACACCAAGTTCTGAATGAGTAACATTCGCATATTTCTGTCTTAATGCTTGAGGTCGAATAATTCTTTCCATTTTAACGGGCCGTCTTGTGAAGTTGTCACCCACAAAAGTGTGCTTAGTGATCATGCGCTTCCAAGCTTTGGTCTTCTTCTTTCCAGTCCTTACTACTTTAAACATTTCTTCTTCAGAAATACCACGTACTTTTGGAAGTGGAACAGAGAACTTATCTGTTTTCTCTGCTCTTCTCTGTTTGATGCTCGACGATATAGCTTTAGCAGATCCCCCTTGTTGACGATCTAACAAATAAGGAGGCAGCGCATCACCAGATTCAGGATCAGGCGCAGCAGTTTTAACCTTAGACTCATCATGTGCCTTGATCTTCTTCTTGAGAGCAACTTTTTCGTCTCTTCTTTGAAGTGCAAACTTCTTCGCTCGCCAGCCTCTTAGATCTTTCGCATCTTTCGAAATCTTATGTGCTGAACGTGCTTCTCTCTTTCTTACTCTCTCCTCGTGGTCTAAGCGACGTCCATGCTTCTTGATATGTCTCTCGATATGCTCGTTTTGAGGCATCGCTAAAGATCAATCCCGTATATCTTTCTCCAAAAGATACTAAAAGCTTGAAGAAAAGGAAGAAAAAAATGTTGTGGTAATTTCTTAGAGTTGCAGTTGGGAGAATAGAGTCGTCTGATTGGCCCAACTCATTACAGTTCCATCACCAAGTAGTTATGGGCAAACAATAGCTAGCATAGGTACATTCCATTTTTGTTTATCCAGATCAGGTTAGATTATACAGTTTACATAACGTAAGGAATGAACAAGTACGGAACTTGACGTTCATACTCTTCCCAATCCTTACCGTATTTGCGGCGACATCTCTCGATGTCACGACTGGCTCTGTGCAAGAGCACGACCAAAAAGAATGCCGGATAAAAGTACGCAGGAGGTGAAGAGAAGCCTGTAATCAGTGACCAGGACAACGCTTGAAACCAATCTGCAGCATAATGGATTTTTCGAGCCTTGCCGTACCATCCGTCCGTTAGCAAAGAGCCGCCGTTCTTGCATTTGATGTAAGACGGATTCTCAATCGTCTGATAAGGAAGTTGTGGAAAAGCTTTACGGAGCTTCAACGTTCCAAGCATCTGTTGACGAAACCGATTCTTTTGAGAATTTGCTGTGTCAAACACCCAGTAGCAAAACACTAGTAAAGAGGTCACAAACAAGTTGTAGTACCAAGGCCATGCGTATTCCGATGGATCGTGGTTAGCCAAGAACAACATCGAGTTGCAGTATGTAAAAGGGACGCCTGCCATGTTCCAAAACAAAAGCATAAAGCCAAACTTTTCGTAGAACATATCCCAGGAAGTAGTAATCAGTTCTTCACCTTTCGCACAAGCGTTGGTGTAAAGCCAGTAGGCGAAAAGCAGATGAAGAGTTTGATAGGGGACGTATCCATAATCATCATATTGACGGGCAGCAGTTGAGATACCAATAAAAAGGAGGATAAACCAAGGAAGTCTAACTTCAAAGAACATCTTGATATCAATGATCCCAATACGGGGATTCAGCATAGCGCCCATGAATACGTCATATATGAAATTTCCAGTCATTCTAAAAGTCTGCTTAGTATAAACAGCATAAAAGTAAAAGACGAATGGAAGTATCAAGCCGGAGATAATGCACACTGACATAATATGGCCGAAATTATCAATTAGATATCTCAATGGCAGAATTCCCAGAAAGTGGAGTGCAAAGGCAATAACAATGGTAGTGTACAATGAGTAGACAGCACTGCAGTGATAAGGTAGCCTTTTATTTCCAAGGTGAGGAAGAGGAAGACCTTCAGTATCGAAACCAGGAAGGTAGGCGTAAAATACAGCTTCCATAAATAAAAAGCCCCAGACAAAGACCCATGATGAGATATTGGGGAACGCATCGACCCAGATATAATCGACCAGAGTGAAAAGAAAATCACCCCAAGATTGTCCATCTTCAGGCCATGCAAATGAGCCGTCGTAAAAAGTGGAAGAGATCCATAAATAGTACATCAGGATCGGGAATCCAATCATCATAGCAGTTACACCAACCGGTCCTCCAAAGGCAAAGTCTTCGGGCTCTTCCAGTTCGGTCAATTTAGTACTTTTGCGTTTAGAAGGACTTTTCGATCTAGTGCTCTGACGAGCGGTTGACTTAGTATCATCTTTAACAGGACTTTTTCGTTGCCGCGTAGGTGAACGCGTAGGCGAACGCGCAGGAGAACGCGCAGGAGAACGCGTCCGCGATTTCGGCGATGCAGATTTAGGAGTAACCTTTCTGCAGACAACGGAGTTAGTAATCGCGATATTTACCACAGATTCGATGATTTCTTTTCACTCACCTTGGACTCGAGCTTCGGGTAGCTACCATCGTAGGAATACAATTGGAAGTTCGAAGCCGGTGCAGTAAACAAAAGGCAGGAGGGTAAAGTGCACTATCTGATAGGGCGGGAAAGGTGTGCGGAATATAGCAAATAACCATGGTAACGTCACTATAGGCTAAATATGTCCAAGACATCCCTTAACCCTGAAGTCCCATGGCTCATCGGACTATATGATGTATTACAGTATGATTAGCAATAGCGAAGCAGCGTGAATCGGCCTTAAACACTATGAAGACATATATCAGCAGTGGTCAATTGCCTTCGTGGCTATGCTGGAAGTGTTTTCGCCACGATTTTCCTGTAGCATAGAGAGATTCTCCTTGGTTTAAGGGTCTTTCTATAAAAAATGGCTCGCGGTAGGCTAATAGTCATTATCCCTCGCAGGTGCGGATCCCTAGTCTGTCATTGGGTGATACCAGTTATGGTTATAGTGTATATCCGACCTTATCACAATTGCGAACAAACATAATAATTCAAGCTTACCAGTGCTGATGACCTTGTATGCGTAAAACATTGTTTTTCAATTGAGCGGAATATTTACGATTTTGACGTAATAAATGTGTGAAATATGCTTATAGGGGAACAATTGGGTTGGAAATCGGAAATCTTCAAGAACTTAATTACCTTTAAGAGTCTGGGGGAAAGGCCAATCAAACGAAGGAAAAAGTTTGTTGTTATAGAAACACCAATGAAATCACTCTATCATCCTGTTACCTCAGAGGAGGATGTCCGGTAAGGTGATTCGAGGCAAATGGAAAGGAGGTATAAATAGTTGGTAATGGAGTCTTCGGTCACCTTCCCTGCAGGAAAAACTTAGAATATCACTCCATTTTTTTTCTTCTGATCAATTGTTTCGAAACTATTTAATCGAAACAAAATTACTAACTTGCGAATTATCGAAAAGCGAAATTGACACAAATGGTTAAAGCTGGAATTAACGGATTTGGCCGTATTGGCCGTATTGTCTTCCGCATTGCTCTGGAACACCCCGAGGTCGACGTTGTTGCCGTCAACGATCCCTTTATTTCTCCTGCGTATGCTGCTTACATGCTGAAATACGATTCTACTCACGGCCGCTTCAAGGGAACTGTTTCTCATGAAGGTGACAACCTTATTGTCAACGGAAAGAAGATTACCGTCTTTGGCTGCCGCGACCCGAAGGAGATCCCATGGGGTTCCGTCGGTGCCGAATACATCGTCGAATCTACCGGTGTTTTCACTTCTAAGGAGGGCGCTTCTTCTCATCTTGCTGGTGGTGCCAAGAAGGTTGTCATTTCTGCTCCTTCCGGCGATGCCCCTATGTTCGTCTGCGGTGTCAACCTTGACTCTTACACTTCTGACCTTACTGTCATCTCAAACGCCTCTTGCACTACTAACTGCTTGGCTCCTCTTGCGAAGGTTATCAATGACAAGTTTGGCATCCTTGAGGGTCTTATGACCACAGTCCACTCTATCACTGCCACCCAGAAGACCGTTGACGGACCTTCCCATAAGGATTGGCGTGGAGGCCGTACTGCCTCTGGCAACATCATCCCCTCTTCTACTGGTGCTGCCAAGGCTGTCGGAAAGGTCATTCCTGAACTCAATGGCAAGCTTACTGGTATGTCCATGCGTGTACCTACGGTCGATGTCTCTGTTGTCGATTTGACTGTTCGTCTTGCCAAGGAGACCACCTACAGTGAGATCTGCGCTGCCATGAAGGCTGCCTCTGAGGATCCCGCGCTTTCCAGCGTCATTGGATACACTGATGAGGATGTTGTATCTACCGATTTTATCGGAGATCCTCACTCTTCTATCTTCGATGCCAAGGCAGGTATTCAACTTTCTCCTACCTTCGTCAAACTTGTCTCTTGGTATGACAATGAGTATGGTTACTCCAACCGTGTCGTTGACCTTATTGCTTACATCGCCAAGAAGGATGGTGCCAACTAGATGTTTTTCTCCATCTTCCTATATACATTCAGTCTGTTCTGACAATTTTGCTTCCGTATTATTATAGTACTCTAATTATATCGCCAAACCCTATAACCTAATTCCGGCTTCACGTACTCTTAACTCTATATAACGTTGAAACTCTCTTTTTCCGATTTAGACAACCACTCGTAAGAGAGAGATCTTCTTCTGTTTACGCTGCTTTACGGCTATCGTTCTTGTATTTCAAGGTTGTCTATTACTCACGTGGACTTCTTTATTTGAAGAGTTCTTTTATTTTTTAGCTAATTTGTCGTTCCTTCCAGCTAACGCTCATCCTTTTTGGTGCTAATATACTCTCACCCTTTTTTGGCGTCCAAATAACATCGGCTGTACTTTTACCAAACTTTCTCGCAGAATTATGGAAAGAGAAACTATTATCAAGGATGTAAGCGTCGGCTACATTAATGGCTCGAATGTGTCGGACCGCCGCGACTCAAACTCCATCGAAGTTAAGCCTACTCCGACTGCTTGTAACGGGAACGGGATATCTCGTGATGGTAATCAATCTACCGCGGTATATCTACCAGGTCTAGACTCACACACTTGCAGCGTCCTTGGGTTTTCCTCGAAGCGTACGGGTATTGTTTATGATGCCCGAATGCGCGGTCACGCTAAGCTGATAATGTCTTCATTTGACTACGCTGACCCACACCCTGAAGATCCTCGGCGCACGTACCGAATATACAAAACTTTAGCTGAAGCTGGTCTTGTTGACGACCATAATTTTGCCGGCGTGATGGACGTTGGTCGCATAATGCATAGAATACCTGCCCGAGAAGCAACAGCGGAAGAAATTCTATTAGTTCATACTAAAGAACACTACGATTTTCTTGAGTCAACACAAACAATGCCTGAGGAAGATCTAATACGACATACCGAAGAAGGCGATTCTGTGTATTTTAACCATGATTCATTTTATTGTGCTAAGCTATCCGCCGGTGGCACTATTGAGGCTTGCTTCGCTGTTGTCGAGGAAACTGTCAAGAATGCAATCGCTGTTGTGCGGCCTCCAGGACATCACGCAGAACCCGAGAAACCAGGTGGATTCTGCATGTTTGCAAATGTATCTATTGCTGCCAAATGTGTATTTAAAAAATATCCGTCTATAAAGAAGATCGCTATAATCGATTGGGATGTACATCATGGCAATGGGACTCAAAAGGCGTTCTATGATGACCCTCGTGTCTTATTCATTTCTTTGCATCGCTATGATAATGGCCACTTTTATCCTTCAGGCCCTGCTGGAAACTTGGACATGTGTGGCAAAGGCGAAGGGGCTGGCTACAACATTAACATTCCATGGCCCTGTAAAGGCATGAAAGATGGTGACTATATTTACGCATTCCGAAAAATAGTCATGCCTGTCTGTGAAGAATTTGACCCAGATTTTGTTATTATATCGTCAGGATTTGATGCTGCCTTGGGAGATGAACTCGGAGGCTGCTGTTTAAAGCCTGCAGGTTACAGTCACCTTACTCATATGCTGAAATCTTTGGCCGGCGGCAAGGTTTGTTGCGTATTGGAGGGTGGATACAACTTGAACTCCATTTCGGTATCAGCGCTCGCAGTTACACGAACACTTTTGGGAGAACCTCCTATGCATGTCGAAGATACAGAGTTTTCTGCCGCGTGTGCTAAAGTCGTGGCACAGGTTGCTAACATCCAATCTACATATTGGAAGTGCCTGCGTCCTGGTAAAAACGTTGTCGCTTCTATGAAGGGCAAAGATGACTATGAGCGGTTGCATGATGTCATAAGGCAGTACCAGGCTCGGTCGTTATACGAGAAGTTTTCTATGACTCAGTTACCTATATTAAGAGATCGAACATCACCATCCTTTAGCGAACAGGTACTTGCTACGCCCTCCTTCCACGAGAACACTAAAGGGTTAGTTGTGTTTGTTCACGATACTTTGGATGTACAGGGTTATGTTGACCCTGTAACAGGTGCTTTAGATGTCTCCGGAAGTTACCTACTGACACCAGAAAATCGCTATATCAAATGGTCCATAGACCAAGGATATGCTGTTGTTGATATCAATATACCTTCAATTCTTACAGATTTAGATGATGAGGACGGATACCAAGCTGCAGCTAATGCGCTCGATTTGATGATATACATGTGGGACTATTACTTGGATCATGCAGCCGCGCCGAAGATTATTTTCTTTGGTATTGGAGAAGCATGTCAGGCGTTGGTTCACCTATTAGGGCACAGAGACACTCGTGAACGTACGAGAGCTGCTATCTCAGTTGTTGGACCTGCTTCACTGAAGGCAATTGTTACCATCTTAGATGAGTACGTGGTTGATTGGTATCATCGGTCGTCTCTAGTTTTATTATCGAACGACCATCCTATTTGGGATCCTACGTCACATGGAAAGAAGCCTCGGCGAAAGCTGGGTACTTTAGTGCGAGCTGACAAAAAAACTACGTACGAGATTTTGAATGAGTTAGCGGAAGATATACTAGAATACATGTCTGACGCTATGGAGGATGAAGACGCCGATATGAATGACGAACGATGACCATTTCTTCACGAAAGTATAGAAGAAATTACAATTGATTTATGCTAATTTCAGCAACCTGCTATATTGCTCTTACTTGCGTAGACTGTAATATTTAACATATGTTGCTTTGAATCATGTGACAGTACTCGTAAAAAGTAATTAATTTTATCAGAAATTTAATGGTGTTCTTATATTGAAAGTGTTCCACCAGTCTTACGGAAGAGGTTCGATGGTCTAGTTGGTTATGGCATCTGCCTAACACGCAGAACGTCCCCAGTTCGATCCTGGGTCGAATCATTCCTTTTTTGTTGCACAATCTTCAAGTTGTAATAAACTATTTAATGTAGGATTGATATGCCTAGCAGTTAAATTTTCTGCAAAGAATGGTGTAAGGGATGTTGCATCCGAGGGCAGTAAGATCGAAAGGGTCTAGATGTCTTCAGATTTCTATCAAAGGTCAGAAAGGGGAAAAGCTTAATCGTATCAGTGGTATAAAAGGCCATGCGATCATTAACAAGAATGTGGATAATAACATTCATTCCTTGGTAGCCTATAAGTTTACTTATTGTTTGTAGTAGTGCAAATGATATCGATATCAAGAATTTAGAATTGCAAGTTTTAGATAGCGTGGGATTGAGAAGCAAAGACTACACGAAAAGAGTTGTTGAATGTGAGTAGAGACAATAGAGCGGCCATTGAAGTTTAACCTTAAAAATTGAGATTGTTGTTGGTAGTAAGGGGAATGAAAGACGGCAAGAAAGTGTATTGAGATTGACCGATTTCGGAATTATACTATTGGAATTTGACATCCGTAGGTTGACGTGGAATGTACATAATACATAAGAGAGAGTCCAAGAATTTTGCGATTCTTTTTGATGTATAATGATGCAGAAGATGCATGTAATAGCGCCTGACTGGGAACTTCCACGAGTTGAAGATGCTGCAGTCGGTAATGGACCGAACGTAATAATAAACGAGATGTCAACTTTGCAAATTGGCTCGACCAGTCCGCATTTAGAAGATATTGAGAGAGAGTTCTTTGGAGAGTCGATAGATAGCGAAATGTTGAAGAAGTATGAGAATATGAAATTACAATATGGCAAGAATGACTTCGATTCATTACTCGATTCATATGATTCAAATTTGAATCTGAGAGCGGAGTTAAACATAGGTGAATCGCATACGTTGAATAATGTTGAAGAGACTGGTCAACGAAATAAACCGATTTGGGATGACTATGAATCGAAATACGGTAAGTTCGCAAGAGATCTGCTACTTTCGATAAAACAAGGATATGTAGTGTCTGACAACCTTTATATATCGGACCAAGCATGGAAACAGAGTTGGAGACTGAGCAAATACGAATTTCGCATACCTATATTTGCAGATATAAACCGAGAATTAATAGCATTCGCTAGGAAGTTAAAGCAAAGTCAAGAAGGATTTGAAGATCTGCTTATGAAGTTAGAATCGTCACTAAAGCAAGCGATTGAAATTCAAAAATCAAACCAAGACATGGGAATCAATCGCACCGCTTACATAGAGCGGGGAATATGGGGTAATCAAAAGAGCAGTAGCAGCGGCAGTATTCTGAGTAAATCTACTGTCTTTAGTGCTGCTTCTACGCTGAAGAATTTCAAACCATTTCTCAAGAAGAAGTTGAAGAGCAAGCTCATGCCTCGAAAGAAAAGGGGTGCAATTGCCAGATTGACAGAGAAAACAGCTGCGAATTCAGCAGAGGTTGAAGAGCACGAGCTTGGCCAGAGAACAGCAGGTGCTGAAGAACAGAATTATAAAGCGAACGCGTATATTGAACTTCTATCACAAGTCGCTTATAGGATTGTTGAGATTGAAGAGATTTTGAGTTCTGCCAATATTAGACCAGAAAATCTACAAGCCTCGACACTTGGTAAGCTTAATATGATATACCATGATCTGATTATGGTGTTCGTGATCGAGGATATAAGCGAATTAGTTCATTTCCAGCTTGATAAAGAGCTAATTGAGATGCTTCGATGATAACCATTAAAAAAGGAAAGAAAAAAAAAGAAGAAGAAATGGATGAACTAGCTATTACACATGCGAAAGTAGACAAGTTATTTGACAGCGAAGAAACGGTAGTAGTACCAGGAGTGGGGCTAAATGAGTCAAGAGGGTAACTTAGAATCTGACTTTAAGCAGCGCGTCGCCAGCAATGTCGTCAAAGAAAAGAAGCGAACAAAAGATAGACGAGGGATTGACAGATGAGGTGAAAAAGGAGAGTAAACGGCCGAAAATCTCAGGCATTGGTAGAGCGAATTTGGAGGTTAAACAGGAGTGCTCTGATGACGACGATATTTCTAGTGCGCCATTTGAGATTACTAAAGAGGATATCGATAACGACGATGAAGAACAAAAACAAACTAACCTTGAAGAAGACTCTACTGCATTGGATGTCTTAGAGAAAGATGGAGATGGTTACTATATATCTTTAAGTGGATCAAAGAGGATTACGATATCGAAATTCAAGAACAGACCCTTAATAAGTATTCGCGAGTATTATATGGATACGAATTCAGGCGAATATAGACCAGGAAAAAAGGGAATTGCGTTGAGTATTCAGGTCTGGAGAGAAATAATGGATAATATTCCTGCAATTGATGTGGCATTAAAGAAAATCGATGCTTGAACTGGTACTCTCATGAGGGCGTAATGGTTATACAAATGGATGCATATGTACATGTTTTCTATGCAGTATAAATTTATGCTAAATTATCAAACATATGCCGAAGAATGCAAACTTAGTGCATTATTGAATGATAAGTAATTGCCATATATCTGTAATCAATCTAACTACTCATATAATATAGTCTGATTACTCGAGCCGGTTACAGCTTCCGATATATCTAGCCTTGAACTTTAATGTAGGCTTTATAGATGTACTTGTACAATGGTTACTGACTAGTTATGAGTGTTTCGGCCGTTTAACATTTGCACTATTAGGAAGTAAAATGTACCTATGTTTTTTATTTATCCTAAGACCTGTAAATTTGCAAAAATGCGAGGAATGTTCTGCACAATTTGACTAATCACTCTTCCCCCGATCCATCAACCGCAATCGCAAATACGACGGCACTCGTGCACATGTCATGCAGCACCATGTAAATACTTGAATTATAGTGCTTTTAAATATAGACCGACATTGGCCATTATTTCTAGACATATTTTACTGCACGGAGAAACAAATTACTCGTCAAGTGTCGGTAAGTAGTTATAATAAGCTTCCGTCAAACCTTATTTAAGTTATTGCGGGCTCAGCCTTGAAATTTCTTAAAGCAAACAAGCCGTACACTCTAGAAGCTTTACGCTCGTAGCTTAGCATAATAGATGCTATTGTTAGTAAAAAGATGATTTTTGCTGCTTTGTATTATATTATACAGACTTGTAGATTGGCCGTTACGGCAGTTGTATGCTTGCAGGGCCTAAAATTAGATAGTAGAATAAAGTTCAATTTGCTATTTTCTCTCATTTCGAGGAGAGTATAGTGCGCAAAGCGATACTCACGTGTCTGACGCCTTATGACAAGAGCAAGCATTAAAATGTGAATTGTACAGTACCTCTTTATAAGTGTTTTGTAAAGTACTATAATTTGCGTTAAAACACTCTGCTTTTTAGTGTCATAAGTGCAGACTAAATATGCCTTAAAGAATGACGACAGAATGAGGTTGTCCCCTTCTTGTAACTTTATTTTTTCCAGAATAAACCTTGTGACCCCCCCATCTACACCCGGGCCAACAATGAGCCGCTCAGAGTCTCCTATCACTTAATCTGGCTATTAAACGTCGTTTCATTTTCCCGATAAAACCTCTAGCCGACACTAATTTGTTCTTTTCCTTTAGTGTATTGCTTTCAGTTTATCTTTCATTACTATTTTATTCTTGCAGCGTATTTTTTTGGTCATACTTGCTGTCAATAATATCGTGTTTTCTCCTTTTGTTTAGGCCTTGCCTTTGACTTCTGCTTTCCGACGCTATCTCTGCCTTTTTTTTTCTCTTCCACCTCGGCATTCTTTTTTAATTCATCTATTGCCTTTCGGTTTCTATTAAAATCTCGCTGTTCATGAAACCAGGAATTTCAAAAACATGAAACCCCATAATTATTCAAAACCACGACATTCAAGGTCGCATTCAGAGGCTGTTCCTCAATCGCAGTATTTCGAAAACTATCTGTTCGATTCAGAACGTTTTGAAGAACTCTCCCGATCATGGAGACGTGAGACTCTTCCTAAGGATATCGATAATTCTATGTTCGATTCAAATTTCTTATTAACTTATCCAGTTTCAATTTCGAACACCTCCGCTGCTGTTCCTGCTCCAACAGAACTCTCTCCTCAGTTCTCGCACCAAATATATTCTTCGAACACCGGCCCTATTCCTCCATCTTCTCACTTCTCAAACAATGTGTCTCCAAGCTTCCTTAGCAAACCATTCTCTCCTACCATCTCGGAGTTACCTCCGTCTGATTTTACTCTCCAGCCTTTCCTAGCTGATTCTAGGCAGGATCTATCCACACTTCCTGCTACTGCAGCCCACTCCATTATTCCTGCCTCCACTTCTAACTCCCGCTCTCTTCACCACAGAACGAAATCTCTTCCGCATATATTTGATTCTGTCATAAGCCAATCGCCAAAACGCATGAAACAATCTCTTAGTCGCCACGACTCTTCCCCTCACATACGACCCGGCCAAGTCATAAAACCTTCGCAGTCACCAATACGCCCAAAGTCTCCAACGAGATCCTCATTCACTCGTGCTCTGAAATCTCCTAACTGCGCTTCTCCGTTGCGAAGATCTCCAAAGAAAACTGTAGATATACAGTCCACTATCTCCGAGGCTGATCAAGACAATATCCGTCCCGGCAATTTAGAGAACGAGCCTTCTCTTTTCAGAGTGACGTGGGAAACCGAAGGCGTCGAATGCCTTCAATTGGCCGTTAATAAGATTCTAGTCACAAGAAGACTAGATAATAACATGATCAATGGAACAAAAATGCTTAATACCGCGGATATAACAAGAGGAAAGAGAGATGGGATGTTGAAACAACAGGAACACAGAATAATTATCAAACAGGGCTTGATGCCATTTAAAGGAGTTTGGATCACTTTAGAATCTGCTAAAAACCTGGCTGAACAAGCCAATATATCTTCCTTGCTTTTTCCTCTCCTCGAGCATAATGTTGAACAGGTGGTTATGGCGCAAGGTATTGAGGTAACGGATCAGCGAGATCCTTCTAATTCACTTCCTGAACGAAACCCTTATTCCGATCCTCCTACGCTTGCTCCTGCTTCTATAAGTCCACCGGGTTCTGATGCCTCTGAACGAAGTTCGTGTACTCTCGACGAGAAGAGTTACAATGATGCATTTTTCAATGCACATAGATCCAGAGCGCTAAATCAAAACGAACTAGCACGCACTATGGCCCCTTCTTCTCGGCGCCTAACTATTAGCAATGATTTTTACAATCCAAGTATCATGATGTCAGCGGCTGGCTCATCTGGCCCTATGCCGGTACAGAAATCTGTCCAGAACACATTTTCTTCAGGCAGTATCAAGAACAGCACTCCGTCACTCTCTTCCACACAGTCATCTGTGAGTTCTACTATAAGGCCACACGCGCATAGAAGAACCACCGCGGAATCATCTGGAAGTATAAAGTTTGCTGATGATTTTGATAATTTACGGCTAGGTGATTATACTGAAACGGACGATTTTCAGAATATTCATGCTAACCAAGACTTTTTTATGGACAACAATTCAATGCCGCTGAATTCTATTGGAAACGATCACTCGACTTTCGGGACAGTCAGTCACCTAGATTCCAATTTGAGTCCAGGGATATATCTATCGAAAGATACTAACCTGAATTCGTTTCAAGATAATCGTTTCAAACAACAGTCCAATTCTACTTCCGATTCCGATACAAATAGGAGTTCAACAGATTTAGAAAATCTAAACTTTGCAGACACTACTGAAATGGATGAAGCTTCGTACAGCACACGGGAGTCTATTAAGAGCTTATTCTCTCTACAGAATCCTCATTTGTCGAGCCATGAGAAAAGAACGTCACACAAGAGATCATCTAGTGAAGGAACCGATACTGCTATGTTCAACTATATTTCCTTTTCTCCTGACGTTTCTCAGGGCTCGTCACATTCGCGCAATATATCTGGTGATCATAGCCACAATGGCGACTCAAAGCTGTATTTTTCTCCAAATAAAGGATTGGGTCTTATGTTTCATGAGGAATGATGGGTCCGATATGAATTACTAAACGATGCGAGGCTTAAATGCCGTTACTACAAACCAAACATACCAATCTACTGGCTGTTTCGGTTTTCATTTATACTACGATAACACTTAATGTATCGAATATCTCTATAAAGATTCACGTAGATACAACCAAGAAGAAACATTTCACAAACTATATATATTCCAAGCGCAAAAAAGATTAGATGGTTATGAATATCAATTCTCAATTCCTCCAATGGCCCATATTTCTGCTTCATCTTCGAGCCTATCGGCATAAACAGCTTCAGCGTCACCACCAGCTTCTATTCTATCTTTTTCAGCTTCAACAAGACGCATAGCAATGCGGCGGGTATAATCAGTAATACTGCGCTGATTCGGTAGTAATGGAGGTTGAATATCTTTTATAGATTCCAACCACTTAGTAAGCTGCTTATCGCCATACTCTGACATTTGAAATAGCGCAAGGAAACATTTTTCAGCGGCTAGCTTGATAGGAATTACCGTATCTCGAACGCTAGCATATACTGCAGGTGCTAACTCATTCATATGCGGTTTTACGTAATCGATTCTTAGACGAGAAACGGTTCGAATGGTCACTAAACTGAGGCGTCGAGTGTCAGTGGACGCCGATGGCGGAGAAGTTATGGCAGATGCAAGAGCACTAATGAGATTCTTCCTCTGTTCAAATGAGAGCTCAAATTTATCTGATAACAGTAATTTGCCAGCTGCGACAACGCTATTGTCTGATATTAAGGGAGATGTACTCAAAATACCCTTAGTAATAATGTTGGAAAGAACAGCCAGCATATCAGAGCTGCTTATACTGGAGCCAGCATACTTGATGATAGAATTTAGAGTCAATATTTCAGTGTATGACATATTATCGACATCGCTGGTACCAACAAGAATTTCGGAAGAGATCAATCGCTCAGCCTCGTCAGAAGGAAGGACCTGCAAGAGATGGCCAACCAATATGGCACTATCAACGGCAGATCGCCCCTTAGCGGCCTTGCCCGAAGATCTTGCGAGTTCTAGAACCGTAATCTGAGAAGTTGCAGACATATTACCGCCGCCTTTGGAGACAATCTGCACGAGTGATCGCATAATAGCGGCTCGTACAGAAGTGTCTAAGGTAGACTTGTAGGTCTGGCAAAGCTCAGATATAAGAGGATCAACGCGTGGTTGAGATTCTATCAACGATCCTAGCGCAGTAGCAGCTTCTAAGCGTAAGCTTTCATTGCCGATGTCGGTAAGAGAACGAACAAATGTTCTTTGAAGCTGAGGAAAGAATGGCTTAAGGAACTGAGGAACTTTTAATAGCAATAGGTCAAGAGCCTGGATAATAGCAACCTTGACATCGGTAGCAAATCGTTCACCAACGATGCGAATCAACGGACCTGTCATTTGCGTGACAAACGGTTTCAAATACTCAGGACTTGTATGGTCCACAATCTCCGAAATACCTCTAGCGGATGCTTCTCTTTCTGTGTTGCTACCAAACATCAAGCCTTGTAGAAATATAGGTAGTACCGCACTTGGTCCTTTAGGCCGACATAAACCAGCAATTTCCTCAGATTTCAAATAGGAAGAGCTGAGAATGTGCTGTGTTTCAACACTATGGTTTTGTAATTGCTCTTTGGTCATATTAGAGGTAAGAGCTCTCATAGCCTTCCAAGAAGCTGCCACCAACTTTTCCTCAGAATCGTTAAATACCATTAGACACTCAGAAATCCAGTCACTTATGTAATTAGAGTAATTCAGCGTGCTATTCTCAAAAAATTGCTCCATATGATCAAAAACGATGATCCTTTTGGCTTTGACATCACTTCGAGCAAGTCCAAGTAGTAACTGCATCAAGGTATTAGGTCCTTGCGAATCATCCACAGCAAGTATAACAGAGTCAAAGGCATTGGAAAGAGCTTCTTCAGTTTCTGCATCAGGCTTACCTATTAGTGCATCAACTAAAGCGTTGATAATGCTAGTGAGTTTCTTAGATAGATCACGTCCCACTACCGGTGCCAAAGCGCCGAGTGCGTACGCATTAAACGATGTAATCGGCGGAGTGATCAAAGAAGAAGCGACACTTGGAAAAACAGAGGAATTGGCGAGTAATATTTCCTTAAGCGCGGACAAGGCGTTGTGCGATTTATCCTCATCGGAACCGCTAAACTGAGACAAAAGTTCAGGCACCACATGATCAACCGCAGTTGAGCCAAGTTTATCTTGAAGAACATCAAACGTGCTTGCAGCCGCTTCACGGGTAAGTTCATCCGAATCAGAAAGCGCATTCTGCACAATTCGGATCAATTGGCCTTCATATGGACGAATATCTTCAACGCTAGTGGATTCGATAATTTCACGCAGAGCGATACATACACCTTCATTGGCTTGTTCGCCTTCAGCAATACTGCGCTCAAACGCTGGTAACATTTGAGACAGAACTAAGTCTCCAACACGACGAACTAAATCACCTAAAACTCCTGCTGCAATTGATTTCTGCTCAATATTGGAGTCGGAAAGTCGGCGAACAACCATCTGACTAAGAACGGGCAGAATTTCTTTCACAGTCTTTGGTGTATTCACCACTAGAGATTTCCATACCGCCAAGGAAGAAGAGCGAACCTGACCAGAAGTATCCGATCTGCACATATAAAGTGCAGATAGAATACGTTGCCAGCGTTCAATACCCAGAGCCTCAATAAGTTTGGCTTGGAAGTTGTTATATATGATGTCGTCTTCATCTTGTTCTTCATCTACATCTGTTTTTCTGACGACACCAGCGCACTGGAATAGAAGTTCTCCAGTCAGCTCCACCGAACTTAGGCGAATTCTGAAGCTGTGGTTAGAAAGACCCTTCTCGAGTTCCGGAAGCAAAAGATCAATCGATTTGGCCGCGTAGTTCTTGACAATGAGTCTACCAGCGCGCATTGCAGTCTCTCGGATAGTATCGACATCATCTGCGAGACGAGCGAGCACGCAAGGAATAACTCGGCTAAGGTAGGTACTGAAGATATTACCAAAAGCGGCAGGGAAAAAGATAAGAAGCGATGCAAATCCGTCTCTGACATTGGGATCAGGCGACGTTGTAGATTGCAGAACTGAAGGTAGAATCTCGTCGAGTTTGCCAACACCTAAGCCATATACAACTTCAGCAAGACCTTGAGCTGCACCTAAGCGATCAGTTTGAGAGTTGCTGTTCTGCAAAATACCCAATAACTGAGGAATCAATTGGGGAATCTGTTCTTCACCGAATTTCTCTGCCAACGAACCAAGGGCTCTACTAGCAGTAGCCCTGGTAGCAGGAACAGGATCCACTATAACAGATTGTAAATCAGAAATAAGATCATGCAGGTATGGAATTAGATCATGAGGGTCTGTTAAAATTGTCATATTGCCAACAATTTTTGAGGCCTTTTGTTTAGAAGAGCTTGAGCGCTCGTGCAGTGCTCGATGGATAATGTGCATAACTAACGCCAAAGAGGGAGCGTCAATAAAATGATCAAATTTCATTGAAATAAGTGCATCTAGCGCTTTGTCTGTATTCCTTATAGGATCGCTTATAGCGTCAATCAATATAGATGCAATAGAATGAATCTCAGGGTTTGTGATACTGTCGCCAAATTTGCTGAGGGCTGCATTGGCAGAGCTGCGAATTTCTTTATGCGAATCATTGAGAACAGACACAATCTCGGGTATAATTGAAGAAAGTGACCTTGAAAGCTGAGCCGGGTTCAGATACGCCATGGAACCAAGAAGCTCGACGGCTCCTTTAGTTGCACGCCAGTGGTCGTCTCGAAGTTGATTCAGCGCAATAGGAATGATAAGTTTCACTCCGTATATCGTAGTGTTCTGCATTATTGCCATAGTGGCATCATTGCTTGCTTGTCTCACTTGCGGAGACATGTCTCCAAGAGCAGTAAGAATATGAGGCAACAAGATAACAACATAGGGTTCCATAATTCTGCCTAAAATGATCGATAGACATTCTATAAGTACCATAGATCCCTCTCGTGCAGTAGTAGAGCGCTTATTAGAAATTCCTTCTTCAATACGCGAAACAATTTTTAAAGAGGCAAAGCTGGATAAGCCTAAGCCTTTAACAATTCCAGCTAATGCATAAGCTGAGCCTCGGATTTGAGCGTATGATTTTCCATTAAAAATCTCATCAAACAAGCGATCTGTGAGGCTTGCATCCAGGGGCTTAAGAGACTCGATAAGAGGTGGAAGACAAGTAGCAACGGCATACTGTACTTCTTCAGAAGGTGTAGCAGCGGTGTCCAAAAGTCTGGAAACAATAGGCTGTATGCGGCTATCACCTTTCTTGAAATTCCAAGCCAAACAGCCGTAATAGACTATAACAGCTGTATGAATGAAATCATCTGTGGCAGTGTTTCCATGTGTACTGTTCAAATAATTCTCAAACAAAGATATCATCTCTGCCACATAATGAAGACCGTGAACTTGCACGCACTCTGTACCAACAGCTTGCATAGCTTTGCGAACTTGGACAACAGAATCACCCGAGGCTCCACCTTCAATAAGAAACTTTAGAACTTTTAACACATCAGAGCCTGACATGCAATCGACTATGTATTTCAAAGCTAGAGCAACTCCATGCCTTACACGCCAATTTTCCTTTTTAATGTCTGAAGCTTTAACAAAAGCTCGCGGATCTCGTTTGGATGCTTTTATATCATCATTGTATAGCTCAAACAATTCATCCACTATCTTACTCGTAAGTGTAGGATCGTCAAGTAAAGACAATGCTTTTCCAATACTTTTTGCAGCAGCCAAGCGAATTCCGTCATCCTCGCGAGCAAGCAGAGCCACAATTGGCGATATAATGTCACTTGCAACCTTCATTTCATTTTCTTCCCAAATTTGAGATGCATGGAGCTTGTTCAACTCTATAGAATCAAACATATCTACCCAGATTTGAAACGAGTAAGGCATTTCAAGAGTCATTTCCGCGTCTATGATCTCCAACGCAAGACTGCGAGATGCTGCGTCTGGAGAGATAGACATATCTAACAGAGAACCAGTTTCGGATAGCGAAATATTGGGTGAGATAGCTTGACATATCCCAACAATGCAGTTTCTGATGTCTTTGGAAAGATGTGTATACTTCTGATAGCTCTGTTGTAGCAATTTCAAGCAAGTTAATCTGGGCATTTCTTCTTCCGAGAATAGCCCAGAATGGAATGAAAGGTTATCAAAACATAAAATAAGTTGTTCGTTAACTGTTTCAGAGTCCTTCACACCAGACCCTCCTTTCTCAATGATGTAGAATAATAAGGGCAGAATATAAGAGAAGGTCAAAAGATCAAACATAGCCTGTTCTGACAAGAATCTAACCCTATGCAGAATCTTCAAAACCAGTTCATGAACAGAAATATCACTAAAATCAAGATACTTGCCATGAATGTTCATACACTTCATAATAACCGATCCTATTACTGGGCGTAAATCAGAAATGCGAGGACTGCAAAAATGAGAAAGTGATGTGTATAATGCTGATAATTTATTGTCCAGAATTTTGTCAGCATCAGCATTGAGGAGAGAAACAATGAAAGGAATTAAGGTAGGGTACCAGATATTCTCTCCATTATTAACACCTTTAGAAAGAGAGTCGATAACTGAAAGTGCAATGAAGCAATTCTTGTATAATGACTGAACAGAATTTCTAATCTCATTCTCCTTTTCTAGTTGCTCCTGGACCTTCGCATGTTCTTCCTTGGTGAGTTTCTTAGATGTGTTGCTCTTCTTAGCAATGTCGCGGCGAACTTGCTCCTCCCATAGAGCGGTTTCACGGTCGGTACCGCTAACCGGTCTGTGAGAATATTCATTGGATTTCAGCACATCTACAACCGGTAAAGGTCCAGGCTCAGCTCTCCAGATAACGATATCTAAATCGCTCAAACCAGACAAGTCTATGGGAAGACTAGTAATAGTGGTGCAAGCAAAAGGTGCAAAACTTTCCGGACTGATAAAACAAAGAGTGGAAAGAAGATCGCTAGCGGCCTGTACAAAAAGAGGGTCCTGAAGATTCAAGAATTCTATGATTTGAGCTTTGAAGACTTTTTCGTTGACATCCACCAGCGATTTTGGGTCAACCTTGACAGCTAGGCAGAAATCTATCCATGAATGCCTAGTAGGAACCATTTTATGGTGCAAAAGCAGAGCCGATCGGACAAGCAGTTTTTCCACAAATGACTTATCCAGGGCAGAAGAATACAACAGACTTCTAAGGATGTCTTGAAATTTGGGGAATTTAGGTCCGCATATCTCTAATACTTTTGAAGACACATCGGCAGAAGTAACTCCGTATCCTAACCATCTGTAGCAGCCTGAAAGCATCCCGAGCAGAAACTCTTTGTTCCTTGAGAAATAAACTGAGCAAGACCAGTGGAGGTCTAAAAACACGTTCTTCACTAGGGCACCAGGAAAATAAGGACAGCAAGAAATGAACAACCATGCGTCTATATACTTAACTTGTGCTTCTTCCGTAAAGTAAGAATATCCTTTAGACAAAGAAAGAATCTCGACAAGGACGGAGACTAAATAAGACAAGTCAGATATAGAAGTTATTCTAGCATAGGCCTTTTCATTGTACAAAAAAGAGTCCGAACTTGAGTATAGCTCTGAGATATAATCATCAGGTAACGCGAAATCAGGTTTGGATCTCTTAATAACAAGAAATAAAGACACTATAGCATATGCAGTAGTGAGAAACCCGTTCTGGAATGCTTGAGAAGGGTTAGATTGGGTCTGAGCAAGCACTTCTTTGAATAATTCATAGTTAGTTGAAATAAAATTCAAAGCGTTATCGGACAAAAACGAGCTTTGTCTGTAAAGAAACGTGCAAATGTTTCGGATCCAGACGTATTTCAAACCGGGCTTTGATTTAGTAAGGGAATCGCTCATGAAATTCAATAGTCCATCAGGCGTAGCGTTGTTATCAATTGTGAAAAAGAAATGAGGAATAAACACTTGACAAAAAACATCAACAACTGATTCATTCGATTCTTTTTGTAAGATTGGTTTAAGCTGAGCAATTATATGCGAAGATACAGCAGTTCCTGGGCAGCAAAGTAACATGACGCCAGCAATAGAACATTTTTCTTCCACTGCCGATGCTTTTAACGATTTCAAAAATGAGATCGTTTTCGTAATTATACCCTGTAATGCTTCTACAGAAGTAGATTTTGCAACAATCAACGAAAGCAAATCGGTAGAGCCAGTACGGACTTCTTGCTTGCTAGAATTTGCAGCAGATAGTAGAGATGAGATCACTTTATCAGCGGAAGCAATAGCAGATAAGTCAACGGCGGATGATGTTGCATTTAATATAGAGGCAATAAGTCCGTGATCTTTTATTTTTGGAAGAACAACTTCAGGAGACCTGAGCAAAGAACGTTCTAGTAGTGAAACAAATTCGGTATTGATATCTGATGTTTCTATGAAATGTTCTGAGAAAGAAGTCAGGTATGGCGATTGAGACAATTCAAGGATATTTTTTGTAGACAAAACAATATTATAAAATGTCGCAATGATGTGTGACTTATGTGCGGAAACAATTTCAAGAAGATCTGGACGTTCGGTTAGCTGAGCGACTGCTGCAGCAATTGCGTCGATGAACACTAAAGACGAAATATCCGCTGATGGGCTCGTAAGATCATTTAACGCCACAGATAAGAATTCTGGACCGTTAATATCAAGAAGAATTTTAGATAAAGCAGATTTAGCGGACTTTGAAGCCGATACGGATATCTTGTGCTTGTTACCATTAAGTGATCGTTGTAGCCATATAGAAGCAACACGGAGCAAAGGAGAAACATCCGACTTATTAAACTCCTTACGTGAGGATGCAAATGTCAAAATAGACAATGACCATTCCAACAGGACGAATGAGTCCGCTTGGGCCGAGACTTTGTCTGTGGAAAGCTGTTGAAGCTTCTTAGTCACATAGGCGAGAGCATCGATAGGGGATTGGTCTAAGATGCTGGACATTGAAGATAGTACAGCATTTCTAGATTTTATATCAAGATAAATAGGATAAGTAGTGAATAATAGATCAATAAGGTCACGTGTTTCGATCGTATTTAGGACTAGTTCATTGTTAGTGATTGCGTTATTGAGATGCTCAAGTGACCAGTAGTTGAACTTACCATGAACCTGAGAACTGAGATTGGAAAAAAATTCCAGCCTACGAGAGACTGAAGATGTGCCCATAGTAGCCCTTGCATCAGATAAGAGCTCTGTGCCAGCAACTTCGAGGCCCATATTTGATAATACGAGTAGATTGTTGAAGAGTACATGGCTATGAAAAACTAGTATATTTAAGATTTACCTTGAGTAAGATTGGTCACACCTGTGTAATTGTGAGACTAGCACTCTCGGGGAAGTATAAAACCTCGACCTGTGCGAAGATTTCCCTTTTTTTTCTTTATCAACTAATCGGTCGATGATGCACCTACTATCCGTTTAAATCAGCTCTCTGGCACTCTGGAACTTTTGTTTCTGGGAAGCCAGGGCGATGTGGATGCCTCTACTCCAACCACATTTGAGGTTTTTGAGCTACTGAGGCCGAATCTACGTTGATCTTTAATGTTTCTTTAATGTATGATTATGTATTGCTATGCGAAGAAGTAGATTTTAGCGCAGAGAAAAGAGATGTAATTTATGTATTACCGGCATGCTTTACTAGACCCAGTTCATCTTCAGGTTGAGACTTGTTTGCTTTGTGACTATGATGCAAGAAGCTGAACTTGCGGCCTAGTCGTGGTGAGATTGGCGAGAGCAAAGACTGAGAATCGATCCCTCGAGGAAATTCATAATCCCTAGCTGATCTTGGACTTTTCCAATTAGTTTTTTGCGACAGGTCCTCGCTCGGCCGAACCGCCAATGCATTAGGATTTGTGTCCAACTTTAGACCCGATAATCTCCACCGGCTTTCGTCCTCGTGAATAACTGGAATGGGCGGTTGTGAAGCCCGGGTAGAGCGTGAAATCGTTTTCCTCCTTCGCGTGCTCAATTCTCTTAGAAGAATTGATGGAGCCAGAGCACCACCCGAAGGCGCTTCGTTTTCTGAATAGTAGTCGTTTTGTAAAATTTTGCTGATATCGTCAAGATCAGTTGAGGCCTGCGAAGAGTCGGACTCTGTGCTGGCAGACGACAAACTGACTTGAAGTAAAAATATAGAAATGGCAGCAACCAAGAATCCAAGAACCATGTTTACAATGCTGGTTGCTGAGCCGTCAAAGCCTCGAAAAAGCACTGCTGAGGATATAATGGTCATTGTTGTAAATAGGACATAGTATGTAGGGGTAACCATAGCGGTGTTGAATATGTTTAGTGCTTTGTTCAGGTAAATAATCTCTACTGCCAGCGTCACTACCATGACTATAATCGCAATATAGAGAAACCATTGGTTGAATTGAGGAACACCGCGAGCTTGGGCAGTTATAGCGGAACCAACGCCCTGAATGCACATTACCGTTATTCCGCCCGCAAGAGAACAAATTCCAGTATGAACAAACATGCTCTTGGAGCCCCATCGAGGTGCGACAAAAATCGCTAAAACAGCACAGGCTGTCAAAACTGTACACATATAGGCCAGCCATCCTGGCTGAACAAAATGTTCTTTGAAATCTTGGATATTAGTAGCCAAGGCTTCATGTGGAGCATTAAGCACTACCACCACTGAACCAACAAGGCACAGAACGCATGATATTTTACCGATAAACGGAAGTCGCTCTTTTAGAAATATAGAAGACAAAACGGCCGTGGTTACGACTGCTAGGCCTCCAAGCGATGTGATGACTATTGCGTCGATAAATCCATAAGCAGCAGCGTTGCAAAGTTCTCCTAGTATCATCAGTGTCATACCGCACCACCACACCCAGTTTCTGAGATAAGCAAACCCTTCGCCTGGCTCACGCTGCGATTTTTCAGTCGCTTGGAGCAAGCCTTTTTTCTTAACGACGAACGATACTCCAATGAGGATTCCAGATATGCAAGCCAAGATTATCCCTACCGCCCTATAAGCAGGGGGTCGATCCTCGGTAGAGACGTTCATATCTAGCGCAAGTACTAATAAGAAAATGCGCCGATAGATGCAGTAATGATAATCGTTCGAATGTCTCCAGTTTCTTATTCTTCGAGTAGAAGGAACAAAGAACGAAATAAAATACTACAAGACTAAAAATGAGTGATGGGGATTAAGATTGAGAATAAGGGATCTCAAAGGAGGTATCGCGTTTGTGATTGGTTAACAGTTGGGAGTACCAGGTACGGATGTTCTGAAATCCGTTTAACGCGAATCGCGTAGTTTAAGGTTATCAAGCAAATCTGGCAGATAGTTTGAACGACGAAGAACGTCTCCTATTTTCATGAAATTTGCATATCTATACGCCCATAATTAACATAATATAGTTAAATTTGTATTCAAACTATTTAATATATATAATATCTGAAGCGCTGTCTATTTTAGCTGTGAGTTAGCGCGTTATAGTTTTCAAGTTACCTGGTAACCGTGTTATGTCAAATAGCCTTTTCTAACTTTCGCAAATGTCTTACATGCCTTGGCTAGGGCCTAGTCGACTGAGTAAAGCTTGAATGGATGAAAAAAATGCAATGGTATATAATATAAGCTATGACAAGTCTATAGAGAATCACGCTTTGTAAATCAAAGTAAAAAAAACAGCGCTGCACAGTGTTAGATAAATTGAAAAGCTAAACGGGACGTGTCAAAGATACCTAACGAAGGTGGTGTCCATGATTCCGGTTATCAGATGGCTCAGGGTGCATAAAGCAACAACGCGATCCGTATTTGCATGAACCATTTGCTTGCCATTTAGCGCATATTTTAGTGCGCCACTTGGCATGGCGAACAACAGGTCGCAATTCTTCAGGGCCATGAGCGAATTGGCACTTTTCATAATACAAGCAATATCCCCATGCGGAATAGCTAGCACACATTTCGGTTTTGTAAAGCGAGGTGTTGGTTTTAGCCTTTCCTGGAGCTATATTTTCCGGCCGATCGATATTGTCCGAAGATGAGATCGAACGATCATCATTTTCTTTAGGGGGAGTTTTAGGACTGCCAATTGGACCGAAACTCGGTGGAAGGGACAATGTTGAGGCAGAACTTAAAGTTTCAGTTAGTGGAACGGATTTGACAGATGAAGCTGAAGCACTATGGAACATAGGAGTGCTTGTAAGATTGTTGTTTGGCCTCAATGAAAGACCAGCAATACCGGAGCGAGAAGAGATACGTTGATCCAGTTGTCTTTCTTTTGCATTATCGATTAGCAGAGCTTTCTGGTTGAGATAGGACAACCCTTTCGGGCGAGGAGCAATAGTGGGCTGTGTGGAAGCCGCTGTGGCTGATAATGATATAGTAGATGATCTCTTTTGAGCTCTATGAGATGATTCAGAAGATAGTGTGTTTGACGCGGAAAGCGAATAAGGGGTCAAAGTGTTGTCGTCGACAGTATGAGAGTAATGACGAGATTCAGTCAGGCCTGAAATAAATTGAGGAAGAGAAGGCGAGGTATGTAGAGCCACATCTGAGGAGGCACTAGAAGAAGCAGAGCTTGTTCTGTTAGAGAACTGCGCAGAGTTGACCGATACAATAGAGTCGAAAGAGCGAGATATTGACGAATTGATGGAAGGAGTTCGATAGTAAGGTAAGTTTGCATTAGCGAACGAGTGCTTATCAATAGACATTTCTATAGTAGCCTACTAATAATAGTAGCAAAATAAATGGCAAAAAGGAATAAAAAGATAGGTATATA
Source organism: Tortispora caseinolytica NRRL Y-17796 (assembly GCA_001661475.1). Taxonomy (NCBI): domain Eukaryota; kingdom Fungi; phylum Ascomycota; class Trigonopsidomycetes; order Trigonopsidales; family Trigonopsidaceae; genus Tortispora; species Tortispora caseinolytica. The sequence goes on from KV453842.1 coordinate 1,672,500, forward strand.
AGGAAAGGAGGAGGCAAGAGTAATTGTATGGAAAAACATAGGAAGTTGACTAGATTGACATTCTAACTTTAAATAAAGTTTGGAGTTTCGTAAGGTCAAAAAGTTCCCAAGACCGATACCTATATCAGGTTTTCAAAGATGACGAATGCCTAATAGCTGCCTCTTAAAATAAGTAACTTTAAGCAGTTCATTATATATTATTAATTTAAAAAGCTATAAATGCACTTCCATTTGCTTATTCTTATAGATTCCTTCAAATAGGACACGCGAGGGGAGTAAGAACGCACGATTATCTAGCGAGGCATGAAAACCTTAATACAAACCTTAATACAATTTTGAGAGTAACCCGCGGACTATGAGTTAATATAGGCATAAACCAATATAAATATGGCCAAACGTCAAAGAGTGCTAAAGATAACGATGGTGTGCAATTATTGCAGTATTGCATTGCTGAAAATAAAGGAAAGTTGTGATGTAAGAAACCCTTTTATGGAAATAAAGTTCTTCACGTTGCCGTACCAGAAAAGGGAGTTAAGCAAAGGATTGATTTAGGACGTGAGTGTGCTCCGACCCCGGTTTTAGGCTCCTTTACTAGCCCCTCGTTCTTCTTTAAGTGATCATTATATTTATGAAGGAATGGATTTACCTGATAAAACAACAGTTATTCAATCAAAAAAGGAACAGAATAGACCAATTTTTAGCATAAAATTAAATGAGAGAGTATTAAAGCTGATTCAGACGGCATTGAATGCAAATCAACCAGTTAAATTGGTTGTCGGTAAAGGCTCTGTGTCGAAGAAACTAATAATTGGACCTAATGAGTTCGATCTAAACACAATAAACGAACCTTCTATGATCGAAGTATATGAATTTGTCAATAAACAGCTAATTCAAATAGGAGCTATTTCAAAAAAGGTCTCCTTAAATCCAAAACAATCTTTCGATTCAAGCATCTTAAAGACTTCTTCGCAATCAATCAATTCTCTACAAATGCGCCTGATACATTTACTCGCATTAGGCCCATTTACTATCGATCAACTATTTGCAAAGTTGAAAACCCCAAAAAATGAAATCTTGCCTCTTTTACGTCAATTCGCTACGAAGTCTTCCAACTCTTATTACCTGGCAAATGAACACTACGAAGACTTAAGGATATGGGACTTCAAAGGTTATTCCACAAAGGAAAGAGAGAAGATCAGAAATGCCGCTCTTGAAGCCTTTGATGTTCTGGGCTATCCGTCTGACCATCCTGCCAGAAAAGCATGCATAGAACCGCCGAAACATAACCGTCCACAATCAGCTCCCCTATCTGCCACAAGGAGTTTACCTTCTTCTCCTCATCTGCACTCAAACTTCGATCCTCCTACGCCTACAAACTACAAACTAGACGACGTGAGACAATCGAAGCCTCGCTTTTCTTCTTTATCATCTGCACCTGCCCCTACTACAGATCTCTCACCTGCCCCAACTGCAGATCCCTTGGCATATGCTGCTTCTCCTAAACTATCCGGAATCGATTCATCCGCGCCAAAGAGCTCCACCATAAAGTTATCCAAGCTGACTAGAAGCACGAGTTCAGACTCTTCAGATACTTTAACAACAGCTGTCAAAAGGAAAACTCTTGACAATTCAGACATATCGTCACGCAAGAAACTTAAACCCGATAGAAACCTCGTCAAACTTGCGCACCAGTTCAAGAAATCTTATAATGAATATCTCGAGTTATATTCTCAGGTTAAAGATACGCAAAGTGCCAATTCTTCGTCCAGTTCAGACTTATCAGAGAAACTAATATCTATGCATAATGTTTTACTGGGCTGGAAACAAAAAATATGGGCTGCCGGAAAGAACTTTCAATAAGCTCTTGTTCAATAAATTACTTTTTCCGTTATTATAAAGAATTTATATATCATTCATGTCATTAAAGTCGTAAATGCAATAAAGGAATTAGAACAGCTGGTTCTTTAGATATCCAAAATTTGAATCATAGTCGGTGGCCTGGTACAAGTATAAATATCAGACTGAATACCGCAGTGAGCAATCCTATCAAGATAAGAATCCAAACCGATCGGGATATCAGTAACTGTCGAACAAAAGGTTCTTGAATTCTAGTGTATCGCATCCACATAGACTCGCTGTACCCACATAAAGCGAGAATTGGATCGACATGATAGACGAAAGCTAAACAGAAATAGAACCCAATTGCAAATAGTATAATAACCCAACATCGTTCAGCTTTTGGCTGCCAGTTCAAGAAAATAAAAACAAGACCCAGCCAAAAAGCTCCAAACAATACTAACAGTCCACCAAACAGTCTTAGCAAAATCCCAATTGGAATCAAGTTTCCAAGAGCTTTTGCCTGTAAGAATGCAGGAAAAGGATCAAGTTCGAGCGCTTGGAAAACGTAATCACGCGCTTGTTCGAATATTTCAGGATCATCACGACCATCAATTTCAATAGCATTATGTAAACCAGCCGCTATATATGTAGGTAAATTAATAAATTTCTCAGCATTTGGTTGCACGTAAGTGACATATATCTTATGACACGAATCGGTTATATCTTTGCGAGATATGCTAAACTTAGGAGCTTGATGTATCCTCTCAATCTCCTCAGAGTTGAAACCCATAATGCGAAGTTCTGCATCTAATTGTTCAATTTGGTCTTTTGGTATGGACGGTTGATGTGCGTTATCGACCAGTGCTGACAATCTATTTACAACGCGTTGAGTATAAGGGTCATCGCCCCGCAGCAGTGCCGAGAGTCGTCTCGAGTCAGATTCTGAAACGACTGATGTGTTTACAAGAGCTTCTAGAATTAGTGACGAGCTTTTAGAAGAGTCTCCTGCAATGCTGAACCTGTTCGATCCAGTGCTCGTATCTTGTGAAGTGTCAATCTCTGTGCCAGTTATATAAATGATCGATCTTCTTAACTCGCGAACGTATTGTCTACACAAACTCATATGCTGAGCAATATCTAGCCAAAAATCTAGGTAATCAATGGCGCCGTGCTGGTCTCGCACAAATATGTAAAATGACCACAAATCGACCGGGGATACTGTCGATCGATTTAGTACTTCGAATAACGTCGGAAGACGATAGAGGATATCATCTTTCAGAGATTCAACCTCTTTCTCCATTACACAACTGCCTAAAGGAAAGTACAAAAAAGGGAAAACAAGGAGTAGTAAAAGTTTTGATCCACAAAGGAAAGTATATGTGCTCGTATCACGATGCAGGTGGTAAATACATGGCTGGGCGTATACTACTTAAAACGTAAACAATTGCATAGCAACCAACGATTTTCCTACTAAAACTTTATTCCTAGAGCTAACTATACGACAAGGAAATCGAATAGCTACAATTTACTATTAACAAACATATTTAAAGATCCATTTTTTCTACGTATGAATATCATTTATGTACTGTTATTTAACGCGATTTAACGAAGGTGGCAAATCTGCCTGTGCATTGCATCGCATTAGTTTAGTTCCCTTGCTGTGTCACGCTGGACCCTGAGGGACCTCTAGATCCCTATGAACAGTGAGAATCATAGGCAACCATGCCAAAAACGTCGATAAAGTATCAACGAGCTATACCTAGTGGCCAATCAAATTGGGTAGGTGCCTCATTGGTCAGCAACACTTCCATTGACTGCCCGACCTTGATAACATTACCGATATCTTTTGAGAATCCGTATCGTCCGCAGATAGGCGAGAACTTGTACCCTTTATCGATTCTTCTACCTCCATACAAGTGCTTAAGCACTGCATTCTTGCTGTCCACAAACTTACCGGTAGTATAATCGATATCCAATGATCTGCAACGTCCACAATTGGCCGTGAAATAAATCTCAGTGCCTTCGATCTTCACTCTGGCCCATAAGTCTTCTTCCCACGGCTCTAAATCTCCATCTACAACTATACTAGGACGGAGTTTGCTAGTTTCATAGCTTCCTATGGTTTCAGTTTCGACTCCAAAGGTGTCGTCTTTCTTAATATTACCATTTTCGGCCGCCTTCTGTCGAATCACGTCTAGCGAGGCGTCATTGAGCAACAGGTAGTGTGCGCAACAGTTAAATGCCAGCTTTGAGTTCTCTTCGGTGAATTTATTGCCAGAGAGCACATCGCGCCAGGTTCGTTTAATTCCAGTCATCGGGTTAACTGTTTTGCCCAGCACTTCTCTTTCGTGATCGCCTTGGTACAACAATCTAGTCTTGAATCCTAGTTGTGTGGTGAACCATTCATTATAGCTGTCAGGCATGATGTATGCATCCATCTTAGAGCTGTACATATCAACTTCGGTTGTGGGCAGGTCTTCATAGTCGGGGTATAGAGGCAGATCAATGACTTCGTGAGAGTGTACATGTGTGACCCTGATAAGCTCACTGTCCTCGTCAATAGTCGGTTTCAGAAGCGAAAATTCTGGATCTCTATCCATACGTACATTACGCCAATCGTCTTCTGTCTTGATGACCTGGAACATGTACGTGCGATCATGCTTGAACCCGTAAAGCGCTACTTCGGCTTCCTGAACGGGTATTGGCAGACAGCTCTTAAGCGGGTAGACGTACAGCTCTTTAATACGAATGTCTTTAACCATAACGGCTTCAAATAGATTCGATTTCAGAACAATGCGGGGAACTAAAAGGATCTTCAGTTGGCCGCATAGCGTTTATATATGGATCATACTTATCTATCAATAATTTTAGGGTAAGGGCGCGTTAGGCGCTAGGGGTTACAACAGCATGCATCCCGATAGAGGAAAAAAGTCCGTCCGCGAAGAAACGCAGTGCTACAAATTTCTGAAACGTACAGGATAATAGACATCTACATAGCTCATAGACAATAAAGGAAAGTAAAGGACCGTTTAATCGACATTATCGAACAACGGAACCATTTACTCGCCCTTAGCAAGGGCCTCGAACTTGGCGGCAATACGTTCTTGACGACGTTGACGAGCAGCCTTGTTGCGAGCACGGCGGGCATCGGATTCTTCCTTGAGAGCACGCTCACGGTTCTTCTCGGCCTTAGCCTTGATAACGTGTTCAATAACGGCGCGTTTGTTCTTGAAAGAGTTACCCTTGGCATGCTTGTAGAGTTCGTGATAGAGGTGCTTATCGATCTTTCCTGATGCGCGGTATCTAGCCAAGAGACGACGGAGAACTCTCTGGCGACGCATCCATACGACTTGTTCGGGCATACGGGCATTGGCAGTACCTTTGCGCTTACCGAAACCGGTGTGGCGACCAGCACGCTTAGCCTCGTGTAAAGCACGAGTGCGCGATTTGGAGTGAACAGTAGGAGGTTTGCGGATGATCAAACCATTGGCAAAAAGCTTGCGGATGGTTTGACGGGAGTTGGCACTTCCAATTTCTGTAGTTTCATTAGGATCGAGCCAGATTTTTCTCTTACCGCAGCCTAAGACAGCAGCGGCCAATCTCTTCTGTGTTCGCATGTTATTAGGGGCCCTAAGTGTGTTAGTAAATATGATTCACTGATTATCTCAAATAAGTAGCGGCAAACTACTTCTAAACGACGTTATGTTTAGGCGTTGGAGACGCAGCACTTCAATAGAGAATACTTACATTGCGATTTGACTGACTGACAATAAGACAGATGTAAGGTGTACTTTGGCTGGCGGGAGGGTTTTGGCTTTGTGTTTGGGTGAGTTGAGGGCTGTTGAGCAGGAGAAAACGTGACTGGTAGTAGCCCTAACAAAACGGCTTTGAAATTAAAGTTGCCCAGACAACGCTATTTGTGCGGAATAGTTTCAAAGCAAATCGATTTCGATAGAAATAAGATTGAAATGATTAGCCAATAAAATGTTATAATTAGCGATTGCATCGAATGCCGAACGTTCAAGGGACGGTGGGAAACAAGTACATATAGGGTAGTGGTGGTAGTGGTTATATTGACAGAGGTTTACAGCTGCTGAAGAGGCAGAAGGAAGAAGGGGGTGTGTTGGCACGAACAGACCAGTTAGTTGTATTTAAAGCAGATACTTGTGACTGCACTGATGGATCGAACATTTGTACAAAATTTACTAGAAGATCAACGCTATTTTATCGCGAGAGTTGCGAAGTAGAACATGACCGGATAATTTGGCCCTTTGGGACTATTCACAAGCGGGGGGAGGGCACGGGCACACGGCTAATGGGTGGCATGTCTTATCCCCCTCTTATACCCCTACCCCCTCCCATGATTAACTTCTCACGCACCTACATACCGTTACGTTCTGCATATTCTGATATTTAGACGCAGTAAAGTGGTCAACACGTGTAATTATTGGAGAAATCAGTTCTGTGTGAAATTCAGGTATTGATTCCTTTTTGAAATTTTGCAAGCGGCTATCTTTGAAGTGAAAGCAACCGAGTTTTGTTTATAGGACTACTGAGATATTAGGACATACCTGTGACAGCCGAATATATTAAACTGGAATAACTTGGAAGAGGTCAATCATGCAAAGTTCAGGACAACCAACTGTATACAAATTAGTTGTCCTCGGAGACGGTGGTGTGGGAAAGACAGCTTTGACTATCCAGCTGTGTTTAAACCACTTTGTTGCAACATACGACCCCACGATTGAAGACTCGTATCGAAAGCAAGTCACATTAGACGACGAGACTTGCATTTTGGAAATCCTCGACACGGCTGGCCAAGAAGAGTACACTTCTCTTAGAGATCAATGGATTCGAGACGGCCAAGGGTTTATGCTAGTATATTCCATCACATCTTCTAATTCGTTCTCCAGGATTCCCTCTTTCTTCAATCAGATTCAAAGAGTTAAAGATTCTACAGATTTCCCTTGTATACTTGTGGGCAACAAATGCGATCGCGAGGAAGACAGAGAGGTTTCGAGAGCCGATGCTGAAGCTCTAGCGAAGAAAATGAACTGCCCGTTTATTGAGACTTCAGCTAAACAGAACGTCAATACCGAGAAAGCTTTTACTGATGTTGTCAGGATTGCCAGAGCTCGAACAGCCGCTGCACTTGCGAACTCTGCATCTGGCGGTGCTGCTCCCTCCAAGTCTTCGGACAAGAAATCGAAGAAAAAGAAAAAGAAATCAAAGGATTGCATTATAATGTGATGTTCGTCGAAGCTATACTAAAACTAATGTATCATATGGATTTGGTGGTCTATAATGCGCGTGGCTCATTGTTGTTGTTCGAATGCTTGTCTTCTTCGGCTTCATTTATGATTGTCTGAAATTCTGCCTCTCTTCTGCAGAGGCTCTGCTCTATGTCTGAAACGAACATTGTCCTTTTCCGAACCTCTAGATATTATATGAAGAGTCGCTCTGTTTGTCGTGAACTATCAATAATATTGTTTTTGCTATTGTTGTTGTTGTTGCTCCTGCATACGGCAACAGTACCCGACAAGTTGTAGCACTCCCTGCAACAGTATATGTCGTACAATTTTCAACTCTATTTGGGCCTGCAATTTCATTAGACTAGACCCCTTCAGCTTATCCTACTCTGCAGACTGTTTGTCCATTGCTTGGTTTTTTCTGATCGCACTACTATAAGCTAATCTAATACATCAGTAATCTATTTTATTTTATTTCATAAGCTGTTATATTATATCTAGAACATATATAATGACAGATCCCTGCTTTTGGTCGTGGTAAAGGCGACGAAAAGCTTATTATCATGCACGACACGCTGGTTTCGCGGGTACTATAACGCGTTAGTAATGGGGAAAATCTAATTAGAGTTTTCACAGACGCTGGTTGCAGAGTATCCCTGAGTAGTGTACCTGGCCAGAAACTCGTTCCATGCTCTTATTTCTAGTTCTATGTTTATCTAGATAATAATAAGAGCACTCATAAAGCGTATTAATTCTATACGTGGTTTGCAAACAGCTACGACCGTTGTGTCCTTCTACGCAAGTTACGCTTCAATTAAGATTAGAGTTCATACCTCTCTGATACGTTCACCGCGTGGATAATCTAAATATCCCTAGACAGATTTAGATCTCACCCTGCACTCTTTTTCTCTTTGTAATCTCTCCTTTTTACATATACATTCTTTTTATACTGCCCTGTTCAATTGAACGTTTACTTTGGTCGCGCTTGCATCTCTCCTAGCCCTATTTGTCTCGTTCTTTTACACTCCACAATTGATACGCTCTCCTTTCCTTACCTTTTCTCTTGTGCTCCCCCTTTCTCAGTCCTTAGACGAGCAACATTCAGCTAGAAGACTCTGTAAACGACTGTCAATCGACCGTATACGCTTCTTAGCTATACACTCTTTATAATTGTTCCTCTTTCACGCGACTTTCTATTTGTGCTGCACGCCCTTTCCGCAGCATAGATCCTCCTCCCCCTCTGCTCCTGTCCCCTGCCCCTGCATCCTAAACAATGTCTTCTCAGAACATAGGGCAGCTGCCTACACCTGGTAGGAGCAACGGAATCGATCACTTCAGTTTTGGTACCTCGCCTAAGAAGACGCGTCTAGAGGCTGACAGCACTGCATCCCCTACATCCAATGTTTTGCCCTCGTCTCAACCGCAATCGCAACATTTCGCGACTCCTATACACGTGAAACGCGAACAGCAGACGCAATTGATAACCCCAAATACATCTGTTATCTTAGCACAATCTCCTGAGTCACTGAAACAGCTAAGCAAAGAAGAAAAACATCAACCCACGACCTCTACACCTAGAAGTCGCGTAGATCTCGAACTTCACACGGAACGCCTACGACGCTACTCTTTTGCTGAAGACGAGCTGGATTTTCTTGCAACAGATGACTGCCCCATCACAGACGTCGACAAGTATCTGGCGTATCTGTCGCGTCAACGTAACGACACAGCTTACCCTAGCAATGCAGTATGGAGCCCCAAAATAGAGGCCGCGTTCATCGAAGCGTTGCAAAGAATTCCACGCGTCGGCCGTCGTAAACTCCAAGTCAGAGGACGACCATGGGGTCGTAATGAGCTCATTTCCGCATACATTTTTAAGAAAACAGGGGAAAAACGCACCAGAAAGCAGGTCTCTTCGCACATTCAAGTCCTCAAACATCTGCTAAAGGATGACTCAAAATTCATGGCACTTCTCGCGGTAGACGACACAAAGGAACTTCCTAGCGAATTAACACAAGATGAGTCTTTTAACCTGGCAGCGGCTGCTGCTGCTGCTACGCCGCAGTTATCAGACCCGCCTGCTCCTCCGCCTCTGCCTCATAATCCCCCTGTAACTTACTCACTTATGTCTAGATCTGTCTCAGACATTCACGAATACAGCTCGCCAATCAAGAGAGATTATGAAAGAAGAATGACCATTCATGACGCTTCTTCCACATACACTCCTGCACCAGAATTAGAAACGCAGCATCCTTACTCACCTGAACCTCTGAGATCATCATTACGTGCTCCTAAGTATGGCCCGCAATCAGGATACTGGTGGACTGGAAGCGAACGATATTTCACAGGCCAGGCTGACACTGATCTACCGGTAATCCCCACTCGATTTGCCATAGCTTCTTCTTCTAGCCAACGGCATTACTCTTTCATGGGTAACGGCGACAGGTATACAACACAGCGAGATCTTGCTATAGAAAGGCTTGCAGAGGTATTCCCTGATTTCAAGGCTATCCGTGCTGCCGATCTTTTTGTGGGACACGAACGGTTCAAGCAAACTGAAACTCCAGCAAGGCACAGGAAAAGAGTTTCTGATGCTTTGTATTTCAACAATACTTGTGAAGTATTCCATTTCGACGTCGACATAAAGATGCCTGACATCTACTATGATTACAAAGAATCACACATTCCCAGTTTGCCTACCGGCGGAGCATCCACTCTTTTCAACTTAAACGTGTTAAGTCCGAATATCAACCCGTTCCGCACGACAGTGTCATGGACATGCAAAACAAATATTTATTCCATGAAAAGCTGTGTATTATCACTCACAGAAAACATTGAAGCTCTAGCGAACAACGATGGCACTACATCGCTCTCTGTGCCTTTAGTTCCTGAGTTTTGGAACGCATTTTTGGAGGGGCTGGAACAAGGTCAGCTTAAAAGGATTCAGAACTTACTGGAGAACCAAAAATCCCTTCCGATCCACGGCGAGTTGGAAGCTGAGCTAGCCAAGGTGTACCGCAGAAACGAGCGCGAATCACAAACGGCACTTGCACAACTTACCATGTTTCAGAGTATCCATTGCACATTTACTGAGCAACATTCAAATGAGAATCAAACTAGCACTGTCGCTGTGTTTCTGTATGAGTTCCTAAAGGCTGACGAGAACATGGCGCCAAAAGCGCGCTGGACTCACCTTGATCCAGAATTGGGACCCGTATTGCTAGGAAATTTACGAAGTCGCCCGCCACACGAGCGGATAATAAATACGGAGATACTACCGGCTGTGCCGGCACCGCCGCCTCCTCTACCTCCAATGCCTCAATATGAAAACCAACCTGCGTGGCGAGTCGATACGAACACTCTAGCTGACACCTTTTCTGCGCCAGTATCTGCGAATGAATCTGGGTCCGAATGGAGTAGCCCAACGTACCGAGAACAGACTGCGCAGAATATTGCAAAGCCAGTGAAGACTGCAAAACAGAAAAAGACACCGTCAAAGAAACGCCGATACTCAGCTCCTGTTACAATGTACAATAAGAAATTTGAGCCTGTATTGCCAACAATTACTGGATCAGACGATATCTCTAGTTCAGGAAGAATGACAACTAAAATTGATTGCAATACCGATTTACCAGGCTATGAAGTAACAGGCTCAAACAGAGACATTCAATCGGCACATAGCGATAGCGCGTCATTGCATTCATTTGAGAGCGGAATAAACTCCGAAATACCGAACATAATGTCACCAGAAACAATTATGGCCACCAACATGGTGCACAGTCGTTCTCACCCGGGTCATTTAACGCCGACAAAGTTGGCATCTTCGCCAAATATAAGGAACTCGTCTGAATATGGGCACAATTGGGCCAGATCAAATGCTACACAGAATGCTGCTATCATTGCTCCTCAGTTGTCAAGGACGCAGTCTGAGTGTATATGGAACAAAAGTGTGAATCCATTAGCACTAAGTGCTGATCTTTCTCCAATTGAATTAGATTTTACGGCATCAGAACACCATGAAGTCCATTCAAGAGGCTCTAATGTTAACGATTTTAATGCACTTGAGTCTAATGTCTCACTTGATGCTTCGCCTTCCTCATCGCACATGACATCATTTGACCTGGCAGCATTTACGACTTACAGCGATTGAATTGACACGCGCGCGAGAGATTCTCCTGTTGCTTTCCCATACTATGAGTTTGATGCTCTTACAAATAAATGAAACTTTATAACAGATTTTATTGGACATCGGTTCTAGAAGATTAGACAGTGTAGAAAAGAGAGAGGGGTTAAGTAAAAGGTCTATGATAGAGAAAGGAGAAAACCATTAAAGTGGATCATGAATGGCGAAGATGAACATCGCTAGCCATAGCTAGAGAATGCGATCTCGATCTCGATCTTGGTCTCGGAAGAAGTTCTTGCTCCATATCATCTAGAGACATATTTTCTATGTCTAAATGGCTATCTGGTTCAAGTTCATTCCTCAGTTTAGTCAAGCGCATATAGTTGTAGGCTGCGATTGCGGCTATAGTGACGGCAAGACCAACCATGTTCATGAAGTGCAAGGAATCGCCAAAGATCATACTGGAAAACGCGATCACAAGAGCCTCTTTAAAAATTCCAGCGACGGAAAGAGATACGACGCTGGCGGTTTGGATGAGGGCAAATTCCGATATAGTCATGCAAAATGCGATGCATCCTGGAAGACTGAGTAATAGTATACCTTTGAACATGCCATAGTCTGTCCAAAGATCGGCTTTGATAAATTTGGATAGATCTTCAACAAAAAGCGCGATTATGAACAGTGTGACAGCCATACCTGGTGCGAGATGCAATAAAGTAGAGAATGGGTTATGAGTTCGTGGATATGTTTTTAGTAGCAGTTGAGTAACCGACCAGCGCAGACCAGAAAACATTGAAGCACTGAGGACCAAGAGAAACCCTGAGAGAACAAATTGCGCTTCACTTGCAACCATGAGAATAACGCCCAGGCTTATAGTGAATATTACCAGGACAAGGTTCCAGGTGGGAATTTCTAGCCTGAATAAAAAGGCGAAGAGCAAGACGAACATTAAGCTTGACGATTTTATCATTGTGTAGAAAGCTAAGGAGATTACTTGCAAGGACATGTTACCGAGCCCGATGTCCAGGCTTGTTGCAGATGAACATGGCATTAATTTTAGTAGTATGTCGTTTGTGGAAAGCTTAGTATCTGGAGGCCATTTCAGGGAAGGAAATACCGAAACGACAATGGCCGATAGTATGAACTGGATCAAGAAATGTCCAGCAGTTGTGAATAACGGGAAGTGGAAGGCGAATCTCTTGTCGCCAAACATCCATTTATTATATAACGATAAGCTAATTGAAAACGTGTACCAAGATAATATCAGTAGTGTGATTTTAGTTATCCTCAGTATAAATGCAGAATGTTCATGACCCAGGAACGAAGAGACTATTGTTTTCGCTTTCGAGCTCGGCCTTTGATCACTGTCGTCGTCAGAGAAGCTTGGCTGTCGATCTCTTCGATAATCTGCCAAACTGCTAGCAACATTAGAATGTGACCTTGAATGCGACACCATTCAGAGACGTGCAGGTTATTGTTACTGCTACAAATAAGATGTAACAAGGGTTAAAAAAAAAACAGTGTAGCGGTTCGTGTCTATTGCAGTTAAGGGTTTCTCTGCTTTGGAAGGCTTCTGGGACCCAGCAGTTTGGGAGTAAAAAGGGAGGGAAAGACGGGAGCCAAATGTGGGTCCAAGCGTGGGGAGAGGAAGAGGGGGAGGGAAATACAATGTAACCGGGTAGTGTGATCGAAACAATCAACATCCCACACAGAACTCAATGGATTACAACAACGTTATATAATACAATAGTATAATGCATTAAGATATACATATACTATTGTTGAATGTGGATGTTTAAATCGCGCACGGTCCTGAACCTAGTCAGCCTTGTACAGAGTTCCCCCTTCCCCCCCCCCTCCCCCGTAGAGAATCCGAGTCGCTTCTCGGACTCTGGCCTATTTTTGAAACTTTAATTCTTGCTCCATTTCTTTTATACCAGTTATTTCTTATTCTCCTTCTCCTCCACTCGTTGTATTAGCCTCTAATTCCTTTCTATTGAATCAAACGCGTGGCTAAAATACCTCCATAGTCTTCCAGGCGGTGTACACGCCTTTGCTGGCCCTTTAGCTTTGAGATATGTCTTCTACGTTCTCAATAGGCGAAGCTATATATATAGCGATAAAGCCAGTGATCAAATTGATTGTTACATCAGCCATAGGAGCTTTACTAGCACGCAAAAATATTCTAGATGCTGAATCTTCAAGGAAACTGTCTATAGTGATCATTAATGTGATGTTACCAGGCCTCATTTTCTCCAAAATTATTCCCTCATTGAGCCCAGATCAACCGGTCGTTCTCGGCGTTTTGATCCTCACCGCTGTTATCTATCTAGCAGTCGGCTACGTATTCGCCCTGATAGTGTGGGTAACAACTTCAAATCCATACAACTGGAAACACGGCTTGCTTTGTAGTGGTATATTCAACAACGTCGGCGATCTACCCATGGCGTACGTTCTCACAATCGGTAAAGGCCCTCCCTTCACCGAAGACGACACAGATCTCGGTCTTGCATATGCTACAATCCTCGCCTGTGTCACAATGCTTGGCGTGATCAACCTTGGAGGTGCTAAACTTATCGCGAAAGATTTCAGGGACTATGACCCTTCTGTTACTGAAATAGATGAGCCGCTCCATTATCCCTCGGATAGCATCAAATCGATCGGCAACACCGTCAGGTTGAGACGAAGAAACAAGCAACAGCAAAATCAGCAAGACCATACTCCGGAAGTTGATGTAGAAAATGCACCAACTGACTCACATGACATCAACAAAGACACTTTAGAACCTAACTCATATCCCTTAACAAGAATACCGAGCGCACCATTGGCGCCCATGTATTCTTTGACAGAAATCAACACTGATACTATTTCCAGAACTTTTTCCCACACTTCAGCTGCTGCAAGGTCTTTGAGGTCAGGAAGATCAAGAGCTCTTAGCCATGACTCGTCGGTCAGATCATACCGGGGGCATGAGTCTGTTATATCATCCGATTCAGAAGATACGCACAAAACACACCGAAATATCATCGTGAGGATGTGGAATGACTCTATTCTGCCATTTCTTAAAGGTCTTATGAATCCACCTTCCATCACACTGATCGTATCTATTATAATTGCCTTCGTTCCTCCTTTGAAAGCTCTCTTCGTGTCCACAAACTATCATATAGCGCAAGCGCCAGATGGTATGCCTGTATTGAACGTGTTTATTGATATAGGCGACTTTTTAGGACGGGCAACTGTAACTTGTGGTATGCTCCTGTTAGGTGCCATGATCGGCCGTCTGAGATTTGCTAAACTACCCCATGGGTTTTGGAGAAGCGTTGCTCTGATGACAATCCTTAAACTGGTCGTGCTACCCATTATAGGTATAGCATGGGTTGAATATATGCAGTCAGATCTTGGATGGATACCAAAAGATGATCAAATGCTGGCCTTTGTTCTCATCATCACAGCAGGCGTGCCTAGTGCTACTACTCAAGTATATTTCACAACATATTTCGCTCCACCAGGCATACATCCTATCGCTCTCGACTGTTTAGCAATTTATTTGCTTGTGCAATACATCTCATTGATTGTGACTCTACCGATAGTGGTAAGTTACACCCTTATGAACATAATAACATGAATTCTTCATCTGGCCCTGACGCTAGCATGCAAGCCCGTCCCCAAACTTTCGACCGCAATTGTGGGAGGAAAAACTACGGTTTGACACTAGATTAATATTTGGATTTTTCTATATTGACAATAATTGACGTGCTTTGATCCTTTTTATGGCTCTAGCGACGGCGTTTTTGTGCGATATTGATCTATATCTGCACTTAACTAAACTATATAAAGTTTAGTATAAGACCCGTCAAACTTAAATTCCGACGCGGCACTAAAGCTAAGTGCATTATATTACCAGTGCTTATGGCAACAACAGGATGACATTAATAGTGAATTTATCCATCTACGATAATACGCAGTTGAATAAAGTAGGATGACCAAAATGAGCAAACTTTAGCGCGATTTAAATGCGCAATAGCCGTATATGTAAGTTTGAGATCACCATATCAAGTTGGGTCTCCTTTTCTCCTTTCAACTTAAAGAACACTGAAACCTTGTTGCTCGACTTAAGGTTCCATCTACTACTGCCTAAGAAATACTCGGCCGCACCAAAGAGGGTAAAGCAACCCAGAATAACAACCTTATAAGATTATCATCAGTGCTCGAGCAGTTCATATTAGTCGGCGAAGATCCCACAAGACACGTTATCAGAATGACAGTTTGACGCTAAAGAGAAGCATATGATAGTTGTATTACATCTGTGATAGAATATATCCCGAAGTCGCCGAAAAGCTACTTGGAAAGGTCCAAGCGCAATAGCCAAGCCGAAACACAAGCCAAGCTATCTGCTAAAGCCAAGATAATTCATTGATCCAACAATACCGGGCGGAATGGAACCGAGCTACCCAGAAGTAATATAACTCGATTCAGCCTAGAACGGGCGGAGATCAGATCCGAAACCTACTGAATGTAGACTAGTGGCAGCTGAGCAGAGCGGGGTTCTTTGTAGCAGCAAAGAATATGGAACAAAGAGAATCAAAAGTGATGTCTCTTAGCGAAGCTTTTGCGAAGCGTGTATTACTGCGTGCGTGCCTTTAAGTGCGGAGCGGTATTAGGTGCAGTGTGGAGCATACGTAGTCGTAGCCCCTCTTTTTAGTAGCAATCGATTAATGAAGGTAAGTTTGGCGTTGATGTGTCATTTTGATGATGCCATTCATTCCCAATTCATTCTATAAATGACGGGAGCCATCGAAGCAGTCAAATTCCGATCGCATGTATTGGGTGGTGATATCACACATCCGATCGAACCGCATTGTTACAAATACAAGGTCACATTCAATTTAGTCTTGTTGACAAAGAATCCGCCAGATTAAATCACAAAAGTAATATAACCTCTTCTGTGTCTTAACCGAATAGCACCATTGTGCTGACATGATGCTTAACGACAGATCATCATCTGTTTAATGCACTAAGAAGGCTTTGCGCTGACAAAACTAACCAGTAAGTGTTTATACTTTATTATTCAGATAGAAGGAAAGTTAAGGGTTTAGATAACCCCGCAACCTAGACATAAGTTGGCGCCATAATTTTTCAACCAATAATACTCTTATATCTACAAGATTAAGCTTTATTTGCCAGCCAATTAAGATGACCAAAGCTATCTAGCGGGGGATTGAAGCAGGCTGTTTAGGCACCTTGACTAAACCTATCCCGGGATTTTCGTCAAATTTAACTTATTCCTTCTTATCCTTTTGCCTGCATCTTTTTCCATTTTACTTATATATAAAGCGTTTTCTACGGCTCCACCAGATTTGCATACCTTGGGTGAACCTGTATATCTATCGAATTTCTTGTGCTCTCTTGTTTTCATTTCTTGTTATCGAGCACCCTGTTTGTTTTCTCGCGATCGAAATCCCGTGATTTGGTCCCTTCAGCTGTCGGCTAAGTGTTGCGCCTTTTTCTTTCGCGAACTGGCCATCCCGTGTTATTTGACGTCTTTTCTAAGTCAATAACGGCTTCAAACACTGCAAATTCGCAAAAGACTAAGCCCTTTTGTGTTGTTTAGTGTCTTATACCTGTGTTCGGCCTTGTCTTCCGTACTCATTTTCCAACTCAGTAATCGCCTTTACGGCCCGCGTTCGGTCTCGATTTATATACCGACAGCAACAATTCAGTGCTCCACCGAAAAAGACTGCTATTAGTATCTAACTAAGCTATTTCAGAAATGATATTCGATTCTATACCTTTTATTTCTTTCCCTTCAAGCTCTCCGAGTTTTTCTGTTAACGACATCCTGACTGCCTTACTAAGCGTCGCGGTTCTCTGGGAGACCTTACATGCACTATTAAGGGTCTTCCGGTCCTATTCTAAACAGTATAACTCTTCGACCAAAGCCTCGCTTTTCCCTGATCAGTGCTTTATAGATAAGAGGCTAAATGAAACCTCAGCCGGTTCTCCGGTTCCGTGTGCCATCTCTGCGCCGATGAGCTACTACATGGCACCCAACCAAGAAGGTGACAGCATAACATGGTTTCTTGACGAAACTAATAATCGTCCTAACGCTTATGAATTTAATCTACCTAATGGAATGCTCACAGCTCCGCAAACCCGGACCGATTTTCAAGCTGACTCAAACGGTCTAAACGCTAACCAGTCTCAGCAAATCGCTTTCGAGGAATTAGCAGCTACACAATTTCAGGAGAATATCGCTTTAAATGAGCCTTCAAATAATTTTCCAGCAAAACAAGCTTGGAATGCCCGTCCCTTTGTTACGGCACCTCATTCAATTGCTCGAATGCAAATGCTACAAGCGCAAGGATTGGTCTTGCCGGACTCAGCAGCCGTAAATCAGGATTTCAATCAACAGGTCACTGGATTAGAAGATATAGACTCTTTGTCCGCGCTTGGGTTTATTCCCACTATGTTAGATAGCAATCCCGGTAGCTTGTCGAATTCTGTATCTTCAGCTGAAGATACTATGAAGCTACCATTTGACATTGCTTCAATGTCGCAAGCATCAGTTTCAAATCTTTCCAGCGGCTGTGGAGACAGCGATTTAGACATTTACCTCAGTTCTATGGGTGATGGAAAATATCTATCTTCAAACATGAACTTGCGTACGTCGGATCTCTCTGAATTGCCTTCAGATTTTCATCCCGGTAAGTCATATCCCTTGGGTGGAGAGTTCACCCTGAAAGAAAATGCCTTTACCGCTCCCCCGACAAATGCCAACCTTCATATTCATCATTCTCAAGGCCATGTGACTGCAAGCGAATCGCCTACGGTTGAAGATGGCTTCACTCCAATGGACAATGCAAATGCTGCCCTTTTTGATGCCAGCTTCGCTATAGGTAAGCCTGTTTCTAAGCGCGGTTTAATCGTGGACAATATATTGTCTCCTTCTTCACTCAATACCCAAACATCGCAGGAACACTTTGCGCGGTCTTACAGTCCCTCTTACGGACGTCAAATGACCAACGTTCCTCATACGTATAATGCTCCGAACTCCATTGTTGATTTGAGGCTATCAGCTGTTTCGAACAACAGCTTGTCTCCTATTCACTCTTCTCCATACAGTGACCAAGAGTCTGTTGTCAGTGGCCACAGCCATTATTCTAATCACAGCGTGACGAGCGTCATGGGTTATGACCACTCTAATGATGCCGTTCGTGAGAAAACGTTTAACATAAAGACAGATGTTGGCTCTGGACAGACCAGAATTTATTCTTGCCCTTATTGTCCTTCCACATTCAAGATTAAGGGATACTTGACTCGTCATTTAAAAAAACATGCCGATATTATGGCCTACACTTGTCCTTATTTTGATAAGACGTCGAACACGCCGTGCCATTCAACTGGAGGATTTTCTCGACGCGACACGTACAAGACGCATTTAAAGTCGAGGCATTTCATTTATCCTGTCAAGGCTAAATTAAAAGAACGCACTGATCTTCCAGGTAAGTGTGCTGGGTGCCATATGGAGTTCCGCAATGCTAGTGACTGGTTTGCTAGCCATGTTGATACTGGGATGTGTTCAGGGCTTAAGATCACCCCAGATCAGGGCAATGCTTCGAGAAGAAGAAAATAATTATATTGAAATGTCCAAAATACTGGACTGTTGATGTGGAATGTTTATGATTGATGAAGTGCTTGTACTGCATAGGTGGACATGGTTGCAGTACAAGTATATGGTTTTCTTATTTGTTGTTTGTTAGATAGTGTGTTTATTCATTTGAATGTTAGTTTCTATATTGTAATATCATCTGTGTAAGCATGCAGTGTTTGGCTATTTATGGTGCCATTGAAGTTAAGTTTTCATGAGCAGCAAGCAGCTCTTCCAATTGTTTACATTGCTGTTCGTCTAAAGCGTTAAATTGAAACAGATCAGAGGGCGATTCAGGTAATGCTGCAATCGAAGCTTCAACGTCAGCTTTGGCGAGAGTTTCGAATCGGTCACGATCGATTGTGTATAATGAACCAGGAGCTGCATTCAAGAGGTCTGACTTGAACGATGCTTTAATAAATTTGCACAATGTGTGGATATATATTCTCTTTTTTGATTGAAGCCAATCAATAGGGTCATCAATCGAAGGGCCTGTTTGGTGTTTTGATAGCAGCAGGGTCAGATCTAGATCGCCAGATGCGTCGATTCGAGGGTGAGAAGGAATATGCGATTTGAACTTGACCCGGGGAGCCGCTGAATCGACACTTCCATAATCATCAGGTAAATGTATTTGAAAATGAAATATCCCTCCTTTGTAGGGACCTGAATGCACAAATATGACTCCGTCTAGAAGGTACAGGTTATCATGGTTAGCGATCACATATACACCTGACGGATTATGTGATCCCAGGTTGGCTCTATTTGCACGTTAATACTATGTAACATTTACATTTAACCGTTTTAATAGAGTATAACTTACAATTCCACTCTTATTTCCTGCTCTATCAGAGGCCAAAACATCAGTCTAGCAGGGAAAACGCGGTTCGATGTTGCTGACGGAGTTTATAATCATTATGCATCAGGATCAGTCAGTTTCTTGATGAGTTTCGCCGGGTTACCGGCGACAACCGAAAACGATTCAACATCTTTTGTCACAACTGATCCAGCACCAATGGTGCATCCATTGCCAATTCTAACTCCAGGGACTATTACAGTGTTTCCTCCTATCCAGCAGTCGTTGCCAATGAATACAGGTGCAGCGAACTCTATACCCTTACGCCGCGATTCGATTTCCGTTTCATGCGTGGCTGCGTATATAGCCACGTTAGGCCCACATAGAACTCGATCGCCAATAAATACTAGACCGCAGTCTAGAATGGTCAAGTTGAAATTCGCATAGAAATCATCACCTATAGAGATGTTGCAGCCGTAGTCGACGTAGAATGGCGCTTCAACAAACGAGTTTGACCCAACATGTCCCAGCAGATCTTCCAGCATCTTTTGTCTGACCTCGTTGAGCGAATTAGCAGAAGAGTCGTCCGGGAAGTAATTACTGAACTTATGGGCTTTCATATGTGCCTGGTGTCGCAAGTTCAATAGCTCCTTGTCGAACGCGTTGTAGGGCATGCCAGATATCATCTTTTTGTATTCCAGCGAATCGGGGGTATTCCGTAGTTTTTTTGACAAATCAATTAATTCATCATCCAATTTGTTTGTCACACCAACCATTGAATATATGAGTAATAATCTATTGAATCTCTCGCGGTGTCGATGGGAGATATGAGAACTCACTGTAATGGCGGGGGAGTGGATCACTCGAACCCCTGCAATAGGTTGATGAGCTCGCATTCAAATGTGTGCAGGTTCATGAGCACAATTTGACCGGTAGCGGCAAATGAGGGTATAGCGATCAGCCTGGTGGTTTGTCCAGATTCACCTGTAACCATTTTGGTCTCAAAACGGTCCTGGTTACCCACGAAATAGACGTGCGGTGATTTCGACATTAGGAAAGGATCCGCGTCTGTCATTGGAACCGCCCAGAGCGTGTCTGGTGCCGATGGCGCACAATGGCGTAATCTCAGTGTTAATTCCATCATGTCCAAGGCGCCAATGTCCAGCGCGTTTGGGCGATATTTCTTCATATCGTCAATGTTTTGGCCGCTTGTCCCTAAACAAACGACCGAATCGATATCCCACCAATTTGGGTTCCCGACCATAGTCAACGATTTATCAAACAGTTGTCGGGATTTTGCAAACAAAGCCTTGTGCAGTGGCTGTTGCGGCCATGAAGTAATGGAGGGGTCATGGGCCCCCGGCATGACATCGACCGGGATAGAGGTGGCAAGTTCCGCAAGAAAATTGTCAAACGTGTCCATGGGATATATTTCATTATTTCCAATTGTTATATTCTTGATGCCATCATATTCTATTCCCCCGCTTGGAGACATAGATACAGAATTGCCTGCGAATATAACGCGAGCCACAGTGGCGGCCAATTTGGAGTCTATGGTGCCCATAAGAAATTGTCTTAGAAGGTCCACGTTCAAAGGATCGGAGTCCTGTATAGACAATCCTGAGACAAGAGCAATGCAATCTGTAGGACGCGCATGCGATATATTGAGAGCAGGTTGAGGAGCGAGACCAGCGTAGCATACATCTGCTATTTCAAAGTTTCCTTGAGAGACTTCGGATCCAAGAACACCGACAACCATACCAGTCACCCACAAGTGACGTTTTATGGCTGGACCTGATAGCTCTATTCGGCCGCTGTCATCTTCCAGGACGATAGATTCGAACTCGTCCTCTACGTAAGAGGAGTTGTCCATAAGTGGTAAACCGCGACGCCAGTTGTCTATATCAGCAAGGACGTTTGGTTTCTTTTTGGAGTTACAATAGACTGTACCTATTATGTAGCATGGAACCGTTGGTTTAACCGTCAGTAGACGCTCAACGAACGTTACGGGCTGATCGTCAATTACAGTTGAGGACCATTTGTTCGCGCATTGATCTTGAATCGTGCTTCGAAGCATGGCAAGTCGCATAAAATATGTGTGTGCATACTGCTGTGTATAAGTAACAGAAGAGATAGAGAATTTAAGCTTCTCATCTTCTTCCTTGGTTGTGTCGCCTATAGGTATAATAACGCGTTCCATGACGTGTAAGGGTGTATTTTAAGTATTTCTCACACTGGGTGAAGTAAAGCTTACATCTACAGCAGCGGTAACATGGTGTTTTAGTGTTTATCAATATAAGCATGTATTCTATGCTATAAACGGGAACATTGCTTTTCTGGATTTGGGGTACGAAGAGCCAAAGTCCTTGCGATAGCGGCGGTGCTTCTTGACGGCCCATATGTACATCTGCGCTGTAGAAATGGCAAAGAACAACCATGCGATCACGCTTTTTGTAAGTACAGCATACGCGGCCCAGCCAAGCGACTCAAAAAAGTAGTTCGGGCACGACACAAGATTAAATCCATAACCCTTAGGGATTTTTCGCACATTAGTACCTTTAGGTCGCAAGTTCGACAGACTGATGTGGTTAGCGAGATTGGATAGCTCGCAAAATAGCCAGAAAACTGATATAGACTTTAGAGCAGAGTCAGAATATGGGGTATAAGTGGAAGCGGCAGGCGAGTAGACAAAATAAGCAAGCGACAAGCCTCCTATGACCCAATAATGAAACGAGTTCTTGAACACGTTGCGGAATGGCATTGTCGAGGCGGAGAATTTATGAACAAACATAGTCTCTAATTCTCTTTTCAAGTAATGAAGAATAGCCATTATAAGAGCGATCTTTTGTTCCTTAGTGTGTTCGAAATCAACTCCGTATATTTGTTTAGAGAAGAAATATATCAATGGATGAATAACCAAAGGTCCAATGTACTCAATATAGAAAACAGTACGCCATCCAATTTGAGGTCCTAAATCTTTAGCATACAGTTTGTGAGTATTTAAATTGCAATCGGCAAGCGTGTTATTTTCAGGTAGAACTATACCAGAAGCTGAATACAATCTGATACGCGATGAAGACAAGCCGACGTGTTTAGCGACCTTTTCTTGTATATCCTTGACGGGTTTGGTTAGGGCAGACTCCAAAGAATATGGAAGCTTACTCAGTGTAGGTTGCTTTGATTTTGCTTCAATTGTTAGCTGAACCATTGATCGTAGATGCACGCGAAATCTGTTGATACTTGTAGTGGGTAAGTGAAGTAAGTGTATCTATACAACAGGCTAGTTAAGGTGTGGTATAAAGGTCCACTGGTTTAGTATGGTACTGAAACCCACAGAAAACAATACGTGATATCTGCAATAAAAACCGATGCTACAACATATATTGTACCTTTCAATAAGGCAATATAGTAAAAATCCCTGGAAATCAACAATAGCTGAATGTCATTGCTGGACATAAAACTGCGGCTCTGTTATCGGATCAGGTTTGTTGATTTCAAAACTTAATTATATTTGATATATTTCAAGAAAGCTGTACCTGAATTGTTCATCATGCAATGAAATATCATCCTTAATGTCAATGTAATTATTGGTGGTGATACTAAGAAGCGACGATATTGTCAAAATGGTTTGATTCAGGTACTGTATACTCACTAGCGTCTTGATCGTAATGGTTATATCGTCCCTGGGTGAGTGTATTACTCCACAAACTGATATATAGAAATCCAATGAGTGGTTTCGAGTTAAATTTGCGGTTTTAGTTAGATATGCCATTCCATTGTTTATCACTTATGAAATGGTACTATTATCAATACTCATAGAATCATCGCTTGTTGTCATAGCTCCGTGCCATGCCACATGATTGATCCAGGAAATACTCGAACAAGTGGCTTTGTAAATAAACCAAGGAATATAGTCACCTGGTCGTTCTGATAACATGTCAAGGTGGTATGGGTTGTGGTGGTGTTGGTAAAAACAACATCAATTGAACCTCCAATTGATCCCCTTGAGACAATTGCAACATCCTTTGAGCTTCGCTTGGCTTTATGTAAGCTAATTGCTCTATATAGAGGCCACCTCAGATAGCTATCTACTGTGGTAACACTGCTAAGTTACACATAAAAACTGACAACGTCTGATGTCTATGGTGCGAAATGTTCGGGATGACGATATGCACCGTCCAAGCTGATTGTCTCATTATATGTAGTGCCAGTGATAGTGCAGATACTTCTAGGTGTAATAGAGGGTGAACTTGCGCATACACCTATTGGTGTTTGCGAAGAACCGCTATAAGACTTTAAGGGATCTTTTAGAGAAGCACTAGAAAAAAATAACCCCAGAGAGCTAATTGAGCTTGAAGTTTCGAATTGAAAGGAAGACTTTTGTTTTGATCTCTATATCTTTTAACATACAAAGCGATTAAACGCAATCTCTAGTTTCCAGCAAAGATAATATCGATGTTTTCTGCATTCAAATGGTTAGGCCTGATCGATTTCAATTCGTTCAGTAAGCCTAGTAGCAATTCTTAGCACATAGGTATCAAACTCTAATGTCTTCTTCAACAATGTCGGTTCGATTTCAGACAATCTAGCTTGCAGAGATGATAATTCTTAAAAACCGCATAGTCACAGTTGATGTCCACTCGTTTCAACTGGTACCCTAGCCTTGCAATCTATAACCTGAAGTCATACGTAAACATAACAATCTTGCTAATCAGAGCTGTTTATCTGCAGTCATAGGTTGTCATAAGATCGATGCACTGATGCTCTTCAAAGAATCGTACCAGATCCTTCATATACATACAACCGCCCCATGTAGTCCTACATAATCATTAAACAGAGTCATTGATTATAATACACATAACTGCACTAATAGAATCCAGTTCATTTTCGAATTATATACAACCGAATACTTGGTTTCCATTCGACAAACACAAAGTACATTCATCCCAGTAAATTACCCGGCCTAATCAAGGTTTCACATTCAACGGTTCAAACCATGCCTCCACCGAGAAAGCCGTTTACTTTTACGGGTGTTTTGTCTGCTGCTCGAGCCAAATTGGTAGTCTGAACAAATGTGGCGTCGATTCTGTCGAAAGTTCGCCACAAACGCTGTAACGCGACCTGGGGATAAAATCTCTGGTTTCGTGATAGACAACGTTCGTGATGTACCTAGCCTTGATCTTAATGTCACTCTACTCACTCATGAGTCTACAGGAGCCAAACACTTACATGTCCAGCGTGACGATTCTAATAATGTATTTGCTATAGGATTTAAAACTCTACCTCCTGACGCAACTGGAGTACCACATATACTCGAACACACCACTCTTTGCGGCTCGGAAAAGTATGCCGTGCGAGATCCGTTTTTTAAGATGTTGAACCGCAGTCTGGCCAATTTTATGAATGCAATGACCGCTTCCGACTATACTTTTTATCCGTTTGCTACTACGAACAGCATCGATTTCTCTAATCTCATGGATGTCTATCTAGACGCCACTCTCCACCCGCTGCTCCGCGAGCTAGACTTTAAGCAGGAAGGTTGGCGCTTGGAACATATGGATAATACTGATATGAACTCGCCCCTTATTCTTAAAGGAGTCGTGTATAATGAAATGAAGGGACAAATGTCTGATTCTTCTTATCTGTTTTATATCAGATTTCAGGAATCTATCTTTCCCTCGCTCAACAACTCTGGCGGCGACCCACTTTACATTCCAAATTTGACCCATAAACAGCTGGTCGATTTCCATCATTCTCACTACCATCCGTCAAACGCCAAATCCTTCACTTATGGATCGTTTCCTCTTATCAACCATCTAGAAAAATTGGATTCTGCCTACTCCACTTTCTCCCCGCTTACTCCAGAGACATCTGTGCGAAGTCCAATCCCATTGAATTCCTCTGTGGAAGTGTTCAAACCCGGTCCGTTTGACCCCATGATGGATCAAAACGCACAAGAAAAGCTCTCGATATCTTGGTATGCTGGCGATCCAGCCGATCATTATTCCTCGTTCTGCTTAAGGATCGCCTGTTCATTGCTATTAGATGGTCATGCAGCCCCCATGTACCAGGCTCTGATAGACTCACAGCTGGCAGCCGACTTTTCCCCCAACACTGGTTTTGACTCCACAATGAGAACTAATATTTTGTCAATTGGTGTTGTCGGTGCCTCTGCGGACAATGTTGATAATATTAAGAAAACCATATCCGGTACTATGGCTGAAGTTATTGACATTGGCTTCTCTCGATCCAGAATTGATGGTGTATTGCATCAACTTGATATTTCTCGCAAGGGAAGCAAACCTGATTTTGGAATGTCGTTGTTGTACTCCATAACTGGCCCCTGGTTTAATGATGTCAATCCCATTGACATCATTGATTGGTCAGCTCTTGTTGAAAGATTCAAGGTGGATTTGGACTCCAACCCTAGACTTCTACAAGACATACTGGCCAAATATTGTGCACCATCTGCACCAAGTTTTTTCTTCAGAATGAACCCTTCCGAAAAGTTTGAAGAAGAACAAGCGCATGCAGAAGCTGAACAACTTCGAAGCAAAACACATAACCTGTCGGAGTCAGAAAAGAAGGAAATATATGATATGGGACTGAAGATTTTAGAACACCAATCTCAACCTGAAGACACATCTGTCCTTCCAACTTTGAAGGTGTCTGATATACCTCGCAAACCCGAAATCAGTTTCGAACATGAAGAGGAAACAATAGGTGGCGTCAGTAACCAATGGAATATTGTTCCGGCAAATGGTCTAGTATACGCTCGTGGATTGGTGGATATAACCAATATCCCCACTGATCTAATTCCTTATCTTGGTTTGTATACTGCAGCGTTTACTTCTTTTGGTACCAAGGATCAGTCCATGGCCGATCTAGAGGATGAGATCAAATTAAAGACCGGCGGTATCAGCTTCTCTGCAAGGCCTATCAGCAGCCCATATGAAATTGGAACTGCTCAGCTAGCTCTAGGAATGTCTGCGTATGCATTGAAGGAGAAAACAGATGATATGTTTGGTTTGCTGGAGAGGGTCACGCAGAATACAGATTTCAGAAATTATGAGAAGTTATGGTCGCTAATTACCATGTCTGTTGCTGACGCATCAAATACAATTGCGGAACGGGGACACACATATGCACGCGGGTTAGCGACCTCGAAGCTAACGACAGCCGGGGTTCTAAATGAGAAAATATCTGGTGCGAGCCAGTTCGCTTTCCTCAAGAAGATCCTTGATCGGGGTCAAGACAGACTTGAGGATGTTTCGAAGAAACTTGAGGAAATTCATAAGTTCGTGATGAATGCGAGCACTCCTTTCAAGACCTCTATTACATGTGAATCTAATGCTCGGGATGATTTGGGCAAATCGTTGCAAAAGTTCATTTCGAACTGTGGGATTGGAACCAAAGGAAACACGTTTTCCGCATATAGCGATATATCTGACTTTGGAGCACATCCTGACAGCACTAAGATGCTACTCAATATGCCATACCAGGTTTCTTATGGCGCCCTTGCAGTTTTAGGAGCACCCTATACACATGAAGATGGTGCTGCTCTACAAATTTTGTCTAGCTTGCTGACACATAAGTATTTGCATCCCGAGATCAGAGAAAAAGGCGGTGCGTATGGCGGTGGCGCAACTTATGCTGGAGTAGGAGGCACGTTTTCCTTTTATTCTTACAGAGACCCGAACCCGGAGAATACATATAAGGTGATGAACAAAGGGTGGAAAGTTGGGTCGGATCGTGAATGGTCAGATATCGAGATCGAAGAAGCGAAATTGACGGTGTTCCAAGGAGTAGATGCGCCGAGGAGCATTAGCGACGAAGGAATGATCTACTTCATGGATGGAATTAGTGATGAAATGCGGCAGAAGCGCCGCGAACAGTTGCTTGATGTTACTAAATCAGATGTTCAGAGAGTTTCCGAGAAGTACCTTAAAGCGGCTGATTTGCAAGCGGCTTCACCAACAGATGTACGCTCATGTGTATTCATTGGGCCTAATTCGGACTGGGCCAAAGACTGGAATGTTATTGAACTTGAAGGTCTAGCTGAAAGTGCGAAATATTGATGTATATATTCTAATAAGACTTGCATTTTTATGTGTATAACTGATGTAGCGTAACTGTTACTACTGCATTAGGTAATCTGCATGATTAGAGTTCGAACCCTCAAACTTTGTTAAACCCTGGACTTTTCAATAAAGCGGCTTTGTTTTCAATAACAACGACTTTCAACATCTAAAAGAACTAACATTCTACTATATATCTGGAGGCTTTTACGGGCTTTTGGCGTGTAAAAGTGCGTGCGTGAAAAAAAAAAGGGTTATTTCTGCGAGGAAATACAAGCAGTTCGGTTAGGTCGAAGGAATAAGGTGAACTGCCCGCTTAGTTCCGAAGTTAGCGGGTTTCGGGTGTATTTCCCATATTTTTCTTTTTCTTGATTTCTTTGGGTGCGCTACAGATAACCGAAATGTCAACTGGAAATTCCACTACAACACAAATCGGAATCGATTCTGTTGAAGGGCTCAAAGAGCGAGCACAGGCATTAAAAGCGATGGAAGCTAAGCATTCGGAGGAGGCGCATACATCGCAAGAGGCGGTTCTGGAACGGCTTGATGCATTTCTTCATTCACTGGAACAACATCTTGATCAGTTTGAGAAGTATGGTCTTCACAAACTATCAGATATTGACCGAGAAGTTGTGACTATGTACCAACAATTTTCGAGCGTGAGAGATTCCTGCCAGGTGCAGGCCGGTGAGATGATATCGAGAAGCCGATCGAGACTCGACAAGTTTATAGAAATCGGTGGCGATGCGACAAAATACGCTAAGGATTCATTAGCAAACCGCTCGCACGAGTATCTCCATTCAATGGAAGAGAAGCTTGGAGAGTTCGAGAACCAGGTTTCCGATATTATAAAGAAAATAGATATGCAGACTGAACAATTTAACGAAACAGTGAGGCTAGCGTTTCAAAAATATAAAACCGCTTTATTGACAATCGATGACTTGCCTCAAGACTGGAAGGAAAATCCTTATATACTGAGGGGATACAGGTTCTGCGACACTTCTCTGTCCTGCTTTGCTAGTATTATGAGTTTACACAACGAAACCTGCAACATATGGACTCATTTACTGGGATTTTTGGGTATACTTTCAATAGCGGTCTATTTCTATCCGAATTCGGAAATTTTTGCTCAGAGTACGGGATACGATAAAGCAATCATTTATATGTATCTTACATGCGCTATGTCTTGCCTTGGGTTTTCTACTCTTTGGCATATCTATTCGGGTATTGGCCACATTCATATCAAACGAAGAGCAGCCTGCTTGGATTATACGGGTATATCTATTCAAATATCTGGATCGATCTTAGCGACTCAATACTATGCATTTTATTGTCAGCCGGTCAAGCAACTATGTTACATGTCATGCACGGCTGTACTTGGAGTTATTGGCGCTTATATGACTTCTTCTCCTACTTTTGATCTCAGCGATAACCGCATTATCAGAATTGCGTTTTTTGTTGGATTTGCGCTTCTAGGATTAGTGTCAGTGCTCCACTTGAGCTATGAGAGAGGCCTCTCCCTAACAATGTCGTTTTTTTGGCCTGTGGTTAAGAGCAACTTATGGTACCTGTACGGTTTGGTTTTCTACGGATTACTTATTCCTGAAAGGTTTTTCCCAGGCACTGTGTTTGACTGGATCGGAATGTCGCATAATTTTTGGCATATTGCAGTCTTTGCAGGAGTGTATTTTGGGTACGAGGCATTTCAGCAGCAGATGGCACAGGCCGAGGCATACAGCTGCATGATATGATAGGATAGGGATTACAGTACTGTCTATCATACACTCTAGTATGTCGAACAAAGAAAACGTATTCAACACTACGGAATATAAGGGAAACAGTAACTATTATCATTTAGTTATAATTACAAGGTTAAAAGATTAAGAAGAATTAGCAGTCTTTTTTGCAAGTTCAACTAAAGTAGCATGATCGGCATCGGCAGGGTAGCTTACACCATGCTAAAAGAATTGTTAGCCTCTGTATAGCAAAATGAAATATGAAAGGTCTGTACTTACAGTATTTAAATATGTCTTTAAAAGCTCATCGTCCCATTCATCTATTGGTTAGTTATTTATGTGCAAGTGTGATCATCATACTTACCAAACTTCGGCTGAGCAGGTCTGTCGGCAGGGGGCTTAGTGCTTTTAGGGTCTTTAGGCTTAGATCCATACTGATTCCAAAATGTAAGCACTCCTCCGATGACTATTCCGCTTACTAGAACAATTGTACCCCATTTCACTGCTTTTGTCATTGCGTTATCTAGCGGCGTTCTTGTGTTCACCATACAATCAAGCTGCGAAGTAGAAGGCGGGTGTACTGATCTCCGCCTTTTATATGGAAACCTTATCTATCTCAGGTTATCAGATCTATAACGGTGGCGGCCTGACATCTTCAATATGTCTCGTCCTTATGGATTTGATACAATTCGCTATTTAAAGAATTTTAATTCAATGAAGTAGAATCGCATTATTGACTAGAATTCGTGCTGCGGTGTTTGTAAATCACTCCTTAAGTAGTGATAGCAAGAATGAACCTAGTGGAACGTAAACAAGGAAGGCTCTTGGATCCACAATTAGGAATAAATAAATGCTCGAATCTGTATATTGTTTCACTTCTAGCAAGTTCGCAAATAGCTTCAAACGAAACAATTATACAGTATGAATGACGTCAGTTTCTGTCTAAGAATGACAGACCCACTGATAATATGGACTTGGACTTTTTCACACCTGTTTGTGGAGAATGTTCTAATGCTGTTCAAAAATTTTTCCTTGATTGGTCTCCAGAGTACACAAGAGTATTAAACCATGCGAGAGCCTTTTAAGGCAAATGTTTGAGCACTCATCAAATCAGCGTCCCTGCTTATTCGTTTCTGTACCAAGATCACATCTGCATTTAGGCCAGAGGTAAAATTCTGTGTGGCAGTGTCCGAGAATCGTATGATGATCCCATTACTTTTTTGACAA
Source organism: Tortispora caseinolytica NRRL Y-17796 (assembly GCA_001661475.1). NCBI lineage: Eukaryota > Fungi > Ascomycota > Trigonopsidomycetes > Trigonopsidales > Trigonopsidaceae > Tortispora > Tortispora caseinolytica. Next base: position 1,703,190 of record KV453842.1, read on the forward strand.
AAATCGGTCAACGATCGATAGAGCAGCTGATTAATCCCTAGTATTTGGAATCCATTGTGCTTCGAGATACGTCAGTGAATGGTGCGATAGAGAATTCGAGTTCGACTCTAGAGTAAGAGACAAGACTGTCTGGGACAAATTATGTAGCTTCGTTCTGTTGCATAATGCCCCTTGTGCCAAAACGCTTCGTTTCCCAGTAATTGCATTTCACAATATGTTAACACAAGCACCGGACATGTATAACAGTGCTGCTCTCGACACTGATCTTATATTGACTGAGTTCAAACGTTGACTCTCTATAGGCGGAACATTCGGGTACTACAGTATCAGAGCATATTGAATGAGATCAATTTCAGGTTGATAAAAGAACTGATGATGTGGCTGCCCATAGTAATATAGTTCCGTTGCAGCTGCTACTAAATCTATAGTAGACACACCGAGAACCGTTCAGGATTTAGATACTGCGACTGCTGAACTAAAACGAAATAGACCCTTAGAGTCAGAATAGTTGTAATTATAATACACACTTATCAATAAAACAGATCAATCGACATAGTACCCTAAGTAATCACTATTATCGAAACCAATACGGATTACCATTTTAGGTACATAGCCTACCGTAATGGGCAATTAGGTTTGTAGGCTGCGGGCGTGACTGTTCCAACACAGAGACGCTTGCTAACCCTAAATCACCAATCCACATCCCCCAGATCTCCGCACAATAGTAGAAAGACCAATGGAAGAAAAATTAGCCAAATTACAAGCTGGTAGCCGAATTGGCGGAAAGGGCACTCCCCGCCGCAAGGTAAAGAAAGCCCCCAAGACCTCTTCTGTCGCTGAACAGAAGGTCATGGCCACCCTCAAGAAGTTCAACATGCAACCTAGCCAGGATATCGAGGAAGTTAACATGTTCCGTGATGATGGTAAAGTGATCAATATTACTCGCCCCCGAGTTCAAGTCTCTATTCCTTCTCAAACTACTGCAATTTATGGTAACGCTAAGACTAAGAGCATCGCTGAGATGCTTCCCGACGCCTTAACACAAGTCGGTACCAGCGACCGCGAATTACTTCAGGTGGTCATTAAGGAGCTCGAAAAGGTTGCCCCTAAAACTGACAAAGGAAAGGAATCCGCTGAAGGTGATGAGGAGATTCCTAATTTGGTCGAAGGCGAAACTTTCGAAAACGATGTCGAGTAGGCTCTGCCTGCACCTCTAAGGTCGTCGTTCGACCAGACTACTCTTATGGTATCTTTATGTCATATTCAAGGAACGTAAATAGTTTCTGATAAAAGTATAGTCAATACCGTAGTCTATTTACTGTTACTGAATTTGCATCATATGATCATATTTTCGGGTTGACAGGAGGCTTTTCAACGTCGTACGTGCGACCTGCGTAGTAATCCACGAACTTCTTAGGGATGTCCACTTCCCTATCGAGAATGTAGTCAGCAAATCCCTTACCAAACGCATCCAGAATAGTACTTGACGATACACCTCGATCCAAGATTCCGTAAATAACAAAATGAACAGCATAGATATTGGGGAACTCGACTCTCTCAACGTAGAACTCAGGGCGCCAGTCCTCTCCTATAAGCTCAATCATGCGTTCAGTAGTCATAACCGTGCGCAACCAGTCCCATTCCTCGGGTGTATGCACAAACATACCCATGTTGATGTTTCCTCCCTTGTCTCCAGATCTTCCAAGAACCACTTTGGAGAGAGGAACGTTCACGGTAGGCCCGAACGTAGAGAGATCAACGGGATTCTGCGTAATGCTGAAGTTGTCTCGAGGCTGCAAACTTTCGGTTTTCGCCACAGGTTGAACCGGAACTCTTTTAATTTCCTCTCCTTGTGCACTAAGAAGGACTGCGCACTCCTTAAGTTGGCTCTGCTCAATCACTCCGGGGTAATAAGCAGGAAACTTGCGGGGAGATCCAGCGCGGCCTAAATTTCCATGGTGAGCACCATGGAAAGGCTGCATCCCATAGATAATAAAGCTGCGTGCAATATTCTTTAAACTAGCTTCATCTCTAGTATGGACAATTATGCGCAAACCTGCAGTATTGGCCATCTGGTTGTGGATACTGTGATCCACTCGTCCATATCTTTGAAATTCGACTACGTCAATTTTGTCTGCAACACCTAACTGCTTGAAAGCCAAGCGAACTTGTTTCTCCATTAGGTCAAACTTCACATCAGAGTTTCGGCCCGTAGCGTAAACCCAACTTTCAAGCTCGTATCCTCCATCATAAAATATTGCCAACTTTGTAGTGGGGGGAGGAGGGAGTCCTTTGACACCAGTCACAGAGACGCGGTTAGGTCCAACCCCTTTTAAAACAATGTTGGTGATGTCGGCTTTGACATCACTATTCAAGTAGACGTTTCCTTGCAACTCGTAAAGAAACTGAGTTCGTAAATTATCAACATTGACAATACCGTTGAGACTCTCATGCTTTGTGATAACGCTAGTGCCGTCATAAGCCAGTTCGGCAATAGGGTATCCAATATCAATCAGTCGCTCCATTGGATACCTTTCAAAGTCAGAGAAGTTTCCTCCAGTACTGTAACCAGAGCATTCAATGAGATGACCAGCAATCAGTGCACCGGCTAGCTCATCATATTGATCTGTCTGCCAGTTGTGCCACCAAAGTCCAAGTCCAATAACGGGGGATGCATCAGCAACTCGCCCGCAAATAACAATATCAGCACCTGCATTGAGAGCAGCGCAGATTCCTCTGCCTCCCAAATAAGCATTAGCTGTTAGCAAAGAAGCGGATGAATCCTTGAGGAACAGATCAGTATCTTTAGCAAGTTTGACGTGGTTGTTGCTGGAGTCCAAATGAGCCACTCCACCTGACTTAATTCGATCTTGACAGCTTTCAAATAGGTCATCACCCTCAACATAAGAAACCTGCAAATCGAGGCCTCTAGTCGCAGCTTCTTCGGCGACCTTTTGTGCCAATCCTTTAGGGTTAAGCTCACCACCATTTACAACAATCTTGATCCCTCTCTTTGCAGCTTCATCGATAGTTAGCATGAGACCTTCTTCGCATGTTGGCTCCCAACCAGGATGTTTTCCTTCATGATATCCGGTAGCATTCAAAGCGATGTTGAATTCCGCAAGGTAGTCACCCACAATTGCATCGACAGGTCCACTTACAGCCTGTTCGAGCATCTTCGAACCTGGATCAGGAGTGGCACCAGAACAATTGGCAATTCGTATAGGTCTTCTTGGAGAATCTTTCGAAGGAGCCATTTCAAATATAGTTAACGGTCTGTAACAAAACGAACAACGATCTAGAGAATATATATATATATCATTGAGTAATTCATCTTTGGAATTGTTTAGGTTACCGCTCAGGATAAGTAGCGAATAGTACCGTTCGATCGATCTAATGTAAAGTCTATTCATTCATTACCCCACCTCTGTTAACTTAGACAGCATCGGACTTTTGAGGAGAGAATAAATCTATTATTCAATGTTCCTTTCTAAGGCATATCCGGCGGTTGGAATGTCAGACGCTAAAGTTTCTTTCTAAGCCGGTGGAGTTCGACGAAGAAGGCAAAACCATCACTATTAATGGTTTCGACTTTATAGCCAAAAGTGTGACATTTTGTGTGTAAAGTATTAATTAAAACTTATTCTTGTTTTCCGCTTATCACTATTATGAACCCATTTCGGGTAACTTGACCCTGCTAGCTCAATTGGCAGAGCGTGAGACTCTTAATCTCAAGGTTGGGGGTTCGAGACCCCCGTGGGGTGGATTTTTTTTTTTCGGTTGATCAATATTTCTATACTTTTCTATTCTGTACTATTTACAATTTAGATAATAACGAATAAGTGATAAATTATTATAGAATCATAAATCGTAATTAGTAGTTATGTTGTAAATTGCTCGTGGCGCTGAATAAGTGAATACGGCCGTCCTGTGCGCTGTTAGCAGCCATCAACATTCTATGAGGATGGAAACATAACGTGGATACGTATTGCTGCCGGTTCTGTAAAACATAGCTAGTAGGAGTTCTCACATCAGATATGTGACGACCATTGGTAGACCAGATCTTTATGGTATCTCCTCCAGTAGCCATAACCGGTGCATGTTCATGTAAATACGCAGCTCTCAGTCCACGATCGCTCGCCTTAAATGAAACAACGGGTTGATTCATTCGAATGTCCCAAAAGTTCACCAGTCCATCGACACTAGCAGAATAAAGCTCACGCATTCCTCCTCTCTGCATATGAAGTCCTTGAATCCAGTTCTTATGTACTTTCCATGTCTTTTTAACCGCGTTTCTGGAGTCTTCTCGTCTGTCGTACACGCGAACACTTCCATCTCCGAATCCACAAGCAAATATATTTCCAGATACCTGATCCGATGTAATATTGGTCACAGGGCTATTCGATCGAGCCAGGATGTCCATTATACACATCTCCCGTGGTGCATCCCACACTCGGATCACTTTCACATCACCGGAAACTAAAAAGGCGCCTCTACTCTGCTGCCAGTCTGCCACCAACCCGCTATTTTGACCCATGGGAAGCATTTCTGACAATGCTCTCCATGAGCATGCAAGCTCGACTTTGTCTGAATACTGATAGTGTCTATAAATGCGCAATACACCATCAGCAGATCCAAGCGTCAACATCGGCACATCATCTTCATTGATGAACTTGATGACAGTAATCCTGGCACTCGAAGGGTTACCATTTCGAAACTTGTTCAGATAAGTTTGTGTTCTCCAGTCCCATACACTAACTCCATCATTGCTATCTGTTGAAACTAAATGAGGCTCAAACTGTCCAAATGCGATCTTTCGGGGCTGAGAATGACAGTGTAGCACTCCCACAGAACTTTGCCAGTCACCAGTAATAGCCAATTCCTTTTGAGCTTGCGTTTCAGCAATAATATGCTCATTCCGATTCCTGCGCCACAATTTGGTGCTGTAATCCAGACTGCCAGGTTCTTCAACGTCCGGGTGACTCATTTGCGGTTCTTGAAAGTACTCAGAAGCCCAGTCAATAAACTTGCTAGTGAGCGGCAAAGTTTTGGTCGATTTTCTAATACTTTCATATGGTGGGCCAGATGGAACTTTGCCAAAATCATTAGGTTCTTGAGTAAATACCTGCGCTAAGGTGGACTTGTAATCGCCAGACTCTTGCGGGCTACTGGACATGTTTACAGTCCAGCTTCTCAAAGAGTTGGCAATTGAAATGGACCTTTTCAACGTAGATACCAGATAGGAAGAGTGGTGCTTTTCTGAAGTAGTTTCGGGCTTCCCAGAAGAACGAAATACCGGTTCAGAGTTTTTGTGGTCGCCTCTTGTCTTCAAAACGCGCTGCAGTAAAAAGAATATTAGTTGAGTGGCAGAATCCTTTACCGGTGATACCAATAGTTTAGAATAAACATATTCAACAACTATAGAAGCATATTCTTGAACTTCAGGGAATGAATCAACGGACAGGGCGAGTAATGATTTCCATATGCCACTGAACGGAGTGTTGTAAGAGATGCTTTGAGTGAGAATTTGTCGCCCAACAGAAACGTCTTGAAGAAATGCCACTTCATATTCCAGCTGGTTGTGAGCTGCTACCACAAATTTGCTCAGATATCTATTCACCATCGCAGAGAAAAAGACTGCCACCTCGCGTCTCACTAAAGGAGAGCCATCGCCACACAATGCCATGACGTGAACTGCTATATTAATTTCACGGTTCATCATTTCTTCTTCAAGATTGAAGTTTTCTTCAGTTCCCAGGAATGTGGTTAATGCAACTATGGCAGACGTGCGAACTTCGGGAACAGGATCTGTCAAAAGTTTACATATTTTATCTGGGGCATGAAGACGAACGCCCATATGATTTGCTTCAGAATTACCGTTCCATAATTGCGAGATGCACAGTGTAACCCATTGACGTAGCAAGGGGTTTTCAGGTTCGTCCATGTGTACAAGGCATGCGCTAAGAACATCAGGAGCAACGCAGACACGATGGGTAGCTGGACAATCACGGCAGAACAAAGCAATCACAAAAGCGCACATTGCTCTATGCTGTGCAATATTTATGTTGCTTATAGGAAGTCCTTCTTGAGGAGCTAAAATTCGGATGAAATATAGGTAACCACTATCCTTCAATAGTTCTTGTTGAATATTGCGATAATCCACTGACATTATGCGAGCCCATATGAATACCAAAACCGGCTTGAGCTCTTGCGCAGGAGACTGTAATAGTTTCAAGACGTAAGGGAATATGCCAATACTTAAGGCGGAATACACAGCCCAAGGGCCGAGGTCCAAGAATTTAGAGAGTAAAATCAAGGCTCGTAAGCGATGGACTTGAGAGAGTAATACTTGTAAAACGACAGGAAGTTGGTCTGGAGGTTTCTGGGTATTTGAACCGTATTTGAGCCACACTTCAAAAGCTGTAAGTTGTTCTTCAAAAAATGAAGAATGCTTATATTCATAAGCAGGACCATTATTTTCCATAGCCTGAAGTGCTGGCAGTTGTGATAAGCATTGGTCAACTGCTAAGTCCCACGCATCCCACATAGGGTGATTATAGGTATCAGGTAATGGTGGATCAGATATAGGATGGCAATTATAAGTGCGCATTATGCGTTCAGCCAAAAGGAAGTTGCGAAAAAGGGCCGCTACCATTAAGTCTTGGCGGAATAGACGTTTGAATAAAGGTCGTGGTAGAAGAGACCAAGCTATTGTATCCGTAATAGCCGTGAATATCCAGTTCAATTCACCAAGAGGGGTTCTGCGATCGGCCAATCGACCAGGGATCGAAGCGTTTAAGGGAAGATCAGTAGGTAATGGGCTTTGAAGTAGAAACCATCTTACAGCGATTTCTATAGGTGACGTCAAACAGCAGGTGAAAAGATCTGCAGGGAGGTCTGGATTCATTGGTAAAAGCTCATTAGCTTGGCAGGCAGCTAGCTGAATGCAATCAGCATATGCAGATGCAGGGATAGCAGGCGGAGCAGCATCTTCAGGGCGATTTCGTTCATCGTCTAAGCGTTTCTGGACGAATCTTTTGAAATTGCGCACTATATGACCGGCTTCGGGGCAGTCGTATACGAAGATACAAGGAGCTCCTAGCCAAGTTTGTAGATCGTAAAGGGAGACAGGGATATATTGAGTATAGCCCCTATTAAATACCCAGATTTCCCCACTTGGAGTGGGTTTAGGTACACCGTGACCATTGTAATGGAATAAAATACGTTCATCCTTAGCGGCGCGACGAAGACCTATGCAGAATCGTTTTGCGTCTTCGACGTTTGGGTCCAGTGCCTGTTTGTAGCGTGTCCGGAGAGAGAGAGTTTCGTACTGAGATTGCAGTAGTTTGCCTATTTGTTCTGTTGCTTTCTTTGGGTCATTGAAAGTGGAAGGATCTACCCATGCTTCTAATTTAGCACATGGTTGCGTTTTGACAATGTCGGGCGGGTCAACGCCGATATTTAGGCAGAGCACTATAGCAGCGGAGACTGTTTTTTGGCGATCGCGCATACGCCATTCGGGAAATGAAGGATCAGCAGGAACATATGGTCTAGGATTTGAGGACGTAGTGTGACGTTTGTCGTCATAGTATATGTAGAATATTTGAGCGAGTAAGCTCATATAGGCATCAGAGTTATAATCATCTTCGAAGCCGTGTCGCATTACCCCAGGCTCAAAGTCAGGTACGCTGTATGTTGGAGATCCATTATTTGAATGTGTTACAGAAGGAGACGAATGAAGTCGTCTTTGTAGTAATGTTTCTATACCGGCAGACATCTTTGCAATGTTGTTACGCCGTAGCGAGCGGAGAGCGTGGTTAAGTGAAGGGAAGGTAAACTGGGGTGGGGGAGGGTGGGTAGGTAAAGCGGCAGATAGCTGGGAAGGTATTATATAGCATTTTACTTACTTGGCTGGTCCTGTTATCCTCTATTACTCTTTGGATCGAAGACATGGGGCTGTACATACCATATAAATCCCTAAGTGGACTAAAAGAATACAAATATTCCTCAATTGACAAATCGCCAGTGTCTAATTATGTTCTCAAACCTTTTTGGAGGCAGTTTGTCAAACTCTTCCCTTTGTCTATGGCGTAAGTACTTCATTTGTTAAAGGACAATTCCTATATTGATAACACCATATTGACAATTATTTAGACCAAATCTGGTAACATTAACGGGACTCTTCTTTGTACTGATAAATCTTGTTACTGTTATCTACTATAACCCAAGTCTTGATCAAGAATGTCCTTCTTGGGTCTACTATAGTTGTGCTGCCGGGCTATTCCTTTATCAGACATTCGATGCCTGCGATGGCATGCAGGCACGCCGGACAGGATCGAGCTCACCTCTGGGTGAACTTTTTGATCATGGATGCGATGCAATTAACACAACTTTTGGTGTGATCATCTTTGCCTCGACCGTAGGCCTTGGCACTGGCTGGAAGTTCTTTCTGGTGCATTATGGCATCCTTTCGAACTTCTATCAAAGTACATGGGAAGAATATTACACCGGCACACTCTACCTGGCTTTTATATCTGGTCCCGTGGAAGGAATACTAATGATAATCGCCATACATGCAGCAACTGGCTATTACGGCCCACAGATCTGGAAGAGCGTCATTGGCGACATAGCTTTTGGTTTACCTTTGCCCGAATATATACTGAACTTGACACTCGTCGATGCATACATCATATTTGCTACATCACTGATCATTCCTATCATTATCCAATCCTCTATTAGCGCAATTAATGCTCAGCGCTCTAAACCTGGCCACAGATATGGCTTTTCTTCCCTACAAGGACTGGTTCCCTTCAACGTATTTGCCGCGGGTTATGCGCTTTGGTATTATGTTGTCAGCGAAGAGTTTGAACCATTCCATAAATTAATGTTCATCCTCATTGTTATCGGGCTGTCATTTGCTCTGCAGGTCGGTCAGATCATCATTGCCCATTTAACCTTACAACCTTTCCCCAACTTTTCGGCAACTATCTTTATATGCTGGATTGCTGTCGCTGCTCACTATCTGGGATTCTCGCCAATTTCTTATACTTACCTATTAATAGGTTTAACCATTGGTCTGTATGCAGGGTTCGTCGGAGACGTTATCGCAGATTTCACTGAGTTTCTCGGCATCCACTGTTTCAGAGTGGCAAAAAAGAAAGCAGAATGAGCGACCCTTTAGATATTTAACACATCATACAAGATTACGGAATTTTATCCTTTTCCAGTGATCTATTTGCATTGTCTCCAGGAACTGTATGGTTCTACACTAGAAGCGTGCACTGGACAACCGATCCAAACCCTCCCAAAACGCCATGCACAGTCCAGCCAATTATCATGATTATACAGAGCCTACAGGCACGACAGATGGAGTAATGACACCTCCACAAGATGACAGCGAAGATTTACAGCAGATAGATGATATGACTGTCTATAAATTAACACGCGAGCTGCAGGACAACGAGGCAAACAAGAGAAGTCTAATAGGATCTAAATTGCCACTTTCTGTTCTCGCTAACGAGTATGTAGATCCTTCATTTAAAAACAAAATCGAATCAATGGCATCCAATGGACTTTATTATAGACCTATTCGAGGTGATGGTAACTGTGCATGGAGAGCTGTACTATACGGACTTCTAGATCTTATTGGGTCCAACAAGGAGCAATGCCAATTGATGAAATCATTGCTGCAAAACTACCACACGATGATCCTAGATGAGGCTGGATTTGAAAAAATTGCATATGAAGATTTCATCGATTCTTTCTACGAGATCCTTGATTCCTTGATAGCACAGGGACCGCAGTATATAGAATCCAATAGCTTCCTCGAAAACACCGAGCTTCAAAATGGCAGTATAGTTTGTCTCAGATTTATAACAAGCGCGTATATCAAAACGCATTCAGACTCATATGAACCTTTTCTTGAAGGAGAGTCTATTGACAGTTATTGCGCTCGGAACATAGAAGCATTCAGCGTGGAAGCAGATCATCTATCGCTTGCTGCATTAGTTTCTGCGCTGGCTGTGGTATCCCTGCACATATCTTATATAGACGGCTCGAATACCGAGTCAGAGACTATTCACATATTAAATCCTGACTATTACGTGGACCAGACTGATTTTGGATCGATCAAGCTACTCTACAGACCTGGGCATTACGATCTACTACTGGACCCTTGATTGGAAATGAAGATGATTAAAGTAACAATAAGGAGATGAAATTTAAGATTTGCGTTTGTGTTAATGTTGACTCAATTTAGCGATCATATATGTATATCAGCTGATCAATTTAGTCACATGGTCTGCCTCTGCTACTGCAGAATTGCATAAGCATGCCATTTTTATCGTTTAGAAAAGAACCGAGAAAGACTCTGCGCGATCCAGGCCTAGATCTCGTTTTCGAATTCACTCTATGCTCACTTGAACCAATCACCATTCATTTTGACGTAATAGTCTATCTGCAACCCGTAGGCAGTTTCATATTTCGTCAAGCTTATCACCGGTATTGCAACTGACTCGCCTTAACCTATTTTCTACCATTTGATCTGACTTTCAGCTTAGTCCACATGACGTAGGCGTGCTTCCTAAACAGGTAGTTTAGGAATCATCCACCAATTATTATTGGCCAATATATAAAACCCTAACTTTTGGATCAGCTTTCCTAGCGCATAAACTCGAGGGTTGAGGGTAATCATGTTTATTTTTTGTTTTGGTCCGTCCTCAGGGCTTATCCCATTCTACTTCTTAGCCTGCTATTTCTTTTGCACTTTTCTTCCATTTTACTCTGTGATTCTTTCATACAGTTAGGTGCAGATTACACGAGACTTAAACCAGATACCAATAAATCTAGCATTAGTAGTTTTAGCCTCCAGTTGACCTATTTGTTCACATCCGAGCCCAATTGAACTCGATCGATTATACCTTACTGACTCTCGGTTAGCTTTTCGCACTGCCTTTCAAACGAAGACGCCTCAATATCGCCTGATTTGTTTGCATACTCCCTCTGATCTACAGTTATTTCGATTTGTTTAGATATTGGGCAATAGTTTTCATAACAAAAGAACTGTCAGTACTCTATCCTTAACGAGACCTGAAAATTAGCAAAAGCGGAATACCACGAACTACTTCGAGCTTTTTCGCAAGAATACATTTTGTTTATACTGATATCTTATCCCCAATTATTATTCGACTAAGATTACAAAAAAGCAACTTTCATCAATGGCATTAGGACGTTCTCTGTTTGCCTTTTTGCCAACATTCTTACTGGCCGGTGGCCTCTTGATGTTGTTCCTCTACTTTCTTGGAGGTATTAGCGATGTAACTCCACTTAACCGCATGTGGTACGTACGAGTAGGAGAACCTGATGTCGGGTTCGCTTGGACAATATGGAACGTATGCACTTATGGTGGCGGCTCCGTTTACAACTGCACTACACCTATGCCTGATTATGCCTTTCAACCGGAATTGATTCTAGAGGCCAGTGCTATTCCCGAAATATATATCGGAGGAAATAGTCATTATTATTACCTGAGCCGATTTACTTGGCCTTTCTTTCTCTTGGCACTTGCTTTTTGCAGCTTTGCTTTTATCTTTTCTATGCTGTCTTTCTGCTCGAGGCTCGCGTCTTACATTATTGCTGTCCTGATTTCCATCGGTTTGGTATTTGATGTAATCGCCTCTTCTATTCTTGTTGCTCTTGCTGTTCAGGCGAGGAACGCGTTTGTTGATGCAGGAATGGACTCATCGATTAGTGTTTATGCTATTGCATTTTCATGGACTTCTGTTGCTTGCTTCTTACTTGCTGCCATAGGTTATTGCCAGGCTGGAAAATTCGGCAAAGGTTCTAAGCGCAACCAGTTTGCCGTCACTACGCCTCCTGATCCAAATCTTGGTAGGCCAAGTAGAAGAATGTTTTTCAGAAGCAAGAAGGCAGCCAACAAAAATCTCTTCGATCAACAGTCACAAGCTACTGCTGTTTAGACAAGTCCCCCTACCGTTCTCTCTCTATCTCTAGATGTTACATCTTCTTTTGATCTGTTTGACTTTCGCGTACTTGCTTTTTTCTTCTCGGCACTTCTATTTTGGCCCTAATCATTCATAACTACCATCATGTCTAGCATTTAAACATGTGTGTTTTCTCTTTTTTTAGTTCATGATCTGCTTTAATTTTCCGATATCATAATTTTCATTGTTTTTCTAGGTATAGATTATAGTCGCTGTATTATTTATTTATTGCATATAATAGGTTTCGAACGAATCTCGCAACTTCGAGAACCAAACTTTAATCGACTTAAGATTTCTTGCCTTCCTATAAAAGCCTTCTCGGTTGCTCTGACTTCCATTTTCCGTTCAACTCGTTTAATACGCACAGAAACGTTAACAAATTCTTATACTAATATGCCTCGTCGTTCTTCTGCTGGATCGCGTCGACCAACTGGGTCAAGAAGTGCTTCAACTGCAACTATGCCTCGTTCGCATCCTGCCCCTCCACCTGCGCCTGCTCGCAGCGCTGCTGGAACTCATGAAGCTCAACCTCGTCAACCAGGACTTTTTGGTCAGATGGCCTCTACCGCAGCCGGTGTTGCTGTAGGTAGCACTATTGGTCACACACTTGGTGCGGGAATCACTAGCATGTTTGGTGGCTCTTCTGCCGAACCTGCCGAACAAACTTATGCTGCGCAACAGCAACAACAACAGCAGCAACAACAAGCTGTCGGTGCCTGTGATACAGATGCTCGGGCTTTTACTAAATGCCTGGAAGAAAACAATGGAAATATGCAAATCTGTGATTATTACCTGCAGCAGCTTAAAGCCTGCCAAGAAGCTGCCCGTATATACTAAATTTGGCTAATTGCTCTTGTCAATGACAACGCATTTTTTATCACCTTTTTATTATCATAATAGTATACACATGGTATGTCTAATTAATTTTTCTGCTATGTAGCTGAAATTGCGTTGTATGCAACTTATTGTTTAATAGAGCAATTGTTTTGCGGATGAGCTGCTTTTGATCGATTTAATCCAAATCCGATATTTGGCCATCTGTGTTAAGCAAACTATTGACGTATAGCCGATTCTCGATAACCTGCATTATATATTTAGACGACTAGAAATAAAAGTTGTTCACCATGGAGTAAATACATGCCGATATCGAACCTGTAGCCTGCCACAGGATATGGCTTGCAGATTCATTTATACGAGTCAGATTGTCTGATGAATTTACTCATTTAGGATTGGCTATGATAAGAAGTCAGTTAAGCACTACTGCGAAAATATTGGTATTGTTATGTTAGAGCTTGCAGATTGATTCCGTTCATATAAAGTGAAACCCTCCAAAGTCAGTTTACTGATTAATCTACAAACATAATAATGTGATTAACTCATCTTTAGGTCATGGAGAATATCAGTATGGACGGCGAATTGAAACAGATTAGACCGGAAAGTCGGATTATTTTATAGAACGGCAGTATAACCCATTATGATGGCTTAGCACATATGCGAAGGAATATAACAGCCGGGCAGCGAGTAGTATAGTAATTTTAGGTGCAACTGAGACTCATATGAATCAGGAACGAATTACCACCAAAAAAAAAAAATTAAAGCAATCAACCGGATCATTTTGTGCATTTGGATATCTTGTAGTCATTGCGCCGTTTTCCGATCTTCTAGTTCTATTGAATAGTACATGATGTGGAGTCATCATCTGCAGATTTAGCGCTGAGAGCACAACGCGCTGCCTCAGTGAAGCATTCATTTACACCGCGATTACTTTTAGCTGAACATTCAAGATACCTGAGGGCTCCAATACTTTTCGCTACAGCCAAACCTTCCTCATAGGTGATAAGCCCCATCTCTGAACCAACGGCACTGGTGCGAAGGCCAGCTGATGCAGGAGAATCATAATCAGCTGTCTGTTGTCGCAAATCGCATTTCAAAGCCACTAGTACCAGTTTTGCATCTGGACAGTGTTCTGCTATTTCATTGACCCATTTGGTTTGAACATTTTCCAATGAATCTTTGCTGTCAACGGAGAAACATAACACAATAGCATGAGTGTCTGAATAGGAGAGGGATCGCAATCGGTCAAATTCTTCCTGACCGGCAGTATCCCATAATGATAAGTGAACGGCAATTCCATCTACATAAATATCATGAAAATAATTCTCAAAGACTGTTGGTTCGTAAACCTGAGGGAAATAGCCTCGTGTGAAAACATTCAATAGCGATGTCTTGCCACAGGCGCCATCACCTAATATCACGATTTTTCGAGATACGGATTTCTGAGAACCACACAAAGGCATCCTGATTAAGAATCGAGTTCAGTATGCCGTAAAGTAGGTAAATGTTACGATCAACTGAAGGCCAAAATGCACTTGCTTACGAGTGAGGCTTAAGGCATGCACAGGTTGGGGTTGATCTCACAAAGAGCACCACTAAAAATTGGTTACAGAATAGAGTGGTTGCTGCGGCAATCAATGCTATTCGATGACCCCCCCTGCATTCGCGGCGTTTTAAAGTTTGTACGTTAGAAATCACGTTTAAGCTCGGGGGCCCAACGCGAATAAAGCATCCCTCGTATTACATTCTTTCTTTCTTCGCACCTAACTCCTTACGTGTGTAGGCGACTCTGCGCTCTTTACCTTCACTCAAACTCTTCGCGTCTCTTGTTATACAGTCACTCGTTTGCTTATTTATTTAATTCTACACTCATTCACTTCTTCAAATTTTTAGTCATTCGTTCACCCCTTCAGTTCAACGTTTTCGCGCGTTGTCTCTCATATACCCAACATTCGATCCAGTGCCTTCACCCCTGGTCATACATATCTAGCGGAATCTGTCATATTAACACTTTTGTATAATGGTTCATCAATCAGGCCACGCTAAGGAGGTAGCCGCAACTTCCACAGCTTCACATCACGCGTCAAGACCGCTTCCTGAAACGCCGCAGGACGTCTCTAAACGTTTATCGCAAGCTTCTTCTTCTTCGGCATCTCGACGTCGCATGCAGATCGGCCCATGGAGACTCGGGAAGACCCTTGGCCGAGGCTCTTCAGGCAGAGTCAGGCTTGCTAAGCATATGGTTACAGGACAGTTAGCTGCAGTTAAGATAGTGCCGAAAGCTAACTTACAATCGGACTTCGCCAGCCCCAGCGATGACGATCCTAATGGACTTCGTCGTATGAACGGAATTGAAAAGGAAGTTATAATAATGAAGCTCATAGAGCATCCTCATGTCATGGGACTCTACGATGTATGGGAAAATCGCGGAGAACTGTACATCGTGCTGGAATACATAGAAGGTGGAGAGCTCTTTGATTACCTTATAAAAAACGGACGTTTACCAGAAGAAGAGGCGGTTGGGTACTTTCGTCAAATAATTGCTGGCATAGACTATTGCCATCATTTTAATATCTGCCATCGCGACCTCAAACCTGAAAACTTGCTCATGGACAAACGCCATAACATTAAGATTGCCGACTTCGGAATGGCTGCGTTAGAAACCTCCGACCGTCTTCTAGAAACCTCTTGTGGCTCTCCGCATTATGCGTCTCCAGAAATTGTCAGAGGAGTAGCTTACCATGGTGCTCCTTCTGACATTTGGTCATGTGGAATTATACTATTCGCTTTACTCACAGGACGATTACCTTTCGATGACGATAATCTACGCGAACTCTTACGAAAAGTTCAAGCCGGTAGATATTCGATGCCTGAGTATCTTTCACCTGAAGCCAAAGATCTTATTCGTCGAATTCTTGTTCTAGATCCAGAACAAAGAGCTACAATGCAAGAGATACAAAGTCATCCGCTATTGCGCAAGTATCCTTACCCCAAGAACACTCCTAAATTGCCAGATCCTGTTCCTCGTGAAACTGTGTCACATCCCGTTTCTTCAGTTGAGGACATAGATAATGAAATTCTCAAAAATCTGCAAATTCTTTGGCATAACGAATCAAAATCGAATATGATAAAGAAATTACTCTCGCCAGAAGCCAACAACGAGAAGGCTTTCTATTGTCTTTTGCTAAAATATCGCCACGATCATTTACACCGTGCTGAAGAAGCGCTATATTACACTTCCGGAAGTTCTGATCTACGGCACATTGCTAGATCTCGAAGCTCGCATTCTAGATTATCCATTAACTCACGGGCAAACAGCCTTGTGTCGCATTCAGGGCATAAGCGGAGCTCTTCAAAGGCTTCTAATATTTCAGTTGCTTCTTCCCGTCGACATAATGTTGCGTTTAGGAAATCAGGCACGCAGAGGCGTACTACGAAATCATCCTTGAAATCACCTGCGAAGTCAGAATCAACTAGGCCGGATCAATTTGTGAACAAAGCGCCTGCGCTTTCTGCTTCACGTATTCTCGCTGCCAAGTCAAAAGAAGAGTTTGCAAGTTTATGCGAAGACGCCTTTTATCGGCGTCACTCCTCGAAGCGTTCCGGATCTAACCCACCAATTCCTCCTATGCCCAAATCTCTAATACGAGAAGAAATAACTCGTAAAGGCTATCTTGATGATATTATTGCTGATATTAATCCACCAACGCCTAAGAAAGCGATTTCAAGAAAGCCGTTAACCAATGAGCCTGAGCACAATTACTTACCTATATTATTCGAAGAGGGGAATAATTTTCTGGACGAGGTGGTACAGGAGATAAAATGGATTAATGCAGGTCACGATATCAAGGACTTGAACAAGGAAGCCAGGAGAAAGCAAACGACCAAAAATAGGTATTCAGAATTACCTCAAATACCCTATACTCCTCTCACAGAAATCCCGCGCAAGCCAAATATCCAGCAGCATAGCATGCTTGTTAATGCAGGAGGAGCTATTGTCTCTGAAAAAAGTGGACAAAATCGGATGGTTAGGAAAGAAGACAAGGAAGAAGAGAAGAAAGAAGGAAAGAAAGAAGAACTGAAAAAAGAACCGAAAGAAGAACGGAAGCTGGAGGCCAAACCGTCACTGCTTCAGAGACTTAACATAGTCAATCGTAAAGTGACGCCGAATTCTCTTAAAGCAGCGCCTAAGATCAATAACCCTAAAAAGCGAGCTGCCTCCGGCACTGAGAGTGCCAATCCGGCCTCTAAAGAAAGAACTCCTTCTTGGATTTCTCGAATGCTCAGGTCGAAGACAGAGACACGAACAGTATACTCATCATTATTGGACAAAGATTTAACGCAACGCATATTGTCTCTTGTTAAGTCGTGGAAACAATATGGTGTTCTGTTAGTTTCTGAAGATATACAAAGGGGAATAATCACCGTTAGGATTGATAGAAAGAATGTTTTGAGTGTCAAGCCAGTGAAATTTCGAATTGAAGTACAACCGTTTAGCAACGGCGTTTGCTCTACTATTTTTGTGCAAGAGAAGGGATCTGGCGACTCGTTTGCTCGAGTTGTGAACGAAATTGAGCACATCTTAGATCGAGAGAACCTTCTTGTTGGACAAGGCAGAGGAGGAACGAAACCGTCGATTCAAACCTCGGTTCAAGTTAAATGAAGCGTTCTCTTAATGGCCGACAATGAGCCAAATCTGGGTTTTCCCGCTAATGTTTACCAGTGCTATAGGTGAATTGCCTCTTTTCTTTATTCATAGGTATTTCAGCGGGAAAGCATTGATCTGGTCTAGTATTTATTGTGACATTATTTCCCACGAAATCTACGCAGTATATGCGTTAATTAATCATATGCGGGTGGCTGCTGGACGGATTTTGGAGATTTGTAGCATGTGCAATGATTTGCACCATGAACGTAAGAACCAAATGAGTGCGGCATTGTGTCTATGAACTTCATATGTAACAAAATAGACGCTGCCTGTAGAATTTCAGGAGATGAAGATAGGGCTGTCGGGTTAGACGCCTCATCTTTCATAGTAAGACGAATGGTTCCAGGAATTGACGACTTTCCTGGCAGATAAGAAACCATGAAAGGTTTGCCTATACCATACTTAGATCCCCGCTCCTTTTTCGTTGACCTTGAAGGAGATTTGACATTTAAAATATTGCCAGTGCCGCCATTGACTATTGCATGACTACGCGAAGAGGATTTGCGCAATAGATAGCGGGAGGATGATGAACGATTGGGCTTCATCTGAAGAAGCTTCTGTTAATGCAGTTAGATTGAGGAAAGGAAATACATATAAAAAGGCAGCCTAGGAAAGGACTGCCCTCTAATGTACTTGATCTCAGGACACATAAAGGGTGTAGAGTTTAACACTAGGGTCCCGGATTCTAAGCGGTTGAGATATATATGCGCCAAATATATAAACAATAGATCATTACAATGATCCATGAAAATACCAAGCGCTCGTATGTGAATATATTGCACTGCAGTGCTAATATCTGCATGAATTGTTCGCTGAATTAGCTTGATTGCTATATGTCGAAAGGAAGAAAAAGGTACCAGAGAAACTGCGGCATATGTTAATCAAACTACTTTATTTCCAAGCGCATATCATCAGGGCCTAATGGTCTGTTTAGCGGAAACTTGTTGCAGGTTCACGAAGAGTAAGCGTACATACTCTAACGAGTAGCCGTGACAGTTGAATGACAATTGAATGCAACGGTATTCTGCTGCATAACTGTCACCAAAGATCGACCGTGGTTCCTTCTTCCGGTAACGACATACTATTCATAGCGGGAATCACAGATGCATTATTCATATAGAGTCTATAGGCAGACTAGATTAAGTTTTAAATGGAACACAGGACGCATGGGTGTGTACTCATGGAAGCGTTCAAGGTGCGTCCTTAAGGACGTGGGTCCTGGATGTAATATTAAACCATTCTAAACCATCTGTATTAGGGTTAGGGTTTTTTGAACCTTTATCTTACGTACAAAGTTCATTTCCCATGTTCATTTAACGTGAAGTCCGACGCGTTCAAAGACCTACAAAGTCTGTGAAAGCTACAGACTGAATCATCCATAAGGTGTATATAATGCTAATATTACATGATTCTATCTCGCATACTTAGAAATTACAATTAATATGTCATCGAATACTAGAGCCACCGGTCAGCGCAGTGACAGATCAATCTATGCGCGAAGAAGAGTTCCTGTCGAAGAAATGTCTTTCTCAACATCATTATCTACATCATCCGACCAGGAAAACTCAGATGAGGATGTAGAGCCTGTCGATACTCTGTACACTTTGGATATCTCTACTGAAGAATCTAGGGCTCAATTGGCTCGCAGATTACAATCGCAAGCTAATCTTAGTTCAACATCCTCGCTTAGGTACCAGGCTGTGAACACCAGCAAGACATACGAACATCACGTTAAACATTACCGTAAATGGTACGATGAGGCTTTTGCAAATGAAGATGTGCTCACGCGTTATTACCCTACCATGATTCATATACGCGGCTATGTGGAGTATAGGCTGAATCACCCGGAAGTAAGTGGAAATGGGAAACGGCCAGCGCCTAAAACAATAGATGGAATAATTGCGGCACTAAAAGAACACACTCGCTTTGAGAAAGATAAAATTGAAAGCGCAGGGAGGCAGTGCCCGGTTTTGAGTGAGCAGGAAGAATCATTCCAAGCTACAGAGCTTAAGAAACTCCGACGGCATTTCAGAAAACTGGCCGCCGAAGATATGGAAAACGTCTACGAACTCCAGGATGCGACTTCTCGAAAGGCGTATGTAGAGAAAGAGCTTATTGCAATTGTTAAATGGCTGTGTATGCAGCATGGACGCAAAGCATATTATATGTCGATAGCGTCTATGGTGTTGACAGCTCATTCAGGAATGCACCCTGGAGACTCAGTGCGAAAGATGAACATAGCTAGCTTAAGCGTGTGGAGAGGTGTAGTCAACAATCGCCGCTGTGATGCCATTAAGGTGACTATGACTGCTTCGAAGACAAACAAATTTGGCAAGACTGAAGACACGCTGGCGTTACGTAACTTGGATCCTAGACGCTGCCCGATCGCTTTTTTGGGATACTACATGATCGAACGGTTCTATGTCGTCTGTGACAAACCAATTCCATTTGCAGACCCTCGGGAATTCATCAAATGTAAGCTGTACCGAGACTACGGAACGGATAAGAAGCTAACCGAGCCTATGGCTTTCAGATCACATTTCAACCCTCTCAAGGAATCCGAGATACAGCTTTCAATGACATTTCACAAAGTTACGCACTCGAGCAGAAGTTTAGCTGCGAATGAAGTAATTCAAAATGGAGCTTCATATGGTTCGGTAAAAAATCATGGTCAGTGGGGTACTTCCAACGATACCATGAACAACAACTACTTGTTCGGAGACAATACTGAAACTCCATGTAGGTTGGCTGGAGTTGTGGGAAGCGAAAAGTATGTAATGATTCGCGATGGCGTTCAACCGTCATTGGAGTTGTGCTTCAAAGTTTTCCCATTTATTGAAGAGTGGCATACGCTTATAGAGAATAACACTCTAAAAGAAAGGGTTAAAGAAGAATATCGGAGGTATGATCTTTCTCTCACTAACACGCGCCTTTTGGATTCACACGTTGCCAAGATCAAGACAGCTGTGGAACTATTTATTTATCTTGCTAAATGTGTGCTGCAAGATCGGATATTTCTGGAGAAGTGCGCTCCAGAACTCACTGAATTACCATCATTTAAATCGAGTGCATTCCTTACAGAGGAATATGCTGATTTTAGGAAGGAGCAAGAGATATTCATCGCTAGTGGAGCTGTTATGCCGGAAGAAGAGTCTTCGGAAACGGTACAAGGATCTTCTCTATCTAGCAATCAAATTCAAAACGATCAATTGTCAAGTATTTTGCAGGAGTTTTTACAAGAGATGCGTGAGGAAAGAGCACAAAGGGCGGAGGAAAAAGCAGCCAGGGCGAAGGAAAGAGAGGAAGATAATGAACGTGCCTTACAGTTTCAAAAATTTGATCCTTGCATCACTACAGCAGAGATATACACCTTCAATGCACCTTGAGTCATCTCCGAGTCCTGCAAGCGCGATAATGAGCCGAACATCTTCCGCTTGCTCTAATGCTGATCAATATATCCTGCCAAGTAGTGCCGAATTGACGCAACCTGTTAGCAGTATACCTACAGAGATAAATCTTGAAGATAATGGACCTGCAGGAGCAGTTACTTTGACAAGGAAAGACGAAGAGTTGATCGAATATATGAAAGGAAGAGCATTTGTAAAACCGGGATCGATACGAGACATATGGTGGGAATATGCTCATGGCATAGCTGGTAAGCCACCACTTCGTGAAATGGAGAGGTGGAGCACGTTCTTCTCTTACTCGCACATTCCGCCGCCGCAAGCGAATATATTCTGCGATCGAATGTGGCATATCATCAGGGCTGAGTGAAGAAGAAGCAATTGAGAAGCTGCAACGCTTCTGTGCTCGTCCCACAGATCCCACCAAGCTGCAAGATCAGGCATGGTTTGATAGGGCTAATCTGATCCAATGCTTCGGCAGTCATACTTGACATTGGCATAATTCCTATGTCAAGTATGGCTACCTCCAAAATGAAGTAATATAGAGTCTAATAAGAACTAGTATTTGGTATACCGCTGTTTTGTTAACTAAATGTCCCAATTTCCGCTATCTCGCTGATGATGCATGCAGGTTGCTAGGGCCTGGTAGTAAATGTGTTCTTTTATAGTCTATAAGGATAAGTTCAGAGGTAACCCTTCGGCGTAATTTGGAACAATAGGATAGCTTTATTTCACAACGACTTCTTCCAAGATCGCCGGATCGTCTTTCTGCCAATGACGGTGTGGCGCTTTTGAAAGCTACGTGTGCCATGATTCATTGTTGTACACTGGGTCGCGTATTTGCAGTTTGTTGTTGCTCAGGTTGTCCCAGAAGACTTTAAAACCCTGCTTCCACCACTAAAGTAGGCCTTAACAGAATTTCGAGCAATGCTGCCTCAAATTGTGCTCCTGTTATGCGCATTTACGCAGTTTGTACATGCGTGGTCTGAAAAGGATTATGAGCTGTTCGAATTGAAGGACGCCGTAGAGAAGGCTGAGGGAACAGGAGTGACATTCTACGACTGGCTCGACGTATCGCCCTACAGCAGCAACGAGGAGCTTACAAAGTCGTACAGAAAGCTGTCCCGGAAGCTGCATCCGGATAAGGCACCCAAAAAGCAAAAGAAAGTCGCCAATGAGCGATTTTCGAGGCTATCAGTTGTGATCAGTATCCTTAGAGACCCCGAAATGCGTGAACGGTACGACTACTTTCTAAAGCATGGGTTCCCCAAGTGGAGGGGAACTGGGTACTACTACAGGCGTCTGCGTCCGGGTCTCGGATCCGTGCTAGTGCTACTGGTCTGTCTGTTCAACTGGGCCCACTATGGGATCATACGCATGAACGCGCGTGGACACAGGCGACATATGCAATACTGTATTGACACGGCCAGAGAAGTGGCCGAGTGGCCGGAAAAAGTGCAAACGCTCAAAAAGGTTCAGCTGTACAATGGGAAGGTGTTTTCGGTGAAGGCCAGTGGCAAAGTTTCATTATTAGAGATCGAAGACGGCGTTGAAGTGGAGTATCCGCTAGATACAGACGAAATTCAGATGCCTACCTGGCGAGACACATTTGTGTACCTGCTTTATCGCAAGCTGTACAGCAAACTAACTAATTCACAAACTGGAGACAAAAGCAAGGGTCACAAACTCGGTTTGAAAGAGGCGAAAAAAACTGCACCAAAACCTTCTAGCCAGATCAAACGCAAGAAAGAGAGCAAGAAAGCTAGCAAGAAAGCATAACAGAATGCGAACACACAAGCAAGAGAAACTACAGGCGGATCTCCTAGACAGAAAACAATCTGCTGCCCACATCACCCAAGCCGGGAATAAGATATCCATTGTCATCGAGATCGTTGTCGGTGGCACCGACAAACACTGAAACGTCCGGGTACAGTCTAGAGATCTCCTGTAATCCCCTTGTGGATGCAATCAGGCTTATAACGACTATTTTTTCAGGACCCCATTCGTGTACAGTTTGTAGGGCCGCAGACATAGTACCAGCAGTAGCTATTACGGGATCTATAATGAATACAAGCGGCGGTGCTTCGTTTGGAGGCAGCCTATTGTAGTACTCGACGGGGCTGAGACTGGTGGCCTCTCTGAACATGCCCAAATGGTGCACAGGGGCCGGGAACGGCAGCATTGCCTCGACGGCATCTACCATACTCAGTCCAGATCTCAATATAGGCACAATCGCGGCTTCTGATGGTGAGACTTTCGTGGTAGGATAGTTTGTGTTCATTATTGAGCGCGCGTCTGGTCCTCTTGACATCGAGAACGACGAGGCCACGGCATCGGAGGCAAGGATATTGGTGATATCAGCGATTGTGGAGCGCATATCGCCGTACGAAAGTTTTTGACGTAACTTATCAATTCTTACTTTCACTGTGGGGTGCGAGCTTACGGTGACGGGCATTTTCGAGCGATATACGGGGCGGGTTTGGAGCGGCGATTTCGTATGGATTATCAAGATAAGGAAGGCCGCGGGAACAACGTCTCTATGTTGGGAATTGCGGGGCTACTTGGGAAGTCTCCTTTAAGCGATATTTGAGACGCGAGCTGGTACAGGAACGTACTAACACGCGTTTCACCACTACCTTAGTTTGACATAAACGGCACATAAACAAAGGAATAAATAGATACTCTGTAACCAGAGTAACTGGAAGATTGTTGAGTGCATTTTAGGCACGAAATAGAGGGTCTATAAGCTGCGCTACTGCCACCATAATGCAAACACCTAGTACCGTTGCACGAGAAACTCCGATGGAACAAAGAGATCCACTTGGTAGACTGGCAGGGGTTAGCAGGGCTACGATTTTAGAAATAGATGCGCAAGTGACCACAGAGAGATTGGCTAGATTTTACGAACAAGAAGCTGAAAGGCAAGTTGCTCAAGAGTCGAATAATCTCATGCCCGAGAATACCAAAAGAAATCATGATGTTAAGATCAAGGCTTGGAACGCATTCTGCGATGAGATTTATCAGGACAAAGTTGGATTACAGAGATATATGGTCACTGAAGCCAAAGCATTGAGTTTCCTTAAGAATCTAGAAGACACAGGAACCAAAAGGCATTATACAGATGAATCTGGAAATGTGGTGGCTGTGCCATACGCGGTAGGAACATTGGACAATTATTTCGGTACCTTGGTGTACTTACACAAAGTGCAAGTTCGCGAAGCGAGAACAGAAGGGATTGCGGAGTGGCCAGGTCCTAGAGGAAACTATGTTAAGCAATTCTTAAGGAATGCGCAATATAAGAAGGTTATACATCATGACAAGGTAATGGATCACACGGATTACGGCGATAGATGCACTTACAAGCCTGAAAATCTTCTTAAAATAATGGACCATCTGCTCCATACCAGTATGAGCAGACGTAGCATGACATCTCTGCCGGCTAGCATCGCTGCATGCCATTCATTCATGTACCGTGGAAACTCTCTTCGGAATACAAGATTGATCAATCTCTACGTTGGGCGGTGTGGTGCAATAGCTGCAGTAGGTGACGAAACTGCAATCTTTAGCACTGCAACATATTCTAAAACAAACCAGGATGGCCACAAGGATAATGTATGTGCCCTCAGACACAAAATGTCGAGCGGTGCGTGCATTTCTGGTTGGCAATGCATATGGCGGAGAAATACGAAATTAATGGCCACAGGCCGCTTGATTTTACAAGCAAGAGACATTACTATTATGACGCAGTTATATCGGAGCGGTCTGAAGGCCGTAAAGTCAATGCGAACCAAACTGACAAGGAAGAAAGGTCAGCATATAGAGCTCATTACCTACCTATGAAAACTATGTTGGATAGGCTGAATATTTCTACAGACCATATCACTGATTCATCTAGGGCGTCTGCTGCGCATGAAGCCGAGATAAATGGGGTATCTGTTTACGATATTGAGCGCTTTGGTGGATGGAGTTCTAGCGATAAGTCCAACGCTCTCACGAACTCTCAGTTTTCTGCGATTCCGAGAAGTGTGGTACTTTCTCTGGCAGGATTTCCTAAAAATGGCACATGCTATAATCCTAGAGCTGCTTTAGATCCCCCTGAATATCTACAGAAGCAGATATTTCCTTTTATCAACAAGTATGTGGATGCGATAAAAGATAATGTGCTGCATGGAGTGATCGATGACGCGGAAAAGGGCAACGGCAAGCTTGTAACACAGATTGTCTCACTGTTCCAACATTTGCGAAAGGTTTCACTTCAAGATAAGAAGTTTGTGATAGAGAAGTTTCCTGAGTTGAATGACACTCACCCGGTTTTCCAACACCCGGTCTTCAAGACACCGGAATACGCGGAGTTTGTCCAGAGACAGACAGAGTTTGTCCACAGAAACGACACGGAAATTGTTGTTCGAGATAGCATGGACCTTAAAGAACATGCGGTGGACAGTCAGATTAGTATGAACCGCATAGAAGCAAATATGCGTACTTCTGCGCATGACTTTAAGCTGTATACGACAAGGCAATCTGCTCGGCTAGATCGCATGGAAGCTCTTTTGGAGCAGCAAGTTATTGAGTCGAAGCAAAACAGAATTATGCTCAAAAGTATCCTCAATCATTTGAATATTCCAGACAATAGCCAGCTTGCTGTCCAGACTCGAGAAGAACAGCACCTTGATGATTCGAGTCACCCAGATACTCTTTTGGCACACAACTGCTTGACAGTTATAGACATGGCGTCTTTGAATAGAATGAATGGCGTCGATTTGGGCACTTCTAGAATGCCGAAACGAACACCAGGTAAAAATGCTGGTTCGGCTGGAACGTCTACACATGAAAGGCCTCCAGAGGCAGGCCCTCTGAGAACCGCAGACTCGTATCGCCCGTATTGGCATAATCTGGACGAAGCAAAGAGATTTTGTTTTATGAAGTCTCCCACAACAGTTGAACAGATATGGGAAGAGTACTATCAGGGCCGAAATGGATTGCCTGCAGTCAAAAAGCTTGAACTCCAGCACGGGAACAAGTGGAGACCAAACGGCACAGCATTGAATAAGTCATTTAGCCGCAGGTTTAGGATATGCCGCGCTATAGAGAGAGGTATATCGAAAGGATACTCTGCCGAACAATGTTGCAAAATGCTCGAGGAGTTCAGAAGGATTCCAGGCCAAAGACCTCGGCCATTGAAGTTCCTTTACGCAGGTAACGTACCTCCAGAGCTTTCTTAGCTTCGCCAATCCATACCACGCTATATTTTACTACTTATTTAAAATTGCTTTACTTAAAACATTTAACTACATATTTGTACAGTTAATTCTGTTATTCGGTATATGTAGCCCGCTTGACGGGCGATGTAAAAGGCCAGGCATTCTGACTAGTTTACGACCTGTACACCACAGACTTTGCTATTCTCATATAATGCGATTCACTCATTGGTCTGGGCGGAATATTCCTTAACGGTAGCTTCTGTCGAGACTGGCCCTCAATCGCTCACCTTGTCATTCCCCGTCCTATTCTACCGTACATTTGAGAGTAATCTGAGCTTAAATTTACAGACGTTTAGTCCTGCTAGTCTGCGGAAGGTTTGCGAGGGTGTCGTGGTGTTCTATTGAAAGTCGATCAGTAGCCAGATTGTAATCTAAAAGCTCACAAGTGTACTCGATTCAGTTTCCAGCTGTAGAGTTTCTAGGTACTCTTTGCATTTTTGCCTGCACGATAATGAAATAATAACAAACGCGTATAACGAAGCCTGTAATTTACGCGTGTGGTTTGAGTGGTGCTCTCTAATTTAGAGTTGAGCCATTGGTGTGGCGGGCTGGAGAATATCTTATCGGAGGGCCACGTAGATCCCCCTTTCGACATACAGTGAAGACCACATGGATCTTATAGACATAGAAGCAGTACGAAAAAATGCACAAGAAATCAACGAAATTGCTAAAAAGAACGAATTGACCTATTTTGACGTCGACATGACCAAATGGGCTGACGTTGTTGACGCTGTTGCTGCAACTATCACGAGGGACTACACCGACTACTCGCAGATTCCGCCGCATGGACGATGGCAACACTTCAACGTAGGAAAAGTTGACCGCGTTGGCGACCTAATAGGTAAATTGCATGGGTCAGATCTCGAGAAGGCCAAAAGTCTTTGGGACCTGTTCTTCGTGTCTGTGTTGTTAGATGCCGGTGCAGGCAATCAGTGGTCCTACAAATCCAAGCAAGGTGCAGATGTGTCTCGCTCTGAAGGTCTCGCCGTTGCGTCAATTGAAATGTTTGAAGGTGGCCTTTTCTCCTCTTCAAAGTATTCCTATCAAGCTGATACAGAAGCCCTCTCTGCGCTAACTGTTGCCGAGTTAGGTCTCGGGCTACAAATTTCAGATCACAACCCCATAGAAGGGCTGGTAGGACGTACTACAGTCCTGAACCAGCTGGGTTCTTCACTGAAGTCTCTAGGGTTTGAGCGGCCTAGCTGTATACTCGACAAGCTGATAAGCTCTAATAGCACTAAGCTATCAGTTGCTGAGCTATGGTCCGAGCTTCAGACGGTGCTATTGCCTGCATGGCCTGACAGAGTCGTTGTCGATGGCGTTAAGGTGGGGGATGCATGGCCGTGCGAAGCGCTTGCTAAGTATAGAGGCGTGCCGTTAGGCCACCATGATTCCATTGCTCCTTTCCATAAGCTAACACAGTGGCTGACATATTCACTGCTTCCGATCCCTAAGACTCTCCTACAGAGCGAGTGGACAGGCGAAGAGCTCCTAACTGGTCTTCCAGAGTATCGGAATGGAGGACTGCTGGTGGATCTAGGATTACTCAAGCTGAAGCCTAATGATTCTGTGAGCATTACCGAGGGCAATGGTACCCCGGTATTTCCTGCAACTGACCCGGTAATAGTCGAATGGAGAGCATGCACAGTTGGATTTCTGGATAACTTGCTACCTGAACTGCGCGCAAAACTGAACTATCATTTGTCACTCGCGCAAATGCTAGAGGCCGGCACCTGGCTGACAGGTCGCGAGCTGGCAAAGGAAAAGCGACAGAATGGCGCACCACCAATCGCAATAATCAGCGACGGTACTCTGTTCTGAAATAAATTGCATGTAATGTTGAATGCGCTGATACTGTATCCGTTTAGATGCGACAAGCCAGTTTCATTACGGCGAGAAATTTATTGCACCCTGGGCTGATTCGCCCACTCCCACCCCACTTCTCTTGGTGTCACTGTTATTAGCACTCGACTACCGCACATTACACATTATAAGATGCAGAAATCTTCTACTGCCAGCAGACGTCTTCTGAAAGAATACAAACAGCTGTTAACGGATACTCCGGATGGGATATCTGCAGGTCCTATAGATGAGAATAACATGTTTGAATGGGAATGCATAATCCAAGGTCCCGACGGCACTCCTTACGAAGGAGGCGTGTTTCCCGCGATATTGAAGTTCCCCTCGGATTATCCTCTGAATCCTCCAACTATGAAGTTCACTACTCCGCTTTTTCATCCGAATGTTTATCAAGATGGTACCGTGTGTATATCGATTCTCCATCCGCCTGGCGACGATCCCCATATGTACGAGACCGCTGCGGAGCGATGGAGTCCCATCCAAAGCGTCGAAAAGATCCTTTTGAGTGTCATGAGCATGCTATCTGAACCCAATCCAGAATCAGGTGCCAATATAGACGCATGCAAAATGTTCAGAGATGATCTACCAGGGTTCAAGGCAGTAGTGCGTACTAATATTAGACAGTCTTTGGGTCTATGACTTTATTTTAGCTTGAGCCGGCCAGTTATTTACGCAGTGCATTCATTTGGACAACATAACATTTTATTCATTATCTAGCTTCTTCTGTTCTTCATCATCATCATCTTCGGGCTCAATATCGAACTTCTCCAACAGCATTGTGGCAATATCATATTTCTTCCGATCTTCGCATTCATAAAAGGCATCATGCCCTTGACTGTTTTCTATGAATGGATCTGCGCCGATATCAACAAGAACTTTTGCAGCTTCCAAGCCTCCAAATTGAATACTCCAATGAAGTGCGGTACTCCCTCCTGCGTTCTTTTTATTTACGACTTTTGTCAGATCAGTGCCTCTGTCTGCAGCGATCTGCTGGAGCTTCTTTAGTATTTCAACATTTCCGTTCGCTGCAGCGACATGAAACGGGGTGTTTTCATTCTCATCCCTTGCGCTGAAGATATCAAAATCGTTGTACTCCTTCACAAACGCATCCAGATATTCTTGATCGTCAACGCGCGCAGCATACACGATATCTGCAACTTCTTCTGCGGTAGGCATCATCTAATCGAAATGTGTGTGTCTAACTTTACACTTTCTCTTCCTCTTACCTGTGTGCTCACCCGTTAACATCCAGCACTACATGTTTAGCATGGCGAGTTCTAAGTGCGATACGAAGACTTTATTTTGCCTATATTGCTGTGAAAATAATTGCTGTTAAAATGACTAGTTATATACAGAATTAAATCTGCTTTATAGTAAAAATCGACAGCCAAATTTGAGCATTTCAGACTAGGGTTAGGGCATTGGCGATTCTCCACCAAAGCACTGCTGTTGCGCTTCCTTTAACCTCACTGTTACGTTCCTATCCTCTAGGCATGGCGTCTTCCATACACTTCCTGGACCTAAAAGGCAAGCCTCTTCTTGCCAGAAACTACCGAGGTGATATACCGCCATCAGCCATTGAAAAATTTCCGCAGCTGTTGCTTGACGCAGAAGATGAATCATCTGTTGTCCCTCCCTGTATCACGCACGACAACATCAACTATCTGTACATTTCTCACAATAATCTGTATGTTGTCGCGCTAACGCGTCACAACTCCAATGCCGCTGAGATATTGCTATATCTGCACAAACTTGTCGAAGTTCTCACCGATTATTTCAAGAGCCTTGAGGAAGAGTCAATTCGCGACAATTTTGTTCTCATATACGAGCTGCTGGACGAGATGATGGATTATGGCTACCCGCAGACAACGGAAACCAAAATCCTCCAAGAGTACATAACTCAAGAGAGTCGAAAACTGCAAGATTCCCAAGGGCGACCCCCAATCGCTGTCACCAATGCAGTTTCGTGGAGGTCTGAAGGTATCCGTTACCGCAAGAACGAAGTATTCTTAGATGTGGTTGAGTCGGTTAATCTAACGGTGTCTTCGTCTGGCAGAGTCATTCGATCTGATATTTTAGGTGCTGTTAAGATGAAATGCTACCTTTCCGGAATGCCAGAACTACGTTTGGGACTGAATGATAAGATCATGTTTGACGCTACTGGTAGAAATCCACGAGGAAAGTCTGTGGAACTTGAGGATGTCCGATTCCATCAATGTGTAAGGCTTTCGCGATTTGAAAACGATAGAACTATTTCTTTCATCCCACCGGATGGTGAGTTTGAACTAATGTCTTACCGCATATCTTCTTCGCCTGCGAAGCCTCCTATATGGGTGGAATGCCAAGTTATCATGCATCCTGGATCTCGTGTGGAGTACTCTGTCAAAGCAATGTCAAGGTTTAAAAGAAGATCAACAGCCAATAATGTTGAAATCATGATTCCTGTGCCAGATGATGCAGATTCACCGAGATTCAGGACAACTGTTGGCAGTGTAGTATACGCCCCAGGAAAGGCAGCCTTGCTATGGAAGATCAAGCAATTCGGAGGCGGAAAAGAATTTGCCATGCGCGCTGAACTTGGTTTACCCTCTGTTAAGGAACAAGACTCGGATAATAAAGCAAAAAGGCCTATTCAAGTGAAGTTTGAGATTCCCTACTACACCACCAGTGGTATTCAGGTGAGATATTTGAAGATCATCGAGCCAAAATTGCAGTACCCTTCACTTCCTTGGGTCAGGTATATAACTGTTTCTGGTGATGACTATACAATACGCATGCCTTAAGCATAGAATGAACCTTGTCTCCTTCAAGCATATGAAGATTTGGGGGTCATATTACGAGCACTTGCTTTATAATTCCCGCTTTTGTTAGCATTTACTCTTTCTGAGAAACCAAACAAACAAACAAATAAATATTGGTATGATATTTCTAGTCTGATTCTTTCAATAGTTTTAGAACTTCTTTCTGGTTTGCGTTAATCTCTTTTTCTTCGAAGATTCGCTCTTCCCACCTATTATACAAGTCGAGTTCTCCTCGATAAATAGCTTCTTTTGCAGCTTCATCTACTTTCAAGCTATAATCTTTTAGAGCGCTGTCCCAGCTCTTAACCATACGTCGGACAGTTACGTACGCAGCAAGAGTAGCTGCTGCATCAAGAAATCCCAACTCTTCAATTCCACAAACCAAGGCAACTGCTAGAGGCAGTGATATCGCCGCTGTGCCAATAAGAGAATTGTTTAAACATTTTTTCGCAGCTAACTGCAGGTTATCTAAATCATCCGTCAGAATCTTTTCGTGGTATTTCAAAATGGGGTTGTTTTCGCATATTTGATCTTCCGGAATTTGAAGCGACATGGTAGGCCTCAAAGATGTAGTCTTGTTCAAAGTGAAGCCGTCGATTTTCCCAAGGATATAGTCGTAACGACGACTAGCTTCAGGCAAAAACCTGTCCAAGAGGAAATCGGACATATCTACCGGCAGCGTAGTCGTCATTCCCGTATAAAGTCTCCACCAGGGCATGTATGTTATATGCAATTTCGTTAATGTGGGTTGCAGTTTAGTCTGAAGCTCCTTGTGTGCATCCCTAGCCCATCCTGTGCGCAAAGATGCTAAATATTCTGTGCTAGATTGCGATTGGATACCAACTTGTTCGTCTGATACTGTGAATTGTTCACATGTGGTGATAATGGAGTCTAATAAGTCGGAAGCTGGGCTTCTAGTTAAACGAGCCCTCAGTTCCGGCAAACCAGATTCTTTCTCTAATTGTAAGAATTCGGAAGCCAT
The DNA here is from genome assembly GCA_001661475.1 of Tortispora caseinolytica NRRL Y-17796. Lineage (NCBI taxonomy): Eukaryota > Fungi > Ascomycota > Trigonopsidomycetes > Trigonopsidales > Trigonopsidaceae > Tortispora > Tortispora caseinolytica. The sequence goes on from KV453842.1 coordinate 1,735,042, forward strand.
ACTTGGAGACTGTAACAATATATCGATGGCTTTTGCGCCCTTGTATGTTGAGATAGTGAACGCTGGAGGTATATTAGCCGATATTCCGTCAATGGTCATTATTGTAGGGTATCCTGTGCTGTTGCTGTGTCGGAGGACATTGACCGAAGTTCCTACTAAGAGATGTAACGTAGACTCTTGGGCAAGGCTTGTATCTATTGAAGGGCAATATGCCACCGCCATGGTTGATAAAGCGGATGAAGGGAGTGTGAAGTGGATGGAAAGGTCATCGATGCGCTTGAGGGGCTCAACAAACTGAGAACCGTAGTCGACCGATATCGGCTCGTCGTAAGAAATGCTATCAAATCGATTGCAGAACTCTGGCCATTCAGAAGCTAGGGGGTCCGCAGATAGTAACTTTGTGAGCGTTTTAGCGGATTGTTTAGAAGCAGCGTCATAAGGGATGATCGCTACCCTTGGTGTAGCATTCTGGTTGAGTTGTTGCTGCAACACCTTTACACGAGAATGCAGAGAATCAACATTAGGCCATTTCTCAAGTACCCGCGGCAGAACCCTTGCGCTCCTGGCTAGGTTCGAGCAGGAACGTTTGCTTAAGAACATGTATGGGTGAGAGAAAGGATAAGTGAATTGGGTACTGGAGTATGTGTAAAGCGCGATGTACTTAAGTAGTGTGTGTAACGGTTGCAATTCGCAGTTCGCTTATCATACATTATTTATTTATATATAGTGATTTACATATAAAAGTGATGATTCCGATTAATCAGTTTCCTTATCAGATTTGTCAAGATCTGCCTGAGCCAACTCTTCTGCCCAGGATAACAAAGTTAGACGGTACTTATCAGTTTTCATGAGAGTATCCGCGACATTATCGAGCAAACTGATATATTCATGACTTCTCTGGACGGCCATTTGTGCTAACTGCTTTAGTTCATCTGCGGCATCAGGCCTCAAATCAACATATGACCTCGAACGAGGAATTCCGTAAAATGGATCAATATTAGAGCTGTCGTCGATATTAGACCTTAAGTTCCGTACAGGAACTATAGCTTCCTCTTCTTTAGAGTTTGAATTATCCTGAGCCGGTTCAATGTCATTTTCTGTCTTCGTGATGATATCTTCAACAGTTGACTCTACTACTGCGTCAATTGTGTTACCGTCCTTTTCGCTCTTGAAGATCTCAGGGAGGTCTTCGAAAACAGGAGGAATATCATCAGAAAGGAGTATATCCAGTAAGTTTAATAAGCGAGTGTAATTCTCCTTTTCACTGAATGTGATATCAATGATCCTGCGGGCCAATAATGTAATATTCTCGCTCTTGTAAGACCTTGAAATCGATGGGTGTGTCAGTATATCTGTGAAATCACTCAGCGGAGCAAGAACCTTCTCTATCTTAATGTTTTCAGCCAAGTACTTATCGATATCAGATTCTTCGCCATTCTCGTCAAACTCCATTGCTTTTAGAACTTTCCTTTTCTTATTGGCAAATTCTAAAGGCTTATCAGACATAGCTGAGCTATATGGTTTCCACAATTTTCCTTCATGTACTTCTTTGGCGTTAACTTTCAGTTTATTCCCGCGATTACTAGTTGCCTCTCCAATAGAGGAGTCCGAGTCTGATCCTACGTTCATCAGTTAATATCTTACTCATTTAGTCTGTAGTTGACCTTCATCCTCTCGTACTTACCATCGTCGTTCCTAACCAGAGCTTCTTTCAAATTTCTTTCAGATGTTAATATTAACCAGCAAATTACACATATGCCTAATGGAGAGACTTACCCTATCTCTTCTAGTGGGTCCTCTTCCACCATTGTGTGTATATCAGTCTCTACTAATGATGTCCCGCCGAGAGTCTGGTTGTATAAGAAATAGAGTTTAGTCTTAATGAGAGATTGAGTTTTTTTTGGATTTAGTATAGTAAGAATAGACGTTTAGTCAAAAGTTATGTGTAGTCAATATAATTGGTATTACATTTGAGAAAGTAGTATTCCGTGTTGTAAAAGCCAAATGGATAGTTATCATATATCTTTTCGAGGACAATGCACATGCTCAGATACAAACCGCGAATACTAGCAATGGAGTTAGGCGTACAATCAATTGTTGTTACAGACTTCTTAACATTCATAATCTGGAGAGTACTGCTAATATTCTACCGAGATGTCTGAAAGATATCACTTCTTACCTAATAAAGAGTCCAGAAAGTTCTGTGGTTCGAGATTCTGAATTATATACCGCAGACACAACCTTTCCCGTGGAAATGTCGCATATAGTACAACCTGGCGGTTGAAATAAGAGCTGCTTTTGGTATCAGGTGTATGTTCTTCTATAACCATACCAGTACAGGCAGAAATATGACCAGTACTGAGGTTATGTTGCCTTTCATCTGCAAATACTAATAGTCTGTTGGCAGGTTTGAACACTAGCATCCTCGAACGTTCATCAATGACAACTTGCCCAATTACAATCCCGTTACTTGGTGCTCCGAAAGCCAATACCCTGAAGGGGGAATAATAAGCAGAAAGATAAATACGGTCAACAAATGGGTCCCCCCGGCCATCTAAAGGATTATCAAGAACGGCCAGCAGTCTACCTTTGGTGGACAGAAAGACGATACTTGATGAAGTTCCCACAACGTAGCATCCTTCGGTGAATACCTGATCGGCCTCATCGTCATCTAGAGGGCGACTATAGTATCGAGAATTGCAAGGACTAGAGTCAGCACCTAAACTTCCTACTCGCGATCGATTTAAAACTGAATCGGACCTAACAAGCACAAGTCGAGACGCAGCATCTTTTTCATCTAAAATGATGTCTTTCCCTGGTATATGGACTAGTTCCCACGCACGAATCTTATGTATGCGCACAGTTCGAGGTTCACGGAAGAACCGAAAGCCATCTTCACCAGCGGACCCTAGCTCAAAAAGTTGCCCGTCAACACACAGAGCTACAAGGATATTGTTTCTCCAGCACACTGAAGGGACATTATAAGAAAGTTTCATGCTCTGCATAACAGGACCTTCAATTACGAATTTTTCGGTCTGAGAATAGCTCAGTTTCATGACGGCCACACGATAACTGTTCAGTCCAATGGATAAATAATTACCATACCGAGAAAGACTCCAAGGCGATTCATTTAGTGAAAACGCAGTGAAATAGTTCAATCCAGCAGAGATAGTTGTTGTAGTAATCAGAATAACTACTCCGCAATCAAATAGCAGTATCAGAGTTTCTTTCGAGTAGCCATCCTCTACAGGGATGTTTTCGATAGATATATGATTAACTATTCCTCCTGTTGAGCCATAAACTGTGTCACTAGGAAGAAACTCCAGCAAGTTTATTCTCTTAATGCACGAATCTAGGCCAGCCAATGGCCATGCTTTGGAGTTATATATCAGCATTTCGGCGCCCTGAACAGACACTATCCATGATCTCTCAGGAGAAGCAGCCGTAAGATTGTGTCTAGATGGATAAGGATCAATATTCTCAGTCTCAAAGTCCAATATTGCCGGTTGCGCTGTACGCACAATAAGATTAGACTGTTCAGTAGAAGCTTGAGCTGGGTTCTGCGGTAAGCATGTGAGTCTATATTTCACAGAATCGCTCGAATAGGAAGATGCGCTAACATTTGTCGAACTTCCAAGATGAAGAGATGAGAATTCTGATTCAATAGGAGTGAGGACAGACAAATCGGGTGAGCGTGTGCCGAGCGGACCAGGCACCATAGAATCATAAAAGTCATTCTCGTCATCAGATGACGCATCATCAGAATAACTTTCGGTCTCCCTTGACACAATGCCAACATCAAAAAAGTCGCGATGTGAATCAGTGTGAGAAAATTGATATTCACTGATATTAAATCGGGTAATCCCTGATTCTCGATTATTATGCAAGTTCGCAGGGCTATAGTCTTCACTTGAATCTCCAGAGTTGTTCATTCTGCATAGGCCTAACGATAGATTAGTCTCTAAAAATAGAGATCAAACTATCTACAATGTTATATACTCAGCAATTATTGATCATGAACGTTCTGTTAGAGCAAATTACTGATTAAACCGGGCTGGAGTGATTGTGTTAACAGGCGAGAATCGGATTTAGTGACGACTTGAATTGTGTGAAGTCCCAAAGGGTCACTATATTATGAACATAAGCCCGGGTCTGTCTTGTACTGTCTAACAAACCACATAGCAACCACAAGACAAGTTAGCAGTTTACGTACCTCGTAAACTATCAGCACCACATTAAATAGAGCAGTTTACGTACGACATTTTCTTAGCTGTCTGATTCTTTACATAATACAGTTTCTGAGACTGAAACACCACATTTAGCAGGTATTTCCTTCAAAACTGGTGAAGAATAATATCTATTTTATGATAAAATATCTCTTTATATATTATAAAACAAACAGCAAAGCAGAAATGACTTGTGCAATGGCGTAAATGCAGTTTTCTTCACCGAAATGCCAATGGCCTAAGGTTGGTTGTGATGCCCAGCGTGACACGCGAAACTTCGTGTTTGACTCTTTCACTATTTCGGAAATTACTGTGCTTCAGATTTTTCTTTGAGTGTTTTAAATTGTTAAATAACTTTTCTTTTCGAAGATTATAAATTAATATAATTATTTGAAATGGAGGCAGGCCGGCCAAGAGCGAATCGAAGCGCAAAAGTCCGAAAGACCCGTGTACCGCGTTCAATCGCGACCAGAATAACAAGGAGAATGCCAGCAAATCCAGAAAGCATCGCTAATTCTCAGGCTGAAATCTTGGCTGTATTAGCTACGAGAGCAGAAGCGGAGGCATTGGAGAATGAGTCAGCCCGTCGCATTAGGGAAGAGGGCAGAGACACTAGACCAATATCTACTGAAAAAGCTTACGATTCACAGATTCGAGCTTTCAAGGCATGGTGTGACCTGCATTATACGTATGAATCTGCAGACGGCCCAAGGTACTATGTAACCCAAGGTAAACTCTTAAGGTACCTGAGAGAGTTGGTAGATGTGGGTAACCCCAAGGTTCAAATAACAAATGCGGCCGGTGAAACCGTGAATAAACCGTATTCGTATTCTTCTATCGATTCAAAGCTTGCCGCATTGATATCTCTTTATAACATGCAAGTCGCAGAAGTCGCAGAAGCTTATGGAGGAGACGCGTGGGAACATCCTAGAAGTTCAGATGTAAAAACGTTGCTCAGGTCACTGCAGAGGACAGAACATAGGCAGAGCAGAGAGGATTACGAAGTGTCACAATATACCAAAGGAACTTATACCCCGGAGGATTTGGTTCGCATGTGTCAGCACCTTGTAAATAACAAGAAGCGCAACAGTATTTCTCTGGCAACAGTAATCACTACTTGTCATACACTCATTTACAGAGGAGACTCATTGAGATTGCTGCGAATTATCGACATGCAGCTGTGTTCTTTGGGGCAATTAGGATCTAAACGAATACCTGCATTATATTTTGTTTCCACAAGATCCAAAACAAACACGTCATCTAATGGTTCATCATCAGCTAGTATTAGACACAAAGATGTACGTCGCTGTCAGCATGCCTGGTTGGCTATGTATATGTTCGAGCGGTTTCATTCCAATGGCGAAACAATGCCTGACTTGTCGGATTATAGAGACTTCTATAATCGCGCACTTTTCGCAGATTTCGGATACGGCAAAAGGACTGATGACCCGACTCTTAGCTTGCCCTACGGCTCTCATTATAAAGCAATGAAGACATTGTTCAGGAATCTTGGAATTTCCTCTGATCACATAACGCATGCCTGCAGGTCAGCTGCCGTGCAAGAATGTGACGAGTATTTTGATGTAAGTGCCGAAGATATCGAAAGATTTGGTCAATGGACAGGCGTTACACTTTCAGGCGCACTAGCGTCATCCTATCTCTAAAACGTGCCCAAAAAACCAGTTATGGCACTGGCCGGATTCCACTGGGATGATCAGTACACAATACCAAGAGCTTTTTACCGTGCCCCCAGACACATTGAGAAGCTGGTATTTCCGTTTATAAATAAGTATACCGATATTTTGGATTTGCAAAGTGCTGAAACAGGGCCGCTTGGGGATGGAATCATGAACACATGTTTAGCTGAAGTTTGTGAGAACAAGGATTCCAATTACCTTCAAAAATTGCGCCAAATTGTGGAAGTTTTTGATTATCTGCGAATGGTATTGCTCCAGGATGCACCCGTAATCTGGAATGAATATCCTAATATAAGATCAACTTGGCATATGTGGCAGCTGGATGCTTTCTCGCACCCCGATTACCTCGAGTATGCTTCAACACAGAAAAGAATATGTGCAGAGTTTCAGCAGGGTATTTACCAACACGGCAATTCTGAAGACGAAACTGCCCAAGATGTGTTAAGGCCTGGTCGCTCATTGCAACGTTCCATTGTGAACATAAGGTCTGATATAGCGCAAGTCTTGGAGAAGCTCGATAATAGCAGAAACTCATCAAGCCTTATGGCGGAAGGATTTCTGCGATTAGGTTCTCAGATGGATTCGTTGGGTTCTAAAATGGATTCGTTAGGGCAAGAAATTAAGACACAGTTTAGGAGAGTAACGCAGCCGATTCGAGTAACGATTGAGCACAGCGATGACGAGCAAGATGACCCTCGACGACGGCAAATGCAATTTACTCTGCCCACCGCAACTACAGTCTCCAGAGCGCAACCACGCCCACAACCACAGGCAGAGCAAGGTCAACCGCCAGAGCCAGCTATTCCGCCGGTGTCATTCATTAGGGCACCTAAATCAGTGAGAGTGATCTGGGAGGAGTATGTGACTACTCCAAGAACCAGGCCTAGTATAAAGGACTTGGAACGTCTTTACGGAGCAAATTGGCGGGACGGTGCAGCCTCAGCGAAGTCAAAAGCATTTACTAGGCGAAATCATGTGTACAAGGCCGTCGAAACCGGACTGCAGAGAGGCATGTCATTAGAAACATGCTTTACTTTGTTGGAGAATCATCGCATAAAAGATGGGAAGAAACGCGGGTTCGCCTCATCTTTGTTTGCTGGTGATATTCCTGAGGAATTATTATGATCAATAGGCCACGTGTGCAACAATAGAACAATCATATCTACTTTTATCGCTTGTAACCCCGGTTTCACTACTGAATTTCCGTAATAATAATCAGAGTCGCCACTTAAACACGACCATAAGAGTTTGCCTAGAATATAGAACAAGAAACAAACATTATCTATATAATAGAGTCATATAGATTTTTATTTCTACATGATGGAGGCCCAGAATTCATGCATTTTTCCTAATGGAGCCCGCTACTGCTTAATGGTGGTCGTGCCTATACTGTCTAAGTTTGGCTTCGTTACCCTGTCTACACTGTCTATACTCTTAACATGGTTAGCATATTTAAGCTCTACATAATTGTACAGTAATACAATTGATATTTAGTAACCAAACAGAGAGGAGTTGTGCAATAGAACACACATTGCCGTAAAAGACGGAACAGGGTTAGATTGCATACCGCCAGCGATATCAGTGCGGGGCAAATTTAAAGAGTCAGTCGTTAGACCTACGAAACTTACTGATTCACTGAAGACCGCAAAGAATACATACCGCCTTTGAACCCGAGCCGGGCAATGAAAGGAAGAGGTCTGTATTCTGCAAATATAATGAGAAATGAGGTATATGTGAGTATCAACAAGCACAAATATCGTAGAAGGTCATATTCAACAACAAGTACTTGCTATTAATCTATTGTCAACCCAAATGTCTTCACGGTCAGAATTAAGCACCATAAAACCTCAGCCATGTTGATATCTTTGGGTTTATTATTGGATTTGCTATCGATGAATATGGAAAGAATAAGAAAAGGTATAACAAATAATTTTACGGACTTACAATACCCAAAGGAGAATACAGTCAGTGTTTCTATCATTTAGTGTAGTCCATAGACCACCTTGGCTACAAGATAACTGTAATTTTATTATACTTCTAGCTATGAAACTTTGCCCTATTTTGATCACAGGACAAGCTGATTCATAGGAGAGACATAAGATGATGATGCCACAGATGGAAGAAACAGAGCAAGTAATGGAGGATGCAGGGGTGTATAGTGAGTGACTAAGATATCTGGTGAATGAGTTTTGTATATTAACTTTTATAGATTATCTTACACATGGACACTATAAGCAGTTATACGGGCAGCGGCCTACACAAAGATTCGTGAATCACTTTCAATAATATATATTTTAACAAATGCTATGCATGTGCTTTTGAAACCTTATATTTTATTGGACTCAATTAGATTACAGTTATAGTTATTGTCAGATTACTATAATAGGCATTCGCAAAGGCGCGATTCCTGTGTGATAATTTAAAATTGCTTTCATCCAGCGCTCTCTAACACTCTTTAATACCAAGAGAGGCTCCTATATTGTCATTCCTGTACTCACATAATATCAGTCCTAATACCGGCTTTGTTGCGTGCGTTAGCTTATATGAATAATATATACCTTTAAACGCAAGGCTTAAAGTAATGGGAAGACTCAGAAGGAAACAGAAAGGGTACATGCCGAGGATAAATATGATAGATCAGTATTTCACGATTCGATATTTTAAATTTCGCGTTTAAAGATTGCCAATGTGATGAACGTACGCGGATATATATACTTTTTATTCTTTTCGCACAGAGTACACTATGAAGTAATATCGAGCGGCATAATCGTTGTTTAATAGCTTAACTTTGCATTGCAGTACACGAGGTCTTCCATAGCAGAATTTTTAATCGAAATGAGTATTACTGAGAGTAATAGATGGTTAAAGAATCCTTCTCAAGTAAACTTCTCAAGGTGTCTAAGAACAAGGCCTAATAAGGGGTGTAGGCAGTGCCTGTGAAGTGTACGAGCATTACGGTTATCACAACTCTGTAAAAAGAAATGCAAACGAGAGTTAGATTTAGATTTGGATTAAGGAGATAAAATTTTACCAAAGTGAAAGCAGGTTTTGGAAGAGGTTGAAGTACATAGCTTGAAATATAAAAGGAGAGCTTGGGAAATGATAGCTCTATAGCTGACAGCGTACTTAGCAGTATAACAGAAATAGAAACATGGATCTTTTGACGGTGCAAGACAATGCAACAATCAGTTATGCCAACTGGAACTTTACTTCGGATAAGCTCCAAGGATCTGAGCCGTTGGTATCCCCTGTCCGAGTGTTTAATCCTTCTGAAACAGAAGATAGCCAGTTCTCGCTGTTATATACGCATACGCCTATCGCAATAAGCCTGACCAGTCAAACAGTTACCTCGACCGGAGAACTTTTCGTTAGTCTCGCTTCTTCCAATGATGAAGGCAATACCCTAAAATCATATGGAACTCAATCACTTCCCGCAGGTGGCCAGGTAGTTACGCAAGCTCTGGTATCATACACTGATCATTCCGCCGCTGAAAATTATAATACTTCAACATTCGGAGGCCATCTCTTGGTTAAACGCTCAACAGTCTCTGCTGCTGCAATAAAGACAGGCGATGATTCGGCGTATAATTACTCTGGGTTTGTTTCCGGTAATACTCTCGCAGATAGTTCGAAAACAGTCTATTCCACCGCTTTTAGTAACAACCTGACCACACAGGATCTCTTTAGCTTAGATATTTTAACTAATTCATCTGAATCTGTCCACAATCTTGCAAATGTCACTATGTCGGTGCAACATACTAGCATCGGACGCTCAAAGAATATCGGAAGCATTTTATCCTTTGCACCAGTAATATCTACAAACACGATGAATGATTCGAGTATTTACCATAGCAATTTTGTGAGCGCCACCGAGACCACGATATATGTCAATATAACTGGGGTGGCCAGTGCTACTCATTTTGCAGTTATATCTTCGGTAGCCGAGAGTGTTTCCAACACTACAACTGATAGGTCTGCCAACGCCACTATTCTTAGCGCTGAGCTCTCGAAGAGGTACGGGAACAGTTCATTCCTTACACCGGGGATTTATACAAGCACGGTGAACAGCGCAGACGTATACCAGAGCAAGCCTTTGAACGCCACAAAGTACGTCAATATCACTGAGGTGGCCAATGCTACTTCTTTTGCAGTTATATCTTTGTTAGCCGAAGGTGTTTCCAGCACTACAACTGATAAGTCTGCCAACGCCACTATTCTTAGCGCTGAGCTCTCGAAGAGGTACGGGAACAGTTCATTCCTTACACCGGGGATGTATACAAGCACGGTGAACAGCTCAGACGTATACCAGAGCAAGCCTTTGAACGCCACAAAGTACGTCAATATCACTGAGGTGGCCAATGCTACTTCTTTTGCGATAACGTTCTCGTTAGCGAGTAGTTTCGCAAACACTATAACTCTCACTAGCGTCGGAACATCAAGCAACAACGGTAGCAGATCATTCTTTGCCTCGTCAGTTCCCACAATCACGATGAATGACTCGATAATATACCTTGGCAACCATGAGAGCACGCTCAAGCCTGGGTATGATACCGGAGTGGCTAACCTAACGACCAGTTCTGCTCAAAAATCAACGAATCAACTTAACAGCAGTGGTTTACAACATGAACTGTCAGGTATTGATATAAATCATTCATTCAATCTAAAAAACACCGCGTCAATGTCCAAGATAGTAAGGTTGTCCGAGAAGGGAGCGAATTATACGGACAGTGTTGCAACCCAAGTTCCTAGAACTAACGCACGAACTTTCAAACTGGATAAGATAAGAACAAATTCAACTACTTCCAAATCGAATAATCTTGATGAAATACTGAAGAGAGCGAATACAGTCAACGAACGCAATACAAATAGCAGACGAAGAACTCGTGCTACCGAGGGATTTGCACCATTAGCTGAGGAAGCAGAGCCTGAAGTTGCTAATATCGACTGGGGTTTAGAAGAGAGAACTGTATCTGGACTATGGGGTCTTTTAAGAGCGAAATTTAACATACAGAAAGGCAGCCAAATCGTTGCAAAGCAGAGCGAAAAAAGGCGTAGTCTAAACGCAAAGAATTCTGACGAGACTTCAAATAATAATGGTGAAAATCTTGCGCAAAGAAGCAAATCAAATTTTGCCGAGGTTACACCCAAGTTCGCTCTTCTGAACGCCACAAAGAGGGAAAAATAGATTGAACTAAAGATTGCTGGTCCTCCCCTCTAAGGGACGACGTAGGCATTTTGGTTGATTGATAGCTAAAAAGAATACAACCCCTTATTATTTCTACATTGAGCTACCCAGATTGTAAGAGATACGCTGTTTACCCGTAAGGTCAGTATTGGCTCAATACTGTAAATTGTTGACTCTACTATTAAAACCTATTCATGTTTTCATAGTAGAAGATATCGTTTACGATTACGGTAGATAGTGGAGAGGCTACTGTGCTCTACTAGTGCTACAACTTCAAAAATCCAGGTACTAAGAGTACATGCGCAAGCTACGCCGATTACATAAAACTCACTGAGTATACAAGGAATAGGAAAGGTATAGGAATCAGCGATACACAGAGTCGGTTCTTGATAACAGTAGTGACCTGATTAATAATTCAGCATACATGAGTGTTGCTGTAGGTAATTTGAGTGGCATAGCATCCAACATGGTAGCATCCCAACATGAACTACGAGGAGGTAATAGTGCGGCTAATTAGGACCTAAATCCAGCTTTAAAATATCCAATCTCATCATGACCGATCCGCTATAAGAGTGAAAATTTCTTTATTAATCGCATTGTCATGCTTGAAATCAAATTAAGGCCAATTACCGCACAAGCCATTTCTCCTCATTTAGATTGAATACAGGATGCTATGGCAAATATGGATATCTCTAAAGCAATATCCGGTGGCGTAATATGCAAAAAAATTGAACGCCACAGGGAAGTTTCTATATGTGCACATCGTCCTGATAATTTAAGAGCAAATATAATTTAATCTAATTCATATATTACATATAGAGCATACACCAGATCCATTACTGTTAGTTAAATCGGGGAATTTAGTAGTGTGTGCCAGATAGTCGCCTCTACTCTAATATGTATCTGATGATAGCTAAGCAAAAAATATCTATCAACATCTTGTCTCCTTTTGCTCGATTATGTGGCAAATAGTACTAATGAGATTATGCTATTGGTAGGACTCATAGGCGCAGCCTGTATAATCATTCAGTAACCTTCTGCGATGGGTGCTTATCGCAAAAAACGTGTAAGCGGTTAGATTAAATATACTATAAACGAAGCTTTTAAATGCTGCTTGAAATCGTTGCAACTTTAGGTGCGATTGCCTTTAGCTGCTTTTTTAAACACACACAGTCATTGTACAGTGGGCTTCATTCAGTTCTGAGGTCATATTGCCTGGCACAAATTGAATATGCCCCAAAATAAGAGTTTTCGGCATTGTGAAAAGAATAAATCTTTTTCGCGTGCACTTTTTTGTTTGTACCTTAATGCTAATGACATTGTGAGCGAGGAAAAGAAGTAACACAGATCTCGTTTATGGCTTTATGAGTAAGTATTAAGTGGGTTTGATTGTCATTATAGTGCTGGTGAAAATTCTGAGAAACTTCTCTGATTAATATATATCTATCATAAAACTCAGTAAAGTAAAAACTATGTACACTGTTTCGTAAAAGATCTATATAGTCAATTCTAACGATACAGTATCAGTCGATGTATTCTTTGCGATTACAGTTAGTCACGAACAAAAAATCGGGCTTCCACTTTACCCTATGGACCAACAACTTTCGCAGAATGTATGGAGTAAAAAAGAACTAACAATTGAGTAGAAGTAATATGAGGAAAGTACAATAGATATTTAAGAAACATTATGAGATTTTTTCGATATCTTTTACGTGTTGCGATTACTGCATTAGGGGACTATGTAATATGATATGTTAAATTTTGGAACTTTCTCGGGGTCAGAGACTGTGTGACTTTTTATGGTACGGCCTGAAAAACATGTGGCAATATTAATGAGTCAGCAGGACTGTAAAAGACACGTGAAAAGTTGCGCTGCTTTATAAGAAGACATCCTAATTTAGTTGCACTTGTTGACTGCTCTATTCTCCGTAGCTTTGGCTACCGATGTAAGAAAATGATAGCAAAAACCTATTATACATAATGATTTCTACTCAAATTAGTGCCCTGTGGCAAGGCAAAAGGTAAGCATGCAATAACGCCACACGCCACACCAATTAATGATTTTAGAATGAGCTTCTAACAAACGGTTTATACCTACATATGTCTCATTATTAGTATTTTGACAGCAAGTGCAATCCTGATAATACTGTAAAATTGAAACTGGACTGCGAAATTGCGACATCAAAGTAAATATAATATTCTATCCTGGTAGATGCGTGGCGTTTACTTATACACGAGAGTAGTGACCACTGATTAGTAATGATGTAAAACTTTACATTTGTACATATTTGTTACCTAAATTAACATGACCTTTTGCGGCAATTACTAATAACAACATTGTATAGGACTTAAACGTTGTTGCATGTGCTCGTTTGCCTCTGGACCTCTTGTCTGGTCTTGAAAGGTATTGTATTCAGGGTATTCGAAGTTTGTTACATTGAATAAGACTGATATATGCTAATTGGCACTATTATAAGATATTTATTAAGGCATATCTCGATACAGCTTTAGAAAGCCATCTAAAGCCATATGGCTGTGTAATTCCCTGGAAATAGTAGCAAATATGTACAACAGGAAAGACAACGTGTATATTCAGCCTAAACGACGCTACTATTGATATTTTGCATTAAGATACTGATATTAACGACCTGAGAGCATGGTCAAGGTGTTATCTTCTAGAATTGAGGATAATATGAATAATTCAGATGGATAATCATAGGCTGAAATCCGTTTTTATATAATGGCTGGTATTCTCGAATATAGCTGGTGAATCAAGATGAGCGAAAAAGAGGCGTCCATGTACGTTGTTGTTTTCCGCTAGATATTCATACACTTACTCATAACCTTCATTTGCCGTACCAGTAGTTCATAAGCAAGTGCCACATGCTGCATTTTTTTGGTAGTTATAACTTAAACAACAAAATAAGGAGTTTAAATAATCCAAAGATAAGAATATTGGTAACGTGGTGGCGTAGATATATTTGTGACAATGCTCGTTAAGATGGGCTAATGACAATGCACACGCCACATACTTTGCGGTTTCCTGTGTTTCCTGTCCAAGATTTCTATACCACCGTGCATAGCTTGGTTGGGTTTGTGAGATACTGAATTTGTTGTTGATTGATCAAAGAACTTGATAGAATAATGCATTCTTATGGTATTGCACGAGAGTTATTTTTTGAATAATTTGCTTCCTTTTTTGGCAGGTTTTGTAGAACCGATTGCCTTTGCTCGTGGGCTGTAATGCTAGAAATTACCATAGATCTTATCGATTAAGCTGTATGAGGTCTAGAATGGATCTTTCAATTTAGCTAGAGAGTGTAATGATAGGCGGCTTGGCAATGTACTATCACAGATTTACCTATACTAGACATTCATTATTTTGGGACATTAAGCAGAGGAACTATGCTTGGGAGCAATATCGCATCAATATCTTTGGTATTGCTAGTAGCCCTACAAAGAGACACAGTAGGCACACTCTGACCATTTATAGCGTGAATACATTTTGATAATCAGATATCTGAAGTGGGGAACCCTCGATGTTGCGATGAAGTAAATGCGTTCCTCAGATTCCAAAATTCGCGATTGGATTACTGGGGAAACCTAATGTTGACTTTGCTCTTGATTCCTACAGGCTATTGAATTTTTTGTTTTCGCACATTGCTTCATGAGATCTCAAGAGCGAGTTCAGGTAAGGGCGCAACACACTTAGAAGCAAATACAGTAGCAATTAAATATTTATTCTTAGCCTCAACTGATTATTAACTGATTATTAAAGACCAAAAATACATGGCGAGTCTGCTAATCTATGACTCTGCAATGTGAAAGTAAAATACAAGCAACTCTGGAAAGGGGACTCTAGGTGACAAAAAGAAGACGTATCGCTAAGCGTACACAAGCGGCAGAAACTATATTATAATCTGATTTTATCGCAGTAGATGTCCTGTGTAATTGTCGTACCGATAATCCAGATGGACAAAGGCGCGTTCAACAAAAGGTAACGTTTCAATGGCATATTGAAGTGTTTCGCCCAGATCGTGAGAGTCTCTCAAAGAGAGGGTGTCATCCACGACTAAATCCACTTCAACTATTATTTTGTCGCCACTATGATAGGCATTTAATGAAGTCACTTTGCGAATAGTTGAAGAGAAACGCATACAAAGATAAAGTATGAGCTGTCGATCACTTTGATCTGCCGCGGCCCCTGTCAGGTTGCTTATATGGTCCAATGCCGTCTGCCCCCAGTTAACGATGACGTATAAAGATAGCCAAACCGCACCAAGAGGATCCAACCACCAGGTGTTTGTTATGAATCCTAACACAGGAAAGATTATGGAACAGGTGTTGAATATCATATCAGTCATAGCATCTTGTGCTAAAGCTTGAACTGCACTGGATCCTATATTGCGACACCATACATAAGCCATGATTTTGGCAATTATAGTAGAAATCATTATAATGAAAGATGACCACGTTAACTGTACAGGGTGAGGGGGACTCGGTGCAAGAACTCCAGCGTACAGTTTTGAAATCGACTGAGCAGCCACTTGAATGAATGCCATAATTATCAAGATAGAAAAGACTAGCACACCTATCGGTTCAAGACGACTTTTACCAACGGGGAAAACATACTTGGTATTAGAACCCCTATAAGCAACAAATTGTGCGCTAGCCCATATTATAACAGTTGACATTAGATCAAGGAAACTATCCACCAACGCGGCAATCACAGAGAGGGAGTTAGTCATCAAAGCAACGACCACTTTAGCAGCCAAGAGGACGGCGTTTAGAGCCAGGTTTACATAAATGGCAAGATTAACTATGCTAGTTGTAGCTTCATTTGCATGTAATATCGGCAGCATTTGATGGTGGGCGTTGGCGGGAACAATGCTTTGACGACGGCGAGCATCATGTTCGTAGTCTTCGATCATGTTTCTGTGGATCTTAGTTGAATCCAGGAGATTATCAATAGTTATAAACCTCTGTATAAGATCATTCTGGTTAAGATAAAACTGAATTAGTTGGGTCGGCCCTTTGGAAGCACACAAAAAGGACGGCAGCCACCAGCGCTTGATGCGATGCTGCTGAACATGTTCACTTCTCACCATATCGATATCCACAAGGTACTCGCCCCAATCAGTTAGAGGCTTGGATTCACCAATTAGGTAATTTGAGCGCAACTGCTGCAAATTATTAATTCTGGATACTGACTCTTGCCTATCAAGTTCAGATTCATGTAATTGCCTTTCTATATGTGATTGTCTGTGATGGCTGTTTAGAGCTGTCATATCAGGATGATAATCCCAATACAAAGAACCTACATTATTTGAGCTCGAACTTTTGCTCAATAGCGGTTCTCTTTGTCCTCTTGATTCTATGTCCATGGTTGGTGTTATTGCGGAAGGGGTTGTCACTCGCAGGGTCGTTACTCGTTCCATATATAGCAGACGTCTGAATCCTACACACACCCACTCAGGGACTTGTGATCTTCTCCACTCGTTTTGTTTTCTTGTATTTGAATCTCCTTGCATTTCAAAGAGGTGCAGCTAAATCATAACGAAAGCTTTGTATTTGTTTTCTTCACACGGTATAGAGGGTTTAAACCTATATCATGCAACGAGTTAGCTGATTAGGGATCAGATATGGTAGGTACAAGAAGCGCAAAATGAGAAATTCCGCCGCTTGTGAGAAGAATGCTACAAACCAGTAAAAACAATAATTGACATGCTTCTTCTTTGGGCCAGTTCTCTTGGCTAATTTTAAGCGCTAGATATGGATCATCAGCTACCACCAAATATTGCGTAAGCGGCCTACACGTTTACAAGATCTTTAAGGCTCATGAGTTATTATATTCGAGTCTGTAAAGGTCCAATAAGCAGTACAGTTTGGTATAAATTGGCTTCGGCGGACATAAAACAGATGCAGGTATATGCGTTTAAATGAAAAGTGTTGGATTTAAGCGCATATAATATATCTTGACTATCCATAATATATAAAAGCCACAGATTCCCAGAAATCATCATTCTACTACGCGTGAATAACTTTGAGCCATTTTGACAATTTACAGTGATAATGATTTTATATCCATTGTTCTTGTTTCACGTGGTATATCATAAAGTGCTTGCTTCTCCGTTGAACGGTGTCAGTCCTGCACTTCCAGATATGAAAGCAAGGTCTCCTACGGCATGGGAGGATGAAGATGAAAATCCTAGGTGGGAAGATAACGGTCCGCTCGAAATGCCTCAATGGCTTAAAGACCTTACGGGGCGTAAATTTTGGCCTGATGAGACGCCACCATATATTGATATGAGTATTGATTTCAGTGATGTACCTGTGGTGAACATGCGCCTTTATGGCGATTGTGCCCTTCCTCCTGGAACATGCGCATTTGAATGCAATCAATGTTTTCGTCCAGGTGATATAGTCTCTTGCAAAAGCCTTTCGCAGTCATTTGACGACGGCCCTACATCTCAAACAGTTCATTTGCTTGATCATCTAGAATCTACCGGCCAAAAGGCAACGTTCTTCATTCCTGGAACGAGTGCCGTAAAATTTCCTCATTTAGTGCGAAGAGAGTACGACCAGGGCCATGTAGTCGGGCTGCACACTTGGTCACATCCTTTTTTACCCTCGCTATCTAATGAAGCTATCGCGGCACAAATGCAATGGTCAATCTGGGCTATTAATGCCACAATAGGCAAAGTTCCTAAATACTTCAGACCCCCATTTGCAGGAATGGATGATAGAGTTCGAGCGATTGTTAAAAAGTTCAACGTTGACCTTGTTTTATGGGATCGTGATACCTTTGACTGGCGCCTCAACCTGGCCGACTCTGGAGAAACGAACGAGCTATCTGTCCTTGAATCTATTGAGATGTGGAGGAACCAAAATGGTGGTGGGCTCATTCTTCAACATGACAGTTCTAGTAAGTTGGTGAAGCTAAGCATTAAAGCTTCTAAACTAATTGGACCCAAAGGTCAATTGACTGTTGATAAGTGCTACAAGGGTGGCAGACCGTACCAATGATTTCATGTATTTTTTTTTTCATAATGCATTTAACTAGTGACGCGCAACCATATATGTTATAGCGCGAGCTAAGCTTCTTTTATGTATATTTTAATTATAAAATACTCTCCCCTTGTCTCCACAATGCACTCCAGGATGGTAAAATGAAAAGTACCCTAGAGAGCCCCACAGGGACCCTGAATCTTGTAATATATCTATCTCATTTCATCATGGACCATATCTAGTTTCGATCAAATCATAACTACCGTGAAATGCACGTATAAATGAAATTACTACACATATTTACTCTGATGGCTTATAGTGTGACATTAGGAAAGACAGTATCGCACCCTTTGCAACGGTATCATTCATGTTCGTCCAATCATTCTTCCGATTGCTTGATTTCACATTACGCCTACAATCAATGCACCACACGCCTTTCCATCCTTCAAGCAGCTACACTGCTAATACCAGAATTTCAGAAGATTAAGCTAAACGCCCAAGAACGTATTTGTCTTAAGTACCTGGACTGTGCTGTGGATGAAGATGCGACGGTTACCCTAAGAAACTTTCTTGATAGCGAACTCTTTACAATTATCACGGGCAAATCGACTTTGTATAAGGCTAAATTGATTCTCAAAAGACTCAAAGAAAATGAAATAGAATCTAATAATAATAATAAAAGCTACGACGAGATGCGTTTTCTTGGTGAACTCCGTGAGCAGTAATCTCCGCATTGCAGAAACAGTCAAGGGAAAGACATCATTCAACTTTAAAAGCCGTGTTTAAGGCTGATATAGTAAAATGAACTTTATTTCCAACAAGAGTTTTATTATTGGCTAAACTTTGGGTATACGATTGCGCCATCGTTAACGAATAGGAGCAGGCCCGCTTATAACTCCTCATAAATTCAAGCACTGCAGCTATCTTTTCTCACTGTTTCTACATTGTACGCTGCCTTCTTCTAAGTCTTTACTTGTTCTGATTGTAGAAGGAGAAATCTACCTCATATAGACATTTGGATCTGTTCACATTTAACGATATTGCCCCAATTCTTTTCACGAAGATCTGCACCTTTCTAACGCGGTAGTGTGATCGGCTTGCAGTTTCACGTTTCTCGCTCTTCCTAACACTCTGTCAGTCGACTCAATATGGCTGTGAAACATTTGCAGAGAGTGCCAGCAGATGCGCGTAACCCGTTCCATACTTTAATCCGGGAACAAACTGTGGTCCGAATTCCCAAGTTCACACTTGAATCAGGAATTGAAATGTATGACATAGATGTCGCCTATAAAACCTGGGGCCGCCTCGATGAGCAAGGTACCAATTGCTTAGTGATTTGTCATGCGCTCACAGGTTCTGCTGATGTAACCGATTGGTGGGCCCCACTCATCGGTCCGGGCAAAGCTTTTGACATCTCTCGTTTCTTTGTGGTATGCTTGAACACACTCGGAAGCCCCTATGGGTCTAGCAGCCCCTGCACATACAATCCCGAAACTGGCGAGATTTACGGACCTGAATTTCCTCTTGTTTCTATACGTGATGACGTTAGCATTCACAAGGTCGTGCTTGAAGATCTCGGTGTAAGGCAAATTGCTTCAGTAATCGGTGGTTCTATGGGCGGAATGCTTACTCTTGAGTGGGCATTCATGTTCCCGGACTATGTGCGCACCATTGTTCCTATAGCCACTTGTGCTAGACATTCTGCATGGGGTATTTCATGGGGAGAGTCACAAAGACAGGCCATATACAGTGACCCGAAGTATAACGATGGATACTATTCCTTTGACGATCCTCCTTCGACTGGTCTTGCTGCTGCTCGCATGTCGGCATTATTGACTTATAGATCGCGTACTTCGTTTGAAAGTCGATTTGGGCGCAATGCTGCGGATCCCGCTAAATTGAAAACTATCAATGGAAACTCATCTTTAAATACCAATGACGATTCGCGATCATGGTCTCCAGCTAGGGAAAATTGGGAAGTACATAACGAAGGACATATGATGGCTAAACGACGCTCTCAAACACCTTCAGACACCTCAGAAGCTTCGTCCACCCATTCTTCTTCACCACCATCTGCACCGGTCACGAACGACTCTAACACTAAAGGAAGTGCGTTTCCATTAAACCGTAATATCGGTCGGCGCGCTCGCCCTACTCAGACGTTTTCTGCACAAAGCTATTTGCGGTATCAAGGTCAGAAGTTTGTAGCGAGGTTTGATGCTAATTGCTATATTGCTATGACGCGAAAACTTGATACGCATGACGTAAGCCGCGGCCGAAACTTTGCTTCTGTAGGTGAGGCTTTAGCTACACTCACGCAGCCGGCTTTAGTAGTCGGAATTGAGTCGGACGGATTGTTTACTTTTGAAGAGCAGAAGGAACTTGCAGGTCATATCCCAAATGCTATATTAAAGCGAATCGAATCTCCCGAAGGTCATGATGCTTTTTTAATCGAATTTGAATTGATGAACAACCTAGTCAAAGAGTTTCTTGATGCAAAATTACCGGAAATCGTTTCCAGGGAACCTATAGCCGTCGATGATATCATCACTAGCAGTGTGAAACCTCTCATTGGAGAGAGCGATGATGAGAGCGGTCATGAAATTACTAGATGGTGAATCATTACCAGGCGGGTCACAATTTATTTCTTAATCGATGACTAAAATATAATGGAAAAAATAATGGGTTAATTGACATATATAATGGCTTAAGCAAGTACTAATTAGCTGTTCCCAATTACATCTAACTAAGAAGCCCGTTTTAGTTTTTTGCCTTTGCTTCTTCCTTTTAACCATTTACAATGAAAGCTATCAGATTTTTGGCGAGAAGAAGTTCCCGGCCTACCAATGTGAGGTTTTCAAGCACTCAAAATTTCTATTCTTTGTTTCCTAAAACCTTTAACAACAATACTAAACCATTCAATTTTGACGTTCGAGAATTGAGAAATGAGTTTATAAAGTTGCAAAGCCAACACCATCCCGATCACGCACCTCAGAACGAGAAGGAACAGTATGAGGAGCGAAGTTCAACCTTAAATAAAGCATATAGCTGCTTAAAAGATCCATTACTGAGGGCAGAGCACTTATTGCAACTGGCAGGATATTCCCTGAAGGGCGATCAAGCCGAGCACACTGACATAAGTGATCAAGAGTTTTACATGACAATACTGGATATTCACGAGGCTGTTGAAGAGGCGCAAACAGAGAAAGACCTCGAACCTATAATTACTGCAAACAATGATCGAATTAAATCTTTGATTAGCAAACTGACTGATGCTTTTGAAAGTGAAGATTATAACACTGCAAAGGACCTTACTGTGAAACTGCGATATTGGAAGAATTTAGAACGTACTTTACGGGAATGGGGACCAGGTAAACCCATCATGTTTACACATTAATAACATGAGAAGAGGAGAGATTCCTTTCAGTTTTTGTTCTGGGTGGACAGTATTCCATTTATCGAAATGACCCTTGGAGTTCTAAAGCTAGATGTTCGTCATCATGGACTTGTTTTTCTTTGCGTAATCGATATGTTGAACACTTAGTACATAGGTACGTGTCTGGTCCTTCTGCTAGGCTGACAGTTTCTTCTTTTGGCTTCTTATTGAAGAAGGACTGAAGCACTGAACCGGACCGTTTTGTCATCGTGCGATCAGATTTTTTGCTCTGCAATCGTGCATTAGTATGTGGCGCATCAAATATGTTACTGTTATGTTCATCAGCGTGACTTTCAGGGCAATGCTTCACAGTCAATGAGCTGCCAAAAATTGGGGAACTCGGTTTAGTTGACGAGTGTGGGCTTTTAGTTGATGGCTGTGATCTTAAGAAGCCCATCAAACTTGTTTCTGCAAGTTCGTGGAAATTGCTAATCTCCAAGGCCAGCAAGGATAAAGGGAAGAGCTTTTTATCGCTTTGCTCTTGGTCAAATATGTTGATAGCCGTTTTCAACAAACTGTTTCTCATGTCTGTCATATCTTCGTACACTGGTAGTGGTACTTGCCGAGCGGTGGAAGAGCTTGGTGCAGAAATCTTAGATTCCTTAGTGGCATACCGCAATGTAAAGGTACGTGGCCTTCTGCGCCGGCGTAAGTTCTTCGAGTCTTCTTCATCAGCATCCGAAAGTCTGCCTGTAAGGTCAAAAACAAATATTTTTAGCCAAGCATGAACTCGAGCAACGTTCTCTAATGGCTGGCGGAAATTCTTCACACTCTGCATGGATTTTATATCAGTCCTTGTGATGAGATCTTGACTATGCTCGCCACGAATTTCATCGTACACCCACGTAGCAGTGTCTTTGCCTAACTTGTTTTCCATTTCTTTCCGAGATATTTCCAGCAGACGCGCTATAGTTTTTTCCTCGGGTAGAGACAGTTTTCGACGAATTTCGTCGCCGAGTTTACCACCAAATCCACGGATATCTGTGAACTCAAAATTATTCGCAAGAAAGTCTTTCACAAAGGCTGGTAAAACCACTGTTTGACCATTTGGCTTCTTGTAAGTGCTAGCTAGTTTGGATATAGATTTAGTAACCGAGATTCCTGCAGAGCACGTATAAGACAACTCTTCATGGACTTTCTTGCGCATCTCACTAGCAATCTTAGAAGTAACTAGTACTAATACGTCATCCCAGTCGAGAGATATTTTCTCATCAAGGGATTCAATCCCATATACTTCAACGTTTTCTCCGATCCATTCAGGGTAGATCTTCTGGGAAGGAAGTGGCAAATGTTTTGACAACATGCTTTGATCCACAGGAAGAGAAAAAATTTCAGGAAACTGTGCAGTGATAATCTCAGCTGCTTTGTCAGAGACATCCAGAAATGATTCGTCAATGCTGGCTTTCTCAATAATGTCAGTGAACTGTTTGAATATTGACATTATCTTGCGAGATTCACGTCGGTACGGGTCTAAACATGCCTTGTAATGGTCACGATCTGGATTGGGGTGATAAGCCCAAGATTCCTCGCCCTCTTTGAAACATGCGACGTGAGCGAGAACAATGTTAGGGCATACCTCCTTACACTGTTGCGCACTCGAATGACGCGTGATTCCAAAGTCGCGGGCCGCATAGTTGACAGCAATTACATTTGCCCATTGTTGGCAAGCTAATGGTGCTGATGGAGGCAGTTTTAAGCGTACCGATTCACATTGGGCATAGAAAGCATCTAGATCAATGTGAATAACGGCCTTCAGAGGTCGTGATGAAGTTGATTTGATTGCGTTTCTTGCCTCGTCAGAAGTTGGGCTTTTAAGGCGCAAAATATCCCCATATGTAAATCTTGAAAGCCCATAAGACATGTCAGTAAAGTCTAGATACACTAAGCAACGCTATATCTGAAGTTAGACAGTAATGCCTTGTCCTTCAGCGTTCGTAATACTTTTTCAGATGATACTAGATCTTTATCTCGACTGGTTACTTCGTTACCCTGCATCACCGCTTGTTGCTAGCTATACAACACACATATACGAATACGGTCATTTCAGGGACAAAAAACCCTCCAGGACTATTTATCAGTGCTCCTGGATCTATGGTGCTTTCTGGAACTTCTGGTCAATGGTTTTCTAGTCCAAATAGTTCAAGAGAGCCTGCGAACGGCGTCCAGTTGCGGCAGTACCACCTTCTCCGATCAGCCAAGATCTGCGAGATTCGTCAGAATGCCGATCGACAAGATTATCGGCGTATGAGTCTTACAGATACTACAAGGACCATACAGATCTGCACTCGCTGATGCTTAAGACCAAATTCAGGTTTAGCCTCTTTGCTTCTAATCTCGCCAGAAGCCCAGTCCCCTTACACCTTGGCCATTCGCTGCCGAAGGACATGAAAGCTGGAGTGAAGGCGTCTGATTTTTAGGCAGATGCCGATTACCGAGTACAGAGGCAAGGTCTCTGCTATGATATAGGACAACTCTGTTAATCAATGACGTGTTCCACGATGTCGATACAGATATAACTACAGGTGCAATGGATTTTAAAGACACAGATTATACGCATTTTCTGTACACCGAGATGAGAGAAAATCAATGCGGTAGCTGACACATTTGGTAAACAATTATTGCAGTACAGGTGGACATCCTTGATACCTTATTATTGATAATGGATCTGCAAAATATAGATCTCCATTTCCACACGCGACATACGATGTGACTAACGCCACTTATAGCACATACAAAGATTTAAAAAGAACAATACAGAAATCTACACATGTTTTCGTAACTAATGCTAATATTAGCATCCTATTGTGTACTTCAATGAAGAGATAGATATAAGAATATGTCTGTATATGTATGAAATTTTCGCTTAATTTCCATCGTTCAAGCCAAAGCTTTCTGTTGGTATTATCTTAGCGACTGAGAACCTATCTGGCTAGGTTCCCTAACCGTGATTCCTATCCTATAAACGGATGCGCCCAACCTACCTTGATCTTTAGGCAATCGCAAGCAGTAAGGTTAAGAGTGTTGGATCGCTCAAATGGCGCATGCGTGAGGTGAATCTTAGGTTACGTGAAACTACCGGGTTCTCCTATTATAGGCCCTGCTCAGACTCCATAAGGATGCTACGCATACTTATGACTTCCCTGTTGTCTCACCCCGGATCGGACATATACTGATCATACAATAGTATAATCTGTCATAGTTAGTTGTGTTTTATGTAACCATCTCTTAGTATTACAGTTAGAACCAGAAGAAAGATTAGTGGGTAACCATCCTATCATCGTATATTTTATCATTACTTCAGGCTGTATGAGGAACCTTGTGGTCCTCTCTACTTCTTTAGAGTCAATGACTTACCCGGCCTAAAGAACAACCTAAATTCAAATATTAATACTTTCGCTTACCCAATATGGACACCGCTCAAAAGTAGCCGATGACTTACCCGGTGTCAGTACTTGAGCGTTTAAGTCACCGGCAATATACAAGAGATTACTTTGCAGGGAGGAGCCCTCGGCAACATAGGTTTCTTTTAGTCGTAAGTCCTTCAACAATGGATGAAATCCAGTGAGAACAAGTTTGTTCTAATTAGAATTGCTAGATCTTTCGAATGGTGGTGTTTCGGAGGCAAATTCGGCGATATAGGGAAAACTCACTCGGCGCGAGGCGAGCCTTTAATGGGAAATTAGGACTAAGGGCTCCCTTCAGGCGCTGCGATTTTTCCAAAGGTCGCCGGATCGCCTTGAAGTTGCCATATTTTGTGCGCCGGAGCGTTCTACACGTTTTAGTATACATAAAAATAAAATTGACCCTTTTTTGGTGAAGTTATAGAGGTTTAAAAAGACGGTATAAAAGAGGAAAACGCGGAGGAAAACGCGGTGGGAGGAATGTTTACATTCCCATCACACCGCGTACAAGTAAGCAATGGACAAAGATTTGCTCGAAAAGTCGGTTTACAACGCTATTTCCTCTAGGTAACGTAAAAATGATCTAAGAAAGGCTCCGAAACATACCTAACAATTAGAAAAAAGCTCCGGGACTGTATTGCTTCGTTACAGTCCACATTCCATTTTCCCCTTCCTGAACCCGGTCGCACAAACGTAGTGAATAACACTGTTGCAGATATGAAAAAGGTTATCGAAGCTAATTTCCTGAAACTAAGGAGTTCAAGAAATGGCGACGAAAGTCCGGAAAGTCTTGCAGAAGATTACCAAGAGTCGCTGGGCATGACTCTTCGACTAATAGCAGAGCGTGTTTATTCACTGAACTATTTTCACGAAAGCCACCAAGAAATTCATAGCTATGGACTTCCCAGAAGCTATGAAGGCTGATGATTACGCGGTTTCCTCTGTACTTACTGAGTGGCTACGAAAGATTAGGCAAACTCGTCGCGTAAACACCAACCTGAGCTGTAAACTAGCTCGAACCCAAAAGCGATGCTACGACCTGGAGAAACTGACACACGACGCACCTGAGATAAAGATTCCAGTTCACAGTTACGCGGAAGAATACGAAGGAAACTTCACACTGGAAGCTGAAGAACTGCGAGAAGGTGAATGGGACAGCGCAATTGCACCTCAAGACCTAACACTGACTCCCCAAGAGATCGATGAAACTTTCAGTGCTCAGCCGGAGGACTATTCATACATGGAAACGACCTCGCCATCGAACGAGGAATCAGAAAACGAAGAAACTGAGGACGGAGACACAGAGCTTGAGAATGTTAGATGGGAGGATGCGTATGATATGAGCTACAAGGAAACTGAAAGTAACACTGAGCCAAATGACGATGACCAACACAGCGATAGCGACAGCGAAGAGGAATCTGAAAAAGAAGAAGCTGATCTAATGTGTTCGCAACTGCAGCAAGATGGAACTGCAGATCTGCCAGACCAATCTGTGTGCCCCAACGTCTACCGTGAACGCAAAGAACTTCCACCCGATGTGTACACTTCATTGTTCACGAGCCCCCCAGCGAATAAAACTATTGTTTGCCCAAAATGTCGCAAAGTAGTGGGAGAATCCGAACCTGAACGTTTCCTCAAGGCCAAGTGTATGAGGTGCCGGGAAGCCAATGCTGAAACAAAACGTCGAAACCGTGCTCTTAAAGGCTCCAAGACTCATAACAAGAAACGACGCCTTATGGTCAAGGAGAGCAATGCCTCTGAAGTGTATACCGATGCAAAGTTATTCTTTCGTGCCCTGGCCTCAGGAACTGGAAACGGGAGCGCGAATGCCATTCTGCACCTTAACCACGAGGCAATGGAGCGAAACTGTCTTCCCGACGAATCTCAATTGGTAGATATTAAAAGACAAAGAATGAACATGGGAGTTTTTGTGCGCGATTATATCGTGCGCGGCTTTATTGAAAAGGCGACTGGCTACAGATTTGTGTGGGGCAATGCCACAACTTGGAAAGGTATCGGCCCATTCACTGTCACCTTCTATTGCTGTCAAGACGAAAAAAGATCGCAGGCAAAGGTACATTACAAGCGAAGACAAATGACAGAACGCTGTGACTCTCGCTTGGTTGTAACCTATCATCTGAATGCTAAATGCGTTCAAATCTTTCTGGAACACAAAGCGCATCCACCCCCACCACCTCCAAACTTTCCAATTTCAATTCAACAATTCATATGAGAAAACGCTTCTTCACCAACCAGCCCTTCGTTATGCAGCATAAAGAAAGCACTGGGAAACGACGAAACTTTGAAGCATGTGATGCGAACATGTAAGAAGAGCTCATTGGCCTACTACTACCAAAATGTCTGTCTAAAAGCGTGGAAACTTCATGAAGACCCACTTCAATCTGCGTTCATGTAATGCTAAACTGTAAGAGGGGCGGAAGCTTACGATATCTGTGCGGCCACGCAAGGTCGCTTGACTGGATTCTCCATGATATTCACTTTTTTCGTTAACGCGCTTGCTCCAATTATCTCTGAGGTCGTTATAGATTCTACTTTCAGCATCTTGAAAGACGCTTACCACCTCTACGGAGTTTTAGCAGCCCTAGACGGTGCAGTGTATCCAATTTGCTACTTTTGTCTCTCAAAAAAGACCGATCAGAAAACATCCAAGCCTATTACGGCCCATACGATTGGAATGGCGTTGCATTTACTCAGCCCCAAGGGCGTGAATCCATCATTTGTGCATATTGACAAAGATAGGGCCACTATACGTGCTGTTAGCCAAATTTGGGGTTCAGAGAAGATTAGAGTATGTGCATGGCATGCATTACGCGCAGTACGCACCCGTGGCATAGAGAATACCAGTTCGATAAACGGTTACAGATATGCTGATGCTAGAGCAGTGCTGCCAGACATCCAACCATGCTTTGCAAGCGCTGCAAAGAATCTTCCGGACTTTCATCGATCAAGAAGATGCGACTGTTCCTGGAAGAACTCACAAACCAGAAGAGTATACATGGAAAAGGAAAGAACAAAATTAAAGAATGCCCTGGATGCAATGTTCGCGGGGCACATTACGCGACATGAAGACGTTGTTGATGGTACCACGAATGCGCAAATTTACAAAGACTCTGTGCGCGTGATGTACGAGTTTTGTCTGAAAGAAAAGATCCCGCAGGTCTGGGCATATATGTGGAAAAGGTGGTACTGCCCAGAGGAATGGATGCACTGGGCGCAGGCTTCACGATGTTCTGTCCCTATATTGAAGACTACGATGGGCATAGAAGGTCACTGGAGTGTGCTCAAAGGTTATGTAATTACCAGAAAACGCAGAAGCTGCCGAGTTGACGCTGCAAATTATGGAATATCGGAACCCGTTGAGAGTGAAGAATCCCTCCAAACTGCACGACCGGTTGGAGGGATACAGAGTCAATCAATGCACCGAGAATTTAACAAGTTGGCGTATCAGATTTATGAATATGTGGCGCCATATTTTGAGGAATTTCGGAAAACTGCTTACTGGGAAGAGACGCTTCAGAAGACCAGCGAATATCGCACTTCATTACAGTCATGGCGTTGCAACTGCAAGCCCTATCTTCGCAACCCTTAACATATCTGCAAGCACACTGTGTGTCTGGCCAAAAAATGGGTCAACGAGAACAACATCCCTGAAAATGAGATGTGGAATTTTCACTTGAACATAGGACGCGCTACCGAACCCCCCTTTATACGGCACAGAAAAATACATCAACAACTATCTGTGGGTACATCAGGAGTATCACAGACGCGTTTGACCGAAGCAAATATGGTGGTAGAAACCCACCTAATGCAATCAAAAGATGAGCCTCTCCCCGTTCCAACAATAGTGCACTCCCTTTCTGGCTTGCACGCATCACATTCGGCGCATATTACTACCCGGAACAATGCTTTTCTTCCGCTGTATAACGCCATACAAAAGGTACGAGGCTGGTGGTTTTATGCGCATACAACGCCAAGAATTTTCGATCTTCTGCAGCGGCATCAGCGACAGCTGGTAGCTCTGCTCGAAGAACTTGCGCGCATCACTCGCTCAAAAGAAATTATGCGTTATCATAACCTAACTAAAAACCCGAGATACGCTTATATTCTTTCGACAGAAGATTATCATGCAATCGCGCTCTTGATACAGGCTTCTTCATCGGACATTCGAGGACGGAATCAACAAAAACACCAAACAGGAGATCCACCACCTTTCGATGCCCAGCTGGCTCCCATATGCGAGCAGATCGATATGGAAGACGATGCACAAATGTGGGACAACGATATCCTGCACACTATGCGACCCAGTGAAGTGAATGCTGCAGCCTGATAACGGATTTCTCTACTATGAGAGTCATTCAAGGCCTTTGCGTTCGATTTCAAGGTGGTGGAACATATATTACAGTAGTAAAATAAATGTAAACTCTATTTACACCTAGCAACCAAATGGTTGCTAGGGAAAAGTCTGACCTAAGGGGTTTACAATGTTTTCGATGCTTATCTTAGGCTTTATGACCCTACTAAGGCGGTCGGATGCAGCCCAAAGACAGATAAGATACAGGCAGGTATAAGAACTTGCAGTGCGTACAGTGCGGCAATGAACATGAGCTGGGAAATCAAAAGATGCAGAATTGAGTGAGATAGGAAGGTTGTATGCGAGTATTTCAGAGTTCCAGACAATCTGGAGCGTAAAATAAAGCGATGAAACACTTGAAAAAAGAAGGTGTCAACCATCTTATCGCCTATTAACTACTTTGTAGGCTAATTTAGAGAGCATTGAAAATTTAGCAATGTTATCTATTTATGACAGCAAATAGATAAGCCATGAGGGTATCAGTATGAAATCATGACAGTAACAGGCTCCACTGGCTAAGAAAACACATGCGAACTCTAAAGGATAAGGTTTAAGATAGATTCTTTATACTATTTACCTTTCTTCCATTTCTGAATAATATATAGGCACGCAATTGCGACTGCAATATTGGCACTTGTCCAAAACCTACGGATAGCTTGTCAAGGCTAGTATAATACACCGTACGGATTTAGAGGTGTTATAGCAGCAATAAATTCGAGCTATACGTCACTTTGCTCTGTACCCAAGCCTCCGTTGCCTACCATTCCAAAGATTTTACCCCGCGCTGAAGCTGAACAGAGAACCAACCAAACACATCACATTTTCCTCTAATGTCTTCAATTACAGAGGCAAAATCGAGTTCCGGTAGCTCGGTAGGCTCTTCTTTAATGTCTAATGTAAAAAACAGAATTAAATCTTCCGTGAAAGTGCCCAAAACTGATAACTCGAAACGATCCTTGCAAGGTCATATTAGACCTGTACACCAGAATGTTAACGTCAGCATTCTATCCAAAGCTGCTTCTACAAACTCTCGCTTAGATTTACATGGATTTCGAAATCTAGCTTATATTATGCTAATATGCAGCAATTTGCGTTTGCTGGTTGAGAACTATCTAAATCATGGCTTCTCTATTCCCATACAGTCTCTAGGCATACCACGAGATGACGTAAGAATAGGTATTTATTGCACGCTGCTTATCCCTTGTCATCTTTTACTTGCTAATATTATTGAAAGAACAGCAATAAAGACTTTAAAAAACAAAAAGAATACCTCCTCATATGAGTTATGGACGCAATTTGCCGCTTTGCATGCCATAAACGAGTTCGCATGTTTAGCAATTACAACTTTAATCGTTCAATTTTACGTCTACCATCCGTTAGTCGGCACGATATTGTTGGTTCATTCGGTCATTCTTTGTCTTAAAGTGACCTCTTATGCGTTAGCAAACAGAGAGCTGCGTGCTGCTTATTTGAATAACTTACCTGTCCCTGAACTCTACAGATCGCATCCTTACCCTAGCAATCTTGCTTTCTCTAACTTGGTATATTTTTGGTGGGCACCCACACTGGTGTATCAGCCTGTTTATCCGAGGTCTCCAAATATCAGAATCACATTTGTTCTAAGATGCATAACAGAGGTGTGTGTTCTAAGTCTTGGAATTTGGTTCTTGTCTGCGCAATATGCTACCCCGATTTTAAAGAGCAGCATCCCTTTATTGAATACTCGAGAGTATGCATTAGTATTTGAACGCTTACTGAAACTTGCTTCTGTAAGCATTATTGTCTGGTTAATGGGATTTGTTGTTGTTTTTCAATCAATGCTCAATTTACTTGCTGAAATAATGCGGTTCGGTGATAGGGAATTCTATAAAGACTGGTGGAACTCTGGCTCTGTTTCGACTTATTGGCGTCTATGGAATAGGCCTATGAATACATTCTTCCGGCGACATATCTATTTCCCTCTAATGAAAAGGGGATACGGAGCAACTTCGTCGACTGTCATCGTGTTTACAGTTTCTGCTATATTACACGAATTGGTCGTTGGTATTGCTACACATAACTTGATAGGAGTGGCATTCATTTCTATGATGCTGCAGATACCGCTTTCTCTGGCTACTGCCCCGTTGGAACAGATGCGCGGCCCGGGAACAACAATTGGTAATTGCATATTTTGGCTGAGTTTTTTCCTGGGACAACCTCTCAATATTCTCTTGTACTACTTCGCATGGAATGTTAGATATCAGAAATAATGCTTCTCCGGAAGGAAGAAAATTGATTTGAAGTTTGAATCTAGTTCAAGTGCATTTAAGTTCTGGAAGCAGATAACGAAACACTTGCAAAAGCAACCATCTAAAGGTAAGACCAAAAAAAAAAGTATGCGAATAGGCAAGGGAGGAAGGTTGAGATAATGTAATTCGGAATAGAGTAAGATGATTTGTACTTTGATATTCCTCGAAGCAAGTTTTCTTAGCACATGAAAATCAGTAGTACAAGGGAGGGACAGTGTTTCTCGACCTCTTCTTGTATGCCCTATAGAAAGTAAAAGCGAAGTATAAAGCTGCGCCTATTAATACAACAGCTGCGAGACGTTTTATAAATGTGAATAAAAAGGATATGATAGACACAAAGAAAAAGTCAGAAGAGTTTTTGTCATGCGTCTTCTGGCGAGAATTGGATTTAGAGGAACGTTGCTTGCTGTTTTGGTTTTGATTGTGTGAAAGCGCTTCTAAATCGACCAAGTTTGGTACAGGACCATTTTTCTCAGGGAATATTTGGACTTTAACTGAAAGTAGATCATGAGTTTCAGTTAGTTGGCCGGTAGAAGCAGAGAAACCGAGGTATGGTTTCGGTGGTAACTTCACGTTAGGTATGGTGAAGCAGTTGAAATAACCCTCAGAACCATAGTGCTTAATATCTAAAGATAAGAATTGATCCTTAACAAACACTATGCGGGCATGCGAAGGTTCTCTTGCACTTATTAGTCCTTTTACTGAACAAGAGGCGAGTTGGTTTGCGGCCCCATCATGGTCGTTATCGTAAGAAGTGTGACCATCGCCCAGCATTGCCATCACAAGGGGGAACTGAACACCAGGTCTATTGTTCTTGTAGGTATCGATAAAAATGCCCAAGCCATTGAAGTTGTCCGAAGATCCAAAAACAGGGCCGCTAGAACCTGGCGATTCGGTGAGCCAAATAGCAAACCCGTCACCGTGAAGGATGCCGTCACCAAAGATGGAGAATTCGACATCAATTATGTAAGCGTCTGAGAATATAGGCACACGCGAGACTATCCAACCTGATTGACCTGGTCGGTTTGTAGTCAAGCGTATATATTCATCCGCTCGAATGAGAGTGCTTCCGCCGAACTCGAACCATCGCGAAAGTAGTCTATCTTGAAACATTGAAGGGGATAATGAGTGTGAAGATAGTGGGACGAAGCCCAAGTCAGAAGGGATTTCTATTGCATGAAGTATACTGGCGTACAAAAGAATAAATAGAGACAGCAACATTGTAATTGCAGAAAAAAATGCGAAACCTGAAGTGCGCTATAGTATAAACAGGTTCAGAAGCGAAGAAGATTTGGCGTGGTGGTTTGGGAGGGTGTGTAGTACGGGTGTGGTGGCAGTTCTTCAAATATATCAGATCGCTTAATCAGAATTTAAAAGACCATAATGGGTCGCCAAGGTAAGTTATCAATTCCACGCCATGCCCTTTCTTTGAAGTTTTAATTTCATCCGTTGACATTAGAAGCTTACCAATCGCCAAGGCAGATTTCTTGTTCTCAGCGTTTACGATAACAGGTTGTCCTTTTTCAATATTTTGGTCAGGTAATTGGCCGCCCTTAGAATTCAGCCCAGGGCACATTATATTGGCACCACCGAGTACAAACTTGATGGCACCTCTATCAACTCTTACCATCGGAAAACATTCTGGATACTTGTGTACTAGTTTCAGGCTCGGCATTAACCCGTCATTATAATGCTCAAAAAATAAAATCTCGTCATTCAGTGTATATAGCGTTATTTTGTCTTCGCATTTGATCAATTCTACTTGTGATTTTTTGGGTATAATAAAATCGATCACTGGTTCAAGTTTAGGGAACAAGTCAACGGCCCTTGCTTTCAAGCCTCTCTGCACAGAGGATTTCAATTTAGTCCTGCCATGAATATCGGCTTCTGTAAATCTGAAAATATGTTAGTCTGCAATATTTCCAGGAATTCAGTGGTTTTCTCTACTTACTTTTTGAACATTGTCGAAATTTAAGTTGCGACTTGATCAATCGCCCTCCTTTTACTTACACCTTTCTCTCACCCCACTGACAACTCCAATTTTTCGAGAATGCAGGTTAGTCAACCACAGAAAAAACTGCAGCCGAGAAGAGTAATAGATTACAAAAATTCTCTTCATAAATGGAGTGACCGATTAAGGATCGGTAAACCCATGTCATCTGGCTTGAATATCAAGCCAGATGCAGCTTACGTTATAGACTTACTGGCTCCTGCAGCCTACAAGAGACATGACATTGTAAATACTCCATCCAAGTTTGTTCATCTGAGCATGAATAAGGTGAAGCAAGCTGTTACTTCTCTAGCATGGACTCCAGATGGCCGTCGTCTTGTCTCTGCTAACCAGGCTGGTGAATTCACTCTATGGCACGGATTTGCTTTCAATTTCGAAACTATTATGCAAGCCCACGATTCAGCTATCCGTGCCACTGTATATTCGCACAACCAAGATTGGTTGATATCTGCAGATGTAGACGGTGTTATAAAGTATTGGCAGCCCAACTTTAATAATGTCAAGATTATTGCAGACGGCCACACTGAAGCTATCAACCAGTTGGCTTTCTCTCCCCAAGATTCACGCTTTGTTTCATGTTCGGATGACCATAATATAAAAATATGGAACTTCACTCAGGGAGTCGAAGAGCAAGCGTTGACTGGACATGGATGGGATGTCAAATGTGCCGACTGGCATCCTTCGAAGGGCCTCATTGTTTCTGGTTCAAAAGACAACCTGGTGAAGCTTTGGGATCCTCGTGCTCCTGCCTCTTGTATTGCTACACTCCATTCACATAAGGGCACTGTTAATTGTGCACAGTTTCAGCCAACTCGCGGCGATCTCCTTGCAACGGCTGGCCGTGACCACTCAGCGAGAATTTTTGATATCAGAGCCATGAAAGAATTATACCATCTTCGTGGTAACGAAAAAGATATAATGTCTCTGACTTGGCATCCAGTGAACACACAGGTATTGTCTACGGGGTCATACGAAGGTCGTATATGTCATTACAATCTGGACTCTTATCAACCAATGGCAGAACAAGGCAACACATTGCTGCCGTACCATATTGTTCCCTATGGGCACGATGCAGCAATTCTCTGCATGCAATATCATCCTATAGGTCATGTTTTTAGCACTGGATCGCATGATAGGTTTATTCGGTTCTGGATCCGCGGGAGACCCGCTGATCCAGCAGCATTTAAGGACAGGTACTATCTTGGTCAAGAAGAAGCTGAGCGTCTCGGATACCAAGGCAATGGAGTAAACACGCCGTTAGTACCAACCAACAATGCTTCAAACATGATGGTGAATGGCGGTCAAGATACGAATGATATGGATGATGATGAATATATGGCAGACGCAATTGAAGACCAAGACGCAGAACCTAATGGAACAATTCCATCACTGAACTCAAATCAATCGCAGAAAAATGATACTTCGGCTGTTATGCAGAATCCGTTTTTTATTCCTGGATTATCTACGTCTTTCAGTTCGGATGTCAGTGTGCCTGGGCTGTCGAGCTTTCCTAACGATACTTCCGCGGCTGGATCAGCTCAAGATCAAGTTGACCCTAATGCCTTCATGCAAATGTTCCAAATGTTCCAACAACAGCAAGCACAACAA
This sequence comes from Tortispora caseinolytica NRRL Y-17796, assembly GCA_001661475.1. NCBI lineage: Eukaryota > Fungi > Ascomycota > Trigonopsidomycetes > Trigonopsidales > Trigonopsidaceae > Tortispora > Tortispora caseinolytica. The sequence goes on from KV453842.1 coordinate 1,770,274, forward strand.
TAGAACTGATTGAATGCTATTTATGACACCACTTTTTATTATGACTCCAGCTTTACCGCATTGCACCAGAGTAGATCCAAGTTGCTTATTCTGACACTTCGTCATTCCAGGCTAACTCAGAGCTTCCTTTCTAGTAATTGTGATTAAATACGTAACAATTCCTCATTAATGAGCATTTGTAGCCTAGGATGCGATTGATAATTCTTACCGCAACGCTTTAAAACGATTGAGAAGATAAAGTCGTTTTAACGTTATAAGAAACATGTAGCCACTAATAAAGTCCCACTTGTGGGACATATGGTCAATTTGAAACGATACAGAGAAGATTAGCATGGCCCCTGCATAAGGATGACACGCTTTACAAAGAGATTTAACGTTTTTTTTTATTTCAGAATGTAGTTAATTAGTCTCCGATGAAGGTCAGCAGTAATTTAATAAGTCAAATATTTGGTGTTGTTGCTGCTAAATTGCACATTAACGCTATTGTGGAGGATTCGAACATAGCAAAATGAGAACTGGCCAATAAGAAACATCGTATTTCGTTGCTAAGTAATCTGACCACTCAGAGGACTAAGATTGGGTAGCAGAACACCGAACACAAACCACCAGACTCTATACTTTTTTCTACTCACTGTTGAAAGGCTTTGTGCTTGTAAGAGTACCTGTACATTCAATTCACGCTAAAGATTCATAATGCTCGGAAGAAGTGGAGCTTTTCGAGCCTATAAGCGCGGTGTGAACCAAATAGTAAGTAAACCCGTTGTCGTCCGGCGATTTTTGTACTGCTTGTTCGACATCCGCTACTCGCTGTAATGCTGGTAATACTAACAACCCTCCTTCTAGAAACGCGGAATCTCTACCGTCTCAGAATCGAGTCGCCCATCTACTTTGTATGCAGTCGGAGTTTCTGCTGGAGCTTTAGGTCTTGCCGGATGGTACTACCATATGTTTGTTAGCCCGGCTCAAGCTATGACCATGGCCGAGCATGGTCTTCATCCCCCCAAATGGCCTTGGTACCATGATGGTATGCTACACACTTTCGACCATGCTAGTCTTCGTCGTGGTTTTCAAGTATACAAGGAAGTTTGCTCACAATGCCATTCTCTTTCCAGAATCGCTTGGCGAAGCTTAGTCGGTGTAACCCACACTGCCAACGAAGCTCGCGAAATGGCCGAAGAATTCGAGTACGACGACGAGCCTAATGACGAAGGTATAATCGAAAAGCGTCCTGGTAAACTTGCCGATTACATTCCTGCTCCTTACCCTAACGAAGAAGCCGCTCGTGCTGGTAATCAGGGTGCCTTCCCTCCTGATTTATCTTTGATTATCAAAGCTCGTCACGGCCACGCCGATTACATATTTTCCCTTCTTACGGGTTATCCTGATGAACCTCCTGCTGGTGTTTCTCTTGGAGCTGGTATGAACTACAACCCTTATTTTCCCGGCGGTGGAATCGGTATGGCTCGAGTGTTGTTCGATGGTCTTGTAGAGTATGACGACGGAACTCCGGCTACTACTTCACAGATGGCTAAGGATGTTACCACTTTCCTAAACTGGACTTCTGAGCCTGAGCATGATGAGCGTAAGCGAGCTGGTTTACGTTATTTGATTATTGTCGCTTCTCTCTACGCTGTTTCCCTTTGGATCAAGCGCTTCAAGTGGACCCCAATGAAGACCAGAAAGATTGTTTATACTCCTCCTAAGAAATAGACGATAAGCGATCATATTCATATTTTTTAGGTCCCTAAATGCCACCTCATTATTGCCGACCTTAGGGTTCCTTTTTGGCATCTTTCACACATCCACCCGTATCAGATTAAAAGAGTCCTACCTACCAATAAAACGCTTCTCCTGAATACAAGTATAAAACTTGGTAATGTATAAGTGTAGCCTTTATGCAATTCTTTCTCGTCCGACCACAGCTAATCCCCTTAATTGTTCCAGATTTTCAGTGACATGATTGTTTCCAAAAACCTCCATGTACTCAAGACCGGGATTCTGTTTCAGAATTTTCTGAACCAAACTGTCATCAACTGATCGCACAAAGGAAAGGTCTAAAGACTTTAATCGGTGGCAAGTTATGTATAGCGGAGCTAAGTCTTCTTCAGTGAGTGTATATAGCGAGTTCAAGCTCAAATGAGCCAATTGAGGTGCGCAGCTAAGGAACATCTCTCGAATGGCCAAACGTCCTGCTTCTGCCGTCCTTGATAGACTTAAATCACTGATATTTGCCGCCGCTTCCCATCGAGAAAACAGGTTTTGCAGATCTTCATCATTAAGCTGAGGACACTCTGTAATGTGTAATGTAGTCAGCTGGGGCGAACAATTGTCCTTAATGGCCTGTAGTGTATCTGCACGAAGTTCTTCGCAAGCTTCAAGTTTGAGGGTTTGTAGGCTGGATCCATGCTTCTTTATCATGCTGACAAATCCCTTTGAAGCTTCAATAGAGTCTTCTTCCGTGATCACTACGGACTCATCGGTAGGGTGGTATAATTCCAGATGCAATAGTTGGTTGAGGTTCGTTAATGCGGCCAAGTTCTTTAGCCCGAAGGAATCACATTGCCTAATGATCAGCTTAGAAATATTAGGGCAGTTTTTAGCCATACAGAGGAATGCCTCGTCGTTGAAGTTCAGCGTATCTGAGACGGCAAACTCCTCTAAATTATTACCAATACTTTCAAAGAAGGTTTTCCAAGAGGAAGTGCTGACTAGGAACGGGCCGTGCAATTGGACGCGTTTTAGGCGTCGCATTCTGGAGAACATGTACTCAAATGATTCCGAAGAAAGTCTTCCGCACATGCCCAATACCAGAGACTCTAAGTTAGGGGCATAGACGGCGATTGATCGCAGGGCATCGTCGTTTAGTGTTGCGCAATCCCAAAATTCTATGTGCGATGCGTCTGGACGGGCAAACAGCCTGAGAGACTGAGCAGTCAAAGCTCTATTGCGGCATATCGCGTGAGATAGTTCTATGGCGTGCTCTTCGTCTATATACCCTAGCGCCTCGAGATCATCTATATTCTGTACACATAGTTGCAGGCATAAGTTCCTCAGAGACGGTACTCTGCTGGCGCTTCGTTCGAGTAGTGCTTTAGCAGTATCTTTGATAGCTTTTCTTTGGCTAGCGGACCTCAATTTTTTAGCAGGTCGTATGTTCTCTGTAGGCTCAGGGACTGCAGAGTCAGCAGGCGAGTCCGATAAGCTTTTCGAGGCTGATTCCACGGAAAGTTCATAGATCTGAAGTTTTTCCGCTATAGCTACATCTCTCAGCTCTGTAAAACGAGCCTGATACTGTTCTGCTATTAGGTCAGCTTCTTTATCAGTTGCAGTAGCTTGTCTTTCGTGAAACTCGCTATCTACCTGCTCTAAAATGGCCGCCTCTTCCTCGGGCGATATTTCGATTGGTACATGACTTTGAGCTAGATACCGATCCCGGATCTCCTTAGCGCTGATATTTTGTGATCTTAAAAATTCAGTCAAAGCAGAATTAGGTCCCTTAACTTGAGAGTTGCTTGACTCGCCTGATTTCGATCGTTTATACCATCTTGTATTGCTCATGACTCAAGCTAGATTTTCTAATCACATCTCTGGGACCTGGGCAGTTGAAGACTAAACGTTTCTATTGGTAGGATTGACAACACTTCTCTACATCGTACAAACTGTTCAACTAAATGTCTGATGATGAACCCGTCGCTAAAAGACAACGTGTAAACGACGGATTAACAGATTCAGAGCTTTATCTGGACACTATAAATAGGAGTGTACTGAATTTCGACTTCGAACCGGTATGTTCAATCACGCTTACGAATCAGAACATCTATGTGTGCTTGACTTGTAATGCGTACTTGAAAGGAAGGGGCCAAGGTTCCCCTGCGTTTGCCCATTCTATTAATGAAAACCATCATGTATATATGAAGTTTTCGAATCAACAGATTTATATCTTGCCTGATGGATATATCGTTTCTTCCCGTTTATTGGAAGACATCCGTCGGTGCGCTAACCCTCTATACACAAAGGAGCAGCTCTCGCAATTTACCGATGAGAAGAGGATTGATGCATTGGGTAACTCTTTTATTCCTGGACTGATGGGGCTCTATCCTGTTGCGCGCACAAATTATATTTGTGTGATTATGCAGCTGCTGTCTCGGGTGGTCCCTTTACGTAACTTGCTGCTACTAGAGTCCGAGTCATATACTGAACCCTTGGCTTATGAAGTAGGACTTATTATACGCAAAATGTGGAATTCAAGCTCTCTAAAAAGTACGGTGTCCATACATAGACTTTTGTCTGCTATCTCTCACTTGGCCGGTGATCGGTTTGGTACTGTCAACTACTCAGATCCTGCTGACTTCTTAGCATGGCTTTTACACCAATTGAATAAGGCTTTATCCTCATCAATGGTTCACAAAGTCTTTCAAGGGAAGCTGATTCTATCTGAGTCGCTCGTACAAGCTGCTATTGGTGAGAGAGATAAACTAAAGTTTGACGAAGTATCAGTGACCAGCAAGTCAATAAATTTCCTCTTTCTGACTTTGGATTTGCCGCCGAAACCAGTATTCACTGAAGCCAACGATAACTCTATAATGGCTCAGGTGACTCTGGAGACTCTTCTGAAGAAATACGATGGAAATACAATACAGGAACTACCGAAACAAAGGCGGAGGTATAAGCTGGTCTCATCACCTCTGTACCTTGTTTTGAATATCAAACGCACTCAGCAAAGTCATCATCTAAAGGATCGAAATAATACGACTGTTATATTTCCCCAAAAGCTTGATCTATCATCGTATTTAGACGAAGCTACAGGTTCGCAAATATACCATATAGTCGCTAACATTGTGTTTGAATCCGATGAACAGAATGAATCCGAAATTAGCTACAAAATACAAGTCAAGAGTCCTCATACAAATATGTGGTATGAGATCTGGGATACGCACGTCAAGGTCATTGAACCAGAGTACCTTTTCTTGTCAGAGACATGTATTCAATTATGGGAGAAAGAGAAAAGAGCCAAAAGCTCAGCTTAACTGATTATTTATGTTGCTAAAGCTGGTGACAATAGGTCATGACTAATGAGTTACTATCGTCAAACGGTTTTAGCTCAAACTAGAAACTACAAGTAGAATCTAGTTTTTGGTTGTTCTAGCCCGACAATATGACACAGGTATGTGGAGAGCAAATACCCATGCATCGAATCGGGCTGTAATTTAATACAGCTATTCCTGATGATTAAGATAATTCGAAGAAAAAAGAAAAAAGTTAATACAAATCTCCATGCATTTAAATTATTGGTGCGCCAGCGCCGTTCAGCTCAGCTTCAAAGCGTCGAAATTCTGTAGATATCTTGCTCGAATTGCTTCTGGAAATGATTCGATAGAGATCACGAACAACGTTTTTGTCGCGCTTATCGATAAATGTGATTGCAGTACCGCGTTGACCAGCACGACCAGTTCTGCCAATTCTATGGGTATAGTTTTCTATATTGTGTGGCATCTCAAAGTTAACGACAAGACTGACATTAGGGACATCAATACCGCGTCCAGCAATATCAGTGGCCACGAGTATGTTTATTTTACCAGTACGCAGATCGTCCAGTGCCTTTTCTCGCTGACTCTGCGACTTATCTCCATGCATTGTGGCAATCTTAAAGTTGGACGCTTTCAGGAAGTCAGCTATAGAATCGCAGTATGGTTTAGTATTAACAAATACTATTACCGGTGGTCTGTATCTCGGTTGACGAAGAATACGCAGTAAGCGGTCTTTGCGGTCATTTTCGCTTTCCACTATTTCAACTCGCTGTTCCACAGTGTCTACAGCGCTTGAAGTAGCGCCGATCGTTATAATAGCAGGATTGGTAAGATATTTTGCTGTTAGAGCTTCGATGGCAGGTGGCATTGTAGCTGAAAACATCATGGCTTGTCTTCGCTTACTAAAGGGAGGCTCCTTTGGAAGATGGCTTAAAACCGCCTGCACTTGAACATCAAAACCCATAGAAATCATTCGATCGGCTTCATCTAAAACGATAAAGCAGCATTGATTTAACACTATCAACCTGTTATCTAGTAAATCATTTAGTCTGCCGGGAGTCGCTATAATGATTTCAATTCCTTGCCTGAGTTTCGCAACCTGGTCCTCCATGCTGTGCCCACCGACAATGCTCAAACATCTAAAATCTAAAAAGGATGAAAACTTTGAGGCCTCCTCCTCGATCTGCAATGCAAGTTCACGCGTAGGACTAAGTATGACTGCATAAGGACCATCTTGTGCAGTAGCTGTTGTAATCCTAGGAAGGTCTAATATGTGGGCAAGCAACGGTAGAACAAATGCAAGCGTTTTTCCACTTCCTGTTTCGGCCAAACCTAGAACGTCGCTACCAGTCATTGCTGTTGGAATGGCTGCTCTCTGAATAGGAGTAGGCTCTTTGAATGAGGAAGTGTTAATGCAATCCAACAGCTGTGACGGCAAACCAGTTTCCTGCCATGTTCTTGCGGGATGGGGTATATTTTCACCTTTGATAGATATATGATATGTGTCGTTCAAGATACGCCAGTCTCTTTGAGTCATGAGTTCTAAGGGCTTCGTAGCCCAGGAAGAGTCATCTTGCGCGTAGCGTTTCGAGCGCCTAGAGACCGAAAGGGTATCGTGTTGCTGAATATTGCGCTTTAAAGAAATTCCATAGAGATCGTCATTGCTTGTTGTGTCAGAATCCGGGTTCCAATCAAAACAAAGACCTTTGTCGAGTTTGATAGGTTTGGATAAAGGTTGAGAAACAATAGTATGCGTGGCTGCCTTTTTCGTTATAGTGGCAGGTTTTGTGATAACATTATGATGTTTATTAATGGTTCTTTTATCCTTGGAAATAAATGCAGGTTTATTAAACGTTTTAGTACTTGATTTACTGCGTAAAATTTCTTCTAAAGACGGGGGTCGAGACATGCGATGCAAGTAAACGGGAAGTTAGCCCAACCCCAGAGAATCTAATAAAAGTGATTAAACGAAATAACTGCAAGTTCAAATAAAACCCTATGATATTATTAATTAAATACTAGAAATAAAAATTAAGATGTTGAAACAGCGACAGTGATTGATGAGCTATGTATGTAAAAGAAGCGGATAATTGTATGAATAGTGCAAAATCAGATTATATTGCACTTGCTCCCTTTGATTCTATTGTATATTGACCGGAGACATGAGTGTGCTTTAAACACGTTTCATGCGAGGACTTGTATCAACAAGTTCAGTTCCGAATATACGGTCCCAGAATTTTGAGGTGACACCAAAACCAAGGTCATAATTCATGTAATGGTGCCTTAAGTGGTAAGATTTCAGTTCCTGAAAAAAGGTAGGGAGATTGACATGATGGAGGAAATAATGAGTGCAATCATAACAGATGTATCCCAATATTCCTCCGGTGAAAACAGCCATAGCAGGGTAGTAAGGGAACAAGGTGTGAGCTAATTTATAGAAAGGCGTAGCAAGCATAATAAAGAGCGCGGGGGGCATTACCAGTCGCAACTTGTCCATAGGTAGGTAATGGTGTACGCCATGTAACGTGAAGTGTAATGTAAACGCAAGCGGATGATCAGGAAGGTAATAGTCAAGATGAAAGAGGAAGCGATGTAATATGTACTCAACGAGAGTCCAGATAAATAAGCCTAGTGAAAAGAAGAAGATAAACACAGGCAAACTCAGTCCCCGTAACGCAATAGACACTCCATACAAATCAGCTGGTATCCATATCATCGGTACTACCCACCAAGGGGTTTGAGAAAATGGTTCTAAGAAGTTACCAAAAAAGGGAGCACTGCCTTGACCGTAATGACGCGGTTTGTGCACTTGATCCAAATAAAACTCTTTGGTGAACTTACCGAACAGCACCTGAGTGAACAGCGGCTTACTTAGATCGAGAAACTTAGACGCCTTATAGTCATTCTCAAAATCAGTTTGAATAGATAAATCCTCAGCTGAGTAGAGTCCAGTCGAAGAATAAAAACCCCGGTCTTCAATACTCAGACCAGGTTCATTGATCAGTTGATCTTCTTCCTCAGCAGTGGCCTGGAACGCAACTAAATATTCTTCGAGCATTTCATATGCAGATTCACTGTGTTCGTGAATAGTTGCATTTTTCAATACCTCGGTTATGTCCTTCCCGGCATATTCCATGATAAATTCCGGACCACCAGGATGATCCTCGAGAAACGACGTCACGTCATACACAAAGCGGTTATTCAGAGTTACATACACTGATTTATCCGTATTATGAGATGCAACCTCCATTTTCGTAAGGAGCGGTAGTTTTTTAGCTTCAGCCATCATGTGCGGCGTTGATTCTTACTGACGGAAAATAAGAGTGAAAGGTGGCTGATAATTTACCGGAACCTATATGCCCAAGAAACAGCGTGATTTTTGCTGCTCGCTATGTTACGGTCACATCACGGTCATGTTGCTATGCGAATCTGAAAACACACAGTTCTAGGGTTCACTATGTTTGCTTTTCTTGTCTACTGCAGCGCTACCTCAGGAACTGCTCTTGCATGATATCGGAAGACTCTATTCTTGAGAGCGAATTGGGATCCGCCCATGTAGGGTTGTCTGGCACGCAAGAAACTGTAGCCAACTCTCAGACTCTTAACCACACAGTAGATCATGGTGGATATCTAGTTGGTGATTCGGGGTCTGTCCCTATCTTATTCAAGAATTCCACCTACTCTATCGGGAGGCACAATTCGTGTGATTTTGTGGTTAACAGCCCGTCTGTTTCGAATATGCATTGCTGTTTAGAGCCAGTCTCAACGTCGGCGGGTCATTTCTTTGTAGTACTGAAAGATCACAGTGCCAATGGAACCATAGTCGATGGACACAAGGTGCCTAGAGAGAGCTGGATTAGATTATTTTCGGGATCCTGTATCAGAATATCTAAGTCTGATGAGTTCATATTTAATTACCCTTCGGCGGATACCAATGGCGCCTTCAAGGCCAATTTTGCACTTGCAGCTACATTAGGATCTGGTACTCACGCTGAAGTAAAAACAGCAGTCTGTCGAACAACACTGCAACCATATGCCGTAAAAATATTTCACAAACGGCCTGTGAATCAGTTTAAGGCAAAGTCGTCTATTGATGTCATGAACGAAGTGCATGACCTTGCCGTTGTCAAACATCGTAATATTCTGCGTATTTTCTCTTACTTCGAAGAGCCGGAAGATAGGTTTTTGGTATTAGAGCTAGCTGCTGGAGGTGACTTGTTTGAATATATTACTGCGAAAAAAACGCTATCAGAAAAGGAAACCCGCGCCGTTTTATTTCAAATTGCAGCAGGCCTGCAATGCCTTCATAGTCACAAGATAATACACAGAGATATTAAGCCAGAGAATATATTGCTCATGAAACCTGGATCCGTAACACATATTAAACTTGCAGATTTTGAGATGGCAAAGATAATTGGAGAAAAATCTTTTACGACAACATTATGCGGCACGCCATCCTACGTGGCTCCGGAGATTATTGACCCAGGAGACCGCAAATACTCTTATCAAGTGGACATATGGAGCACAGGTGTGGTTACATATCTTTGCTTGTTTGGCCATTTACCTTTCAGTGAGAATAATAATATAGCACCACTGGCGCATCAAATTAGGAACGGTTTGGTCGTCTTTCCCGAGAAGGCAAATAGCGTCCCTTGTTCTCTGATATCGAGCATGTTGAAAGTTGACCCAAAATCAAGGATCACAGTGGAGAAGATTATGCAGCACGTATGGTTTACTTCTGATTCTAGCGACGGAGATCTGGCAATGGAATACCAAACGGCGGCAGAGCCGCAGAAAGATGTGAATATGAGGTCCTATAAGAAGCACAATGATGCAAATGTCGACGAGTTTATGAGATTTGGTATGGGGTTCGATCCTAATGAACCCATTTATTCTGAATCTTCCGATATTAATGAAGAGTATCTGGAAAGAGCATTTCGAACAAGAAGTTATGTATGATAATCATCGGGGAGCAAGTATGTCCCATTAAGGTAGATAGTAGCTGCATGCGTATAATCTTGCGCCTGTTGGTGCTTGTTAGTGTATGCAACTCTAATATACCAAGGAGTAGAGTCTTCATACGGTCCAAACAATTCTGTGCTCTCTAGAAAAGCAGGTAATTGAAAAGAAGGCTCAGATCCTCTGTAAACCTCGACGTCATTCAGCAGCAAACTGAAACCGGTTAAAGAAGTTGCGCCGTCTATCTGCTTGAGATGTATAGTCATGTCATTGACGTCAATAGATTCAATGTTAGGTATCATAGATTGAGCAGGTCCATCCCTACGAATCAAAGCTGCCGTCTCTAGGATAGATGCGAAACCCCATCTGGCTACTCCGTTGATACACATGCCCAGTAAAATGCCTTGGTATACCAGAGTGACGCGCGAGTGAACCATGGTAGATGGTAGAAGATACAGTGCAATAATATAATGATGAAATCTCAAAATGAGATGAGGATATGCAATAATAGCAATTAGAACCAAAACTGGTAGCGAAATGCTATAAAACATTACCAGGAAACGGAAGTGTTTAGACTCCATAGCAGCCCTTAGTTGTATAACAATGCAGACCACTAACACGATAAGAGTGACACAGATCGTAAGTAAAGACCCTGGGCGCGAAGTTATATCAGAAAGAAGGAATCTGTCAACTGGTAGTTTATCGAAAGTGAAGTTGAACATCGCACCGATCCAAATAGGCGTAATCCATTCGATAAGGAGCTCGAACTTCGAAGTGTACTTATTGATAGCGAACGACAAAATATACTTATAAACTATAAAAAGGACTGCTAGAAGAGGTAACAACCTTTTGATAGAAATAGATATGAGAGTGGCGATAGGATCTTCAGCATGTAGTGTCTCCGGAGGATCAGAAACCAAGGACACTGTGAAGTAGATAACTATCATTGTTAGCCAGCAAGCAATATCTGCAGACTCGATGAGATATGCCAGGATATATAGAGTGACTATGTTGACAAATATTATAAAGAATCTGAAGTCTGTACAGCGATTTTGGCAGGGTTGTAATGTGAAAGAGAAAGGGAATATAGAATCAAACGAATAAGATGAGATATGATTAGAGGTTGAACCTTTGAAACTGGTACTTGATCCCGTCATTTTGAGGGTTACACACCCGCCAAATGTGTTTGATATTACATTGTTATGAATAGCCGCTGCACAAATAAATGAGTCCAATCTATATGTGCCCGTTCCTACCACTAGATGATCGTAGAGTATAGACTGCGTTCCGACGATTCTTGGTGTGTATACATTTGAAGAGTCGATGCACCCCGCACCACACTTGAAATTGCGCGTTTCACCAGTTTCAGGTAGCGAACAAAGGGATCCTGCTATTCCGCAGCCACTGTTCTTCTTCCATAAAGAATCGGTACATTGAATCCATTCTGAATCGGGCTCGGAACACCCAGAGGAGAAATGAAGAGCTACCATTAAGGCAGTCCAACAGAATACCGTCAACGCTATAAGTCTATGATTCGGTTTTACGTAGTCGAGAATATTATTTAACTGCATAATGGCATTATGAATATGAATATATAGGGTACAGTATGAAGTGTTTAGCTGGGTGGAGTAAGCCTATTTATTGAATTAGTGCAATCTAGCTTCCTTTACCAAAGACAGTCCCAGCAACTGAATGGACATAACCGTATGAAAACGTACTATGAGATCCTTGGATTCTCTAGCGAGGATCATAAGACAATTACGCTAGACGAAATCAAGAAGGCATATAGAGCTGCTTTATTGAGTAATCATCCTGACAAAAGCCGCAACGGAAAACTCTCTGTAGATGATATACAAGCGGCTTATGCGATCCTCTCGAACCAGCACAAAAGATCAGCGTACGATCAAGCTTTGCAAGGATCCAACTATCAGATATATAGTAAACAAGAGCACAGCGAAGTGTATGATTTAGATGATTTGGAATACGACGAGAAACTTAATGAATGGTTTATGGGCTGCAGATGCGGAAATAAAAAAGGGTTCACTGTCAACGAGTCGATACTAGAAGACAATATAGATATCGGCGAGATTCTCATACAGTGTTTGGATTGTAGTAATTGGATTAAAGTCCAGTTCCAAGAAAATGATCATGCTCATCTAGAGTAAGCACTTAATCTATTAAATGCATCAGGACTGTCTCTTCCTGATGTTGATGACCCATTTAGTTGTGCGAAAGGATTGTTACTCCCGGCCTGACTCTCAGAAGCGTATTGATTTTCATTATTATAAGAATCCATGCTGACATTATTTGCAGGCTGGTTTGCAGGCTGGAAATTTGTCTGGTAGTTATACATAGACATTACCTGGGCTTTAGCTTGCGGAGTAACGCCTGTAGCCTGAGGAACCAGTTGGCCTGGGTATCCTGTTTGATTAGGTTGCACATACATTGAAGTATATTGCGGCTGCAAGTTCGGTGTCTGAAATACCTGCTGCTGCTGTGGCATCTGATTCATCTGATTCGTTTGGTACATTTGAGGTACCTGCTGTATCTGCGACATTTGCGGAATCTGATACGTTCCCTGCATGGGTTGTTGAACTTGAGGAATATAAGTCTGTTGAGGGTTGTACATAGATTGTCGAGGAACTTGCTGAGACATTTGCGGTTGTAAGTGCTGTGGAATCTGCTGCTGATTAACGCCGTACACAGATTGAGGCGGTGCTTGTTGCATTTGCTGCATTTCATGAGGTTGTGACATTGCTGTAGCAATATGATCGGGACCAAAATCGGGAATCAGAGATTGCTCGGATTGCTGATTTTGATTTGCGCTAACAACTTGCCCTGTAAATGCACTAGATATAGGTTGAAATGAATCATCAATAGGTCTGGGAGGCAAACTTGGAGGTGGAGAATCTTCCTTATTTGGCGTTGTACTCTGATTAGTGAGAATGTCTATAGCGCGATTGAAGTTGTTTCCAGCAGCTTTCAATGCTTCTATATTCATATCCATGTCTTCAAACCCCATATCCTCCAAGCGGGAAAGTTCTCGCCTATATGTAAATCTATCTTTTGGGTTTGAAGGCCCACCAGTAAGCACCGGATACTTAGATCTCTGAGGTGCCGGAGACGATGTATGACTCGCCGATGCTGTTCTGCGGGAGACAGGTTCATAATAATTCTTTCTGCGCGAATCACCGTTTCTGCGTCTCGAGCCGCGTTCATCGTAGTCACCGTTATCGCCACGGAAAAGTCTTTTCTCGTATTTATCGCGAAGGTACCGCTCAACTGTCAGGTCGTCGTCGTCAGTGATAGGAGGAGGATTGTCGCGAGGGTATGGATTCCAGTATCGGTTTGCCCTTTTGTTACCCCATTCCTTCATATGCTCAACTTCGTTTTCAGACCAGTCGTCCAGGGTAAGACTCTTTACTTTTGAGATATGACTCCCGAGTTTTCGATGGATCGAAGCGCATCTTCCACACAGAAACACACCAATGTTCGCAGATGCCCAAGAAACGCCGTCTTCGCCGCATTCGGCACATTGCGAATTGCTTCTCTCCTGGAGTAAGCGGTCCAGCGCCTCTCTGTTTCTCGCTGCTCTTCGTTTTCCTAGCATTATCACGGTTCGAATGCAAGGGGCTCCTTCTCTTACCGGGCCAAAAGTGTGGTGTCGGTCTCTACACTGATAATGCTCGTACTAGTTCCGGGGGAGAGAGGAGGGGGCTGCTTTCCGAAATGGGAGTTGAGCCGCACGTTACCACTACTTTCGAGGACTGCCACCCCTTTTTTCTCTGCACTCTCGAGGAACCAGCTGAATATACCGCGAAGATGAGCTACGATTATCGTCGCGGCGGAAGAAGAAACAATAACCGCAAGGGAAGAGATAATGAAAATGATGATAGACCTAGAAAAATGACTAACCTGGTTTCCGTCCAAATCAGACATCCTAACTTACCTTCCATACCTCAAGCGGATCTTGCTAAGTTTTTGGAACAGCGATGCAACGTCCAGCTTTATGAGTCATGGACAATAGACGATAGTATGTACGTAAATCTTTCTCCTGAAAGTGCGTCGGCTTTACTCAAATGGAATGGAATCCAGTTTGCTGGCCAGTCACTGTACATTCAGCAAATCAATAATCCACCAAAACCACGATTTGGCAACCAAGAAGCGTTTAATCACTCAAACCAGAACTCTCAAGGAACTCAAACGACGATTGAGATGCTTCTGACGTTTCTTAATCAAAGGTATGATCCTGCACAAAAGTTTCTCAACCTCTCCGGTCTAGCTCAAGACCCGTACCTTATTCAAAATGGTCTCTTCTCAACGGCTTCTACACAGTCAAAAATGTTTCCAGCTATGATGAAAATTGCACAAGACCGTGTCAAAAACGTCGAAAGCGTATCGCTCGAATCAAATAATCTTGCAGACGTGTCGCTAGTCACTACCCTCTCACAGACGTATCCTAATATTCTCAATCTTTCCCTTGCCAACAATGCAATTGCAAATATTGAAGGCCTTTCGCTTTGGAAGCACAAGTTTCGAAACTTGAAGCAACTTATATTGCTCGGAAATCCAATTGCCTCTACGCCCGACTACCAGTCTCAGATAGCAGCCATGTTCCCGAGACTAATGGTACTGGATAACCAACAAGTGCGCACAGAAGCTGATCTGTTGGCCCAAATTCCAAAAGTGCCGTTGGCTCCTAAACGATTATTTTTTGAGGACCAAGGTATTACGGATGTTGCTGGCCCATTTTTGACACATTTCTTTCAGTTATACGACACTGATAGAAAGCAGCTAGCTGCTCTTTACGACGACCAGTCTACTTTTTCTGTCAGCGTTTACAAAGACGGACCAGGCTCAAACTTCATTTCACATTGGCACTCTTATGCCTCTCGAAACCTGATGTACATTTCAAATCCTCGTCGTCGTGAGGATTTATTGCAGAAAGGAGCTCAAAATATTATCAAGGCATTCGGCAAACTTCCGGGAACCAAGCACAGCATCAGTGATCCGTCGAAAGTTGCCGTGGACGCTTACAAAGTATCCGGAATACGACAACCAGGCGACCAATGTATTAATCTCACACTTCACGGAGAATTTAATGAACCGTCATCTAAAGGAAGCCGTTCTTTTGACAGAGTATTTGTTTTAGCTCCGGGAGGAGTTGCAGGTATGATAATTGTCACGGACATGTTAACAGTCAGGCCTAGGACGCACCCAGGAGTTTACGAAATAGCCCCTAATGAGACCTCAAATGGATCGATAAACAACGCTAACGAGACTTTAAGTGAACAGCAGCTGCAATTAGTTACCAAATTATCTGAATTGAGTGGTCTCACACCTGAATATTCCCGCCTGTGCCTTGAACAGGCAAATTTTGACCTAGAACAAGGAATGACATTGTTCCAGCAAGCACAGTCCTCGGGAAGCCTCCCCCCGGAAGCATTCAACCGGCAGTAGTACCTTTCTTTCTCTTTTGTATAATATATTGTCATACTCGACAAGAAAGTAAGAACTTTACTACTATTGCTACACATCACGAAGTTACATAATGAAATCATATCTATTTACACATAAGTGAGGCCCATTGTATCTTAAAACCACGTAGGCTTTAATCTTTCTCTGCGTCTATTGCGGCCAACATTCTTTTCGAATATTTCCTTAGTCCTTTGGAGACCTTCTTCAATTTTCTTCTGACGATCTTCGCGTGCCCGTTCCGCCTTGTTTCCTTTGAATCTCAGCAAACCTTTCATGGGACGGTTAACACGTTCGGACGGAATTACAGGTACGCCATCCTTTCGCAACGGCAGAAGGTCAGCCATGTTGAATTTCTCCGCTAGTCTGTATAGTTGTACTTGTCTTCTTCGAGAATAAACAGGAGCTCTCCAGTGTCCTGATTCGGGATGCTTCGAAGGCAAGAACGGGTTCATTTCTTCAGAAAAGCATGATACACCGGGCTTAACCGAGTATGGAGGATTCTTTATAGTTCGCGGAGGGTATTTTACAAAAAAATTATACAGCTGCTTAGGCAGACGCTGCAGTAAATTCTCATTCATAGTTGCTGGTTGGTGGATTGGTAGAAGAGAATTTCGAGGTGGGTTAACTAAGACATAGTCACGTGCGGCTTAGGATAAAAGACTACTACAACGACTACAGCATCTAAATAAGAAAGAATAAAAAAAGAGGAAAGACTATCTCATTATTGTTATAATAAGCACTAAGCCCAACGTCCAAGTAAGGCCATCAAACCACATCCGACTAGTAAGAACAAGAAACAAATGTAGAACTCACGGATTGGAGCTTTTCTAAAGTAATCAGTGAACAGGAAATCGTGGGCCAAAAGCTCAATCAGACCTGTATAAATCAGAATACCAGCTGAAATAGAGTCAAATATACCATTGGTGATAGTTGCGGTCCTTCCGTCAGGAGGGTAGCTATGACGAACGCCTAAACCGATAGCAATAGCAATAGGTGTAGTTACGGCATATCCCAAGGCCATGAAATACGGCGTCCAAGGTCTAGCCTTCCAGTCGATTTCAGCAAGTCTAGAGCCAAGACCAAGTCCCTCAAAACCTTGGTGGAAAACTAGAACAATATACAGAGTAATGAACTCGTCTCCAGAGACAGCAAGAGTTAAACCAATGAAGACTGAATGAAAAATAACACCAAACTCAAGAATAAATACTTCACCAACTCTGGCAGTGTACTCGATTAGGGAAGAGTTATCACCAGCCTCGTTATCAAATGATTCCTTTATAATTGGCTGTGACGATTCATCCTGTCCGGTTTCTTGAAGTTGTGAATCGGGGACACCCTCACGAGGATGGTCATGACCAAATGTAAGAACTTCATTGACATCAGCTTCGCCAGTGAAGTTTTTGAATGAAGCATATCGCAGTAACATGAACTCAATATAAAACATTACCATGATACTAAGCAGACATAAAGCTTCGGCCCATGGATATACTGTCCACGTGCCCGACAAGCAGGGAGAGTATTCTAGAGCTTCGATAGCTGGATCAAGAAGATGGATAAATGCCGTAGCAATAATCACACCTGAACCAAAGTATTTGAATAGCAGGAGAACGTATTTGTTGGGAGTGAAGCCAAAACGCCATTTCTTAAGGGCAATAGGGGTTATGGTACCTAATACTGAAGCCGCTAAGATGACGAAGATAGCAGAAATTCTGAGTCCCAATCGTCCATCGTAATCGTTGTCATTAGAGCATTCATCATCATCTCTGCGATAATATCTGGCAAACGCAGCACTAGCAAAGAAAAGAAAGTAATTTAGCATTGTAGTTGTGGTGATACTAATAAGAGATCAACAGACTTCGATGAGTAACTATCAACAGAGAGATGATGCAGTAATAGTTGCTTTTTATTCCTTTAATCTATAAAAGAGAAAAAGAAGAGTATCTCTGATTGTCCCTTGCTTATATAATGCAATAGTGCAAAAACCAAAAAATATTGTAAGAAAAATAAACCCTGCAATTATGTCGCACAGAATAAGTCCGTTCTCAGTTTATATTCTCAACCTTGGTGGACAGAATAAGCTTTACGGTCCACAAAGCTTATTTCGAAGAAAGAGCTGATTTCGAATATATAGCTGACTGAACAAAGTCCATGGCAGAAGTTTTGAGTACTAAGAGGGAGCAAATTCGTACATGAATAACATCAGACACCTTTTTAAAGATAAGTAGAACAAAGTCTTGTGATTGAGGAGCACAATTGACAATATTTGAAATCAGGAAGCCTCATATCCCCAAACAGGTAAAGCCTCAAAAAAACTGTATAGTTTGTACCAGCTGCGGTACTAGCGCAAACACTAATGAAAAAGCAGCTTGTTCATTAGATAAATAGAATAACAAAGCCTAAATAAAGCTGTACAATGTAACGCTTTTCAGAAAGGCCAGTGATTGTCTTCGATTCGGCATCTCTTGCGGCGCCGTATCTAGAGTCTAATGAAACTCTATTCTGCAAGCGAACCTCGCTCAAAATCATACAGATAGCCATGTGTTGTATCACCTTTAAGGGGGCCGATCTAAATAAATTGACTATCGTTCTGAAAGGATAGGATAGATCATTAATGTCAGGTACGTCTTGGCATTTACTAAAGATCGGGTATTTGAGAAGCCAAGAATAAATAGCCAAAATAGAAGCATATAACGTTTGAGAAGGTTCAGCATGTCCTAGCCAGCGGTAAACCGCCAAGGTGGTACCAGTCTTAGCAAAAGTTTAATAAGGCTCTTGAGTAACGTGTGTGCGCGCACAGGATGTAAAAGATTAAAACTCCGTAAACGAATCGGAAATTCTGTAAAACCGTCAGCAAGAAGCTTAATCACTGCAGGTTCGATTATACCGCACTATTCGGTGGAGGTAAAAGGCATATGAATATTTCACGCAAGGTTTATATGACATGAGTCTGTGACTCTTTCCGTTTCTTCTTGGCCTCATATTCGTGCCATTCTCCGGTGATAGAAGACATATTACACGATTCTGGAAGTGGCTCTTCCTTAAACCAAGGATGCTGCAGTGCAGTTTTGGCAGTAATTCTAGTAAGTGGGTTCTGGTTCCACAATCTTAAAACCAAATCCTGTTCAGTAGGATCTAAAATACCTCCAAAAGTTTCAACAAACTTGGAAGGTATGAGCTGCTTTGGCTTTAGCATTTCATACCACGGGTAAATGGCAAAGCCAACACAATTTAGCTCTGTAACCCCTAAAGTGTTCCATATGACATCTAACTGACTGATTTCATCGGTGCCTTGAAAGACAGCTTTTCTTAGGTGCAACTCCAGTAGAATGCAGCCTGCACCCCACATGTCAACAGCAGTGTTGTACCGAGTGGCGCCTAGAAGAAGTTCCGGAGGTCTGTACCACAATGTTATGACTCTATTTGAGTAATCCAGCAGTCTTTCATTGCTGAGTGTGAATCGTGCAAGGCCAAAATCGGTAACTTTAAGAATACCATGCTTGTTAATAAGAATATTCGATGCCTTGATATCTCTATGCATAACTCCCTTCGCGTGTAAGTACCTCAGCCCTTCGAGAAGTTGACCGAATAAAAATTTGATGCGAGGCACATCTAATATAAAATCAGGGCGGCTTAAGAGTCCTGTGAGGTCATGGTCCATATATTCGGAAACCATATAAACATTTGAATCTTCGGTCATCATTTCCATTAAACATACCACATTTTTGTGTCTAATATACTGAAGAATTCTTGTTTCTCTGAGAGCAGTTAAAGGAAATCCTTCTCTATCAGGCTCTATACGGATCCACTTCAGAGCCACAAGCTTACCGCTAACCGTATTTCTAGCCTTGTAGACTTTGCCATAAGTGCCCTCACCAACCTGTTGTATTTTCTCGTAAGCTTCTGGGACAGATTGCTTGGATATTAATGATGTAATACTTTGTTGCAACTGGTTATTACTGCCGTTTGTCTCTGGTTTTGGCTTTTGAAATTTTTTGCGTGTGCCATTATTCGAAGGGCCACCTATCCGTGCAGCTAAAGAATTAGCGCCATGATTTTTTGAATATGGTTTCTTACCGTTCTTAATGTGGTTTAGCCGTTTACCTCCAGGACCTTCAGGAGGGGATCGTGATCTAGGGCGTTTGTTCGGATTATGTGAAAAGTGTTCTTGCCGGCGGCCATTATAAGCACCCACAGATTTGCCTTCGCCATTCGGGCGTTGGTTTTTGTTCCATTTAGAATTCTTAGCCATTAATATTGTAACTTATAGAAACACTTTGGTTTCAGAATGTGTTGTCTGAAAGGGGGTGAGGAGGCAATAAACAGTGATCAAACGTGTAGATGCAACGGGGCTCCTGATTTGAAGGAGAGTTAACTATGTGTAGAAGAACCAAAGACGAGCGGAGTTCAGATTCGCTGACTAAATTACCCAAAATGCAAAACTCGGCTTAACGGAGTATAGAACCAATTAAAGATGATGGTAAACGGTATGATCTCTAAAATACTAGGTGTACCAATGTTCCATGTGCTAAAATAGCTATTAAAGAAGTACTTCAAAGAATTGCTTGCTTATCTCAAACAAGTCGAAGATCAAGCCACTATCTTAGAGATAAAAATGTTCCACGTAATCAACCTAATCTTTGTTCTTAGATGCCGTTTGAAATTGTTATTCTGGAGTATAGAATTTCCAGTTTTCTCTAGTATTGACTCGCGAGGTAGACAGAAGTCAAAATTGGCAGCTGCGGTTAACAAAACATACAAACAAACCTTCGACGCAGACAAAACCTCATTTCGTACAACCAAACTATAAAATAAGAAATTGACAGGGAATTTTTATATATTTAATATAATTACTTGACTTTTGAAACTACGTTCTGCACATTCTTCATGAAAAAATGTATTTATGATTACGTCTCGATTTGTGATTATGTATATTTGGCGAATAAACTTTACTGTTTCCTGGGAAGATGGCCGAGTGGTTATGGCGCTAGGTTCAGGTCCTAGTCACGCAAGTGTCGTGGGTTCGAATCCCACTCTTCTCAAGATAATTCACTCTATTTTTCAATAAAGACGTGATATATTTTTTGCCTAGGATTCTTTGATATATTCTCGTTTTTTGTATATATATTAGTAACTTTTTCCTCTGTAAGATTTGTGGAAACGAGCTTTTGTCGACATCGATCTATCCAGTGTTACCTTTCTGAAGAACAACAAGGCGAATCACGTACACTTTAATTCACACACCGCGGCTGCATATTTCTTAATGGATACAGTACCGCTAGGATCTCAGAGTGATGATTTAAATAATGGACTATATGTACTTGGCTTACCAATACAGCCATTGATCACACTAGTCCTTGCATTTTCACCTATCATGTCTTGGGGTGACACGATTTACGCGATCCATAGAAAGAAATCGTCCGCAGGCTTATCCCTGGATCTTTGCGGAATAATGTTGTTTTCATCTGTTCTTCGGATATTCTTTTGGTTTGGAAATCCATTTAACGATGCTTTATTAATTCAGGCTGTCACCACAGCTTTGACGCATACAGCTTTCCTTTATCTTGCACTAAAATATCGCCCGATAGAGGAGCCAATGATCCAGAACAAAATTGAATTGGGCAACATTGAGCCGAAAGTAGTTTTTGGCGATCCTAACTTGGTATCAGATCGAATTGATCTCTTCAACGATAAACCTGGGCGGGCGAGGTCCTCTTCGCGAGCTCGAAACCCGAATCTTAACGCTGCGCTGAGTAACGTCAGCACTCCTCATTTGTGGAAACCTGTTGGTGCCTCAGCTTCCTTATTCAATTCAACTGAACCTGCAAAAGTTTTGTCTATTTCTATGCTCAGATCGCCGTTAGATATCCTTGCTTCGTTGAAGCGACCCTACTCGATTTGGTTATGGAATGAACCTGTGATCTATTGGAAGTTTCTCACAGGATTTATTGCTACGTTACTCATGTTACAGCTGATTTTCGGTTGGTCGTCTACATACATTGAGATAGTCGGCTTTCTATCCACATTAATTGAAGCTTTTCTTCCCGTACCTCAAATGATCAAAATTCACACGTCTCAGAATTCGGACGGTATTAGGTTCTCGTTAATAGGCAGTTGGCTATTAGGAGACCTTATGAAAATCATATTCTATTTCAATGGTTCAAACATTTCCCTTCAGTTTAAACTCTGCGCCTTGCTGCAAGCATTTTTTGATATATGTATAACTTATCAAACTTTGCGTTATAGAAAAAGCTCAAGGTCGTTGTTGCCGATTTGAACTGTCATATGACACAACACTACCAATACTAGAGAATACTCTAGTAGCCATAGCATCCACGGCGCCTTGCGGATGTATTATACTAGGAGGTACGGGGGTTTTTTCTTGGACTTTGAATAAACTCACGGTAGTACCAGCAAATAAACTTGGCGCGATACCTTTAGACAACTCAGTCTCAGCTTCAAATACACATGCCCACATAAGCCCTAAATTCCATGCTATTAAGTCAGGGTTCCATTCGAATGGCTCAATTGGTACAGGTTCAACCTCGACTGACGATGGCAATCTCATATTCGATTTTAGAAACAATGCAAATTCATAGATGTCCACAGCGTTCAGCAGGTTCATGGGATCTATAGGAGTTTTACCCATACTCGAATTCTTAGGATATTCCTGCTGCTTGACTGTCGATTTCCCCACAGAGATATGTTTGTTGCTAAGAAAAATGGCAGCCTGATTGTCCACAATTTCGATGATACTATGTATAGTATCCAAAGGGAGATTATTCAAAGTTTCACAAGCATGTGTCCATTCATTATCTAGCTCCTGAACTGATCTGCTGCCAGTTGGTGTCAGATTCTCGGACCCAGTTCGCGTTATAAAATCGCTATCCTGTCCTTTCCTATATTGTGCAACTTCATCTCCAAGTCTGTCCAAATTCTTGAACAGATATGCATTTTTAGCCAAAGATATAGCCAAATACGGATTCAGTTCAAACTTGTACTGCAGGATAATGTTAATAGATCGCAGTAAATGAAACAGGGTCAGTGAAATAGAAATATCTAGAGAAGTATTGGTCGGTATAGATAGTAATTTGACCATGCGGCACATTTTCATCGATGCAAGATAAGAGATGTTCTCTAAATGAGGCGAAATACTTTGCCAAGCAGTGAAGAAGAAGCTGATGGAATGTGGAATTGTCTGTAGAGCATTTTCTATAATGCTAGACAGCATTACTATTAGATAGGAAGCGAATGAACCTTGAAAAGAGGGCTGTTTCATTTTAGGAGGGTATGGATATTCCCAAGAAATGTCTGCATTTAGAGACTGCGCGTAATCATCATAACAGGAAAACATCTGTAGTATGTAAGCGATTAAGCGAACCAATCCTGGTTTTGGATTAATAGAAAGTAAAGACCTCGCATGGTTAATTAATAACACTGTTATATGGACTGCATCACCGCTTTTAACGAGGTGGTGCAAGTATTTTTGATTGCAAGTGATTGTTTCCCAAAGTAGCACAATAGAAGTCAGAAGAGAAAAATGAGTGTATGAAGAATGAGAGAAATATGACTGATCCAAGGATGAGGATAAAAACGACAAGAACATTTTCGTGAGCAAACCAAAATCGACATCACGATGTAGTTTGCCAAAGTAACGACGATAATTGTTCCGTGCGAGAGTAGATGGGTCGCGATATTGCAATTGGACAGGTTCTTGAGTGTACTGAATCAATATTAAGAGGGTAGATAAAGAATAAAATGTCAAATAAGAGGACACTTTATCGCCAGTGTAGGCAGATATCCACGAAGCTTGGAACAAAGTGCAAGTATTAATCAAAGAACATAGCAATGTATATACTTGGCGTTTGTTCGGGTCACAAACTAGGTAAGAAGTTGCAGCGCAGGAAAAAGATTTTGCAGAAGAGTACATGGGACTTGAAAGTAAAGCTAGCAGTAAGCGAAGGAGTTCCACTCTATTGAGAATGCAATTAGCCGGCGGAGGTTGTGGGTGTACACTAGCGTCAGAACCAATTCCTGGCTGCCAGAGCGAAAACTTCTGAGCTGAGTCAGGGAGGGTGAATCCAGGATAAAATAGCAAAACCAAGACTGAGTCCATTAATTTTGGACCATTAG
Organism: Tortispora caseinolytica NRRL Y-17796; assembly: GCA_001661475.1. Lineage (NCBI taxonomy): Eukaryota > Fungi > Ascomycota > Trigonopsidomycetes > Trigonopsidales > Trigonopsidaceae > Tortispora > Tortispora caseinolytica. The sequence goes on from KV453842.1 coordinate 1,793,868, forward strand.
AAGATCCTGACACCCAATAGTATTCATTGAACCAAGATCGCATCGCGGCTGATTCGTATAACGAGGGTATGATCCGTGTAATGAGTCTAGCACAGTTAAGAACATGTTTTGATTGAAGCTTGGGTTGATTCGTTAAGAAGATGATCTTTGATATTAGCACATTAATGAGGGTTTTGAAGTTATCGGGGTGAGAGTCTCTCACTCGCCTTAAATCTGACACAGAAATAAAAGAGAACACTTCAGATGAAGATTCAGGGACATTTAGTAGATTGGACCAAAAAGATTGATCGTTCTCAATATCAGCTGCATCGTACAATTTGAAAATAGTTTTCTTGAAAGTCAGCTTTGATTCATCTGCACCCATTTAATATAAGAATGTCGACGTTCTTGGTATAAACTTATACACGCCAACGGTCTTGGTGGTGTTGGAAGGTGAATCTACTTGGAATTTCGGTAACTATTGGGAATTACTTTAATAAGGAAAATGGCTCATCTGCAACTGTCTTCGACGTCATTGTATTGCCTTGAATGAATGTATCTCTAGTTACCGTCAACTATCCCATATAACTATAAGAACTAAGCATTGTATATATTCTATTCAAATATACGGGTATGCGAACTTGTATCATTATGTCTATTTAGCTGGCCTGGATTAAGCCGATGACGATAACTGTAGACCACATGGTTTCCTGAATAAGGTTTTAATAGAACCCCTCCCTCAGAATTCTCCTAAGCTTTTTCTAGCCTTGCACACACCTTCAGGGGAAACGAAATTAGCTGCAGTTTAAGGAAGGTCTGCAGCGAAAGCTGTTGTATTTTATATATCGAAGTATATAATTGCGTATATTTATTGTTTTTTTATTTGGTTTGACTCTTTGTTAGTTTGCTTTTCCTTTGCAAGCTTCCTTGTTAGCCCTGAGTTACTGCACCGTTATCGCGCTTAAGCGGTCGATTCGAATCTCAGGTGAGTCTATTTCACTACTACCCGGCGGTTTTCTGGCCCAAGATATTTCGTCATAGGTCGCAACTTCACTATAAACTGTTTTCAAATTTTGCATCAATATTAAAGACGAATCTCGATGCAAAAATTCAAGAAATTATTGAAGCACAAGAAGGAAGATTCAATAATGCTAGACGGACGAGATCCGTTGGACATTGATGCGGTTTCCTTGACTCAAGAGAAAGCTGCGCTTGATGAGGATTTTGCTATGGAGAATCCGAAACGAATAGACGGTAAATCTGTGGGTTATTGGAATGCAGAACCTGCTTCCGAGATCCCGAATTCGCCTGGTATCGTCGAGGAGGTAAGAACTGCGCGAAATTCTAGATCGTCTCGCAGCTCTAAGACTTATGAGTATGCTGTATCACAACTAATGTCTCCCACTACCAGGAAATCACATCCAGAAATATACCCTGGGATTGAGGAATGGCAGATCATGAACAAAATGGGCGAAGGTGCTTTTAGCACTGTATATAGAGCACGTCATCTGGTAACCAAAGAAGAGATAGCCATTAAAATTGTGCAAAAGAAGAAGCTTACGAGAGCTCAACGACAAGCAATACTTAAAGAAGTGAATATTATGAGGCATATCGATAGCCCAAACGTTATCAAACTGAAAGGTTTTAAAGAATCGCCTGACTATTACTATGTTCTCTTGGAACTTGCCCCCGGCGGTGAGCTATTCCATCAGATTGTTCGGTTAACATATTTTTCTGAAGACTTGTCCCGACATGTGATTATTCAAGTAGCGCACGCTATTCGACATTTGCACGAGGAATGTGGCGTTGTTCACCGTGATATCAAACCAGAAAACATATTGTTTTACCCCATTGACATGATCCCACACTCGGGCGACACGCCTAAAGTTCAACTGGCCTACGACGATCTGGGAAAGGCAGATGAAGGAGGTTTCAAGCAAGGCGTTGGAGGGGGCACTATAGGCGTTGTCAAAGTAGCAGATTTTGGATTGTCTAAAGTCATATGGGACCTACAAACCATGACCCCTTGCGGAACTGTAGGATATACTGCTCCAGAAATTGTGCGAGATGAGAAGTATTCTAAAGCAGTTGACATGTGGGCGCTGGGATGTGTTTTGTACACGATGTTGTGCGGATTTCCGCCCTTTTATGATGAATCCATCGAGGCTTTGACCAAAAAAGTTGCTACTGGGCAGTATACATTTTTGTCACCGTGGTGGGATCATATTTCCAAATCAGCCAAGGATCTCGTCTCTCACCTTCTCACGGTTGACCCGGAGAAGAGATATACCGTGAATGAGTTTTTGAATCATCCTTGGATAACTAAATCGCAGGAGCCTACACAACCTGCTGTTGATGCACCTCTGGAGGCCAGAGAAGCAATCATAGAGACTGAGAATGGAAGTCTTTCTAGAGTGTCCACATTATTCGAAGAAGAGCGCGAAAAGAGGCAAAGGATTGATTGGACACCAGGTTCTGCGTCTTTGCGAGATGGGTTTGACATCTCATATGCAGTTCATAGAATTGAAGAAGAGAAAAGACGCAGAGCTAGATACGGATCTCAGCCAGGTCTTTTTGATCTGGAAGGGCTGAATGAGGAGGAAGAGGATTTTGAATTGGTAGGGGACACGAATAAAATGGGTCCACCAAATACCAAGAAGAAAGGCCATTTTGATTTAAATATTAGCCAATCAACAATTCTTGAGCGACGTCGACAACATCGAACGAAAGAAATGCCTGTCCAGGCATAAGTTTTATTTGTTTTAGCATCCTCAAATTGGGAGAAAGTTGTGGTTGGGTTTGTGTCATTTTACTCTATTTTTCGACTATACAGGAAAATTTCGTGGTGGAAGGATTTATATAGATCATAGTGTTCTAATCAGAACATTATCTTACTACTTATTATATAATACATAGCGAACACTTAATATAATTTATTGAATATGCCACAGGGAAACTTTAAGATCAAGAAGCCTGGTAAAACGCAGTCTAAAAAGATTGTGCCTAAAAAAGCTGCACCTAGGCAGATTCAACCCAAGAAAAAAGCCGCAGCTGAAGAAGTCAAATACAAAAGAAAATTGGACGCTATGTTGTTACAGCACACCGAAGAGCAGCTATCAGCAAAAGCTAAGCACTTGTCTATCATTAAGCAACGCAAATCGCAAAAAGAGACCAAATCAAAAAGGAAATAGCGTGGGCGGGAAGTGATCGATAGCACATTTACACCATTTCTCCCAAGGGTTGACGCTCTAACCTTTCTCTTTGCTCTCCAATACTGTTTCTCAGTTTTTGTGTGACATCTGACATTTACCGATATAGGTACCATTATTTGATTTCTTATGGCTCGTAGAAGATACACAACTACAGTCAAAGACTATTCATCCGCTAGAAACTCATCTCAGCCGTGGAGAAAGTTATTATGGGTAAAACAACCGTATCCTGACAACTATGTTGATTGGAGCTTTTTGTCGCGATTAGAACGCAACTCTCATGTAAAACGCTACAATTTCAGTACATTAAGCATTGCTGCAACAGCATTAATAGTTCATTGCAGCACAGTTCTCACGTTCGTCGGTGCGTTCTGGTGTATTTATAACAATATATTAACTGCTTCTTCTGTAGCCGCAGTCTCGTCAATTTCGATACTAGCATGTCTAATGTTGGTCTCTGACGTCAACGAAGTGTTATCATTCAGGTCTGCTATTACAATGGTAATCACAATCCTTGCACTATCGCCTATTCTAAAATCCCTCAGTCAGTCAACATCTTCGGATTCTATATGGTCGATTACGGGTTGGTTACTCCTTGCTAACATATGTCTTAACGATTACGGTGCCCCCTCTAATATACGAAGCTCTTTGGCTACTAATATTGCGTTTTCCGCAGCTATAGTATTGGCATCTCGCTTGGGCTCTTCTCTTTCGGTATTCTGTTTTATCTTATTTTCATTAGAACTATTCGGCTTGATTCCGCTGATTTCTAAAACATTCTCTAAGACGAGCTATTGGATTGAGTATGTGCTAACCTTCTGGCTCATATCTACTGCCTTTGCGTATACTATGGGTGGACAGTTACTTGTATTATTTTGGATGCTCATATCTTTTACGGCTACTGTGATTGCCCCTCTGTGGCTCATACGTCTACAGAAGTACAAAAATCAAATAAATGGGCCATGGGATCCTGCAAAACCCATAATCTCATCTTCTAGTAACTCGTCAGGTTCGGCTTCATCATCAAATCTATCATCAAAAAATTCATAATCATGGGATTCCTGTAGCAACAATCTTCGCCGAGGTATTTCCAAGCATGTACATGTCGCCAGAAACACTATTACCGTCTTCGTCTTTCGCATTAATAACATCATCGTCATCGCCAGACACATTAACCACTGCCAAAGACTCCATAAATGATGGATTCATGCCGGAACTGACCTCTAACACTTTTCCATCATTCAATTCCATCGTCACATTTCCAGATTTGTGTATGCGAAGTTTCCCGACCATCTTCTGTCCATAACCAGACGACTCTTCTTCTTTAACGGTGTCACTCACCTCTTTTTCATCTAGCATAACAGCCAACACCGGTCTAGGTATTTGAAATGAAAACAGTTTTCTGTCCAAGGCGACCTGGTTATCGGCATCAGGCATGAATTGATCTGCAATAGACTGCGTGGAATCGGCATCATATTCACCGGGGATTGTAGGAAATAGTGTTTGCGATGTAATATTTTTGTTTCCTTTGATAATCAAGCCCCTTTTATCTGTTTCTTCATCGCTATCGTCTATATCCCGTTCTACCTTTATACGGCTTTTGACAGGCTTGACATCTTCCATAATCACATCATCGTCTTCCGTCTTTATTCGAGGTTCAAACAATGTTTTCGACCTCGCCTGAAAGGATCTCGATGTGTGGGATGGAGCTACCTCTTTCGGTGCTCCACCAAAGGGGCCAGACACCGGATTGATTCTGGTTCCAACCTGCTTTCTAAGTCTATTATTCCTGTCGTTTTTATTAGTATGTTGGGCAGATTGCGCTCTGATTGGTTCCACTGAAGGCGGTGGTGCAGATGCATCTCGCTCCGATTTGAGTCTTCGTGGGATGATCTTAGGTTTGAACTTCAACCCAGCACCGCCAGCGTTTTTTGAGTCTACCTTGTCTAACGAATCTAATCGGGACGACTTGTCCATGTGCCACACCTTTCCCGTTTGGTTCGTAGATCCTGTGGTCGCACTTTTGATCGTTTCAGAAGAAAATGACCTGCGCTGCGCGAGAGAATTGTGTGGGAGTTTGTCACGTGCGCGGTTTAGGGCTCTGCCAAGATTGAGTTTGAAGGACACGGCCAACGGAATTAAAGGCCATGTCTGTAATTTTGCAAATCGTTCTCTGTCTGTGTTGCGCACTTCGCAATAAAATTACTATTTGATAGTTACTAGTGTTTGAGTTATTGTGTTGAGAACGGATTATTGTGAAGATCAATGAAAACCACTTCTCCTTCCTCGTCCGTATGGAGCCAACCTCGCACTTTAGCAGGTGCTCATCGGGGATCGCCGAACGGTACAATTGAGAACTCGTTCCTTGCCATTAGTGAAGCTCTGAACAGTGGTGCTAAACTGCTCGAGGTTGATGTTCATGAATCTAAAGACCATGTGGTAGTTCTATCACACGATCGAAATTGTAAGCGGTTGTTTAATTATCCGATGCCAATAATCGACTGCTACTACTACGGTGAACTTGACAAACTTAGATCAGTCGCATACCCGCACACACCTCTTGCTACTCTGTATGAAGTTCTAGATCTGCTAGAAGAGGACGAGTACAAGGATGTGAAAATCATCTTGGACGTGAAATCGACCAACGGTGTTGGTATATTCAAGGCAATGGCTGACACTTTTGCTGAGCATAAAGAAGAGCGGTTTCTCGGAAGAGTTATGGTGGGTATTAGCAATGTGAATTACCTGCCTTATTTCGATGAGCACATGCCTTCATTTCAATTGCAGCACATTGGCGCTTCGGTGTCATACGCTAAGAAATTCCTCGATCATCCTCGCTTAACTAGCTTCAGCATGCTCAAGTATTTCTATCTGTCAGGACAAGGTAGACATTTTACTCAAGATTGTTTGAAATCTAGTATTAAAATGTATGCCTGGACTGTGAATGATGCCCCTATGGTTCACTTCCTCTGCAGAAACAATGTAACAGGAATTATTTCTGACAACTATGTCAAAACGACCAACTACATAGAAGATTACTATAACGGACACTGCGAGACATGGACTTTCGGCCAAAGGATTCGATTAAGTGTGATGAGCGTCGTATTCTCTTACGTACTAGTTCCTGTGATCCAATGGTATAGAGCCGGCGGCTTTCGCAAAGTATGATACAAGACTCATTTAGGTATTCAGTCACACACAATTCGTTATATAATTTAGTCAGTAGATTCAACATTCTCTTGATCATTTTCACCGGATGAATTTTCATAAACACCTAAACCCATCCTAGTAGAAACATATGATTGAGCTGTGACGCCGAGCACAAGACCAAGAGCTTCTTCAATCCATTCAGAGAACCATTGTTCAGCGTCGACTCCCTCAATGATCGGTGTAGACGATTCAAGCCAACGTGCCCACTGCAAAGGCAATGGCTGAGAAATAAAAGAAGTTTCAATCTCATTAGCAGGATCATATAGATAAGCGATGAAGCAGAAAGATTCTTCATAAGGAGGATCCATGACTGTTGGTTGTATACTTAAGTAGATGTTAGACTTGTGCACAGGAAGATTGTGATCAGTAGTAGAATCTAACTTATCCTCCGCTTTAGACTTATCAGAATTAATTAAAGCATCAATGCTCGCGCGAGCTAGCTTCTTTCCTGCTTCAATACCTTGCTCACAAAGGTTGAGTTGTCGGGGGCCTAACGAAGAATTCCGTCGTCCAGAAGTCAGGCCTTTCTGTATGACCAGCTCGCCACCTTCTACTTGCTCCATGACGCGGTCAAAGACTGTGTATACAACAGCTTCAATGTTGCCATAGCCAGAGAGGTCATTCAGCAGATGAACTCTAAGTTGTTCATGGCCACGTATCGGTGGAGCGATAGTTGAGAGGACTTTGGTGAAGCCTTCAGCCAGTGATTTGGAAAAATCTGTGGATTTCGCATTAAGGCTTAAATGCTTGAACTGCGAACCGACAAGGTCTACGTTGGAGCGGACGTTCTGTTCGATCTGGCTAATGATCTGGTCAGGGTGCTTTCCAACGGCAGCTTCAGCTGATTTCACAACGCTCATAGCGGAGTTCCAGAGCGAGGATCCAAGCCATCCAGATTGGGAATTAAGCTCAGTTTCCTCTGATTTGGGTTCTTCAGGAGCAGAAGCGGTGTTGGACTTGGTAGGGGCAACTGCCGGAGAAGGTGAAGCTGGAGCCACAGATGTTGGAGGCGTTTGAGACGGCGTGATACGAGCAGCAGGCGGAATGGCAGATGCCGCGGGAATAGAAGCCTGTGACTTGCTAAGAGATTCAGCAGACGCTAATTGTGCAGATTGTGCAGGGCTTTCCGCCGCAGCGGCCGTCTGGGGTGATCGGGATCCAGAATCGGTGGAAGGTCTACCAGATGCAAGAGAATCAAAGAACCCAAGCAGTTCCTTCTCGTCAGGTTTCTTAGCTGGATCTCTTCGTATCCGATATCTATTCGATCCTCTGGGCGGCTTTTTTGCCGCGTCAATAGAATCTAGCATTTGCATCACATCATCGTCCGCCATTATGAATAAGCTGATTGATTATATGTTGGGTGGAGGAAGGAGGTGTGTGGTCAAAACCTGTTGGGAGGGTAGAAGCTATACGATGCTTATAAAGATGAAAGCACCAGCGAGTGGGCATAACTATTAGAACGTTATAGTGCGATGTATGGCAACATAAGGAGATGAGATCATTTCAAAGAAACATTAGTCAGCATTGTAGCAAGTAAACTGCAAATGCTGTTATCAACAAGCTGTCTAGATATTTCTTCTAGATGTTTCTTAGGATCCTGTTTGCCAACATATCTGACCTTGAGCTGATCATCATCTAGATCCTTTTCTTCTTTGACTCTGGTAGTATACTGTTCAGATAGCGAGGCTAGCTTCTGCATTGCTTCCAAATCCAATTTCTTGGTTGACTTGAAATTGCCAAGATCAAGGCCATTGGTCCAGTTTTGTTTGTGAAGGTTCAAGAGCATATGTTCTTCTAAGGCCGTTTTCCTAAAATCGATATTAATCGAATAATAGTGCCTATTTAAACCATGAATCAATGTTTGGATGCTGGGTTTATTCAAATGGCCAATGTTCGAGGTCGTTTGTCGCGGCTCAGCGCCCATCATGAATGAACGGGTGTTGATAAGCCTGAAAGCGTCTATAACGACCTTTCCCTTTACACTCTGAATAGGGTCAACAACTACAGCAACTGCCCTGGGGTTGAGTTGCTCGAACGATTGCTGTGTATTTATGTCGACGGATGAGAGCCAGCAGCCAAAACCAGGATGAGAATGATACCATCCGACCACAACTTCGTCACGCCCAGTTTGCTTCAGCATGTCCATCATTTTTGTCTGGAATACGGGGTCAACAGCCTCAACACTGACACCTGTACCACTTTGAGGCATAGCGAATACGTCAACAACATGTATACCGTAGTCGTCAATGAATTCGCCCAACATGAGGCCCATGACCTCCATCGGCACTCCAGCGCGTCCGTGCTTGAGCATCTTGAGCAAAGCTAAGGAAGAAATATAAACAGTTTCAGAATTATCCATAGTAGGACCGGTTGTGGCGGGTCCTCCTAATCCGGGGCCGCCAAGACCCATCAATGATTGAAATTGGTCCATATTGTGGCGGTAATGCGTAAGTTTAAGTGTTGGTTAGTTAGTTGGGTTGCCTTTGTAATAGACACCATGGTCCCGGTGGGAGGTAAAAAGCCGGATGTGGGCCTACAGCTACTGCTCCAGTAGAGTCCACAGGGTAGAATAAATACAATAGAATAAATACTTGCAAAATACAATCAAGCGTTTTTGGACTTCTTGGAACTTTTTGACTTGTTTGACTTTTTCTTCGGGTCTTTGAGAATAAAGGATATGAGGTAGAACAGGCCAACGACACTACCAATACTCAACAGATAGGCTAGGAGCACCAGCGGATGGTAAATAGGAGGGGGAGCATCGTCGACAAATATAGAGCCCTGGTATTCTGACTCCTTAACGACAATATCTCCAATTCTGAAATGGGCAGCCATATCTAGTACATAACGGCCTACAGGAAGATCAGTCAAAACGCGGTGGTTATATTTTAGCGACCCATTCACTTCGATGATTAGATCTTGGAACTCACCTTCAGTGAGATTGAATACAGGAATTGGGTATCCAAGCTCGTTAACGGTATAGAAAGTCCCGGTAACAAGCCTGAGATATGCAGGCTCATCGCCCTTGTTGGTGACTTCATATGCAACATCGAGTCTCTTGTTTCTGTATACCAAATTGCTGTCGAGCTCTGGATCGAACAGGGGCCATCGACCTCGAATCTTAAGACCTGTATCAATCTCGAACTGCTGTGCAGAGGTATCCACCCATTGCATATCAGGCTCATCTTCATCGATGAAATCAGCATTGACGCCGAATTTTGCAAGCGCAGCCACAGTTGCGAAAATTGTACACAGCTTCATTTTGTTGTCTTGCGTTATACTTTACGTGTCTGTTTCGACGTTTTTGGGTAGTGGCAGTTTCGCTGTAGTGTAGGGTGAACTTTAAATCAGCTAGCAGAGGTAGCTTGCTCAGGGAAAACCTATAGGAAAACGATATGGCATCCCAAACGACCTTTGCCGCCCCAATTGTTTTCAGGTCTGAGTACAGTGTAGAATGTAACTTCGCTGCTGTCCTGCTGTTGTCTCACTATTATAGGAATCTCATCTTGTTTGCTGATATCTATAACGGCTTCACGAATGTTCCTTCGACCAGTTTTAACTGGTCCAAATGCTAAGATCTTATCTCCAACACGCAATTTAGCCTTTTCTGCAGGGCCTTTATCCTCAATCGCATCTATTATAGCAAATGGGATCAGATCTTCGGTCTTTTCGTCGCCACGATTACCTGGCTCTTCCTTATGTTTGACCACATCGATAGACTTCAGGTTGTCATCTTTGTCGCTTTTTCTCGTTCGAATCTCGTCAAAGTGTTCTAAAAGCAAAGCACCAATTTTGCTTGTTATACCATTGATATCGTTTCTCGTCCTTATTATTTGCGTTCTAATATGTCTGATCTCAGCCACATTGATGTCTGCCCGCGGGAACCCGTCTTCAGTCAAAACAGGCGTATCAAAACTGACTCCTTGAGCTGTCAACTGGTCCGAAAGTCTATCAAGGAGCGTTTCGTATTCGATTCTGAGCATATCAAGACGCTGTAATTCCAGTAAAGTCTCCGTCCTGTCACTTTCCGCCACTGGAAAGGTTTCTGTGACTTCCTCCATCTTTGTGCTTTCGAAATCACCGTTTCGCGCTACCGTCAAACTCCCAATAAAAAGGTGGTACATCACATCGACAATACTAAATTCTCACATTTCTAGACCTTGCTTTATGGCTAAAAAGAAGCAAACTACAGCCTCAGTAGAAGATTTGACTACTAAACCGACTGCTAGGGAATTGGTAGCCTCTTCTCATTCGTGGACTGGCAAGTTACCTGCAACATTGCTGCATGAACATTGTCAAAAATTACATTGGGAAAAGGTCACCTACGACGTAAAACACAATAAAGATGGGTTCAGAGTTATTGTTGATCTGGCAAAGAAAGACCCTAAATCTCACGAAATAGTTCATATAAGATATTTGCCACCCGCTGAACTGGTACCTCCGCAACGTACAGCACTCGAAGCTCGTCACCTAGCTGCCACATTCGCTCTTCACCGAATCGCTTCTCACAAAAATATACATACCGTACTACCTGCGGATCATAAATCTCTTTGGCTGAAACTAGAGTCTGTTAGAAAACAGCACATCAAGGAAGGTCGTTCCGATGACTATGTTTCTGATCCATTTGCTTTAAAAGCCCAGAAAGAAATTCAAGCTAACCAAGCGAAAAAGGTAACCGAAGCGAAAGCGCTGAAAATACGAATCGGCGTTGAAAAACCAGCAACGAAAGCTTCTAGCTACTTTGCTAACGCCCCCTCTATAGACCTCACTCAACCAATGAGGGCAAGTTTAGAGTCCTTGTTAAAATGCTACATCAATGATCTCTTTCCAAAACACAAAGGTCCTTGTCCTATAAATACTGACGTGCAGAACACAATCGTGTCTCAAATGACTAAAGCGGGTTTCAGAAAGTCTCATGTCTATGAAGCATTTCAATATTCATCTTCAAAAGAGCAGGTCCTCGAGTGGCTTCTTATACATGTTCCTGAAGACGACTTACCTGCCCAGTACCTTCCTCCAAACTACAGATCCGGAGTCACTATACAGGCACTATCGTTAAAGGATCAGTATGCTGTTCGTCGCCTCTGCTCTTACGGATACCCTTCGGCTCTTGTCGAAGATGTGTATAAAAAGCTAAAAACAGAATCTGCTACAAGAACATATCTGTTTGATAGGTTAGCTGGGGTTTCTTTTTCTGATGCCGCCCCTGCTGAGTCCGATAATGAAATGCTTTCTGAAGACTGGAGAGTTGAATATGAAAGTTTAAGTAGCGTTTTTGGCTCGGAATTTGTTTCTATATCTGATGATGAAGATTCGATTACAGTGAATATCCAATTAAAGAAGGATCCGGCTTTAAAGGTGTTGTTCTTTAAGCGTTCTCGCTACCCTGATCTTCCAGTCTGCTTTGCCATTCCTAAAGATGCTTCTGATCCCGCATCATCAAAGCTTCCTGCTTATATTCGCTTGCAAATTATTCGATTAGCTGCTAGATATGCTTGCGACAATCTCCTAGGTACACCTATGCTGTACATGCTATGTGAATATATTAAGGATTCATATGACAGAATTATAGAGAATCCTGGTTCTCTGGTTTCACTTACTCAAGCTACTATTGGCGTTTCTGAAGGAGGTTCAATTAAAGCTCCGGCAAGGAAAAGTGCCGTTTCTAAAGTAAGCGTTTCTTCAGAGGATATTAAATCTGATTATCTGAAGAGGTCTCATACTGCTGAGTTCAAAAAAATGATAGCTGCAAGGAAAGCTCTCCCGGCCTGGAAGATGTCCAAAGATATTGTTGACGTAATTGGTTCCCATCAAGTTACTCTAGTCACTGGTGAAACAGGATCAGGAAAATCAACTCAAACGGCTCAGTTCATTTTAGACCAGTTTATTCTGGCCGGAAAAGGCAGTGAGATTTCTATAATATGTACACAGCCCCGAAGAGTATCAGCATTGGGCCTAGCTGACAGAGTGTCAGCAGAAAGATGTTCCAAAGTCGGGACAGAGGTAGGATATGCAATACGAGGTGAGTCGAAATCTTCTAGTGCTACGAAACTAATGTTTGTCACTACGGGTGTGATGCTCAGAATGATCCAGACTGGTATTAATCCTAGCATCACTCATATTATAATTGATGAGGTGCACGAAAGATCCGTGGATAGTGATTTGTTAATCGCTTCATTAAGACGTATTATTACCGCAAACAGCAAAATCAAAATTATCCTTATGAGTGCTACTGTCAACGCAGAACTATTTGTGTCATACTTTGAGCAGGAAAAGTTTCCCGTTGGAAGAATACACATACCTGGACGGACATTCTCTGTGCAGTCGTTTTACCTTGAAGACGTGCTATCTTTGACTGGAATTGACGGTTACGGTAACGAAACGGAACCTGGTGATGATGACGATCCTAGAAGCAAACTTATATTCTCTTATGAATCTCAGATAAACTACAAATTATTGGCCAACTTGGTCGGCTCTATTCATAAAAGGCTAGGTTCTGACGATGGATCTATCTTAATATTTCTACCAGGCATGGCCGAGATCAATCAAACCATCTCCCTCATTGAAAAGTCGTTTCCAAAGACTTTTTACCTACTACCTCTTCACGCCTCTTTAGCACCATCCACTCAAAGAAAGGCATTTCAACCTCCGCCTAAAGGGTTGCGAAAAGTTATAGCGTCAACTAACGTTGCTGAAACGTCCATCACAATACCTGATACTGTTGCTGTGATTGATTCTGGCAAAGCTAAGGAAATTCGCTACGATACGACCACAGATATAGTTCGTTTAAGTGAAGTTTGGATCTCAAAAGCAGCAGCTAAACAAAGACAAGGACGAGCAGGTCGAGTTCGCAGCGGGTATTGCTACAAATTGTACTCTAAGCGCCTTGAATCCTCAAAGATGCCTGAAAATACTATCCCTGAGATTCGACGTACTCCAATTGCTCAGCTGTGTCTTGATATCAAAGGTATGAATATCATGGACCTTCATAAATTCCTGTCTGAGTTGATTGAGCCGCCAGAGGATCAGGCAATAAATAATGCTGTTAAGTATCTTATTGATGCAGGTGCTCTAAACGATGATAAAGAGCTCTCGCTTACAACTTTAGGCAAATACATGGCCATCATTCCATCTGATCTGAAGGCTAGTAAGTTGCTGGTTTATGGTGCGGTTTTCAATTGTATAGAGCAATGCGCAACAGTTGCAGCGCTTCTCACTACACGGTCACCATTTATTTCCTCTCCAGAGAAACGTGCTAAAGTCAAAGAAGCACGGACATCTTTTGCACCTGGTCAGGGTGATTTGTTATGTGATTTGCACGCAGTGGAAAAATGGCTTGAGATGAAAAATTCTCGTCCTCACTACGAAGTAAATGAATGGTGCTTAGATCAAGGCCTCTCTCCAACAGGTCTTTTGGACATTGAGTCTGCAAGACTGACATATATTTCATTTATATATGATTTAGGCATTTCTGCTAAATCATCTGGGCCTAGCTTTGAGGTATCAGATCAGCTTTTGAAGTCTCTTATTTCAGCTGCTCTTTACCCCAATACTTGTCGTATTGTCAAGCCTGATCCGAAATATCGAAATATGGCACACGGTACACTTGAAGTTGACCCGGATGCTAAATCAATTAAATTTTTCTCAAAGGCAAATAATCGTGTCTTTATTCATCCTTCTTCTACCTTATTTGATTGTCAGTCATATGCTAGCAACATATGTTTTATGAACTATGCTTCTAACATAAATAGCAGCAAGTCTTTTATTCAGGAATTGACGCCATGCTCAATTCACCCTATTCTTCTTTTGAACAACGTTGAAATAACAATTGACGGATCTGGTTATGGTCTTCTCCTTGGTGGCTGGGCAAGGTTTAAATGTTGGGCACGGATTGGCGTACTATTGCGATCTTTACAGAGGCTCTTTGACTTGGTTCTTGAACGAAAATTGATAGATGCTACATATGATTTAAGTTCCAATGATGTTCTAAAGACAATTCATCTTCTGATAACGGCTTGATTGGGAAGCTGTCTTCTTTTAATGTCTTTAACCTTAATCTTCAGCTCACATGATGCATATGGACTTGTGTTTTGCTTTCAGGTCTTCTTGTGAACGCGACAAGGTTCCTGCGCACTTCACCTGAGAGAATACTCGATCCAGATGTGATTACAATCAGCTGTTCTTTGCATGGGGCCGCAAGATTCTCGAATTCTCGACTCCAATGCGGCTTGCCGTACCAAGTTCGCGATTGAAGATGCGTTACAGGATCATGTATCAATGAATCTGCATCTAGGGACATAAGCTTTTCCACGTCCTGAAGCTCAAACTCACTTGATATGAACATTTTCATCTTAAACATCATTGTTCCTAAGTTGCTCTCGAACTTCTGCAAGTGAGGTATTGCCCATTCTGCAGCTTCGAAAGATGAACAAATCCAATAGAGATGGACCTTAGTAAGCTTGATCTTGGATCTTTGTTGCTGGCTCATGTTAAGCAAATAATTAAATAGAGAAATGAAGGGCGTAAGTCCGACGCCATTGGCAATGAGCAAACACGTGTCATATTCTGTACACAATGTCAATGATGGGCCATGAGGGCCGGATAATAGAAATGTTGGAAATAATCTTGATTTCGAGTCAGCTGTATCAAAGCCAGACCTAGTGTGGCACAACTTCTGACAAAGGTTGTTCGTGAACCCTCCTACTGACTTGATATAAAAATGCGCGCCTGAGTCATCACAGGATGACGTGCAGGAAAAGGGATGATCTTGAGCCAGTGATATTTCAGGACAACGTATATGTACATACTGTCCAGGACTTGCGATGAATCCTGCCTTGTTCAATGACAGTTCTATGACCCCGGTAGGGTGATATGCTGCAGCGACAATTTTAGCCGGATACCAGATCTGATGCAGGCTATATAGCTTTTCAGCAAAACATGCAAGTCCAAAGGGTAGCCACACAAGCCAGCCCCATCCATGAGAGTAAATGGCACCATTGTTGATGCGAATCACATGTAGAGACGCGTGTGCTGTCCATATAACCAGCAAGGGGATATACAGAAGATGAGTGTATCTAAAAAGGCTGTATATGAGTTTACGGACCGGTGCCAGAGCAGCAACTGACATGAATAGCAAAAGACATATCGATATGTATCCGGTTATAGCCACACTTGAGCTGAGCAGCAACTGTTTGAGAAGCTTTCCGTCCGTCGCACGGTTACCAGCAGTAGCAAACCCCGCAAAATGGCCAATCATGTGAAATAGTGAAAACAAGACCATTGAGAATGCGCATAATCTGTGTGCCCTTGTTCGCTCAAACTGCAGGTAGCCGTAAACTAATTTGCGGAGCTTTGGAATATCACTGAGACCATCCAGTCTGGTACAACCAAATGCAAATAGTAAAGCGATGTCTAATTGCAGAACTGTACCAGAGGCTTTAGCTAGCGTCAAACCACCTCCAAATAAAGATCGAGAATACGATAATTGATTGGTAGTTGAATATACTATTGAAGCGGCCAAAAACACTACTAGTCTTAGCGATATTTGCAGATAGTCAAACAAGCGGAGGTGATTGAAGAGGTTCATTATACTGTGTTCCACTTTGCCGTATGGCCCTGTCTAACCAGATATATTCATTTCGCGGCTCCTTTGCACATTTGAAACGTAACGACTCACTTTATGAATAGCGTAACATGTAATAAAAATGCTAGAAACGAGTTCTGGTATAGTATTACCCACGAAACCATATATAGTTTAAGCTTCGCATTACTGTATATGATATGGCTTATGATTGGTCGAATCTATTCAAAGAGGATGAGAATCAGATTAGGCACATACTAAGTTCTCTTTGCAGATTTGTAATTGGCTAAATGTTGCATTATAGCGTTCAAAGGATGCTACTCGGTTTGAGAAGTCATTAGTCCTCGGAGGTCAAAGAATCCAACAATGACCCTGGGGTGTCATTGTTGCCTTCCTACATGGGTAATCCCACTTTCAAGACTACACCAATAAACCTTCAGATTGATTCATGCACGTTCACTTGACTCCTAAAACGATTTTCAGGTTGCTGCGGGTAATGCCTGCGATAATCCAATGATTCGTTGCTGCGGCCGTTGGAACAAAGCTGCGCCCGGGATTGACATGTCTGAACTTTCCTACTCATGCATTACCGATAATGAGGTACATTCTTTCCCGATTCAGCGATGTATAGAAGTTATATTGAGATAGCGGCCCTACAGGCTCGTGTGATTGGCGCATATATGCTTAATATGGACTGTAGACTTGTCTAAATGAGAGTTAAGATTTTCTCTTTGAATATAACAGATCTGAAGTTATATAAGAGAAAATGAAATCCGGGGGTTAGCAAGGACACTAGTCTCACAGGTAATCTTCAAGATATAATGATATACTTGCCAATAACTATTCTATCCGGTATAGCAATAGTTCTCCCTATATTGCCTACTTTTGTGCACATAAAGAATCGTAACTGGCCCGCTTTTATACTAGCCTTATGGCTGATATTGCTTAACATTTTCACGTTTGTGAACTCCATAGTCTGGAGCGGCGACGATGTCACAAAATGGTGGGATGGATACGGATTTTGTGACTTAGAGATCAGATTCTTTATCAGTGCTACAATTGGAATTATGTCTTGCGTGATTGCTATCACCCGAAACTTGTCCATTATTGTTTCCAGGGAAGGCCCAAGGGTGTACTTTGCCGACACTAAAGCTCAGCGACGAAAGAGGCTTGCAATAGACCTTTCTATCTGTATCGTCCCTTTTATTATTCTTAACGCAGTGTATTACGTTATCCAGCCGTACAGATTTTTCCTGGTTCAAAATGCTGGATGCACAGCGCCGAATCTCACGACCTGGCTAGGACTAGTGCTCAATGTACTTTGGGGACCGATAGCTGCTTTGATCGCTTCCGGCTACGCAATTTTGACAGTCTGCCGATACTTGAAGCGTCGCCGAGACTTTGAAGAGGTTATGCTTTCCAGTTCTTCTACCTCATCTCATTTCTTCCGATTATTATTATTTTCAAGCCTCATTGTTCTGATTATGCTTCCACTCAGTCTATACGTGCTGTATCTGAACACTTCCATGGGTGTGACTAGATTCAGCTGGTCTGAAGTGCACAGTCTTTTGTGGGGTATGGTTCCACGTCTTTTAGCTGATGGCGCGCCGGTTAGTTCCTGGTTCACAGTCGTTGGATCATATCTCTTCTTCATATTCTTTGGGTTTGGTAACGATGCTGTTATACTGTACAAGGGAATACTGAAGCGAGTATCTGTCGTGAGAAGCTCATTCTCCAGTTCCCACAACAATTCTGTCTCCTCAAAGCTGAGCGAATCAACGTTTGGCAAATCTGAAGCTGGAGACTGGGATCTAGAGTCTCAAAACGGACGTCGTCGATCTACTTTCGGATGGACTAGCTATAGGGAGACTACGGCAGACGGTGATGATAGTTTTATGGACGACTGTAATTCAAACAGCTTGGGTAATGAGCTCAGAGTGAAGGAAGAAGTGACTTTATCTCTTCAAGCAAAGCATTCAGAGTAGTAGCAATTTATTTTCATTTGAGAGTATAGTATTTTGACATGCAATAAAACTGGTAGCATAGAGTATAACTTTGGTGGGAATTTGGGAGTATCTTTTGACCTCTGTCTTCAAGTTTCAACGATGGCAATATGTATATTAGGCGTTAGCAATGAAGAAGAAGCCCCGATTAATGACATAAGAAGATATTTACTGAATGAAGAAATAGATACGCGAAGATTTAAAATGGGTGATGTATGGATTCGGCGTGTGACGGAGGTGAATTTGGACGACGAAGTCTTGACAATAGTGCGACTGGATGGATCATTATCTGGTGGGAAAGGTGGGTTCAGCGTACAATTAAAAGCTGAAGGGAAGCGAATGAGACATAAGTTAGAGAAGATTCAGGGACAATCAGGAAGAGACTTAGAGGGCAGGTCACTGAGATCGATCAAAAGGGCAGAGCAACTGATTGAGCAACTACAGTCTGATTCGAGTTCGCGCGAATCTCTCCAGCAAAGAATAAATGCTCTAAAAGATACATTAGACCAATCAGGAATTGATAAAGTACGTGCAACAGATGATAAATGGGTGAATGAACACGATCTAATAATACAAGAAATTATCCAAGTGACCGAAAACGCGCTGGGCGGCGTTTCAGAAGCACCAACTGCAAGCTCAGAGGATGGAAGCCATGCTGAATTGTCAACTGATATGCAGATAGAAGCAAAACATTCTCGCCCGTCTAAAAGACCACAATCTTTACCTGGACCGAAGTTCTCTAGTTTTCTCGAGACTTCTGACTCTGATTCTGAAATCTCTTAACCATAGACATATGGGAAATCAAGCCGAGATAGCTGTTTGATGCCATTTATCTGAAGTACCCCATTGCCGTACGACTAGAAATATGCGATATATATACTATTCTTTCGCCGGTATTGGCATACTGATTTGGATATAGATCGATCTGCTCTACTCTCGGTACCTAGCGAATTTCCCAAACAACGATGACCAATCACAAGCACGCTCTTCCCAAATTTATATCGCTTAATCCATCGTGGCAATCTTAATCTCTTACTATTACAAACCATGAGTTACAGAATTTCATACCGTGCAGTACAGCTGCTAAGCGGATTGAAAATATCTCGAGCGGTGCCCAATAGAGGGTTTACAAGTTTCTACCGACCCTCTGTTTCCACGTCTTCCTTGAAGATAATTGGTCGTAGATCTATGTATATTCAAACTGCTAGCACTCCTAATGAAAATGCATTGAAGTTTCAACCATCTCAGAGAATTCTTCCAGAAGATTCTAACGGTGTTTTCGAATATTTGAGTGGAAGAGAGGCACACTCTAGTCCTTTAGCCAAAAAGCTATTCGGAATAGATGGCGTCAAATCGGTCATGTTTGGTCCAGATTTTATCACTGTGGAGAAAGAGCCGGAAATTGGATGGACTATACTAAAACCCGAAATATTCTCAATTATCACTGAACATTTAACGGCAGGAATACCTATTGTACTTGAAGGCACTAAAGCTAGCGAAGATACCGCACCTAGCGATGATGACACTGAAGTTGTATCTATGATCAAAGAGCTAATTGACACCAGAATCAGACCAGCTATTCAAGAAGATGGCGGTGATATCGAATTCAGGGGATTAGATCCTGATGGTACTGTTCTATTGAAATTGAAGGGAGCGTGTAGATCTTGTGACTCTTCTACAGTTACATTAAAGAATGGAATCGAAAGCATGCTGATGCATTATGTCGAGGAAGTAACCGGTGTGCGTCAAGTCCTAGATCCAGAGGAAGAAATAGCTTTACAAGAATTTGAGAAGTTCGAGCAAAAGCTCCATTCTCAGAAAACTATATAAATACGTTTCGACAAAATCGAACAAACGTTACAGTCATTTTTACATCTAGTTTGATGTTCGTTATGTCTTATTGTATAAAATATATATTGCATGTCTAAACCACACTTAAAGCTTCATCCAAAATTTCCAACCCTTCCTTAATAAGTGATTTTTCAATATTCAACGGAGGTAAGAACCTCAACGTGTTAGTACCGGCAGTAATAATCAACAGACCACGCTCTCTCGCTGCGGTTATGATATCAGCAGGATCACGGTTCAATTGCAGCCCTAAGAAAAGACCGCGTCCGCGGACTTCAGTAATCATGTTGCTGTACTTCGATTTTAATCGCTCTAACTCTTCCACAAACATCCAAGAGCGTTCATTGACGCCTTCCAAAAAGTCTTCAGCAGTAACTCTATCAAGTACATGATCTGCTACCGCACAAGCTAGAGGATTGCCTCCAAAAGTAGTTCCATGATCTCCGACTTTGATTGCATCTGATACCATGTTGTTTACAAGAACACCGCCAATAGGAAACCCATTACCTAAAGCCTTTGCCATAGTGATAATGTCGGGATGTGCATCAACTCCAAATGCTTGATGGGCCCAGAATGTACCAGTTCTACTGACGCCTGATTGGATTTCATCATAGATAAGAACTGCACCAGTCTCGTTGCATCTATTTCTTAAAGCCTTAAAGAAATCCGAATGTCCAACATTTACACCGCCTTCCCCTTGTACTGGTTCAACAATGACACCACAAGTCTTATCAGTTATCAACTCCGCGAGTTGGTCAGCATTGTTGTAGTCACCGTACTTTACCGCACCAACCATTGGCAAAAAGGGTGCTTGATATTTCAAATTAGGCGTTACAGAGAGAGCCCCCATTGTTCTGCCGTGGAATGAATTTTTGAAGGACACTAACTCGACCTTATCCTCCGAGGTCAATTTGCCAACTTTGCGTGCAAATTTCAAAGCAGCCTCATTTGCCTCAGTTCCAGAGTTGCAAATGAAAGCATGCGACATATCTGTACCTGATTTCCGGGTAACTTCAACAAGTTTCTTGCACAATGGGCCGGTCTTGTCATTATGGTACAGATTGGAGGCATGCACCAAAGTGCTGGCTTGTTTCGCAATTACCGCTGATACCTCAGGATCACAATGACCTAAAGAATTAACAGCAATGCCTGCAGTAAAATCGATATATTTTCTGCCTTCTATATCAATTAAAATGCTTCCTTCTCCCTTTTGAAATACAGGGAGCGGCCGAGAGTAAGTCGCAAGCATATAGGGAAGGTACTCTTCTACGAATTGTGCAGACTTTGAAGCAGCATCTGGATCCTTGTGTGTTACATTTTTTACCAGAGCAGAACTACTGAAAGATCTTTTGATTGCAAGACAACGATTTCTAAAAGAAGCCATCATGACTCACGGTCTATTTAGATATCGGAAAGTGGAGAAAAAGACTAAAAAAAGGCATCACAATAAAGTTTCAGAAAGTGTCAAAATCTCTTAGCCTGTCCAAGTAATAGACGCCCGGGGATATTCTCGTTTGTAAAGAGACATGGCGACAGTGTCTTGAGCGTTTAATTTTCCATCAAAGCTTGCTTTGAAGTAGCCATGAGTTCCTAAAGACTCTCTGATAAACCCTGATCTACCCCACTTTGTGAATAAAGGCAAATCCTTGAAATATGCCACATCTTCCGAATTGAAAAACATGTATCGAACAGTTACTCCTCGTTTGTGCATCTTGTAGGGAGTTCCTGTCAGAATAGCTCTTTTCACAACAATCCTATGATAGTCCAAGTCTTCTAGTGATCCAGTACCGAGTAGGTTAATGCCGTTATTAGTTTGCTTGAAAAAGAGTGCCGGCGTGTTGTTTCCAAACATTGCCGGACCAATAACAGTCGCAATGCTTGCTCGATCTTTCGGTAAGAATCTCTCATACCTATAAATCATGTTGGAATTTCGTTTGCCTGCCTCAGAGAACAGAGGTCTAATTACCAACCGGCGAGGTCCGCATTGCACTATCATAGTTTCCTTGGCCTTGACGGGCTCCTCATAATCAGAATAAGGAAGAAGAGAAAAGTTTAAAACTGCTTGCTGATGCTCATATCTGTGAAGGCCAAACATTATTGCCGGTCTGCCATTTTCCATCATTTGTAACAGCTTGGTTGCAAAAAATTCCGACATCTTCAATGTCACATCAACCTTTTTGCCCACATCCACTTTGTTATCAGATTTTTCCAGCGTTTCCTTAATAATCCTGTTCCTAGTTGCCCGATAATTCTTAACTCTGAAAAGACGAAACCATTCATCAGGAGTTTTTTCGGTTCTTTCGTCGGCATCCCACCTTGCAGTTGCAAGACTCCGTAATCCCCTGTACCGTTTAAATCGTTCCCGAGCAATCTCTTCGGGTTCAAGCTCAACTTCATCTGGAAACTCCATATTCTCACGTTCCCTTCGTCGATAAGCCTCGTAATTCCTTCTCTCCTCGGCCTCATCTAAGTCAATGTGCATGGCTGTTTCTGTATCATCATATTCTGTGACAGAATTGGAAAAGTGCACGGATTTTCCATTGCTCATATTATCCTTATTAGTCTTAGAAGCATCTTCATTTTCATCTATATCCATTTCATCGTCACTTTCATCTTCACTAGATGACTCTTCTCGCAGCTCTTCCAATTCATCATCAGAATTGAACGCGTCATCCAATAGCCAGCGAGCTTGGTACTCAGATGTACCTTTTGGTACCATCCTAGGAGCCTTTTCATCTTCTTCATCCATCTCATTAAATATACGGTCGTCCATACGCACCGTCTTCCTCGGTTCGTCGAAATCGACAGTCATGGGAACGTCTCTTTCCGGTGCCAGTTCTTCCAGATCATCAGCATTCTCAGATGGAATAAAAACTGGTGCATCTGTATCCATTTCTCCATGTCTCTCCTCAATGACTCTCACACTATGTACCTGAAAATCACCACAGGATGGAATGTGCACAAGGCGGTCAGAGTCCAGAGGCGCACCGCGGACCGTACCGGAAACTGTCACTAAGTTTTCATCGACGTTCACATTCTCCAACATCATGTAAGGCCTAGAGTCGCGCCAAGCTACACCTTTAGGTATTTGTTGACATAGTAGCCTAGTGACAGTGCTGCAATCATTAGGTGAAGAGGTCAGATAGAGCCTTTTTTCAGAAGGGAAGAAATGCGTGACATATGACGTCAAAGAGGAAACAGTAGATTTGCTCTTCTGCTTGTCATTATTGATATTTTGAATTACAGGAATGACATTAGAAATACCCTGACTTGTCAGGCATCGCAGACATTGCTCGGCGTAAGAGTCCACTTCGACATTGCCAGACAGTGCTAGGATAACAAAATCAGCGATTTGACAGCTATCGAGGATGGATAACAATGATCGACTAGGTGTTATAAACTGCAACGACTGCTTAAATCTGTTAATATGTACAATAGGCATGGCGTTTGTGATTATGGGATCAGTATCGACACTATTGCAGAGAGATCTGACGATTTCAGCTGAGTCGATGTCACTGCACAGCGGTACTACAGCGACAATCTTAGAGATTTTGCTGTACATTCTTTTAATAGTATCAAGTTCAGAATCCTTTAAAGCTCTTAATTGCTTTGCTGCATTCTTTCGCTCATTTTTGGCAAGGACATGATGGTTTTTTTTAGTTGAAGCTTTGGATACTTTATTCTGGTACCGCCGCTTTAGCTCTCCCTTAGTGGCATGTTTACTTTTAAACCTCTTATGTTCCTTCTTTGTAGAAGGCCTGTGAGAGGTGACCATGATCTTTAGTTTGATTAGATCGTCTAAAAAGATGAACGAAGGAAATAATAAAAAGAGCAGAAAATGCTGCGTTCTGATTTTCTTTTCTACATGAAGTGTAGTTGGGAGGTTAACTAGTGTATATGATTGGTCAAAAGCACCAATAAGGTTATTGGCGATACAAGTATATTTTTTGTGAAAATTACCAAATCCTCGACAGGACATTTGAACTACAATCACGATGGGTAGGACTAGCTCACATAGAAAAACAAAGAATAACAGAGTCAGGAACAAGCTCAAACTGCTAGATGAGCGGTATAAAGAAGCTGTTGAACTTGTGGACGACTCAAAAGTGCTATTGCCTGAACAACAAGGATTTCTCGAAGCTGAAGAAGGAGAAAAAACCTTCAAGTTTAGGCAAGAAGATATTGTCAAAGAACTGGATGAAGCAACTCAGCGTAAAAAGTTCAAGCTTGATCTTGATTTTGGTCCTTATTTTATTGATTATACTAGAAATGGTAGGGATCTACTGATTGCAGGTCGCAAAGGTCACATTGCATCCTTTGATTGGCGGAATGGTATACTGAAGTCAGAGATCCATGTTAACGAAACCGTGAGAGACATAAAGTGGCTACACAATGACCAGTTTTATGCTGCTGCGCAGAAAAAGTATGTGTATATTTATGACAGTCAAGGTGTTGAAGTTCACAAACTGAAAAGCCACATCGAAGTCAATTGTATGGATTTTTTGCCATACCATTTTCTGCTAGCGACTGCTGGTAACACAGGCTGGCTAAAGTACCAAGATACCTCTACTGGCGAGCTTGTATCTGAATTAAGGACAAAATTAGGTGCTTCTCAATGCATGGCTCAGAATCCTTACAATGCGGTTATCAATCTCGGTCATGCCAATGGAACTGTTACGCTATGGTCTCCTACTGTGTCTACTCCATTGGTCAAAATTCTTTCACACAGGGGACCAGTTCGGTCGATTGCTTGCGATAGAGAAGGCAGGTATATGGCTACTGCTGGTGCAGACTCTCGTATCAAAGTCTGGGATGTACGAATGTTTAAAGAAATGCACTCTTATTACGTGCCTAAGCCAGCATCGAGCCTCCACATTTCTGACACAGGACTGCTAGCTGTTGGCTGGGGCCCTCATGTACATGTATGGAAAGACGCTCTCAAGAGCAAAGAGAAATCTCCTTATATGACACATCTTAATCCTGGATCAGCTATTTCCGATGTGAGATTCTGTCCGTTTGAGGACGTACTGGGTTTTGGCAGCGATTCTGGATTTGAGAGTCTAATCGTGCCAGGAGCCGGTGAAGCCAATTTTGATACATACGAAACCAACCCTTACGAGACAGCAGAACAACGTCGTGAAAGAGAAGTGAAGATGCTGCTGGACAAACTACAGCCTGATATGATCAGCTTAGATCCGGAAGCTATTGGCAAAGTGGATCCTCGCGCTCCCAGTTCCAGAGATCGAGCCCTTGCAGAGCAGGAGCAGGCAGCAGCTGAAGCTAAAGTTAAGACTGCAGAGAATCTGAAAATAAAGGCAAGAGCTCGTGGGAAAAATTCAGCTCTAAGACGATATTTGCGCAAACGAACTAAAAATGTTATCGATGAACGCAAACAAAAGATCGAGCAAATGCTCAATGACGAGAAATCACAACGACAACAACTATTACGTGCAGAAAGAGGTGAAACTGAACAGAAAGAGTATATTCCTGCTGCACTTTCACGATTTACGAATTAATGACATTTACTTATTTAGTTATTCACGGACCACCATCTCCAATTATTGCCTAATGCAAACCTTAATTCACTTATACATTTAATTTGATTGGTTTATTCTTCCCGCCAAGTTTGGCCGAAATTAATACATATTGCCCGTTTTCGCCACATAAAAGATCGCTGCCTACAAGTTTATGATATTATAATAAACAATAATTGCTTTTAATTGCAATAAAATATTCTTCAAATGTGCCGCGCCAGCCTTGTAAAAATGTAGTCTGAACCCTAACGCGCTGTGCCACAAAAAGCAACATGAAAACCTTATAGCGAAATTATACTTCCATCACATGAACACTCCTACCCGACTCGAACGTAACTCAACTTCTCATTCATTCATGATTGATCAAATTCTCGGGCGTCCAAGTGAGAAGCTAAAGCGCTTACAAGTGCTACTTGTATCTATTTCATGGATAGCAGTGCTAATGCTTGGCCCGCGTACACCTCCTGGTGCGAAACGCCTAAGTGCAATTCTGAAGGGCCTTTCTCCATGGCAGATATACATATTTTCCATGACTAGCATGTATATTATCAAGAATATCGATAGACTTTTCGGTGCTGTACCGCCAGAACCTTTGAAGAACTTATATACCAGATCGTTTTATAGAGCAATATGGATCTCAACAGCACTTGATGCCGGTTTCTGGACCGCAATGAACATTCGGTCGACGCGTATCAGAAATCTGGCTTCAATTATCTTCTCCGGCTACTATCTCATCTTTGCAGACCAGGCTGAACGAACCGTGGCAAGATACAGAGCTAATATTAATGTTGACATGCTCCGCGTATCATGGTCAAAGAGTCAAAATCCTTACTTGTCTGCCGTACAATGGTTCTTTTCCCCCACGCTGCGCCTTTATACGCCTTTGAAAGTTAAACGTCCTTCCGAATCACGTTATAAGAGTTCCATTAAAGGAATGCTTTATTTCGAAGGCTCAGCCGAACAGCTCCGAAAAGCCTCGAAAGTGCTTCTGCATTTCCCTGGTGGCGGATTTGTCACAATGGATCCCATTGACCATAACATCTATCTCAAATACTGGGCTAAGAAACTCAGAATACCTATATTCAGTATAAACTATCGCAAAGCTCCAGAGTATCCGTACCCTGCGGGCCTGTATGACTGCTATGAATCTTATTTGGCAATTATACAAACCAAAGGCCAGTGCATCGGGCTTTCTGGTCAAAGGATACCTGAAATAGTTCTTTTTGGTGATTCTGCTGGAGGTAATTTCGTCGCAACTACCGTTATAAAAATATTGGAGGAGAAGAGTAAGCAAATGCTGCCACTACCTTCCGGTATTGTTCTCGCATACCCTTGCTTGGATCTGAACTACACCTCTTGGCTCACTCCAGAGCAAGCTCGGTATATCTTGGGATCGAAAAGCGAATCTGAAAAGGAGATGCCCAAAAAAGCCGCGCCATCTACATTGAATCTAGTGCGATCTACATACAGCACAGTGAGTGGATTAGCAGGGCACCCGAAGAAGCTGCCAAGTTTCTCTTTTGACAAGATAGAGCCAGCGGATGTTTTGATGGACGAAGACTTAAAACAGCAAGGTCGAATATCACCAACCACAAAGAAACCTGCTTTATCCAATGATGAATCTTCTCGACTTCAAGTAACATCCAGAGTCGCTTATGTATGTGATCCAATAATTACACCGGAAATGCTAAGGGCAATGGCCATCCTTTACCTCAGCCCAAAAAGCTCACCTGACTTTGAGAATGATTATTTGTTATCACCTGTTAAAGCACCGCTTGAAATTTTAGCGCAGTTTCCTAGAACCTATATAATGTGTGGTGAAGTTGATCCGCTCGTTGATGACTCAGTGCTGTTTGCCGGCCGTTTAAAGGAAGCAAAGCTTAGATATCCCGAGCTATCGCCATATAATGAGAAGAATAGCTCACAAGCCTCCGATATTGATGATATTGTTAAAGTCATGTTGATTAGAGGGTTTAGTCATGGATTTCTACAGCTCTTGCCTTTCCTTCCTGAAGCCAAAATTGCACGAGAAAGATGCCGGGTATGGATCAAAGCACTGTTCGATTTTGCTTCATCTTACGAATCTGATGACGAGTTGGAAGCCTCTGACGATGATTCAATAGATAGTGAAGAATTTGCTCAATTCAAAGAATACACTATGTCGGATATGCAGAGCGAAACAGAGGCTTCCGCTGCGCATTTGAGCACGGCTGAATCAGATCGAAGTGATGAAGGAAACGACCAGCTTGAATTTTCTAGCAGCAGAAGCCTACTTTCTAAGACTAATACTCCTGAAAGAAGTGATTCGCGGAAGGCGGTGAGAATCAGGAAAAACCAACTTAAGCTGAACCGACATTCTACATGGGAGAAATCAAATATGTTGACAGAAGCCTCGCTATTAGAGAGACGTCTTGCAAATATATCGCAAGATTTAGGGAGCTCAGAAGCTGAACTAAATAGGACAGACAGTCACGACTAGGCAAGCCACTGGCAGAACTACCGCAAGGAGTTTTTTGGTTACATAGGGTCTTACGTTTAGCAAATAGAGATCAAACACTCCCATATTTTAGTAGTAAACGATTGAAATGGTAGGGATGCAATAACGACGCATATATGAGAGAATAAGGTTTAGATTACACAACACATATATGAGGGGAGATAGTTTTCTAATCTCTAGAGCTTTCCTCATGAAGTTCATACTCACGCCAGAGATTACCAGCAGCTATAATAATGTTTTCCATGTCGGGAATTGCTGGCACTGCACTAAGGAATTCTCGTATTTCAGATTGTTCAAGGTTTTCCAGAGTGTCCATAAACGACTTTAAGATCGCCAAACATACAAAGGTCCATTGTTCGTGCAGGGCAGGTGGAGGGCCCAGTGAATCAGACTTATATGACGTAGACCCTTGAATACCATCTGTTATCGGATTAGGATTCCAGAAAGGCTCGGAGAAACCAAACGAATCCAGAGCAACAGCAAGTGAAGTGTCAAATTCATCAATTTTGTGTGACGAGGGAAAACTGTCACGGTGGTTGTAGGTATGGTTATAAGTAGTAGACCCCGAATGATCAAAATACTCACGAAGCCCAAATACCAAATCCCAGCATCTTGCTCTTTCGTACGAACGCCAGGCCTTAGCTCCAAACCACTTAACCCACCACAGTAGCCATTCATCACCGGAGTTAGCTCTATTGGTGAGGACTTCTTCTTCAGAAAATGAATCTGACAAATCCCTACATAAAGTTCTGAAGGCCGCCAAGAAAGACGCAATGCGCTCAGCTATAGGCGAATCAAGTGGCCCCTGCGGAGCTGTCAGGCTGTGAGCTGGCACGTGAAAGAATACGAGAAGAACTCTTTCAAACACGACAGGAAACGAGAACAAATTGTCAGGGACTCTAGTACCAGGTATGTACGTCATTTCAGTAAGCTGTTCAGTATCGTCGGAATGCCGTACGATGAGCCAGTCGGCGAGAGATAAAGCGACATAAACCATTCCGCGTTCATAGGGAATATCTCTACCCCTAACTTCCAGAAACCGCACGACAGCTTCTTCGACTTGTGCATATACATATTCGTCATTTGCAGATTCCCAAGGGTCTGTAGGGCTCGATTCGCTTGAAGAAGCCGAGCCTTCATTACTTGACGTTTTAAGGGTATTTTCACGTTTTAGCTTGGCTTTGTATCTTTCAATTTCAGCCTTTATGCGCTTTCGAGGTATTTCGCAGCCGTTGGAAACACCAGGAACTGTCGACGTAGCGTAGGCTTCATGATGAGGGAATTCGGTGAGTATAGAAGGTAATTTTACGTAGGGGTGATCATTCAGCAGCAAAGGCCATATTAGCCAACGTAGTTTAGTGGGAACTCCACATCGACGGGCTATTTCAGCAAGCGCACGGCTGTCTCGACGTTCTATGGCCTGTATGCAAAACTGATATATTTCAGGAAAGGAATCAACGGTAGGCTTATAGCGATGTGTAAAACGAGCCGATCTTTTTGGGCTTCCAGAAGGGCTTCCAGAAGGGCTTCCAGAAGGGCTTATATCGCCGTTCTCAGGAGAGAGGGCCATACTTTTAGTTTTGATTTGATAGAATATGTTTATTCTTGTTTCTGTGGAAATGTTTGATTGAATAGACAGGCAAGACACCAGTAGTTTGAATATAGAATTTAAGCTAGCGAGGATAAATTTCAGGATTCGAATCAGCTAGAATGCAAGCAAAGGGAAAACTCAGAAGATTGTTAAATAGTCTTGATAAGTCGTAGATCTTATAACGGAGTATAAAAACCACGAAAAGTGAAGTGAAGGATTAGCTCTTAGAGTCAAAAGGACATTGTTCTCTTTCTCTATAGTACTTCTCAGGTTGAACAGTAGCGGTATTAGTTTTGGGAGCAGTGTATCAGACAGTAGTGAGTATTAAAGAGGGTTGAACCAATCGCGAAGCTAAGTGAAGGAGTTGCTGCAGAAAGAGAGACGAGGTAAGTGACCAGCGTTTACCTCAGAGATGATGAGGATTTCGCGTATCGGAGGGGGAAGATGCGACGTGCAAAATCAATATCTTTCCTTATAGCTAAGAAGCAAAAGAATAGGAGTGGTAAATTACACCAGAATTCGTTTGCAACGCGTGCAGCACAGGGGAATGAAAAAAAGGGTAAGTTTGGTAGTGTAGGCTTGTAAAAAGGAAAACAGATCCGACCGCCGGTCGTGCGATTTAATTTGGCTTTGTGAGCAAATCAGGCTTTCGGGATTTGCGTAACTAAGTCCGTATAAGAAAAGGGTGGGGGGCAGGGGGGCGGAGGATAAATCTGTCTCGTCCTCAAGGGTTTACGGCAAGCAGCTCTATATGCAGCGATTCTAGCGCAGCTATAATATAATGAGTACAATATTGTTAAGGCAGTAATGACGATTTACAGAATAACAGGGATTGCATGTCTGTGATTGGTAGGCTTCTGGGGTCGGGCAAACCTGCTAAGTTCTTGTCCTTTTCCGATCATCAGCCGCATCGGAACCCTACCTAGTGTTGGAACAGAGCCGAACCCAGCAAAAACCGCTAATCTCGCCACAAAAGACGTGCACACTGCAATTTTATCACATAATTCTAGACCAACTAGTAGAAATAATATAAATAGATAATTCTAGAGAACTTAAGGAAACTGGGTTGCGAGATTTATCAACGTAAGTGACATTCAACCCTGAAATAAATAGCAGTCACGATAACTTGGGTAGAAGCACCACCCTAAACACCCAAGCAAGTACACAGTTAACTCTCTTAGACCTTCACAAGTCAACACATCTATCCATCTAAACAATCCAATAATGAAATTAGAGATTGATTCATTTTCAGGCGGACGCATTTACCCCGGCCGCGGCAGACTCTTCGTTCGTGGAGACTCCAAGGTCTTCCGTTTCTTCTCTTCCAAGACCAACTCTCTGTTCTTGCAACGAAAGAACCCCAGACAGGTTTCCTGGACTGTCTTGTACCGCCGCATGCACAAGAAAGGTATCACTGAAGAAGTCGCCAAGAAGCGTGCTCGCAAGGTTGTCAAGAAACAGCGCGCCATTGTTGGTGCTTCTCTTGATGTCATCAAGGAGCGACGATCTGTCCGCGCTGAAGGTCGCAAGACCGGCAACCGCGAACAAGCCAACAAAGATAAAAAGGAAAAGAAAGCCGCTGACCAAGCCCGCAAGAGAGCTTTGAAGGCTCAACAAGCTTCTCAGGCTGCTCAAGGAAAGCCCAGCAAGATGCAAGCCAAGGGCACTGGCCGTTAAATCTGTCATTAGCGTGTTCAAATAGGGTGCTACACATTCCCATTTTTCTTACGATTTTTCTTATCATCCTTACCTCTCTACATGATGTCTATGTCTTTAGCCATTGTTGTCCTTTAACTACTCATTGGTTTATCTTTTCTTTACGTGTTATGTTAAGTGTAATCAATGTTAGATACTCCTAGTCACTTTACGTGTAGATAAATAACTTATATGCCGGAAGTTTCATGCATGATGTCTAGTGCTCGACTCTCCGAGTCATCATGGCACCTGTTTTCTGAAATCCACACTTCTCGTAGAAACCTATGTTATTCTCAGAACAGTCTAGAATTGTTTTATAACATCCTAAACGTTCGGATATGCTAGTGAGTGTCTTGATCAATGTTAGCCCCAACTTCTTTCCTTGCTCGCTCTTCGCTACTGCGATATCTTCAATGTGCCCTATAGATCCACAATTATGAATCAGTTTCTTCTCTACAATCAAAGATCCGACTGAAACAATATCACCAATATCATTTTCTATCACTAATACGTAATAGGTGTCTTTATGTGATACCCAGGACTCGTAAACCTTTTCGAAGGCTTCACGTGTAACATCCCCGACAGTGGTAAGCACGCGTAGCACCTCCACTGCGCCAAAATCGGCCTTATCTATAGGTCTAATTTTATAACCTGAAGGCAAACATTCTATAGATTCAATACTAATGAGACTTGCATCAAATAAAGCCATTTGGGGGTGGTTATGGCAAGTGTTTAGACGAGAGCTAGGATTTGTTGCTCGAAATACGCGTAACTTATCTTGTTCATATAAAGGGTGCAAATTAAGGGGGTATGAACAATACAATAGTTACAAGTGTGGAAATTTATAGAAAAGGGAAATGAAAACAATATTATTTGATGCAGTATAATTAATGCAGTTGAATCGAAAATTGTTGTAACTAACGATACTCGAATTCGGATGGATCAAATTCAGAGTCTCCAAAAACGGCTTCATCTTGGAACTCCAGATCTTCTTGCTCTTCTTGATTTTGCGGAGTAGTTGGTTCCTGTGAAATTGAAAGGGCCTTGCTCTTATCAATAGCAAACCGCCGCTTATCATTAGGAAATGCTGCTTTCTTAAATTCTTCCCATTCTTTCACTTTATTCGTATCGAAGTACTCATCATAGATCTTCTTGCCCTTATCATCTGCGTTATTCACAGGAGTAGAAAACTGAAATTCCTTTTCGTCAAAGACGCTGTGATCACTCTTGTCGTTCTCTTGATCCTTTTGTTTCGAATGATCTTCCGGTATTTTTACTTCACTGGCCAAGAAGTCATCTTCAGTATTAGCAACATCATGCCGGTCCATACCTCTGAATTCGCCTTCAAATTCGTATCCATGGCCTGCACGTGAATTATGGTTCTCTGGAGCCCAGAGTGGCTCTGGCTTATTCCGCGCTGATCCGTGCTTAGTTTCTGAATCGATTTGGCCCTCTGAAGTGCTCTTTTTATCAGATTTAGCCCCGTTGTAGTGTGAGTCAACTTTGTATTCTTGCTCAGTGGTAGCAGGAGTAACGCCTTTGTTATTGGGCTTAGGCGCTACGGCATTATTAGGAGCGGGAGCGGAAGCAGGAACAGGGGCAGCAGATTGCGCATTGTTAATGTCAGCTTTAATGTCAGCAATTGTTGTGGCCGGCAGTGTAGCTGCTAGGGATGAAGAAAAAGCATGAGTGGATGATAGAACAGCAGATGTACTGGTGCGCGTTTTGCGTTTGGCTTTAGATGTTTCAGGGGGTGCAGAATTCTGGGCCTCATCGTTCGGCAGATTCTTGTCTATTTGAGCAACTTTCTCATGCTGTTGTTCTGATGGATCCACGGCAGAAACAAGGTCCATTGCTTTTGAGTTTTTAGCAGGGACCTGAACTCCGTTAAGAATCAATTCAGCTCCTAAAGTCACAGGCAACGGAACGTTAGCTGATATTGCTCCGTACTTCTCAATGCAGTATATGGGGCGAATCCTCGGAGCAGGCAATGATTTTGGTAAACTAAATTGTTGAAACCTCTGCAGTAAATTATAAAAATCCTTGTGCAGGGTGACATCCGAGGTTTCGTGATCAATATCGACTAAACCGCGTCCATTGATTTCCCTAGAATATTGGAAAGCTATAGCTCCAGCGAAGAACGGTTCTTTAGTGTTGCATCCTACTGCCAGGTCAATAAACGTTTGTGGAACAAAAGAGTCACAACCAATATTTCCAAGCATTATAGGCACAGTAAATCCAGAGAGAGGTTTTCGCAGATCGTCAAAACGAGCTTTGTATGTGTCTTGGTCTACGCATTCCCGGTCGTTCTGAAGAATCACAAAATCGACAGTGTCAAAATCCTCACCGCACTCAAAATACCTGATCAGGTCTAGAGAGTTTGGCTGCATTATAGAGGCAGAAAATCCGACCAGTATTTTTTGTTTAATGTTCTGGAATATATAGTGCTTTAGATCTCGTATGAGAGCTTTGATCGTAGATGCGTCTAAAGAATCAATAAGATCTCTAGATTCGGCCAGCACTCCCATAACATTGGAATACTGAGCTAATTCTTCGATGCTTTCAAACATGTATTTGAGATAGCTTTTAGTGTATAAAGCAGATTTGCTCTTGGTAGGCGACTTCACCATTGGCGATATATCAACAAGGACCTGTATTCCGGCTTCTTTTAAAAGATTCATGCAGACTGCATGATCCAGATAAGGATCAAAGTAGTCTACGCGGATCAAATTAATACCAAGAAACTGTAAAGTCTGTACATCACGTTTGCAGGCATCAGAATTAGCAAGTGGGTCGTGAGGGCTGGAAAGAGTAGGAGGACCACCTGGAGAATAAACCACGCCTTTAAACGTTACAGTTCCTCCAGTTTTAGAGTCAGAGAAAAAGTTGCCTTCACGCACTATGAAAGCTGAGACTGCCGTGCAAGCGAGTAGTTGAGGGAGCAAGATCATAATGAGTAATGTGCGAACAGAGAAGACAACAGGAGAAAACACGAGTTATAGTAAATATATTAAGTAAGATCTCAAATCCAGGGCACAAACACAAGGGTCGTATCTTTTGTTTTCTAAACCAGATTGACCCTTGAAGATCTGCCCTTTCAAGGGTTTAGAAATGTGTTGTTCAGCGTTAACAAGTGAAGGAAAAGGAACCACACGCAGGCCAGGTTTATGAATCATTTTGAGAAGAATTTTGAATACCAGTTAGATTTATTCGTTTCAACTACTTTTGTAAGAGGTTCACTAGTTTGATTTGCATCAGCAGTGTATGTTTTGGGGTCATAGAGTTGTGCTTCAGTGAGACCCTTAGATTCCATGTATGAGTCTTTCGTGTACATCCTGAATTTCTTGTGGTTCTCATTATTTGGTATTCTTTTGAATAAAGGTTCATCTACAAACCAACTTATACCGATATAACCACCTACACCAAAACCCAGGGTGGCGACAATCATTTTTGTAGCTATTGAAGACATGATATCGGAATGATGCCGAAAGTCAAACTCTGACAACCAACCACCTGAACATGATAGAAGATTTTGTAATATTTACAAAAGGCGGATTAGTGCTGTGGCAAAAATCATTAAATGATAACAATCGTATAATAAATCAATTCATTAAAGATGTTTTAATAAGCAATTCTGTCGTTTCCGAATATAAGTATGATGGCTATTCAGTGCAATATGCAACAATCAATGATCTTGACGTCGTTATTGCAGTTACTTATCAGTCACAATTGTCTCCGAGCTATGTACCTGAACTTCTATCCAAAACAAAATCATTGTTTATCAAATACTTTGCTGAACAAACAAAGGATGAGAATTTCGACCTAGATTTCTCTTTACACTTCGACGTATGCTACAATGCTTTAGTCGACATAAATGACCAACCTAGTGAGCAGCTAAATGATGACACAGAGCCTGAACGTCCAAAGCATAAAAAACGCGGAGGCAAGAAACTGAAAAAGAAATCCGAATCAGGCGATTCCAGCCAAAAGTCTTCAAAGTTATTGCGAAAATGGAATATGGACGGATCTTTTAATACATCTGATGCCGATTCATCTGACTTGGATCTCTCAAAACAGTCCACTCCCGGCCCGGAGTCCAGTGTTTCTCTAAATGTCAATATAGACAAAAACTGGGGCGACATAAAAGGCGAAGATTTCATTGTTCGAGATCTTGTTAATGATATAATGAATGACGACTCAGATCAAAATCTCCAAACTTCCAACACGGCAAGGTCTTCCGGTATCCTAAGCTCCGTCACATCTCTATTTGGCAGCAGTGTCACAGATAGTGACATCGATGCGGCATTGTCTACCTTGAAAGATAGACTCATTAAAAAGAACGTTACTTCTGAAGTAGCTGACGCGCTGTGTGAATCTGTTAAATCCTCAATATCAGGAACTTCCAAAAAGGCGTTTACAAGATCAGACACTATAGTGACTAATGCTATGGAGCAAAGTTTGAAGAAAGTGCTGACCCCGTCTACTTCAATTGATCTACTCCACGATATCAAGTCCAAAATTAAAGGCGGATCTACAAAAACTCCTTATGTTTTGTCTATTGTCGGCGTTAACGGTGTCGGTAAGTCAACCAGTTTATCGAAGGTAGCATACTGGCTGTTGCAAAATAAAATGAAGATACTGATAGCTGCTTGCGACACTTTTAGATCAGGCGCTGTGGAACAATTACGCGTTCATGTTTCAAGTCTGAAAGAGCTATGCAGTCGTGATCCAACTCATACTGGTGATATTGATATCTTTGAACAAGGGTATGGTAAAGATGCCGCTATTACAGCCCGCGACGCTGTTTCATATGGTGCAAAAAATGGGTACGATGTAGTGCTCATTGACACAGCAGGCCGCAGACATAACGATCAACGCTTGATGTCTTCATTAGAGAAGTTCGCTAATCTTGCCAAACCGGATAAGATTATAATGGTTGCTGAAGCGCTAGTGGGCACAGATGCTGTGCAGCAAGCCAAAAACTTTAATAATGCTTTCGGACCTTCCAGGAATGTCGATTATTTCTTGATATCTAAATGTGATACAGTTGGAGATATGCTAGGCACGATGGTCAACATGACTTACACCACCCAAATACCTATCATATTTGTCGGGACGGGTCAGATGTACACTGACCTAAGGACATTGTCTGTGCAATGGGCTGTTTCCAAACTACTTGCATAAACAATATTATTATTTCATGTATTTGGCTTACCTGACTAATTTTTTAGTACAATTATTATGCTGGGCGGGTGAAAATATGATATAGTTGAAATCTGTTACGCTCTCCGAAGTCGTATATACTTGATTTGGGAGCTATACGCGTATCATTGTTTACTGCTTCACCTTACTTTTTTCTTTGAACTATATACCAAATGTCATATAATTTCACTACTCCTATAAAACAGCAGACTTCATTCCATAGAAAAACACCTACAAAAACCGCATACAGAAGTCCAGAGGTCAATCTAACTGAAACCACGATCGAGATATCTGATATCGTCTATGGTGAAGTAACCATCGATGAAAAGGTCTTGGTAGATTTAATCTCTTCCCCTGATTTTCAAAGACTCAAAGGAGTTATGCAATATGGCTTATCCTCCACAATTCCGAAGTTAGGCGTATTTCCCGTGTCGAGATATGAACACTCCATAGGAGCAATGTTACTAGTACGTCGCTTAGGAGGTGCAGTTGAAGAACAGATTAGTGCTCTGCTTCATGATATCAGCCATACGGCAATGAGCCACACATTGGATGTGGCGTTTCCAGATGAAGGTGGGTCATTCCATGAAGTTTACAAATGGGAATATCTCAAAAGATCGCAAATACCCCAAATACTTGAATCGCACAATTACGACTTCGAAGTTGTCTGCTGCGAAGAAAACTACCCATTGGTTGAACGTTCTACCCCAGCGCTGTGTGCTGACAGAGTAGATTATGGCATCCGCGATGCAATGGTTTACAATTTACTGACTGTAAGTGATGCCAAAGAACTTCTGAATGATCTACAAGCCTTCCCGTCAGCTGACCTTTCAGACCCCAATAGAGCTATCGTGTTTAAAACTGCGGAAATAGCAGCCAAGTTTGCAGAAGCTTATAGAAATACCGATGTTATTGGATGGTCTGATCCTCTTAGCGGAGTGTGCTCTTCTATTATGGGTGAGATCATTCGTACGGCAGTGAAAGCTAACATTATCTCAAAATTCGACCTTTGGATTACGGATGATGAGTTATGGAAGATACTACGTTCTTACAACAATGAAAAAATTGCTACCTTGCTTTATCAATTGGACAATGTTGATAGCTGCCAAATCGTGCATACGCCGGACAGCAACACTATCATGCTTGAATTTAAACGGCGACGGGTCAACCCGCCAGTTCGTATAAGCTCGGAAAAGTCAATGCCGTTGAGCCAGGTTGCAGAGGAGTTTTCTGCAGCTATGAGTCCCTCATCTTCTCCATTCACGAAAGTGTTCGTCAGATTGGACCCGAACACTCCTTCTTCACTAGGCAAGCGTGCCGCTTTAACTGACAATTCGGTTTTATCTGTGTAGGTCGCTTAAGATTCAGCACCGAAATGGTGAAACGTCCAAATAATACTAGAAAAAATATTCCTTTTTATCGTTAAGAAAGGTGCGTAAGTGCAATTCTATACAAAAACAACTATTTGTTTCTGCAGAGCAATCATAACCTTGTAAAAAACTGTCGCAAAAGTCTTTGTAATCGACAGCGGTGATAGCTCAGTTGGGAGAGCGTCAGACTGAAGTTTACTCAGTCACATTGTTATCTGAAGGTCCTGTGTTCAATCCACAGTCATCGCACTTTTTTTTTTTTTTTTTTTTCGTTTCTTAAGCTGCAATCGCTATTTTTTGCAGTGACGTTAATGAATATATTTGAGAATGTCTAAAAAGCCATGGATAGATGATTGGGAAACTGCTTCTGATGAAATTGACTCTATAGAACTTCCTAAAGTCAACCTACCAGTGCAGAAGTCGATCCCCAGTAATGATCAGTCTGAAGCCAAATCGACAGACAGGGCGCAGGTTAAAATCCTATCGCGCAATCATAACATCGTAAAAAAAGGTGTGATAGATTCAGAACTCGAAGGATTAAATGCAGAAGAGGTCAAATTATGGAAAGAAAAGAAACAAATGGAGCATGAGAAACGCTATCTGGAAGCTCGAGAAAGGATATTATTTGATAGAAAGTGATTATGCTGTACATACTGGAAATGTTACTAAGTATCATTAAAGTCATTATATCCTTACATGCTAATATTTACCATTTTGAACCATATGCTAAAGCAGCGTTCATTGATGGATCTGGTTTCACTTCGGTAAATTCACAATCTAGAAAGCTCTCAGCTGAGATGCCTAGCTTGTTCACCCACCCGCGTATATTTTCCTCATTGATAGTAGTTTTATCAATTTGGGAATAGATCGCATTCAATCTATCAAGCCATTCTTTGTCATTTACCCCGTCTGGCGCACCAATCTGGCCACCTCCATTTACGCATCCTCCAGGGCACGCCATAACTTCCACATAATTCCATTGAGGTAGCACGTTATCTCTTCGACGTCGATTAGTCCCTTTCAGCTTGCGTACAAGATTTTGAATATTTCGAAAACCATAAAGTTGAGCAGCGCGACCAAATACTTCTCCAGAGTCCTGATCTGCTACAACATACTCTATCGAGTCGTTGTTTTTACCAGGAATCACCTGCACATCAATGTTTCTTTGAGGGTATTCCTTATGCAGAACATTCAGGAAGTTCTTAACGTTGTAGTACAAAGCACCACCAGACGACGAACCATCATGCGATTTCCATGCTTCTTTTGCATCATCTATCCAGTTCGCAGGTGCGTAGGTGTAATATGCTTCTTCAGAGCTCAACTCCAATGCCGCGAAATCCATGTTCTCATTTTCCAAAAGTTGCACTATTTCACGAGTTGTAATAACGCAGTCAACATCCTTACTGCCGGTCTCATTGTCCGAAAACTCTTCTCTAGCTGCCTCCAGCTTTTTATCAAAGCAAGGCATTATACTGACGTGGTAGATCTCATTCTTTTTGCAACCTACCTCTTTGGCAATGATGTCTTTTAAAATCACCCCAGCTATTTGCTGTGGTGAACGTATCTTAGACATGTACGGGATTATGTGTGGATGAGTCTTTTCCACGTAACATACCCATCCGGGGCACATAGAACATATAACAGGTTTAACATTCTGAAGGTCAGTCGTATCGCGAGGAATACGTGTTAAGAACTCATTAGCCTGTCCCATTAATGATATCTGACGAAACGGTTCGAGCCCGACGATATATTTGAATCCAAGTTTTTCGCCAAGTAACGTCATAAGTTTTCTATCAGAAGCTTCTATTGATAGACCAAAAGAAGCTGCAAAAGATGTACGTGCTTGGTGACTTACTGTAGCAATAAACACTTTGTTAGTTTCATCTCTCAATGCATTTAAAACTTCCGTATGGGATTGTGAAGCCACCAAGACCGATTCTGCAGACGTGATACACCCACTACAAGCTAGACAATCAGTCAAGCTTATTTGAGCAGGGGTAAGTGTTGTAGAAGTTTCTGAGTTGATTTCTATAGCGGATCCATCATTATCAAACTGAATTTCTATCCTCTTGTTCGAGTTATTGAAGTCCTTAGATGTTTCGATGGGTTTAATACACGCAAGTCCCGGAGTGATAAAATCATTCAGAGATTCTTCAGATAATATAGCACTCATAAGCTAATCAAAAATAATTATGCAAGTCCCTCAATCTTGTCTCAGATCAAGTTCGAAAGAGAGGCAAAAATGCTGGAAAGGTCGATATTAGTAATGGAAAGGACGTGAAATCCGAGAAGAAAAGTTGAAAAAATTCGGGTTAGGGGTAAAGTTGGGAGGGAACTGACCAATCGTAAGCGTTGGATCACGGGACCGAAGATATCTCTAGTTTATATTTTTCTTTCTTCGAGAGCAGAGAGCACAAAATATGGCAACCTCCACTTATAAACGAAAGAGCCGTATTGGCAGTAGTGCACTTAGTAGCTTACTTAGTAGGAGGAACGGCGGTGTGACTGGTACAAGAAAGAAGTCAACGCAGAAGCACCTGAATGCAGTGCAGCGACGGAAAGTAGTTCCTGCAAATGGTATTGAAGATCAAGCAAAGGCGCGACGAAAAACTCTCAATAATCTTCAGAAACTTAGCGCCAGTGATGATATAATCTCTAGTATTATAGAATCAGAAGAAGAGTTCTCAGAAGATGAAAGTGTGGCCAGGTTAAGCTCATTATCACATTACGACAAACATAAAGATGAAGAACAATGGAAAGGTTTGACTCCTGGTCTTGCTCCTGTTGATTATGACACAAGCGAAAGTGAAGCTGAAGACGATTAACAAAGGTTCACTAAAATAATTATACCGCTATCACCGAATTGATAGTCCGATAAGGTTTTTGACCCGTCGAGCAAATTGACATCCAATGTGGGACCGTCATCTTCGTTTTGGACCGTCAATGAAATTGAAACCCCTTGCTCTAGTTTAAACAGTCTTTTTGAGACCATAACTATTCGGGTGATAGGTGTTGAACCGGGGAGCTGTTTGAAAATTCGCTTTGACTGATATTGAAATGTGACTTTGATCCTTGATGGTACCGATATGGGCTGACGATTCAGGGTATCATAGCCATATCTACTGACTAGGTAATCCCACAATGCTGTCGACTTAATACCATCAAAGGTGATTTCTCTATCGATCAGTTTTTGAATGAAGAATAACTCGGAATCATGTCGCTCTGTTTGTGATATGTAAGTTCCATTTAGTTTTGTGATCTGAGGCCATATTGATACAATGAAACAGCGCGCTCTTCCGGATTCTATTGCTGAAACAACAGGATTACGAAGAAAACGAAGTTCACGTAAACTTGGAAATACAGAAGAAACCGAATACATATCTTCCCATGATCCGATCTGATTGTCACGCAGATCGAGATACTGAAGCTTGTTGTGCGATGTCGGGCCCTGTAAATTTCTGATTTGATTTTTCCCGAGATGTAATTCTTCAAGAGTTTCTGGTATTGAGGGAATCTGGTGAATGCAATTATTGGATAAGTCTAGCGACTTGATTACTGTGGAGTTTAACGAATATGATGAATGATGGTTAGAGCAATCCCGTAGTTTTGTAAGGTTAGGAAACAGTGAGATGATTCCCTCACATCCGCGAGTGTTGCTTATATCTAGAGATTGAACACTATCCAACGGTGAGCTGGCGTGAAATGCGGCTATAAACCTGTTGCCTTCAATGGATAGTTCACGTATTGTTGGATGATTGCTACAAATCTCATGTATGGGATCAAAAGACTCGAACAAATTGTAGGATAGATCTAGTTTCCGTAAAGTGCTCAGCGATTTCGCATTTAACAAGTCTACCTTGTCAATACACTGATGAGGCAAAGAAACAATCTCCAAGTCATCTAATAGTCTTGCGCGGTCTAAACCGATTTCCTCTGCGACCTTTGATCCAAACACCACATTTGCAGAGGAGGGAGG
Source organism: Tortispora caseinolytica NRRL Y-17796 (assembly GCA_001661475.1). NCBI lineage: Eukaryota > Fungi > Ascomycota > Trigonopsidomycetes > Trigonopsidales > Trigonopsidaceae > Tortispora > Tortispora caseinolytica. The sequence goes on from KV453842.1 coordinate 1,835,562, forward strand.
AATACATGTATACTTAGAGACAATAGCTTCATAAAATTCATTTCTTTTATCTTCATGCCTTGACGCTTTGATGAATGATCCTGAGCCTTCAATCGTACCTGGAAGTTAGTGGATGCGCAACTGAAGCGATTATGGTCATACTTACAGGTGAATAGCTGTTGGCCCTTGTATATGCCAGAATGTTTTCCATTTCGATGGTCATCCCATTCCACACCTAATGCATCAACATCAGGCCATATGTCTAAACGACCGCAGTACTTCACGGTACCTAGCTTTCCTTCATAAGATACGCGTCTGGGGATGAGCATTCAGGGTCAGTCTAAGTTTATACCCGGGGGATTTGCTTTGGTACAATACAGGTAGGATGCATCTTTGTTATATGTTTTTCTTCTTCTTTTGAGTTACTATTATTTCAACCAAAATATTGAGAAATCCATTTTAACAATAATAAGAAAAAAATTAAAAGAAGAAAATCAAGTGAAAGGAGGGCTGGAGCCTAGTACGATCGCCGAGTGCGGTCAACAAAGGGTGTAAAAGATTCTTTTGTACAAAGGTTTCTGACGCAGCTCTTCCCTTTCAAGCTCGAGCACCTTTTGAAACTCTTCTAGATCAAGTTCTCGCCTGCCAGAAGCAAGATCAGCCTCTTTAGGCTTCACAACAGAGCACCGGTAATACAACTTGTAGGCAACAAAAAGAATAATGACAATCGGCACAGTCAATAGTTTTCGAAAGAAGCTTTCAGCTGTTAGCTTTCCACTAACCGGGTTGCACACAACATAGAAGTCTAGTGCTAGAATGATAATATTCAGAACAAACCCAAGATAAGAACCAGTGACTCCAGGTCCACTTTTAAAAGGAATTTCGTCTAGTGATCGGTTCTGAAGTTTCCAAGCGCGTCGGAAATTGATATGGGCCAAGCAAATAGACGACCAGGTAAAAATAGAAGATATTCCAGAGGTGGCCATCATCCATGAAAAAATGATTTGCTGATGTTTGGATACAGCCAGGAATCCAAACAGTCCAACTAACAAAGTGATTATAGTCGCTACCAATGGCCTTCCATTGCGATCCACATAGCTAACAATTTTAGGCGCCATACCTAGGTTTGACAAAGCACAAAGAGTACGTGAGCATGCAAAAATACTAGAATTTCCAACGGATAAAACCGCCGCAAGTACAACACCATTCATAATCGAGGGAAGCACACGTATTCCAGAGTCTTTAATGGCAATAACAAAGGGTGAAGCTGAAATATCCACAGCGCCATTTCCAAAAAGACGTGGATCGTTATAAGGAACGAGTAGTCCTACAATAAACAACGATAGAATATAGAACAATGCAATTCTCCAGAATACTTGTTTAACTGCACGTGCTAATATTTTCCTCGGGTTTTTAGTTTCAGCTGCAGCCAAGCCGACAAGTTCTGTTCCAGCAAAAGCGAATGCTGCAGTGACAAAAACTGCAGCAATCCCTTGAAATCCGTTGGCCAGAGGACCTGGATCTCTCCAGTATTTGGTTCCTTTGTAACTGCCATTAGGTCCTGCTCCAAGGTCAAGACATATTCCTAGAATGATAAAACCGACAATTGCTATAACTTTTAGGCCAGAGAAAATGCATTCAGCTTCACCATAGCCTCGTACGCCAAAGAGATTGATTACCACAATGAGCAACCAGAATACGGACACAAACACAGCAGGCGAAACAGAAATATTCCAGTATTCCATCGTTAAAGCAGCAGCAACAAGCTCCAAAGGGAATGCAAGGAGCCATTGAAGAGCGAAATTCCAACCCATGGCAAAACCCCAAGCAGGATCAATGAATCTTGTAGAGTACACCGAGAAGGCGCCAGGGACGGGAAACAGTGATGCCAACTCACCTAGAGCATGGACTGTACAGAACAGCATAAAACCAACAATGGAAAAACCAAGAATCAATGCAAGAGGTCCACCAGTGCCGAGAGCAGCACCAGAACCAACGAAAAGTCCAGTTCCTATGGAACCACCTATGGCAATCATCTGCATATGACGACTCTTCAGTGCCCGGCTTAAAGGACTGTTGGAAACCATATACATTGAGGCTTCTGATTCGAAGTCTTGACCTGAAATTTTGCATTTCTCTTCGACAGTTACCCGCTCGCTTTCTGTAAGCACATAAGGCTTAAAACTGTCCGCAAACGATTTGAAGCAATTAGGGGTCTTAGTGCAGGCAGCGGGCGGCGCTAAGTTATCGGAAGAAACAGCATTTGTACTGGAAGAAGTAGAACCCGAAGACAAAGACTTGCAAGATGTACCGCTACTTTTGAATGGCCCTTTGGAGTCAGTTGAACTCATTTACGCAATAAAATGATGAATGAATGAAAGACACCTGCGACCAGGTGTAAGGGAAGATAGGAAATATAAGGACCGAAAAAAACAACAAGGTAATTTGTTAGAAAGAGTGAGATAAAAAAGGCTGAATACGAGCTCTCGAGCTAAATGCGCTACTTATAAACGACGGCAAACCCTTTTAGGGGTCTACGTGTGATAGCCCCTGACGATAACGGTAAGTCATACTATACCCATTTGTTCAGGAACGCCCCGGGAAAGAAGAGGAAGTAGCAGGGACCTTATAATTTTAAAGGTCAATAAAAATAGAAGTCGCACATATGAGATTTGCGAGAAAATATGATCTCAGCTCAAAAATAGGATGATCGTTGCGTAAACTTGAGATGATATTGTTTTAAGCGTCACTGCGATAATGCAGAGTCTTGCGCCCTTAGGGCATCACAAAAAGACTTCGATAAGAGCCATTTTCTATGTCAACTGGCGAAAACAAAAAATAACCCGAAGTTGTTCCTAAAAAACAAAAAAAATGTTCTCTAGGTTTGAGGATCTTCCAAAAAGGGGTTGCTATAGATGGTCGGCCGACTATGTCTTTGTGATAAGTGCCATTAATTAGAAGGAATTATACTCGATTTGGACAGGAATAAATGAAATAGATTCAGCAATAAACAATATAGATTGCGGGTATTTCTCATATTCAGTCGAATCTAATCAAAAGTGGAGAACAGGAGTAATTCAATACAGCAGCGGCGGCGGGGAGGAGTATCACATAGTGAAGTGCTCGCCGAATAATAATGCCACATCGAAATGCTGCTAATAAAAATGACTTGAAGCTGTTGTGCGAATCCGTATATAGAGATAATCAATGAGAGGAAACCAACCCGAAAAAGAAAATAGACATAAAAAGTTGGACCAGAAATTCTTAAATTGACAGGTTAACAAGTAGCTATATAGGTTACCGTCCTAGTGAGATAATTTGAGAACGAGCCAAGCCAGACAACACGGCCGTATTCTAATTAGAGTATTTCTCCAACAGACTCGGACCAAAAGAAAGTGCCTGTGAGAGCTTATATCGCAAGGATAACAAAAACGAAGAAGGAATGATAAGGTAATGGAGTAGTAACATTCTTCTATGTAATTGGCTCGGTAGTAGGCGGATAGAACGGCACAGTAGATTATTCTAATGTACTTCACAGCTAAGGCTGATGTGACTGCCGAAAAGAGAAATATGTATCAATGAAAAGAGCGATATCACATTGAAGTTCAGGAGTCAAAGAAGAAACCAAAAAACAAAAAACCTTAAGGTTTGGACGTCTCTGAGGAAGACCGATTAAAGTACCAACCATTAAATTATTAAAGATCAGTATAGCGAGCAACAAGTGAATTGGGTGACCTAAAAATCACTAGATAAATGCACGCGATTACCCCCCCAAAAAAGAAACAAACAAGCCGTGAACGGCATGATCAAATTGTACATTTGTTGTAAGCATAATATGCTTTCAAGGGGTATGTCCATTGCGATCTGAGAGGACGAATGTTAAAAGGATCAAAATTCGCCTTCTCGAGATTCTTGAGGTAATACTGGAGAGGTAGAGCATCAAGAATCAGGCAACTGTAAGGTTTAATCAAAGGAGATTCGAGTTCCTTTAAGAAACTTCTAGCTGTTATCATATGATCATTTGCTCGCGTAGCTATTTCAAATACGCAGTCCTTCAGAGCATCGGTTGCGACAGGTGATCTGATAAGGTCTTCTTGACGAATTGTATATTTTGCGCAGAGGTCAATTGGAAGATTTATTATTCCATTTCGAAGAAGAATAGGGAATCCACGTAGCAAGGTAACTATACCCGAGCATTGACCTATATTAGTTAGGATATGATCTATAGTTCCAGAAATGCCAACTAGTTCGGATTCACAATAAAGAAAAGGCGAAACGCAATTCTCACCATTCTGAGCAACGCTGTCTAAGTCAGCAAAAGGAGGATCACCAAGCCTATTTTCGCGCGATCGAATGGCTTTAAGTATAAAATTCTTAAGGAGACTAGACGATGGATGTTTAGTCGTGGAATTGAGTAACGTCAAAGACGCCTCTTGAGCAAATGGTGCACCATTGTACAATCGATTAACTTGATCTCTCCAAAATTGTAATCGCAGTTTACCAATTTTAGGCTCAGACACTTTGCTGTTAATTTGGCTTAATTCTAATGATACTGCTTTCAGACCTAAGTATCCATCTTTGACTGCGTTAGGGAAGAATGCTTGATTGATGTAGCTGCCATAGTCTTGATTCTTTAGCGTAGTCAAAACCCTATTCCTGGCAGTATATAGATCCATAAGCGGTTGCAGAAGCAAACAAAAACAAATGACCGTAAACCCACAGAACACAGAGAATCGGCTTATTTACAACAATAGAGAAAAGAAAAGGCAAGCAATGACTTAGCAGGCCAATAGGTGTTATAGTAGGGTGCGAAAATTTAGATGTTACATCTCGTTGCTATGCCCGACACCATATATCCCGATGTATATTTAGAGCGTGAAGCTGGTGCAAACCTTCACTGCTCTAATTCTATCCACCATATTTCCTGCAGCAATGTCTGAAAGCGGGACATCTCCAGTGGAATCCGCAGCTGAAGACAGCCAGGAAATTCAATCATCGATTATTGTGGATTCGAACGCTCCTGTTGAATCTGCTAGCACTGTTGTTGTTGATGATAGCCACAGTGTTACTGAACATGAGGATACACAGCTCGTCGATTCTTCACAAGGCAATCAATCTGGCGCAAATCAAACGGAAAATGACCTGGAAAAGGATGGTGCAGACCAGAGAGACGAAGATGAAGGTATAGACGGCGAAGAAGATGAAGAAAACGAAGATGAGGATGAAGAAGATGAGGATGACGAAGACGAAGAAGACGAAGATGACGATATTCAAGGCCCTAGTCGCAAACGAGCTCGACCCAATCAGTTCCTCGATGTCGAGGCCGAAGTAGACGAAGATGAAGAAGAAGTTGAAGAGGAGGACGATGAGCTTGGTCGGGAAGATGGATTCATTGAAGAATCCATTGATGCCTTCAATGAAGACGACCGTGCACATCGACAATTGGATCGACAAAGGCAAGACCTAGCTGAAGCTGATGCTGAAAGAATAGCGGAAGAACTTCGTGAACGCTATGGTCGTTCGACTGCAGCTAAATTTCAAGCAGAATCTGGCGTTGTCCCACAGAGATTGCTGCTCCCTTCTATTGACGACCCCACAATTTGGGGTGTGCGAGCCAGACCGGGTCGTGAGAAGCATGTTGTGGAACACTTAATGCGCAAAAAAATTGCCTTACAGTATACAAAGAATCCTATGCAGATTATCTCGGCTTTCCAGCGTGATTCTTTTGCCGGCTATGTCTACATAGAGGCACGTAAGCAAAGCGCTGTAATGGAAGCGTTGAAAGGTGTTACAAATGTGTTCTTGTCCCGTGTGGTTAAGGTTCCATTAAGCGAATACACTGATTTATTGCGTGCGCACAAAAGTCAAGATGTTGAGCTCAAGCCTGGAATGTATGTCCGTATAAAAAGAGGTAAATACTCTGGTGATCTTGCTGTTGTCGAAAACTTCGCTGAATCTGGCCTTGAAGTGCGTCTCAAAATTATTCCTCGTTTAGACTATGGTAAAGGCCAGGAAAGCTCGAGCACAAGGAAACGACCTACTTCATCTCTTAAGAACAGGCCTCCAGCCGGCCTGTTTTCTGAACAGGAAGCTCTAAAATACGATCCTCAAAATTTACAGCGCAGGGGTCCAAATCTGTTTATATATGCGGGCGACGAATACATTGATGGCTACTTGTTTAAGGACTACAAAATATCTCACCTGGAAACACAAAAAGTCGATCCACGTCTAGACGAAGTTATGCGATTCGGCAACGCTGAAGATGATGGAATTGACCTTCGTGCTCTAGCTCAATCTATTAACAAGCAGGTCAATGTCTTACAGCCAAATGACCTTGTTGAAATCTTTGAGGGAGAGCAAGCTGGTGTCTCCGGTCATGTCACTTCCGTTGACGGTGATATCGTTACTCTGGTTCCTGACGACGGACCGCTAAAGGGCCAAGGTATCGAGGTACTGGCCTCCGGTGTGAGAAAACGCTTTTCTACTGGTGATCATGTTAAAGTCGTATCAGGAAGGTACAAGGATAATTCAGGAATGATTGTGGGCGTCTCAGGAGACGAAGTGACCATAGTCGCAGACAATTCCCAGGAAGAATTCACTGTGTTTTCACGCGATTTAGTATCTGCTGCAGAATCTGGCGGTGTTGTGCATTTAGGGAAATATGACCTTCATGATTTAATTCAATTCAATGGTACCAATGTCGGCTGCATAATTCGAATTGATCGATTATCTGTTACAGTGATTGATAGAAATGATGTTGTTACGATAGTTCAAGAAGGAGCAATTTCTCTAAAAATCACAGAAAAGAATGGGTTTGCCACTGACAAAACAGGTAACGAGATTCGTACCGGTGATACCATAAAGGAAATTGAAGGTAAACGACGCCAGGGAACCGTTTTGCATATTTATAGAGACGTTCTTTTCTGCCACGACAGGAAAATGACAGAGAATTCTGGAGTTTTTGCATGCAACTCTTCTGATTGCATGACAGTCATGGCGAAAGGAGGAAGAGTTTCTTCTGGTCCTGACCTTAACCGCATGAATCCGAATCTTCAAGTAGGTTCAAATCCTATGAACCCGCCTCAAATGGCGCGTTCGGGAGGTCGCGATCAGACTATCGGGAAATCAGTTAAAATCGCTAAAGGTCCTCTAAAAGGCCTCATAGGAATTGTGAAGGATGCGACGGACTCTACAGCACGCGTTGAATTACATGCGAAAAGTAAGATCATGTCTATTGACAAGGCTAGTCTGAAGTATGAAAAGCCACGGGGCTCTGGGATGTATGTATCATACTCGCAATTAATGACTCCTGCTTCTAGAGATAGCCGAGGCCAGTCATTTATGCCTCAGTTCAGAGGAGATGCTACGCCTGCAGGATCAGGAGGTGGAAAAACACCGGCTTGGGCCTCAGGAGGTAAAACTCCGTCTTGGGCGGCAGGCGGAAAGACGCCAGCATGGGGAGCAGGTGGAAAAACTCCTGCCTGGACCGCTGGAGGCCGAACGCCAGGATATGCTGGTGGTGGAAAAACACCGGCATGGAATGCGGACCAAGGACGAACACCGGCATGGAATGCGGATCAAGGACGAACGCCGGCATGGAATGCTGATCAAGGCCGTACTCCTGCGTGGAACGGAGATCAAGGACGTAAGCCTGACTGGAGCACTGGAGCTCCAACACCTGGTATGAGCGCACCTACTCCTGCGAGAAATCCGTGGGATAATGATTCCAAGACACCTGTGTGGGGATCTAATAACGGCGCATCAGCCAATACCCCATACGGAGAGACACCCTATGCTCGTACCCCTGGAGCATTTGACGCTGCACCGACTCCGGCATTCACACCGTTCACAGGAGCACCTACGCCCGGCGCATTTCATTCGAGCTGGGACGAGGCCGCTACGCCAGCCGTTGGAGCGCCTACTCCGGGAGTTGGCTGGAATGACAACGGTGTAGATGGTGAAGAAGGTGACGGCGACGACGACGACGCAGCATCTCCACAGTACGCTCCTGATAGTCCCGAATGAGTTGACCGTTGTTGGTAAAGCAACGAGCCAAAAAAAAAGAATCTTAAGGGTTGAAGTATAAGACACTAATCTCAATGTGGAGTAGATAATGAGGCCCTCGCACATTTGCTTCGTACGGCAGTAAATTAGAGTTTTTTGTCATTAATGTTTAAGTTCTTAGAAAGCGATTGCAACATACCAAAATTGCTAAATCCACACGCTTACCAAAGGGATTAGAATTATTGACTTTAGTAGTATAAAGGAATGCCAGAAGCAAACGAACGAAAACCATTAAGACTTGGATCACTAGCTCCTAACTTCAATGCCCAAACTACTACAGGAAACATCAACTTTCATGAGTTCATAGGAGATAAATGGGTCATTCTTTTCTCTCATCCTGACGACTTTACGCCTGTTTGCACGACAGAATTAGGTGCTTTTGCGAAAATCGAACCAGAGTTTACGAAACGAGGGGTGAAGTTAATTGGTCTAAGTGCCAACACCCTTGAGTCTCATATGGAATGGCTTAAGGACATTTATGATGTGTCTGGATCGCACGTAGCATTCCCAATAATAGCAGACTATGATCGCAAAATTGCATATCTTTACGATATGCTTGACTATCAAGATACTACGAACATAGATCAGAAAGGTTTACCATTGACTATCAGATCAGTGTTCATAATTGACCCTACTAAACACATACGACTAATTCAGAGCTACCCTGCGTCAACAGGACGAAACACAGCTGAAATACTGCGTGTTTTAGATTCTTTGATATTAAGCGACAAAGCAAAAGTCGTTACCCCTATCAATTGGGTTCCCGGAGACGATGTTATCATACACAATTCAGTATCGGACGAGGAAGCAAAAACACTTTTCCCAAAGATTGTGGCCATTAAGCCATACTTACGCGTCACTTCATTGAAATAAGTGTATAGTATCTTGGTATCGTTCGATAATCTATTCTTGTACTTTTATAATTATTCCGTTGGATTAGCACTATAATACCTCTATACTGTGGAAATACGTCTCCCCGTATTCTATGGCGCTCCTAAGCAACCAGTCAGCATCGATCCGGGAAAGTGTTGTCACTCTGGCCTACCAACGCCTTCCCACACCTACCAGCACACAACTAACCTTGGCTTTCCTACTCACATTTTGCCACATAACTGTCATTTGTACATAAATTCTAGGCGTAAAATAAATATTTGTGTTGACATAATTCTGAAAACTTAACAATGAATGACTCAGTTGCTGCTTCTGCTATTGCTCTTCTGAACGAACCCGATGAAGTGCTACAGGTTCATGGCCTGGAAACGCTGAACGCTATAGTTGACCAGCGATGGGCCGAACTATCAGATGTTGTTATGAGAATTGAAGAATTATATGAGACGCCAGACTTTTCTGCTAGAAATTTGGCGGCTCTTGTTGCATCGAAGGTCTATTACCACCTCGGAGATTTGGATGCCTCTGTTCAGTACGCTCTTCACGCGGGCTCTTATTTCGACCTTAATGATAAGACCGAATACACCGAGACAACAATCTCTAAATTCATCGACCATTATATTACTTTGTCGCAGAAAATGATCGGAAAAGAGGGATCAGGCGAATCTGCTGTTAGCCCGGAATTTCTTTATATAATTGACTCCCTCTTTGACGATTGCATCTCTAAAGGTAACTATACCTATGCAATCGGCATCGCAATCGAATCTCTGCGTGCTGATATCATACTTCGTTGCTTAAAACTGGCTTTAAACTCGAAGAAGCCTAAAGAATCTTCAAAGGAACTGTCTGGTTCAGAATTGGTTTCTTACGTCTACAACGCTGCTCTTACTTTTATCGAGCATATTGAATTCAGGACTTCGTTACTCAACCAGGTCTTAGATCTGCTTCTCAACCATGAAACTCCTGATTATTATATGACCGCTAAAATTCTGGTTCATTTAAACGATTCTGATCGTGCTGAGGTTGTCATTTCAGATTTGTTAGCTGGAACTGATGAGGATAAGTACTTGGCTTTCCAAATTGCTTACGATTTTGTCTCTTCGGCAACTCAAGAATTCCTGAAGAAACTTAGCGACAAAATTGCACTTAATGACTCCGAAGTTACACAACAAATTGTTCATATACTGTCGGGTGAGCCATCTGCCGATCTATACGCCACATTTCTCTTCAATAACGATCATACAGATCCTGAAATATTAGACAAGACTCTGTCAGTCCTGGATAGCCGTGCTTCGATTTATCACAATGCTATTGCCCTTTCGGCTGCATTTACTGGGTGTGGCACGGCACATAGCAAATTCCTGGATGCTCACAACGATTGGATTAATAAGACCTCCAATTGGAGTAAGTTTTCAGTGATTGCTGGCCTGGGCGTGGTTCATAAAGGAAATTTATCTTCCGGCCGCCGCGAAATCTCCAAATTCTTACCAGCCGGAAATGGCCCTACATCTGACGATAATGCTTATGCTAAAGGTGGTGCCCTTTATGGATTGGGAATGATTTACGCTGGTCACGGGTCACAGGTAATAGAGTACATACGCAATTTCTTGCGGTCCGGTCAAGTCCAAGAATCCACCGAAGGTGAAGTTATACAAAATGGTGCTTGCCTTGGTGCTGGTGTTGCTGGAATGGCCAGCAAGGACGACTCGCTATATGACGAACTGCGATCGGTACTCTTTACCGATTCGGCTGTATCCGGCGGTGCTGCTGCCATTGCTATGGGCCTGGTAATGCTTGGTTCTGGTGAAGAGGATCAGATAAACGAAGTTATTGAATATGCCAAGGAGACTAAGCATGAAAAAATCGTTCATGGAATTTCGATAGGAATTGCCTTGATGATGCTTGGACGTGAAGAACAGGCTGACTCTCTTATTGATTCATTAATGGGCGAGCATTCTTCTCTCCGACTTGGAGGTATTCTTATGATCGCTATGAGTTATGTTGGCACAGGCAACAACAATGCTATTAAGAAATTATTGCACGTTGCTGTATCCGATTCTAATGATGATGTGCGCCGCTCTGCTGTCATGTGTGTCGGATTTGTTCTTCTAAAGAATCCTAGCGCTGTACCGCCAATGATTGAACTTTTAGCCGAATCATACAACCCGCATGTGAGATACGGTGCTGCTATGGCATTAGGCGTGGCATGCGCAGGCACCGGACTTGAAGCGGCACTGAACATTCTAACAAACATGGCAAAAGATTCCGTTGATTTTGTCCGACAAGCAGCCTTTTTAGCACTTGCTATGGTGTCAATAGAACAGAATGATCACACACTCCCGCAAGTGAAAGAGATTCGTGAAACTCTTGAATCCACAATCAGCTTGAAACATGAAGAAGCATTGGCCAGGTTTGGTGCTACTGTTGCCCAAGGTATTCTTGATGCAGGAGGCAGAAATGTCACTATTTCGCTGATTAACAGTCAGACTGGTTCTGTGAATATTCCTGCCATTGTAGGAATGTGCGTGTTCTCTCAATTCTGGAACTGGTACTCGCTGGGTCACTTTCTCTCGCTTTCTTTTGTTCCTACTGCTATTGTGGGAGTTACTATGGATGGAAAAGTGCCAAAAATTAACTTCAAATCTACTGCTGACCCCGAAGAGTTTGGATACCCTCCAAAGGTTACTACGCAAGAAGACAAAGCTCCAGAAAAGATCATCACTGCAGTTCTATCTACTACAGCCAAAGCACGTGCCCGCGCTTTGAAGATTGAAAAGGAGAAGTCAGGCATGGATGTCGACGATGAGGCTGTTGAATCCAATCATGATGAAATGGAGGTAGAGTCGTCTGCGTTTGAAACCTCTTCTACGCAAGATGGATCAAATGGAAAGGACGCCAAATCGGGAGAAGCAAAGAATGATAATTCTTCTGCTCCAAAATCAGACAAAGTTTTTGAGATAAAGAACATGTCAAGAGCGCTTGAGAAACAATTGAAAACCATATATTTTGACGAGTCTGCTCGTTTCCTTCCTACTAGATTCGATCGAAGCTATAGTGGTATTGTTGTTTTAAAGGATACTGAACCTAATGCAGCTGTTGAATATGTGCAAACAATTCGTCATATCCACGAAGAAGAAGAGGCCACATTATCTGCGCTAGCTACCCAAAGTGAATCCGATAATACCCCGTTGCGAAATCATGCTTCATCAAGAACTGGACAAGCTGAGCCAGAAGCCCCTGTGCCGGAACCTTTTGAGTACCACACCGATACGGAGTTTGAATAGATTCGATCAAGATAAATAATATCGTTACCTTGTTATCTTTACGCTTTTATTAGAATTATAAAGAGTAAGAACAAGACAAATCTCAATCGCGACCATAATCTCGCGCTATTCCAGCGCGTCCTTGTCCAGCGACTGAACCATTACGGTCTATATAGTCTTGTGAGTCATAATCGGTACCGAGACCACTCCATAAGCGCGATTTGAGCCGTTCAGAGGCAGTAGAAACAGTTGAACCTATAACAAGGTGGCCTTCAAGTTTAGAAGCTAGAGCGCTTTCAGGCTCAGCATCGATAGCGATATGTGTGCGTAAAGGGGCAGAGCTGACCAGCGAACCGGTCACGGGGTTGAATGCAGGCTCATCAGATTCATCGATTTGTGGTTTTTGAAGACGTAGGATCTCGCCAAAGTCTGTCAGCCATAAGCCAGGCCAGACTATTCCTGGTTGCAAGGCCAAATGAAGTTCGTACGGAGTTACCAGAGGTTTATAGAAGTCCGAAGAGTTGAGCAAGAAATTTATGCCACCATAACCGCAACCTAGGACTACCCAGACATCGACTACCTCAAAATTAGCAAGCTTTGCAACCGTGACTTTTCCTACGACAAATGTGTAAGATTTCTTACCGGCAGCGGCAACTATTTCCTTAGTAGATTCTAAAATGTCAAGTCGGTCGGAAAGCGAGAGAGAGTTAACAAGGATACCAATGGTTGAGGCGTGCTTAGCTATTTGTGTAGCTTTGAACCGTTTTTGTAATTGTGTTTGAGGGACATGCAATGTACAAGCGTTCACGTCATAGACGTGAAGTGATGCAAATAGTGTAGAGAGGTGTAAGAGAACCGAATTTGGCGCATCTCCTATATATACAAGGGCGTAACTGTTTAGATCGGCCGAGTGATGTGAGTGATGAGGGAGGACTTCTGACGGGGGCAAGGTGTGATCTAGCGGCGGTGACCGTATGCGGTCCTCTGTTTCGCTGTGAGGTGTACCAGAATGTACTATAGGTAGTATCGATTTACTGCCTGAATATGAATCAGACCAGGATAAAATGAATGGCTCGTAAGAAGCATTGCCCATTACAGCTATGTGATCTGCATCAAGAGATTCTAAAGTCGCTTCAAATGCAGCTGTATCAGGTGATTCAATTCCACAGGCCCACACCACATGTATGCCCGATATTGGGCTGAAACAAGCGTCACCAAAATGAACAATAACATCTGCATTTGCATGCGATGCAGCAGTAATATCGATGCAGCACGCACTGTATGAGGTATCAGCCAAGACAAAAGCTTTCTCACCAATTTCACGGCATATCAATGGTGCATCTGGTAACATATCATCGGGGAATTGTAATGCAATAGAACTATAGCTTTCAAGCACCTTGACTAAGTTTGGAAGGTCATATTTCGTCAGATCATGATCTTTTGCTTGTACATTAACTTTAGAGTATTCAGGTTCGGTGGCCAAAACAGGCGCAGCCGACATACTTTCTCCTAGTAAACCAGATAGTGAATCTTTAAAAAAATTGTAAAGGGTATCTCAAAATTCAAAAGCAGACCAGAGACCAGTGTTTCCAAGAAAACGTAAATCAGAAAGGAACGATGCTGATGTAAAAAAAATACTAATATCTGGAAACCAATTTTGGGAACAGCCTAGCCAATAGTAGAGCCTAAATTAATCATTGTTAGCCAATCAAGGATCCTAAAGATCGAGGAAGTTTAATGATATGACTTTTCGCCAGAATAATACCCTAGCGAGTGTTTTGGCATTTCTCTATATCCTCATCCGGGGAGAAAGGAGAGAAGATAATTTGCGTCTATACGTCGATATATTAATTCTGCATTTCTGGACGCCACTAACTTAGGTAGTCATGTTAAATTGCAGGTCGAGACCTTGCAAGTTCTTGGTGAACGTTCCTCGAAGACATGACATACAATGGGCGCGTTGTGCGAGCGCAGTATCCGCCAACTCTCGGCTAAATACTCGTGTTTCCCCTAAATTCTCCTTTGAAAATAATAAAGCTATGGATAGACGACTTGCGACCCCTGCAGAAATCATAATGGACCGTAAAGCCATGGCACGTGCTTACCCGTTTCCTGTGAAGCCGATCACAGCGACAAAACGACCACAAACCCTCAAATTATCGCTTAAAAAGCGAATATCGCCTTATATTACACTTGCTAAGCCAAACCTGACACTGTTGGTTACAATAACAGCACTTGGATCGTATGCAATTGTACCTGAATCTGCTAGCGCTGGACCTACGGATCCTCTCACACTCATGTTTCTTAGTTTAGGCACTGCATTGGATTCCGCCTGTGCGAATAGCATCAATATGGGGCGTGAGCCATTATTCGACGCGAAAATGCAGCGGACATGTACTAGACCCGTTGTGAAGGGTACTGTATCAGTACGTGGATCATATATTTTCGCCCTAGGGTGTGGCATTTTAGGCACAGCTATTCTGGCATATGGCACTAATAATACTGTTGCTGCGTTAGGAATAGCGAATATTGTGCTATATTCCGGTGTATATACCTCTCTAAAGCGAATATCGATCGCTAATACATGGATAGGAGCCATTGTTGGGGCTATCCCACCGTTAATGGGTTGGGCCGCCGCTAGCAATGGAGACTTAACGCATCCCGGCGCCTGGTTCTTGTCCGGGCTTTTGTATTTTTGGCAATTTCCGCATTTCAATTCCCTCTCATACACTATACGTGACGAATACAAAAGAGCCGGATACGTCATGACAGCTTTCACGGATCCGGAACTAAATGCTCGCGTTGGCCTGCGAAGTGCTATCGCGCTTTTTCCTATTTGCATTGGACTAGCCTATACAGGAGTGACAGATTGGGTATTTCCCTTTGATAGTGGCATTGCAAACTTGTATTTAGCATACCTGTCATATATATTTTGGAAGATAAAGGAGAACAAACCAAAAGAGAGGAGACTAGCGGCCAGACGCGCTTTCTTTGGATCGATTATTCATCTACCAATCGTATTCGGATTAGCAATCCTTCATAAGAAGGGTTTAATTGAGCGGTTTTGCTCTTTCGTTGGGTTAAATATAAAGAAAAAGAATACCAAACTGGAGCCCAACTAACCATCATATGACATTTATTTTTCAAGAACATGGACCAATATAATGAGAATATTTTTCTATATCCATCAAAATCAGCGTAAAAATAGACTTAACATATACTGCTCAGTCCAGTCCTTTAAATTTAGGAATAGTCGAGCTTGGACCTTTCGTTTTTCTTCGTTTCGTCTTGACTGGCGGAGGTATGACTCTTGAATTAGAGTCAGAAGTTGAATCGGAGTCAGGATCGGGACTCGATTCATCGACCGATAAATTTCTGGACACAATATACTCTCCAGCAGCGGCATAAAATTTATTTGATCCAACAGCTAATCCAAATACCGACTCTGAGACATTCCATTCATTCAAGACTTTAGACGACTTTACGTCTACCTCCCATACATAGCCCTCACCACCAGCTGCGAGCATAGTGGATTCTATCGGAACAACACAGTCAATAGAATCCGGCTCATCTTTTGACAATGGTACGCGTAACTGCTGGTCGTCCCACCTGCCGTACCACAACGTCAAGACACCAGAAGCGGTGCCAAACCCAGCAGTCCCAGTATGTCTGGAAGCGGTAGGGCCTGCGCCAGGAAGTACTGTACCGCACAGGAGTTCATCTTCTTGGTTCTCCGACTTTAACAACACTGGGTTTCGTTTCCATCCGTGTTGTCGGATGTCTATGTGAGCAACAGTTGCACCACCACTGGTCAAACACTGGAAAGGGTTTGAGTGGTATAAAGGTACAATTGATGAGACAGAATCTCCATGTATATTTGGTACTGTGAGGTTAGGTGTGATACTAGCTCTGGAATCGTATACTTGCAGATCACCGCCCTCGGTGCCGACTGCTATGATTCGATTGTTGTTCATAAATGTGACTGTAGTCGGCACAGTCTTCAATGCTGATTGAGGATTCACTGATGCTGAAAGTTTTGATATGACTTGACCTGTGGAAGAGTCTGCTAATTTTATTACTCTATCAGATCCTACAGTTACTAGCCTCTGGTTGAGAACTTGAAGTCCTCGGACAGAGCCCTTGTGTCTGTTGGCGGCGTACAATGGAACTAGTTCATCGCCAGCTTTCCATGCTTGCACCCGACCTAAAGCCGTGCCTGTGTATAATACATCGTCATCTATGTCTATACAAAATACAGGAGCATCGAGTTTCATGTAGAAAGTATGCTAAAAAGGAGTGAAGGAGGATTCGTGCAAGTCAAAAAAAAGTGGAAGCAAAAAAGCTTAATCGTTTGTATGGCTAAATGGGAGGTAGAAATATAGCAGCATACACCGCGCAAATCGTGCTTATAGTTTCACGTCATTTGTCTTTTTATAGACGATAAATTTGGGTCCGCCCTTGCCTTGGTAAACATGTCCACTTTCGCCGCAGCCCCAGTCCATAATGATTTCGCCTTTCTTTCCAGGTACTCGAATGGGTATAGGACTGATCACCCGCATGCCCATTCGATCAGAAGCTTCTTTCGGCGAGAACTGTGCGAGGTAATGAGCGATGTAGAATTGCGGCGGGAATAGAATTACTTTCCCGTCCTTGAATTCTTGTAATAGTTGTGTAGGGGTGACCCATCGTAGTTGGGTAGCCTCACCTTCTGCACTTTTGGGCACAGGCATAAGCCCTTCAGCATCGACAACTTTAGCGCCGTGTCTGTCGACTACTTCTTCATCGATTTCAGCTAGAAAGAATGTCGTTCTAAATCGACGCGGCATGTTCTTCGGCGTAATCCATGTGCTGAAAGGCAACAGTGCTTTCTTCATGGATTCATGATCTACTCCGGCTATTTCAGCCGATTTGGCGTATGGTAACATCTGGCTGCCGTCATATAGGGCATGCAATTTGCCAGTTCCCGTGCTCGATATCATAATTCCAGTTTCCTCATATGTTTCGCGTAGAGCGGTATACTCACTGTCCAAATCTTCAGGATCCGTGGCACCTCCGGGGAATACACAGGCCAGGGCATATGTGCCTGATGAAGGCCGGGATACCAACAATATACGTTTCTGTTTATCGAGTAGAACCAATGAGGAGCTCAGAGTAATGCCTTCTTTTCTAGACATTGCACGTTGAATTGTTGAATTTAACAAGTTAGGCCGCAACAGTGGCATCTCTCCTATAAATATTAACAATAGTTACTCCTCTATAATGGATTAAGTGGGGTCGGGGTCGGCTTTAATTCTTTCAGAAACCAGATACCCCTCTCCCTCCCAGCTGCCTCAATAGTAAGGGGAGGGGAAACTCCGCGACATACTCCAACACCACCTAGTTTATATATATATGAACCCTATTCCTTCCTATACACAACGAGGTAATCGGCCATTAGCATACTGGTATGTAAATAGACGACCACTGCTAGAAATCGATCGTGTGGCTGAGGGCTCGAAATAACTCAAATGGCATTGGGCATGGTGCCTTATCGGCAATATCTTAATGCACCACGCCGCGAGATATCTGCCCTTTTCGCGTTAACTACTACGCCCTAGAAAACACCTTATTATATCGCACATATCTCCGGTCATGCAACTTGCCGACGCCCTTCTGTCTCTTGCTTATCTGACTAATCCGAACACGACAAGAAGCCTAATAATACTCATCCTAAGAACCCTTTTTACCGTGTTATCTCATCTATAACTTTAATCTTCCCGTTAAGTTTCATTATACTGAGCTTATTTCAGCAGAGTTGACCAATAAACTGTAGTGATTGGGCAATTAACTTCTAAATGCCCACCATATCTTTATTATTTCTCGATCTTGATAAATTCTAATCTCTTTTATCTCAAGGCTTTAACTTACCTGTGCTTTCGATTTCACGTTATTCGCTAGGCTTGATATATAATAGAGAAGTCTCTCAGTTATTCTCTCTGTTATATGTAACGAAATGCCCCGTACACAATTGAAGCATCAAAAAAGCCGAAACGGTTGTGTAACGTGCAAAAAGAAACGCCAGAAATGCGACGAACGTCACCCTACTTGCGCTAACTGCGAAGCAAAGAAAATCAAGTGCGGTGGCTATGTAACCACGTACAAGTGGCTACCTTTCCGCGAGCCTTCATTCAAGGACGACAAGAAACCATCCAAGCAACAGTCTACCAGTCCGAACGGCGTAAACACTGACCATACTGAGCCACAATCACTCAGCCTGCTGAACGAACCTAAGCCAGCTTTAAACACCAATCAGCGCACTGTCGACCTAACTCCATTATTCATGTCTTGTGCTTTAGCTCAAGGTGTTGATCTTACTGATGAACTGTCCTCGGCAGATTTGCTCGACTTGTCTGAAGCAAATGATCAGCCTCCCGAAGACTGGTCGGACCACAATACCGAGCAAACTGTGCTGCCAGTATTTCCCGAGCCTGATGCTACTGATACCGCCACTGAACTTCCCTTGGAACTCTCTATCAGTCCACAGCAAAGCGTTAATTCCCCCTTGTCTTTTTTCTCGTGGCTCAAGTCTCCAGAAGGCCATACACCGGAGCCAAAACTCAGCACGGGCCGTTTCTCGATCGACAGCCCAGGATTTGAACACGTTATAGCTAACTCTGTTTCTTCTTCTACTAACTGGTCTTTTATGCAAGCGTCTCCAAAGGGGGATGATTCTAATTCCAACTCTGATCAACCTCCCCAAAGCCGATATACCTCGCTTTCCCCTAGTGCAGCTCAGTCTGTATCATCGGTTCCATACCCAATGAATGATTTCCACACTGCCATTCTACTCAATTATAACTGTTATACTTCCTCGATCTTATCAATTCGAGACGGTCCAGACCACAACAATCCTTGGCGAACTATCGTTTGGCCTCTAGCCCAATCGTTTCCTGCGTTATATTATGCACTGGCTGCCATGACGGCTTTCCATGTAGGACCGGGATCCAGGTACGAAAGAGTTTCATTTAATGGCCTAGACCATATGCAGGCATCCCTCACCGAGTTGACTAGCGCTATTCAAGGTAGAACAAAGGAATTTAAGCATGGATACGTGCGTCACATGCAGGCAGCACTAGCCACAACACTATCGTTATCGTTTGCTGAGAGTTGGGATAGAGCATGTATGTTCCAGATACAAAGCATAAAGTCGTCTCGCGCTCTGCTTTATCATGCCTTACGTGCAATGAGTGTACGACAAGAAGAACGTCGAAACAATCGTCGTCGGGCTTTAGAAAGCCGCAGAATAACAGCTTTAGAAGAGGAGCCTGAGACTGCAAACACAAATGGCAAAATTGAGAACACTGGAAAATTTCCTAGTTATCGTGTCAGGCGTCCATCTGTAATGGTCACCGTTGAAGGTAAAAAAGTGAAGCTGTCTGGAAGAATGCAGTTTCTTTATAATTCATGGATGTATGTCGATGTGCTATCTAGACTTACATGTGACAAGATTCCAGAAAGCAACGAAGAGAAATTTATTGAATCATTCGGAAATTCCAATCTCGCTGATTTTGAATCAGCTATAGAGAATCCCATCAGGCTCACACCTACTTATGTGTCAGAGACCGCTGAAGTCGGAGAGCTCTCTGATGACGACTCTGACTGGGATGACAGCAGCATTGACGACAGCGACGATGACTTAGATAGCAATATCTCTAAAATGCATAGTGGCAGGCGGGACGATACTAGAACTCGACGTCGAGAGAGCAGCGAAAGCAGCGAGGCGCAACTTGATTTGCCGCAGACTCGATTTCCGAATGCTGAAAAGAAGCTGTTTGCTTCGGAGGGTCCTGTGGTCGATGCACTTTTAGGCTGTGCCGAGAAGCTATTTCCATTGATTGGAAAAGTGACAACTATAGTGCGCTTATCTCGCGCTAACAGGCCGAGCTATTCGTTGATCTCAGCAGCTGCTATGCTTAAGAAAAGTATTCAAGACTGGAAGCCGCCAGATGTGTTTCAGCACATGTATCGTGAGATTCTTTACAGCTCGGCTATAGGAGTTGAAACGCACGAATCTTTTGATGTGGGTGCATGTCTGGCAACTGCTGAAGCATACAGAAATGCGGCTCTTATATTACTACACCAAGCTGTGCCCCAGCTCATTGTGTCTGTTGGAGGAGAGTCACTTATTAACTTCAGTGACGTGATCCAGACATTGGCTGATGCCGTGATGTCTCACATTGCGTCAATTCCTCCATCAAGCCGTACATGCACCGTTCACATTTTCCCCTTAATAGCTGCAGGATGTGAGACTTCCACGATTGATGGAAGAAAATGGGTTCTAGAACGATGGGATTTACTTTCTAGACGGCTGGGCATTGGTAATGTTGACAGTGCAGTGGAGGTTATGAAAGAAGTATGGCGCCGACGAGATGCAACATCCAATGCTTATCCCAACCAAGGAAAAGAGAACAAGGGATCAGAAATGGTATGGGTTGATGGGCGTAAAGTATACAAAGGAAGCATTCATGATACTGCCCATTGGCAGTCGGTTATGAGAGAATGGAACTGGGAAATATTTCTAGGATAGAAGAATGGTTTAAACAGTTATTGATGTGCAGATATACTCTCATTTAATATAAATATCTAGGACTAAGAATTAAATAGCATGATATCTATTGCGATAAAATCTCTAATCATACGACAATATGTTTATAGGACGCACAGCTTCTCTGCATTCGAATTGGTCTCTATAATGCTCCTAAAGCAGGCAGAAATTTCATTCATTTAATGAAAACTTAATAACAAGCAAGCTTTTCTTTACCTCTTAATAAAGTTTAATTCCATCGCAATATGCTGCCTATTCGGGATAAGATACCCTTATTAGAAATACGCCTACATTGATAAGATCGGTATAGTTTTATTGAATTAGATCTAGGGATTGAGTAGATGTGCATTGAATTCAGTATTATCGTAATAACTGACGTTACAGCGTATACTTGCATATTTTAATGTGTTTCATCAGTCTCACCCTTCTTGTTGCGCTACATTCAGACATAGGATGAAGCGAGGCACCGCCTAGTGCTAGAATGTACGTTCCGATAAGGTTGAACCTTATTCTATTTAGGTTTGAGCGTAAAACACATCTCGACAGTGTATGTATGAACAAGACACACCTGAGGAACAATCGCTCAGCTGACAATGGAGAAGTACTCCTTTTCATTTAGACAGGAAACTTACGCGAAGTACATATAGTATATTTAAGTAAAAAACCAAGGGTCTCATTCAAGGGAATGTGCTAGAATAGACAACAATGGACGGTCGACATAAGGATATGCGACAGTTGAGGAAAAACAAAAGCATTAACCGTGTTTCAATAGCTGCCGGGAACTTTATCTGTATGTGTATAATGTGAGAGAGATATCTATTTGATCTTTAAGTATAAATAGATAGACATGTGCAGGTAAGTACCAACAACATTTTGTTGAAATCACTAAAATACAATGCCTAAAATCAATTACTATCCTCAAGCTCAAAAAGAATACAAGCCGCCATTAATTAGCAGCACCAACGCCTTTTTAGGAGATGTTTTCAACTCTAAAGACTCTGGCGATTTACAAATCTCTGCTGGGTTCTACAGACAGGAGAAAGGTGAGCCATTGGTTTACACCTATACTTATCATGAGATGAAAATCGTCGTTGAAGGCGGTATGAAGCTCACTGATGAGACTGGATACTCTATTGAGGTAAAGCCCGGTGATGTTCTCTACTTCGAGCCAGGTACTACTGTTACATTTGACTCTCCCGATTACTGCTTGGCTTTCTTCGTCGGACGACGCACGCCCGATGGTGCTTAAATGCTAAAGTGATAAACTGTCAACTATACTGAAACAAAGTGTAGATTGAATATATAGATATGCATATATTCCACCATAGTAGAAAAGACAAATCAACTGGAAATAGACAGAAATCCCAAGTGTGATAGAGTGAGAAAATGTGGTGCGCTAAAACTTGCCGGTAGACAAGTCAATAATCAACAATTTTTTCTTCTCACAGCGGTGAAGTAAATAGATCAACACCGATCAATCAATGCAAAATAAAACGCTGTACCCAACCTTTCTTTATGATTTTTTTACTTATATTGACACCAGCTGTCAAGGAGAGTGACCAGACAAATCCTGAATAAGGTTGGCCTAAAATAAAAGAATGGCGCGCGCTGGCTGAGTCATAAGCGGCATCCAAATAAACCATAGCAAGAATTTTTTTTCCTTTTCCAATAGTTATATTACGATCCACCAACAGCCACCAAGAACCGCAAGCAAAACAACAGCAGTGACAACACCTGCACCAGCTCTGTCTGCAGTAGTGGAGGGGTGGATTGCGACACCGTTAGAATCGTGTTTAGTGGTACCGGCACTATAATCACCTGTAGAACTTGCACCAGTGTCAGCAGTGAGAGGTGGAGGTAGACGGTCGATCAGTAAGTTTTGCGTAACTTCTAAAGCAGACATTTGTTGACCTAATCCATAGCTACCATCCCATTCTGTAGAGTCCCAGTTCATACCACAAGTGACACCATCAATTCCGCCATCACATTGACCCGCGGCACCGGTTGCAGAGGTTTGCAGCCACGGGTAAATAGTATCGCGGACTTCAGGCACAAGTTGATATGTAAGACCAAGGAACCGAGAGAAATAAGCACGGAACGATTTTTGATCAGTGTTGCAAGTGTTGTGAGTTTGGCAAGCAACTTCAGTCATAATATTGTTGGGGAAGAAGAGCAGTGAATCGCTTAGAAAGACTTGAATGTATCTGAGCCAAAAAGGGTCTTCAGTATAATTGTAAAGGTAAGCACAGCCAGCCATCATCATCCCAACATTGTAGGTCCACTGCACGGCATTAATTTGTGTGCAATTATCCTCGATGTTCGTGCCGTCATAGACAGCGCCATTATTCTGACTCACTAATCCAATTTGGTCCATCCAATCTATGACTTTTCTTGCGTTATCAACGTAAGTGTCATTACGGGTGTACCGAGCAAGACGACCCGCCAACTGGAACAAGCCAGCGTTTGAGATGGAGTTCTTATAGTTATATCCGTTGTTGAAAGAAAAGATCTGCCAACGAAGGCCACCTCCACAGGTAGAATTGTCCCACCTCGCCAACATCGTATTATGGACAGCTTGAGCTAGATACAACCATTGCGGTTGATCTGGGGAAGGGTTTGAGAAGTTTCTTTCGGCTGCAGCCATAGCGGCGATGCCCCAGAAAGCTTGATCGTCATTACCCTCAGTGACCGTTTGGTTAGCAGGCATGTAGTCATTACCGCTACCTACTTGAAAGAGCAGAGCGTACTTGACAATATCGTTATATGTGTCATTTCCAGTATAAGCCCAAAAATCGATCATAGAGCCCCAAGCACCACCAGCTTGCCACCAGTAGTAAGGGGAGACGAACATACCTGGTGTTCCACCATAGGTATCGCCGTTGTAGTAGTCCATAAGGCCACGAGCGTACGTATTGCATACGGACTTAATGGAGTCTTCAGAGTTTATGTCCAATGCGATACCTGCAGCAAACGTCGCATACGCAACCAAGGCCAGGTATATGCTGTGAATATAACTCATAACGATCGCGATACAGGTAGGGTGACAAAAACACGAAATATGACGGGTATTTGCAGAGTTAAAATGGAGGGAAAACGGACTGAATAAGCGAATATAACTATGTTTTACTAAGCTGAACCAGAAGTTTTCAGCACAAGCAAGTTGAATAAGCTAAGGAAGGAAGTCCGGTTTTTTTGCGCGTTCGTTTGAACTTTTCCGATAATGAGAAGAAGGGGTAATGGGAAGCCTTTTGATATTAATAGGGGGGTATAGCGGCTTCGCAGCGAATTAAAGTTTTTCTTTTTCGCCTTTTTCTCCCCTTATATACACAAACTACTAAGCCTTAATCTCGAAAACGAACTAAAAATAGCAATATTAGAGTTACGTAAATGTGTCTTTCAGCGCTGGCCGTTGTAGCAGACAACTGTTTTACAATGTAGTTTCTAGCAGCAGTGCAGAGTATATTACAACAGATCCCACAATCTTTGTGCAGATGACAAATGAGCAAACCATCGTGTCCGCTCAAAGCTAAATCTAGTGTCGATTTATGATGAAACCTTTCTCTTGGCGACCTTACCAATGTGTTACGAGGGTGTAGTCCCTAGATATTTCCCCGTAGCAGTTCGCTTATTGGTTTAGGAGGCTTGTAATTTTTTGCTCAACCTCATCTAAACCTTTAACTTCGTAATAATTAATAGGCCGTACATCGTGCGCATTTTCATTGATGTAGATCGCGGTCCATCCAAGTTTTATAGCCGGTGCGATATCTTTGTCGTAATCATCGCCAACATGGAAATACCTCAAATGGGGCCCATTTTTCTCTTTCACGCCCTCAAAAGCTCTAGTATCGGGTTTCATAAACCCAGTTTCGTAGCTGAGGAATACTCCGGCACTGAAGGGGCCTAGTTGGAGGTTTTGCAGTAATGCGTGCGCTCTCGAATCCATGTTTGATATGATACCAACATCGCCTATTTTACTTAAATTACGGATCATTTCTCGAGCATGTGCAACAGGTTTCCAAGCATCTTCTGTCTCAAAAAAGGCTATCATTTTGTTGGCCGTTTTCTCGTCAACCCCAACTGTTTCTCGCACTAATGTGCCCCACCAACGGTCATATCCTATACTGTCTTTTCCCGTGTTCGGATATAGCCTCTCGAGCTCTTTAAAATGCTCTCGAAACCTATCATCAAAATCGCTATTTAGCTTCACGCCACTAATCTGACTATATAGCTCTCGGATGGAGAGTCTGGGTATGACTAACGTACCGAACAGATCAAATGTGATCACAGCCCTTGGTGTCATCGGATGCGAAATCTCAGAGCAATGGGGCAAAATCGTTTTAAGCACATATAGACTTATCGGGTAAGTTTACTGTAGTTCTAATAGGGACTAACTAGAAACTAGCATAATCTATATTTTAAAATATTTTAGTTTTTGACGTAGAGGGAGACATAATCGTCAACGTCCAAAGATCCAACATCCTTGCCCGACTTCTCGAGAATGGAGCTGACTTGGGACTCGCCAAAGCGTCCACGGAGGTGGCGCTCGAACTTGGACAAAAGAACAGGAGTACCTTCTTCACGGCGGCGACGGTGTCCAATGGGGTAGTTGACCTCAACCTCGTCAAGGGAGGATCCATCCTTGAACTCAATCTTGATGGCGTTACCAATGAAACGCTTATCAGGAGCATGGTACTCCTCGGTGAAGCGGGTGTCTTCAACGCAAGTCATCTTGGCACGAAGATCATCAATGCGAGGATCAGAAGCAACAGCATCGGTGTAGTCGTCAGCAGTCAAGCGGCCGAAGATAAGAGGAACGGCAACCATGTATTGGATACAGTGGTCACGGTCAGCATAGTTGTACAAGGGTCCCTTCTTGTCAATGATGCGGATAGCAGCTTCTTGAGTGCGGATGGTAATCTTGGAAATGTCGTCAGTAGACTTACCGGCCTTCTTGAGCTCCTCGTGGAGAGTCATGGCAGCCTCAGCAGCAGTCTGAGCATGGAACTCAGCAGGGAAAGAGATTTTGAACAGAACGTTCTCCATTACGTAAGAGCCATAAGGACGTTGGAACTTGAATTCTTTGCCCTTGAACAAGACATCATAGAAACCCCAAGTAGGAGCAGTGAGAACAGAGGGCATGCCTCCCTCTCCACGCTGGACAAGGAGAGCAAGGTTGACAGCACGCATACAAGCATCACCAGCAGCCCAGGATTTGCGGGACATGGTGTTAGGAGCATGGCGGTAAGTGCGGAGAGATTGGCCATCAGCCCAGGCTTGGGATACGGCGTCTACGGTCTGCTCGCGAGTAAGGCCAAGCATCTTGGAGACGACGGCGGTGGTGGCGACTTTAACAAGGACAACATGGTCAAGACCGACTTTATTAAAAGAGTTTTCAAGAGCAAGTACACCCTGGATTTCATGTGCTTTGATCATTCCCTCCAGAACATCTCTAATTTTGAACACCTTGGCGCCAGGGACGGTTGCACCAGCCTTAGCAGCCTGAGTAAGGTAATCAGCGACAGCTAGAATACCACCAAGGTTATCAGAAGGATGACCCCATTCAGCAGCGAGCCAACAATCGTTATAATCGAGCCAGCGGATTTGAGTACCGATATTGAAAGCACCGCGAACGGGATCCAAAACATGCGGGGTACCAGGGACACGAGTACCGTTAGGAACAATAGTGCCAGGGACAACAGGACCAAGCAAGTTGGAACATTGTTCGTATTTTAATGCTTCCAATCCGCAGCCCAAAGTGTCGAGAAGACAGAGACGGGCAGTCTCGTAAGCGACATCAGAGTCAATTTTGTAGTCGTGGACATAGTCAGCGATGTCCTGGACGACTTTGTCGGCAGCAGGACGAACGTTGTTGTTCATAATTGCAGATCGCACAGCTGAGATAGCGTGAAAACTTCTTCTACCAAGCATTTGAGTATATCCAAAAGGTTCTTTTTCCTCAATGTAAAGCTCCTCGGAATGTAATTCTTTAGGAGCGAGGTTGGTTTTTTTTATATACAAAGGGGGCCGAGGAAACTTAACTAGATAGCCGTCGGTTACTTAAACCTTAATATCGATCGGCGGAAAGAAAGGTGTTGTGCTAACACGACAGTAAACGCTGCTGATTTGCCGTAAAACCTCCACTTCATTCTATCTTACATATATATAGATAGCAGGTGTACAAATATGTTATTCGACAGCGTTACCAACAATTTTAAAGGTAGGCGTACCTCAGTTCAATCATCTTCGTCAATGATGCCTCCGAGTCACTTACCCGGGTAACCTTATTGAGGGTTGACGTTCGGCCCTTGCCCGAGAAGGCCTTATAGCGGTAAATAAATATAACCGGACAACTTCTCGGACTTGCACATATTTCGGCGTGAAAAGAAATTGACCTTACTGAATCATTTCAGGCTATCCATGCAGTAGATTATTACTCATAAAAAATCGTGGTTGTCTTTTGGTTTAAGCATTCACACCAATCTCTGGAGGAATCATCGGACCATTCAATCTGATGTAGTTTTCGCAGAAAGGCACTTCCTCTGCGACATGACCAATGGCAATTATAGTGCCGGGATAGTTTTCTATTAGCTCTAGCGACTGCTCAATGGCATCAATGTCCATGCCAGACAGTGCCTCGTCTAATAGAAGGATCGGTGGTTGACGGATCATGGCTCGCAAAAGTAAAACAATTTTTTGATCTCCCACATCCAAGTCGCGCATTCTAGTATCAGGATCTATACCAAACTGTCTCAATTTTGTCTCTATCTCATTTTTTTGCTCGTCGGAGAGAGTCGGCGAAATGAATGTACCATTCTCATTGTACCCTGTAGCAACAGCAGTGCGTGCTTTGAGCTTTAAGGGAAAGATAGCATGAAGTTCAGGCGCTGAGATTCCGAACATGCTATTGATTGAGTCATATGAGTCTTTTCCCACTTCGCGTAGCCGTCCGCGCACTTTTATGTCGGAAGACCATGAACGAGGATGATCTGCAGTTAGTAAAGCAATCAATGTGGATTTACCTGATCCATTATTACCTTGCAGATGCCATCTATCACCCTCATGAATTGACCAATTCACGTTATGCAGGACATTTTTGTCACCATAAGAGATTGATAAATCAGTTACCTGTATCAATGGCGTCTCCGATTTAGACGCTCTTGATGCTTGTGACTTCTTTCTGTGATGCTCCCTAAGTCTCAACTCTTCACGGCGTTGTTGCAGAATTGGCTCAATTTCTTTTACTGGTCCCTGTGCGACAACTCCCTCCTTCTCGACCACTGCCACATGAGTGATCCAATCAGGCAGAGGGTCTTGAATCCTCTCGCCAATGATCACATAGGGGGATGGCGTAAGAGACCTCAATACGTCCGAGATAACATTGCGCGCACCCGGATCAAGCGCTATAAACGGTTCATCTATCAGCAATAGTTTCGGTTCCAGTAGCAAAGTGCGAGCAATGCGGGCACGGCGCTTCTGGCCGTTAGAGAGGCTAGCGATCCATTTATCCAGTAGATCTTCTAAATACAACTTTTTGACAATTGTGTCAAACATTTTTCTGCCTTTCGACGTCGCATCCAGCTTCGTAGTGGCACCAGCACCGGATCCCTTTGTAGTTATATAGTCATACACGCTTTGGTCGGTGGGTTCCCTGTATGACTCATACCGTGCACCTAAATGTGTTGAATTCACGCTTGATTTTGATGCGCGGAATTGGATATGCCGAATGCTTGTCGAGGGCCATTGGTTTTCAAGAAAGGGATAAGATCGTGCATTTGGAGGATCAACTGGAAGTTTTGCAGCTATAGCTTGTAGGAATTGCGATTTGTATGTACCTGTTATAGCCCATACCTCGTTGGTTTTAATATCCAGTGATGTGGGTTTTGCAAATAGTTTCTTATTTGAGCGTGGTAAAATGAACTGCGCATTTTTCAGCGAAATGATTTTATTCATTTCGAGGTAAACACGTAAATAAAACCGTTGAATCGAGAAATCTGGTATTAATTATGACGATTCTTGTCTAAGATAGCCTCGGTAGTATGAGGAATTAAAAAGGCAATAGCTAATTAAACGACATATGTAGAAACTCCCATATATATAAGAAGGCTACTTGACCCCCCTCTCATTTGCATTTAGCCTTCACCCCACAAAACGCACAAAAATACCCCAGATTCTCCTTACAGAATGGAGAATCGAATAAAAAGGAACAATTTGGGTAACAAAGACAATAGATATTACGATAATTCAGTAACGCATCCTGCATATATCGGCGATAGCTTATCACTAGTCGGTGGATCAAAAATCGACATCCGCACTACACACCCCGCATCGTTTCGATCGAAACCTCTCGCCTTTAAATTATGAGCATAAAAGTACCTCTATTTTTCACCTTAGGTTCAAATTCAGGGAGAATCGGTG
The DNA here is from genome assembly GCA_001661475.1 of Tortispora caseinolytica NRRL Y-17796. Lineage (NCBI taxonomy): Eukaryota > Fungi > Ascomycota > Trigonopsidomycetes > Trigonopsidales > Trigonopsidaceae > Tortispora > Tortispora caseinolytica. The sequence goes on from KV453842.1 coordinate 1,864,755, forward strand.
CTTCAAACAAAAAAGCATACAACCTACAGAAATTCTTCTTTGGAAGTGTGGATAGGTATGCCGGTAAACGTATATGATGATGTATAACCTTTTACAATTTAGATTTAACTAGTCCATTAACGGTTGTAAGAGCCTCAATTGCTTCTGATCCAATACGCTCAAGCAGCACTTGGCAGGTGGGGATATCATGAATCAATCCCACAGTCAAACCTGCAGTCCAAATACCCGCATCGGGATCACCATTCTCATAAACTGTGCGGCCTCTTGTGCCAGCAACCAACGGTGCGACATCTTCGAACTTGAGGTTTTCCCTCTTTTCCTTCTCGATTCTGTTGACTTCCTTTGCAACTGAATTCTTATACACTCTGGAGGTGTTTCGAAGGGGCCGGAAAATGTGAGTAGTAGAATACTCGTCCGAAGCGACAATAGTTTCCTTAATTTTGTGGTGGATAGGTGATTCAACTGTGCACATGATTCTAGTACCCATATTGACAGCAGTAGCTCCTAGCGTCAGTGCTGCAGCAAGACCGTAGCCATCAGCAAACCCACCTGAAGCAATAAATGGAATCTTAAGCTGCTGGCGGCAGAGAGAAAGTAGAATGAGACCTGGGAAATCGTCTTCGCCAGGATGACCGGCGCACTCAAAACCGTCGATTGAAATACAGTCAACGCCTTTACGTTGAGCAATCAGTGCATGTTTCAAATTGACGCATTTATGAATCACAATAGCACCGTTCTTTTTTATGATCGGTAGAATAGGCGCCATGTTTCCGGCTGTCTCAAAAATTTTAATACCTTCGTCGAGTGCAGCCTGGGCATAGCTTTCATAGTTTGGAGGCCTCATCGATGGTAACAAAGTGATGTTGACTGCAATCGGCTTATCGGTCAACTTCTTAGCCTTTCGAATCTCCTCTCTCAAAGCTTCAGGTGTAGGTTGAGTCAAGGCAGTCAAGGTACCTAGTCCACCTGCATTCGATACTGCTGCTGCAAGTTCAGCCCTGCCCACCCATTGCATGCCTCCTTGCATCACAGGATATTTCACTCCTAAGGTCTTAGTAAACCAAGTTTCAATAGCTGCCGGACTCATTTTATTCTAAGTAGATTGTATCTTCAATTTGTTTATTTCAACAAATCTATATATAAGGCAATGGACAAAAAAGTAGTGATCGAAAAATGCGGGGTCACTCTCCTCGGCAAAACACCTATTGGGAGGTATTATATGATCATAAGACAAAAACTGAAGGAACACTATATTAAGAATACACAACTTTAATTGATACAAGGTTTGACAGCCAAATGTCAAGTATAGTGATAGATTTATTTATTTGTAATCATTAAATCATTATATTAGCTTTAAATGTGACTGTCTGGTAGTAGAACACCTATCGCATTATAAATAGCAGTTTCCAAGCAATATCGTCTGCTCATGGTAGATTTTGTTTCTGATCTTCATGCGTGCTCAAATAAATCTCTCTGGCTGTTGATTCAAGCTGTTCCGCGCGTCTTGCCTCATTCTCATAAGAATTTGCTCGCATCTCAATCGCATTCTCTTCAGCTTCTAGAAGATACTTATATTCCCATAATGATCTCAGTGCATCACCCGATTCTTTAATGACTCCGGCGAGCTCGGTGCGAATCTGCAGTGCTTTCTCTCGATAATCCTTACTTTCAGAACTCATACTATCAAGGCGCTTCGTTGTATGTGCAGCCAAAATACTCAACTTGTGCTCTAATAACTCTGCAATCGACTGCGCATCAGTGTCATCGAATGATTTATCACCAGGTAGCTGTAATGAAGCTGTATTAGCGGCCATCTCTTCTTCAACAGCTTCCTTTATTTCTTTCTTCCTATCTTGGTCAACAGGACTTAATATAAACCCATCACTTAGCTCATTGGTTTCACCTATAGGATACTCAGTGTTGTCTGAAACTATCAAATCTAACATTGTCTTGTTGATGCTCTTAATAACAGGATTTTCGATGTTTTTAGATTCATTCATGAGCTTTTTCAGTCCAGTAATATCACTGATTCTCGGAAGGTTCTTCTTTAAAACTTGAGACCTAGATTCCAACTTCAATTGGTGAGCTTTTCTAGCAGCAGCTTGTGCAATAAGCCCTTTGTCCTCGGGCAGTGCAGTTCCTGAGTCCACATCCAGGTTTTCACTTTCTTCCTCGTTCATATCAACATAATCAATCTCGTTCTGCGTCTCAGGTAATGTTATAAAAAGCGACTCATCAGATCTAGCAACAGTATTCTCCATCTCCACGTCATTGTTATCTGGTATCTGCATCTTCCGCCGTTTAGCTATTCGATCCTGTTCATAGCGTTCCAATTCGCGCTCCGCCTTAGCCTTCATAGCAGCAGTATCAACAGCCTTGGGCAAGTTATCTTTGTAAACCCTTTTCCGGGTCTGATTATTCTTACTTTGAGCGTCATTATCTTTTGCTCCTTCAGCAGAAGCTTTTCCGCTAAACATCTCATTACGATGTTTGTCTCTTTCTAATATATTGGCTTTCTCCTCCTGCGTGGTATCGTAAAATCCAGGAGCGGGTTTCAGTTCAAAAGGTATTTCTTCATTATAATCAATGTGTGTTTTGCTTTTTTTGGGTTTGGTTTTGATGTTGATGCCAGCAGCCTTCAGCTCTCGTTGCTTCTGAAGATTTGCTATTCGCGTGCTTTCTTTTGTTACTCGTTCTCTCTCTTTCCGTTTAGCTTTTTTGCCTTGTGTATTGAGTAACCTCGCACGAGCTTCTGCGAGCATTTCCAACTCGTCATCGTCCATATCAATAGCATCAGGAACGGCAGGTCTCATCTCAGCGATCGCATCTATCTCACCGGGAACAAGAGAGGCGCTAGATGTGCCAGACTCATCATTGCCGCCCAAGAGAGCTTGATATCGTTCAAGACATTGATTAGCTGTTCTATCTAACAAAGGTCCTATAGTACGCCACTGCGTAGGCATCAATTTAGCAAGTCTTAAGAGCTTACGGTCTTCTTCTGGCGACCATGCTCTTTTCTTAATGTTTGGATCAAGCCACTCATCCCAGCGAGCCTTCACTTGCTTGGGTGTCTTATGACTTAGTAATGAAGACACTCGCGCCCATTGGTTTAATCCATATTTAGCAATAGCAGCTTTCACGATTTCATCTTCGACATTAGTCCATGTATCTTTCTTACTCATGGTTTAAATGTATGTAGTTATCGAAAAAGAGGATGACCTTTTGCTTGAAAAGGCAAGTCCCAATTAAAGTCCACCACCACTTACAAATATTTTTTTTTCTCACCGATTCACTTTCTTCCTATACTAATTTTTTGCTTCTTTTTCTCTGAATTGAAGCTACAGAATAACATGGAAAACATGCAACAATTTGTCCCTAACACTACAGTTGCTACGATTTTATGTTGCAACTGCGGCGTTCCTATGGACGGAAGCAGTGGCATTGCGATGTGCAACGATTGTATCATGCTCACTTCTGATATCACTTCTTCGATCCAGCGCGAATCAAATTTGCATTTTTGCAGAAACTGTGAAAGATACTTACAACCTCCTTCACATTGGGTTACCGCAAAATTGGAATCGAGAGAGCTTCTGGCTCTATGTCTGCGTAAACTACGCGGAATGGGCAAAGTCCGACTGGTTGACGCCAATTTCCTGTGGACGGAACCACACTCACGCCGTATCCGAGTAAAGGTTACCGTACAAGGAGAAACTTCACAGGGTGCTATTCTTCAACAGTCGTTTGAAGTCGAGTATGTTGTGTTGCCTACTCAGTGCCCGGACTGCGCAAGATCTTTCACTGTCAATACGTGGCGAGCCAGTATCCAAATTCGTCAGAAAGTTCCTCATAAAAGAACTTTCTTGTACTTGGAACAGCTTATTCTGAAACATAATGCGCATCAGGATACTATATCAATTAAAGAATCAAAGGATGGTCTTGACTTTTATTACTCCTCACAGCAACATGCTCTAAAAATGATAGACTTTCTTGCTCAGGTCGCCCCTATTCGTTCTAAGCGTGCCGAAGAGCTGATCTCTGAAGACACGCACACCGGAAACAAGAACTACAAATTTTCTTTCTCTGTGGAAATTGTTCCTATATGCAAAGATGATTTAGTAGTCTTGCCTTTGAAAACTGCTAGACAACTTGGAAACATTTCACAATTAACGATCTGCTCAAAGATCAGCAACACAGTTCGTGTGATAGATCCGATATCATTGCAGATTGCTGATGTATCTACTAATGTTTACTGGAGAACACCTTTTGTGAGCCTTTGTGATGCAACGAGTTTAGTTGAGTTCATGGTGCTTGATATTGAATTAACTGGCCCAACGAATGGAAAATACGCGCTTGCTGAAGCTACTGTCGCTAGAACCGTGGATTTAGGACGCAATGATGATACATATTTTGTCAGAACGCATCTTGGAAACCTTTTGCATTCAGGAGATTTAGCTTTGGGCTATTTCCTCACGAATACAAATTTCAACCATGATTTGTTCGATTCATTAGATCAATCCCGTGTTCCAGACGTCGTCTTAGTGAAGAAGCATTATCCTCGGCGTCGTCACAACAGAAACCGTACTTGGAAATTGCAGCGTATGGCTAAGGAACATAATGATGCCGACAATTCTGCTAAGAGTAAGAAGGATCATGACCAAGTTGAACAAGACTACGAAATGTTCTTACAGGAACTCGAGGAAGATGCCGAACTCAGAAACACAGTTAATCTTTACAAACGTAAAGATGAGGCTATGCCTAGCGTCGTTGATGCTCACCCTGAGGAAGATGACGATATGGATGATAGCGCATCATTGCCTGAGATTGATGTGAATGAGCTGTTGGATGAACTTGATGATATGCATATTGCAGAATAAAAGCCATTTGCATTTGTATTTCTACAACTACATTTGCCCATGACACTTTTCTTTTCTTTTTGGGGGATACGGCGGGTTTTTATCGATCATTATTCTTTCTAGCATTATTCAAAAAATTCTGCCCAAAACCGACTTTATTTTATCGATTGTAGACGATTTCGCTTCAGAAGTAGTGACAGTTTTTTGTGTGAACTGCCTTTTAGCAGGGGGTTCAGAAGTATCCATTCTAGGCTCATCTTTCTCATCAGAATCATTATTATTTTCTCTGGCTCGCTTCTTCTTTTTGATAGCTTCAACTTCTTTAGCCTTTTCGACATTGGCAATGAATGTTTTGTTGAGTTTAGTAGCCTGCGCAACTTCAGATCTTAATCTGGCTTGGCGAACACGAGCTTCATATGCTGTTTGCTCTGTGAGATGATGCCACTTAAATTTATGTAAATATTTCACATTAAGAATGTCATCATGATAAAATGAGCTCTTCTTGCCGCCAATAATATTTCCATTGAGCGCCAAAGCAGCTGTTTTCGCATCCTTCTTGCGAGTAAACTCAGCCCAACCTTCACTATAAGATTTCTTTTTATTACCACCATTCTTGACTCTAGCTTTGTAAGCTTTTGGATCTTCTGGTGCAAGATATATACGGTCCACTTCACCAAATCTGGATAGGATATGCCTAAGTTTCGTGGGCTTCATGTAAGGTGGGATTCTGGATATGTAAACTATGCCAGATTTGGCAATTTTCTTTCTAACTTTCTCGCTTTCTTCAGCAAGAGACTTTGAATCATCTAACGCAAGGCTTTCCTCCAATCGTAGTTGGGGTTTAAGCGCTTCGTATTGCTGTTTGATTCGTTCTATTTCTTCATCGCTATAATCATCGTCGGAGTCGAGAAGCTGTACCTTTTTTGTTTCTTCAATATCATCGGTCCGCATAAACTCATCATCAGAGTTGTTATCAATGCCTAGCAGTTCATCGGCTTTAGAAGACATAGTCAGTAGAGTATAGAATTCTGTAATGAAGTTGCACTCGTCTTATGGTGGTGAATGTACTAGACCCAATCAGGTGCGCCAAAAGTTTAATTTAAATTTTCCCCTTTTTCTTCATCTCGAGAGACATTGAATCAAACAATCGTTATGGCTAAGTCTAAACAGTCAAGGAAGACAGCTAGAAGCTGGCGTAAGAATATAGATGTTAGCGAAATCGAGACTGCATATGAAGAGTCCAATGTGGACTTAGGATTTGGGATCGACACAGTTGGTGATGAAAAACTCAAGAATGAAAAGAAATTGAAAGCTCACGAAATACTTTATGGCAGTGACTCAGGGAATGCACCAGTGATTGGGCGTATGAAACCACTTAAACTAATTAGCAAGCCTTCTAAAAAAACTGTACAGAATGTCAATATGAAGGATATTACTCAAATGATGCGAAGATCAGGTAGAATAACTGGTGCACTTCCTGAATTTCTAGACGACAGTACGGATGCCAACGAGGCATATGATGCCTGGGGTACTACTGAAGTTTCACAGTCTAAACCGATACCTCAGCCACATACACCAGCCAGCAAACCACCTAAAAGTTTGAAACTCACAAGGCAGCGATTTACCCAGTCAGACGATGCAGTTCTCATTGCTAAGGATGGCCTGTCGTACAACCCTGCTGCGGAGGCTTGGAGAGCAGCTGTGGACGCAGAACTGCAGGCTGAACAGATAAAGGAACTTGAGCGACAGAAGGAAGAAGAGCGGAAGAAGACGATTGAAGAGCTGATGAATCAAGAAGAACGGGATTCAAACCCTTCTGACTCGGAATCCGAATCAGAATCTCTTTTAGAACAGGATGCAGACGATAAACTTTCTATCAACCCGCCGGTTCAAGTCAAACTAAGAACTAAGGCTAAGTTGAATCGAATCGAAAAGCAGCGGCAAGAACGACTGTTAGCATTACAAAAACGACGGGCCAAAGAAGCTGCGAAACGCTATGTGCCTTCGAGGAAGGCTACAGCTGTTGTGAAGGCAACTGTCAAACCATTGATCAAACATAAAATGGGTAAATATGACGTGCCTGAGGAACCATTGGCGATTAAGCTGTCTGATGAACTGACAGATTCTTTGCGAAGGTTGAAACCCGAAGGAAATTTAGCCACAGAGCGATTTATACGGTACCAGCAACGAGGAATACTTGAAGCTCGCAAACGTGTTCGCAGGAGTATTGCCCGCACTAAAACAACAGAAAAATGGGCTTACAAGGACATCAAATAATTTTTAAACACAATAAATGATTTTACTGATGTACATTCACCAACAATAGCTAGACCTCCCCCCCCCCCACTGATTATCCGTCATTTACCCCTCCGGCCTGCACTCCCAAATAGTGTTGACCTGCTTCTCCTCCCTTTTCATTCAAGGATAGTTCGCCTAGTAGAACAGTGATCACAGCCATATAAACAGCGCTGTGCACGATGTTTTCGATTCTCTTAAAGGTAAGTTTTAACTTAACCGAAGTCGTGGCTTGACTATCTCTAACCTATCAACAAATTCAGCGATTTCTATGTTGCATTCCACTTTCCACCGGTGCCGAACTTGTTGCATTGTTTGGCATGATAAACAACGCATCAGGCCTATACGGTATTCTTTCTATTGTCACTGGCCATAGATTTAGTGCGGCACAATTGGTACTTAATCTATTTAGTCTAATTAGCTTGCCTTTGTTTGTGTACGGCTTTCGATCAATACGGAAGCGAAATGCATCGGGAACAATTATATTCAGTTTTATATACCTTATCCAGACCCTCTGGAGCCTTGCATTTACTATATATTTTTGTGTGATGTGGTTTCGAAATGCCAACTCGTCTGCTAGAAATTCTGCACGTGCTCCCTCTACTTCAAATCAAGGAATGACCACCAAGAACGAAGATGCTCTTTCGATATTTACCACCGTATTCGTCCTCTTAACGAAATTCTACTTCACCCTTGTTATGTTCTCCTATATGAAGGTATTGGCTTCAAAACGAAGGCAACAAGAAGAGCTTGATCTATACCCGGCTCTTAACACTTGACCAACGTTAACCGCATCTCTACCAGCTACGATCCGACCTCTTAGAAGAGAATCCGGCATAATGCAAAGATAAACATGAAGATAATGCGTTGATATTTTTATTTACAATAGTCTCCGAAGCATGCTAGTGTCTTCATGAAAAGAAGTATTGGCTCTTCAAAACCTGCGTAAGATCAAGATCACCCCGCTTAGGAATCTCCGGAAATTTCACCTGCCATGGTACTGTAATACTGCCTTTCACCTTAGGAGCTGCGCCTTCTTCTTCAATAGCGGCAGCTGCTTCGTCCAAAAGCTCAATATCTTCATCCGATACCAGCGCAACCTCAGGTCCTTCACCAGCATTCTCAGATGACTTTTTACGATGTTTCCTAGCTGCCGGTTTGCCGGATCTCGAAGGAGATTTCATTATCTGCCCTGAAATCTCATCAAATTCCAAGTCAGACAAAATCGTAGATGCAGTAACCATATTTCTGCCCTCTTCCCTCTCTGCTTCGTCAGATGATTTGAGTAGTACCTCGCGCTCAGCTTCTAATGCAAACCAATCTCTGAGATGTGGCATCCGCCCTATTCTCTCCTTCGTGTCTTTGGCTAACTGTTTCAGCTGCGCATATTTCGGATGAGAGGGAACAATATTGATCGGTATGTAATGAAATTCAGTGCGCTTCATGAATTCCTTGTGTAACTTAGCCACTAGATCAGATGTATGCAATCGAACAAAACAGGCGCGAATTTTATCGTTCATTTCACCCACATCACAAGCATGTGTCCAGTAAGAATCATGCACAGAAGCAAAAGATAATCCTGCCTTATGACACTCAATGGCGGTCATCATCATATGAGTGGCATCTAATGAATGAATGAAGTTCGGCGGTAACGCGCTAGCCTGCTTTCTGGAATCCGCAGAATTCAGTTGGTAAGGATCAGACAAGTACACAGTCTGTAGCCTCGTAACCACCTGCTCCTTTGTCATTTTTCTGTAAGGCTGAACAATAGGTAGCCCAAACGGAGTAGTCCACGTAACTGAAGAGACAGACTTAGGCGCACGTCGAGTGTCAACAGCTTCCAAGCAGTCTTCAGTTGTCACTGACTTAGTAATAATACGTGCAGCGGCAACAAGCCAGTCTTGGATTTCATGCGCACCATAAAAGAGCTCACGAATTGCTCCAAAAACTTTCTTTGTGACATAGATAGCACACAGATATCTTTTTTCTTCGGGAATGCTATCAATTTCTTTCAACTGTCCGTTAATTTGCTCACGAGCTCCAACAAATGTTACGCCATACACACTTGTCATAACCGTTTGCTTAACCACTTTTCTGGTAATGTTATCAGCCATTAATGCTGCAAGCTCAGATACACCGGCGGTTTTATGTTCAAGGTCTTCTCTAATTGATGCACGTACCATGTCAGCCACTTTAGTGTAAACATCTCGTGGGATCTCGGCAGGCAGCAGGTTAACTTGATTAGCGCCTTCGATGTCACCACCGAGTGCTGCATAGTGCTGCAAACCATTGCAAGTTCCATCCTGATGTATAGGAAGTCTAGACTTGAAAAGCGTAGGATCTGGGCACCTTAGAGCTTTCTCCAATTCCATACATGCACCTAAGGTCTGAAAAGGCTTGTCAGCATATTTCCACCACATTTTTCCATTAAGAGGGTTAGTTGCTGAATCAACAATTTCGGCAAGGTGTTCATCAACAAACCGTACGCGGTCGTCGAGACTCATTTTGTCTTTCCCAAACAGGTTAGCTAGATGAATTTTAAGCCAACGAAGTCCTTCAGCTCCAAGTGTCTTAGGTTGCCAAAATACAAGAAGTGACCTCGTAAGATCATTTCCAAGGTGGTTAAGCAAAGGAGGGATCGGATAAGCACGACCTCTAAAATCAACATTATGGGGAAAGAAAAACCTTTCGCCAATCAAAGACCTGGCTATCTCAAGTTTGTAATTCAGATCACATCTCTGAGAGTGGTCGCTTCTGTATTTGGACATCATCAAACGGCAAGTGCGAGCCCAGTCGCGACGTTCCTGTGGTGATGCGCCTTCACCAGGTGACTTAGGAAGATCCGGCTCGTCGCTGAGTTTTGCAGGAATATCTAAAAATTCTTCTCCTTTGTTCCATATTTGAGCTATTACTTCGAATAATGGACTATTAATCGTCCACGGAGTCTCGCCCAGAATAGACACACTTTCAAGGACCTTATCCATGGTGCCATTCTCAATTGCAGTTTGAATATAAACTTTCTGCTCGATAGATACTGTGCGAACAAGTTCGTTCGGTGCAGTTAAATAACCACCTGTGACATTACTGGTCCATGGAAGAGGCTTTACTAGCATTGGAAGCAGCTGAGGGTTTGCGCTCTGTTTCATATCACCTTCGGCCAGATATTTCAGTATTTCTGGATGTGGATTAATAATGCCAATCTTCTTTCCGTTTCGGTATACGTATGAGTGACTGAAAGCATCAATTTTTTTGGTAATAGATTCGTTCGTTACACTGTCATATCTTGTAACAGGGACCTTAACAACATCCATAACAATAGACATGACAAATGCACCAATTCTAACCTTTGTATCACTAGTCCAAATCTTGTCAAACGGATCAGCATTATGCTTGTTTTTATTGACGATTGACAGAAGTTGTCTGTTTGATAGAGATCTTGTATCCCGGTTGGGATTTCGCTTCGTATAGCGCGCGACATGATATTCGAGATGGATAGCATCGCCAATGGCATTTAAGACTTTAGAAGTTGACAATTCTTCCGATCCCATGGCCACAAGACGTAAGAGCTCCAATAAGGTAATGACACTAACTTGGTCAGTTGGGATTGCAGATAGCAGGCCTAAAACTTCATGCCTTGATTCACTGTTGTTCATAATAGTTCGGCTAGTTGAAGTAGCTAACTCATCTCTCATCTTATCTAGCTCTTTCTCGATTCTGCTTGTCACAGCTTTATTCCAAGAATAAAGAAGAGTGTTTAACTTTTTCATCACTGGAAGTGACCCACGTTCAATCGAAGCAGAATATTCTTCTTTCCAGCGTTCAGCAGCACTGTTTAGTGATGTCGTTTCCAAAGCAATCTCACGGCGGCGATTAAATAAGTCAAACACGTTTTCAAGAGGGGCGCGCGCTTCGGGTTCCAGATTGCTTGACATTTCAAGGAGTTTCCAGTACGTGTCCAATACGGCATCGGTATCATGTTCGTCACCGAAAAATGGAATAGTTTTGGAAACTTGAGCTCTATCAGATGAACTCAGCTTATGCAATGCATCTTGTATTTCTTGAGGTGCAAAGCTTACACCATCTGCGAGACCACCGAGCATGCTTTTAACATATTTATAACCGACACTTTCAACGTCATCCAGTTGTTCGATAATCTCCTGTTTAGGATCTAAAGGACGCATCTGAGATTTATTGGAGCACAAAGAAACAAGCGTAGGGAGTGTTCTGTAAAGGTTATCGACATATTGTTTTGGTTCTTCGGGAAGATCAGTCAAATCTGCTTGTGCGATTTCGCCAGAACGTAACACATAAGGAATGCTATCCGGCGAGAGATAGAAGAGCTCTTCGATAATGGAATAGAGAGGTATATCTCTGGCTAAACTCGTTATCTGTATTTGCGAGCGTATGAATTCGTGCTTCTTGAGATCTGGTGCGAGTGTGCTAGCGGCCCATAACAGAAGAGCGATGGTTTTGCTGGTAGGTATAAAATTCTTGTGATCTAAGGCTTCCTTGAATGTGTCTTCAATGATAGTGAAGTTAATGTTAACTTCTATTAGGCGAGTGATGTATTCGTTGAAAAAAAGAGAGTATTCGTCGTCGGTCATTGAACTCCTCATGTTCTTAAGGATAACTTTTGCACGATCAATGTTACCGTGTGATAGGCAAGAGCTTAAGACGTTGAGTAGCTTGAACCTGTCATTTGCATCAAAAGAAGTACGTGATGTCGAAACATGCGAACTTTCTCTCTGAAGTTGTGAAAAGAACGAACTGTCGAAGTTCTGAGATACATTCATCGATCGCTTCCTCTGTCTGGTCGTAAGCGAAGGAAATGCAAGACCGAAATCACCAAGTCTGTCCCTAGAAATAACTACAACATCTTCAGTAGATCGAGGGGTAGTTAAAGGTATTTTGAGACTGTGATCGATAGATGCAGGATCAGGATGTGCTTGTGCGATGCTCTTACGATATAATCCATTGTGAATTGCTCTTAAGGCAACTATTTTCAGCGCCCTTGTTGACTTCGGCATACTATAACAAATCAATAAATCACAAATATGTATCTATGACCAACTGTAACCCGGAGAAACTGAAAGCTTCTTAATACGGTCAATTTTTGTTGAATGCGTCTTTTGCTATCTTCTTTTTTGTCGCACTTGTATAAATTTGCATGGTTGGGAGTTCCTGGGAATGCCTGTAAGAGAAGGAAAGCCCAAATAAGGTTTTAAAGTTTTTCTAGTACTTTTCGCATTGAACTTTTTGAATGCATTTGTTTAGTATGACTGAGCTGTCATAATTTTATTAATCATAGCTAAGAATCTTACCAGACATCTTCCTGGTATCTATTTTGGACTCTCAAAGACTTGACGACTTCTTCAGCTTCAAACTCGCTAATACCTTTGTATTTAGCAATGATAGTAGCTAAAGCATGAGAAACGTCCCGAGCCATATGAGAAGCATCTCCACAGACGTAGAAATTGGCTCCTTCGTCAATATACTTGGACACAAGTTCACCGTACTCGACAAGTTTGTGTTGTACGTAGATTTTATCGTTCCCCACGCGCGAGAACGCCGTTACAAGCTTGAACTTGTCCCCTAATTGCTCTCCAATTTCACTCCATTCTTCCTGATAGAGGAAATCTTGTTCAGGATGTCTTGATCCGAAGAATAAAATCATAGGCCCAACTGGTGTCCCATTTCGCGCTTGAGTTGCCCTCTCATGAACAAATCCTCTAAACGGAGCTACACCAGTTCCAGGTCCTATCATGATAACGGGTTTGGTGGGGTCTGTAGGCAACTTGAAGTTCGATCTGCGGATATGTACTAGCATCTTTAATGTGTCAGAAGATTTATCAACCAAATACCCTCTAGGCCCCTCATGCTGATAATCAACCATGAATTTATCACTGTCAACGGTGTTGCTCATAAGATGCTTAAGCTTCTTGATATAATTTGTAGCAACTCCTTTGAGGGGCTCTTTTCGTCCTGGAACACGGATCGACTCCACAACGGCAGTGATGCTAAATTTCTTTTTGTCAACCTGGGACGAAGATGAAATCGAATAGTATCGCGGTTGTAATCGGGGTAACGTTTCTATCATGATAGTGAAAGGTATCTTATCCCAAGGCTGTCCATTGCTGCACAACAATAACGTCTGCGCAATATTTAAGTATTGAGAACTAATTTCTTCTTGAAAGACGTCCTTGTCACTAGAAAGTCTAAACGCTTCCTTTTTAGCTTCAGGTGTTGGCGCAAACCCAAGTAACGTAGAGAGAAACTGTCTCGAACAAGGTCCATTAATTTCGAGGTAGTATCTGACAGTATCCTCGTATGTAGTTGGTACAGGGAAAGGCACTTTGGCGGTAGGGTCTATAGCTTTGAGGGTGTAGGCAGTACTTTTCTTATCTAAGAGCCCCAGAACCATTAGGAGCCGTTCAACTTCTGTTTCGTTGTTGGGTGCCCAGACAGCAGCATGATCACCTGTGACATAAGTAAGGTTACTACCAGTAAGATCAATATCCACATGAATGCAGCTTCTGTCTTTAGCGTTAAAGAGTTCTTTGGTGGCGACAATCTTCGCGGGGAATGGATTGTGAGCAGAGTGTGCACCGAGTGATTGCGAAGCGGTGTTATGAAGCAAATGATTCTTGTTCGGTTCACCGTGATATACTGAATCATCAGACACGTCATCAAGCTCAGTCAGTTCAAGAGCAGGCTGATAAACATATTCTTTCTCCTTGAGGTTGAATTCAGCAGTAGCAGCAGTCCATAATTCTTCCTTCCACGCGAGATAATCCTCTTCCATAGTTCCCGCACCTTCATCACCTTCACCGGCAGGGCCTACGCGAGTAGCACCCAAAGCGAGAAGAGCCTTATTCACAAGTCTAGAACAATGGTTATAGTGTTCGTAAGTGTTGTTTCCTAAGCCGAAGATAGCGTATTTTAGATTTGAAAGAGGGCTTTCATCTGCAGATTGCTCATTTGCAAACGTGACATCTTCATCAGTAATAAAATTGAAGAACAGTTCAGCGTTGTCCGTGGGTTCGCCTTCACCATATGTAGCCATAACAAAGGCAACAAACTTGTCAGAAGGGAGTTCATTTAGGTTGGACAAATCGTACTCCTCTAGGTCTGCCACCATGGCAGGAAGGCCGAACCTAGCTGTTGCTTCTTTGGCAAGACGGTTAGCATAATCTTCAGCTGTTCCTGTTTGAGAGCCGAAAAAAATTACCATAGTCTTGTCTGTTTCTTCCATAGTTTTTATGATATTTCCTTCGGCCTCTTCCTCTGAAGTGCCTATGTTATTGTACATTTCTTCTGGAGAGGGCGACTTACCCCAAAGTCGGCCTTTCGTTAGAAAGCCGAGTGTGAGCACAAGAATGATAATAAGCACAGACACATCGTAAACATCGAATGCGGATTCAACATTGGCGTCAGTCATGATTACAAGTTATAATAGAAAAATGGCCAGATGTTTTTCGTCTCTTGATAGAATAGCCGTGTACTGGGACGCGTGTGTGGTGTGATTCTCTTTAGGTAGCTCAAGTCACTAAACAGCTTTGTGGCAGCGTGAATCTGTGACTAGATCTATGCTTTTATACAAAGAATGCGGGGCCAGTGAATTAACACGCTCGGAATGCCACGGTATATTACTTCCTCGCAAAATAGCGTGTGCAGAACAGAAAGGCCGTTGACTTTAAGGGTAATTGGGGAAGAATAGGCTTTCTAAACCACGAAATATTCCGAGTGGTTGCTATGGGTTTCCGGAATTGGAGGGGTTTCGCGATTTCGATGAGGACCAGACCAGATACCATGCTTAGATTGTGTCTCTGCGGTTTTAGCTGTCATTTTAGCACCTTACGTTAACCCAGCACTATAACTAATCTATGAGATTGTCAGGCAGCTAGGTTTATGGCAGTGCGATGAACGATTGGTACTCTATAGCTCATATTGTGAGGACCAAATGATCTACAAGAACAATTACCCCCACAGCGGGACACTGACAGAAAGGCGAACGCTAATGCAACATAGAATATGTGATTTAACTGAATTGATAAATCCTATGGATTATCTGTTATAATTCCGTAGGTGTTACCAATGTCAAACCGACATCGGGGGCCATCAGCATAACTCTAAAAAGTTAACTCGCCGCTTGATCACATGAGAAACACACGTTACACTAAACCCACCCCCTAGCACCAACCCAAAACTAGGACCTGCAGCTCTCTTAATTGACCTGCAGCTTCCCTTTATTATTTCATGTCTAGTAGTGATCTAGAACACCCTAAACCGGGGTTTTACCCTGTACGAAAAGATTCTGTAGTTGATTCGTCATCAATCGCTGTAAATACACCAGAAACTGGTAGCGATACAGAAAATCGCATCCCTGCATCGCTCAGCGTGCCACAGAATCTATCTTATACAGACACGAGTTTTGTTGAACACTCGTTCAGTCACGATACCAGCTTTTCTAACTTTCAAGAATCTTACGATGTAGCTAGATCACGGTCTTTCTCTCATACACCTACGCTCGTTGAAGATACCCGTCCTCATGCCTCTGTCTCTATCGATCTAAACATGGCATCACAGAATGCTACACTGCACTACCCCTCAGACACTCAATCTAACAGCCATAAATCTACTGGCGTAGAGATTCCTGAATTTATATCGAGTTCGAAAGATCAACCTGAACTTAAAAGCCCTACAGAGTACGCTTTACATATCGTGTTTACCCAGTTTGTCCGCTATGCTGAGCGCAAAATGTATAAGTGTTTATCTTCCGGAGACACTGAACCAAATTTGGTCCAACTTCTGGGCCCAGGAGTAGATCCTACCCTCGATAAAATTATCAGTTCTCTTGGATATTTGGCGCGAAAAAAACCTAAGCCAGTAATCGACTCCGTCATGTTTTGGCGCAAATCAAAAACGGAACACTCAATGTCTAACCTCGCTGCCAGCAATAATGCTTCCTTGCCAAAGCAGTACCACCGATCTACTCACTCAAGAAATCTTTCCTCAAATGCGCTTCATATCCCGCAAAGAGAACCTCGCTCTAACTTTATTAACTTCACTACCGGTCACGTCAGGGGATTCAGGTCGTCCGATTCAAGCATTTCGGTTGAGAATGACGCTCAAGCAAGAGTCTTGCAGAACGAGCGTAGAAGTCTCGTAAGCATTTATATTCTTTGCCGCGTTCTCCTTGAAGTAATCCGACAAGCTCCTCCTGAAGTTTTGGGCACAGAATTGTCAGAAAAACTCGAAGAAATTATATTTCGCCAACTGCGAGACACTGACCCTGAGAGTTTAGCTTCAAGCGCATCTTATCGGGCGAATTGGACTCTGTTTGCTCAGCTGCTTGGTGAAATGTCGGAACGGAGATTCGCTTCTACCAGCGATTATTTTATTGCCGAACTGGAAAAACCTGTTCGTGCTGACATTAATAAAGAAGCCACCAAAATGAACGAGTCTAATATTGAAGTGCTCATATACGGAATGCGCTATTTGAAGCTCAAAATTTATCCCCCAGAAGCATTCGACGAAACTGTCGACTTTCTTAGCTGTATGGCTGAATTCTTTTCTGTTTCGCATGGTCGGAAAATTAAACAGGCATATGCGACTATCTTGCATCATTTATTATTCCCAGTTTCTACAATTATCACTCTTGAAGCTAACAATCCTACATGGATCAAAGCTACAGAGATCATATATGTTAAAACGCAATCCATGGTTACAAAACAGAAATATTGGGCGCATTTGTTTCCTCTTCTTTGTACTGTTTTATGTGTCTCAACCCAAGATTTCTTCTCAAAACATTGGAGTGTCATAATTGAGAACCATGCTGCCAAGTACCGTGATTCTTCTACTCGTGCAATTTATCTGGCTAGCGTTTCGCGTTTGTTGTGGGTATATTTATTTAGATACCCCGAATCGCTCAACAATGTTGTTAAGAGACTCGACCAGATTACAAAAATATTACTTCCATCCAACAAAAAGTCATTTCTTTATACTGCCGATCTGGGGCCTATGGAAGCACATGTTTCATACGTGATTCGATGCATAGGCTATAACCATAGGGAATACTGTTTTACTAAATTGCTATCACCCCTGCTTAATATGGATGCGCTTAATTCCTCGGGCTCAAATGTTGCCACACTCTCTCTTGATACGGTACATCCGGAGCGAGCTATTACTGGAATTCTTTGCTATGCTGAAATGCTTGGCGACCGAGCTTCAGGTACCCCACCAGAAATGTTCCCTGATGACGATACAGATAGCGTCGTTAGTAAAGGCATCAATTCTCTTCACGAGCCATTCAAAGCTGTTCAGCTTGGTCAACTTACAGGAGCCTTTCAAGATTTCCATGCGAGCTTTCTACAAATTATTGGTAAACTGCTCATTCTTATTGATGCTTATTACGGAGGGCAGGTTGCAGTGGATGATCAAGGTGGAGTTTCTGCGCCGGGAAGTATTCGAACACCTGTAACAGCCACGTTTGGTTTCACATCCGATATGTTGGTAGCTAGTAAACAAGTCTATTATGATTTATTTCTAGTCATCATATCTGTTTTACCGAGGTGTGTTCCTTCAAATGTTACTAAATCTAAGCTGATTGAAGTTCTCTGTCACGCCACTGCGCACCCTGACGTCCGTATTTCTCGCATGGCTTACCACTCTCTGCGCGAGTTTGCGGTCGGTTCTGATTCCTGCTTAGTCATTTCTGTATTTTCACGGTTCTTAGGTACTGTTGGCGAAAAGTTTTCAAGCAGCTCGGAATATGAAACCAATCAATTAGCGAGGCTTGAAAAGTCGCTGAAGCTTTACATAGATTTTCTTTATGCTTGGAGGACTGATTTGCGCAAACGACTAAGTGGATCAAATGAAAATGATAAGCCCACAGAGGATATTGACTTTGTTGCCACTTTGAGCACGCTAGAAGATGCCGAAGGCTTGGGTTTATTTTTTCTCTGCTCTCAAGCTCGATCGGTGAGGCAAAGTGCCATTTCAATCTTTAAAATTGTTCGAGGGTTCGATGAGATTCTGAAATCTCCGGACTCTTCCGAAGCTAATAGCTCAACCAAACATGAATATTCGAGACTCATTGATATCCTGGAAAGTAAGGAAGCGTTTAGCATCCTGTCAAAGTTACAGTCCCCGAAAGAAGGTCTTAGTGTTGCTGAATCTGGACGCTTGTCTAAGCTCCTGCAATCAAAGCCTGCTTCTGTATTTTCACGTCTTGCGACTAGTGACTATGGTATTGATTCTGCTTTATGGTTTCGGACTTTTCCTCATTTAGTGACATTGTTTTTTAACACATTTCCTATCCCTGTTGCGTTATGTCGAGACCTAGTTTGTCGAAAAATAGTTAACATGGATCTTCCTATACGCACCATAGCTGACAGTTCAAAGCCAGTCTTTTCTTCTGGAATTGTGCAGGATCTAATGTTTAAGCACACAATGCGCACAGGCCCCGAACTTCTAATTGAACAATGGAAGCTTTACCTAACTTTTGCATGTTCCACCATCACGCTCACAGACTCGTACTCTACTGCGGATTTAAACTCTTCTTCCAATCTAGGCAACGAAAGAAAAGCTCCAAGCAATCATCCCGGGTCTCCGCAAAAAATCCTTTCGGCTAAAGCTTTGTTTCAATTGATCAGGCCTCTTTTGAAAGTTGATCAGGTGAATATCAGGGAGGCTTTAGTTTCCGGGCTAGCCTACATCAATGTTAACCTGTACCCTACTCTAATTGAATCTCTAGATGAGATGATGCGTTCTTGGACTGCCGAGGTCAATCTAGCCCAAACGCATCGCAGAACGCTCTCTGGAAATATCAACATACGCAAACAGGGCAAACTAGTCATCGAGGTTACTCATGTATTTCAATTGACTTCAAGGTACTTAAACGAACCATCTGTGTGTGGTAATGAAGACCTGCTTAAACGAGTTGTTGACTTCACGAAGTTAATTAAAGATTTTCTCTCTAATTCAGAAATTAGGGTAGATATATCTTACCAGAAACTCATGCGCTATTTTTGCGGTCTAGTTGAGAATCTCTATACTGCACTAGTAGCAAATGGAATAGCTAACAAATGGTTTCCATTTGAAGCGAGAATATCCTGCTTTACTTTGATTGAAGAATGGTTGCTCCAACTGCGCAATGTGGAGCTAAATTACGATACATACAATAGAGTACGCTCTGGTTCAGATGAATCGTCGCGTAATACAGCTGATCGAGAATTGGCTATTGCTGCTATGACGATTGAAAAGAACAATTTAGAATTGGCTGCTCTTAAGTCAATGGCTGCTTTGTGTGCTGGGGCTGTGTCTCATTCACTAGGAAGTAAAGACCAATCTACGGTACTGGCCCTAAATGTTAAAGGCTTGCTACAATGGGTGGACTCCGTGCTCTCGAGTAATAGTGATCAAAAGCAAGATATTGGTCGCACCGCACTCTATAATCTGCTAAAATTCAACTCCAACAACCCGGTGTTCCTTAAGGAAGCTATTGCACAGTCTTATGCTGAGAAAGTGGAAGTAAAAGCTAGTTGGAGTTATTTCTCTGTGGTTTGCCGAATTTTGCAGGAAATCTCTACATATCCATGCACTGTTTCTGCTCCACTGGCGCTTGCATTATTTCGTCTTGGCGACGATAATCGAGAGGCGAGAACAGAAGCAATAGAGCTGCTCTCGGCGATTGAGTCACGTTTCTTCAAATCTTCGCATTCTAACGAATTCAAAACTTCTGTTTTGGACCGAACAACTGTTGTTTACAAGCATGCTCAATTCGAATTGGCAAGCAGATTTGCAGCTGCCCAACCTGAAATCGCATTTGAAGTCTTTTCCGAGCTTTCCATGTTTTTTAACATTATTGGTCCGAAGAAACGTAAAGATATGCTGGCTGTTATCCTGCCATGGGTGCAAGCATTGGAGTTAAGCACTGAGATTGACACTGAAGTGGTTACGTATCCGACGTTCATGGTCCTCAGTAATTTGTTCGAGATTACCGTCAAATTTTCTGACCAGATGCAAACCGAAGTTGAGGCTCTTTGGGTTGCTCTTGGAAGTGGCAGGTTTCCTAAGAATATTGATGTTGTCCTTGGGTTTGTGATGCACACAGGTATTGAACGACGCGATCCTGCGTTCCTGGAAACTAGTAAGCAAGTGATTGTTCATCTTTCTTCTTCTCCGAGCGCTTCTAAATTAGAAGACACGTTGACCTCTTACTTTACTCCACGGTTTATGGTTCCATATCACAAAGAATACAGTGTTTTTTCTCAGCCAGACAACTTCACGTTCCCGTACATTGCAGACCTAAACAAAGTTCTGCTGCCACCTCTCAAACAATCATCTTTCTCTCTAGCTCAGATTGCTTTGATTCTCTTGGTTGATCTGTTGGTTAAACCTCTGCCACTAATAGAGAGTAACTTAGCGCTAATTTTGCAGGTTTCATTTGTCTTGATGGATCATTATGTTCCCATTGTGTCGGATCAAGCGAGAGAGCTACTGGTTCATGTGATACATATATGTGCTTCTTCATCATCTTCCAAAGCCAGTTTAGATGTGATTGATCTTTTGCGCCGGAAAGCGCCAGTCACTGTCTGGCAATATGATGATTTTAGCCGTGACAAATCTGGATTGCGCAAAACAAAAAATATGGATGCTACCATCGATATGGTATTGCAGTTATTTCCGGGTGCTATAAGCTTGCAAGAAGAGTGGAGTAAAATTGCCCTTAAATGGGCAGCCACCTGTCCAGTGCAGCATGTGGCATGCAGATCATTTCAGATCTTTCGCAACACGTTCTCTTCACTTGATTTCGGCATGTTAGCAGACATGCTTGCCAGACTCTCTAATACTATATCTGATCCTGCGTCTGACATTCAAGGTTTTTGTATTCAAATTCTCATGACTCTGCGCACTTTAGTCACTAAGTTGGACAGTGATTCTTTAAAGAATCTTCCGCAAATATTCTGGACCGTATATGCCGGTTTGGATACCATACATGAGAATGAATACTTAGAGTTGCTACAAATACTTGAGTCTTTGCTTGATAAGGTATATCTGGATGACCCCAATGCCTTTGTTGCTACTGTTAATGCAACAATGCCTGGAAATTGGGCTGGAGCCCATAACATCCTTCATCTGAAAGTTACATACGGCCTCCGATCATCTGTTTCTTATCCTACTTCTCTGAGGGTCTTGGAAAAGCTTAACAAGTTGCCCGACACGCTTGTAATGGATTCAGACAACCGGGTACTTTATAGCTTATTAGCCTTTTTCCCTCAATTCTCTCATTCAATTGAGATCAATGGTTTCTCTGATGTTGAAATACCAGCTGTAGGTTTGGCATCTCTGGCCGGACGAGCTGGATTAACACAGTTAGAGCGACTGCTTTCTTCGTTTGCTAAAGGGCGCATTCGAAAGAAAGAAGACTTTATGCAGCAAGTCAGTAACGCTATCATTAACTTATTCTTTCCAAAGTATGAATCAGCTACATACATATTTCTCATGAGCTGTTTGTCCAACAAAACGAAATGGATCCGCAAAGAAATCCTTTACATACTCACGAAGATCATGCCTTCCATTGACCTTCAGTCAGTGGAGTTTTCAGCTGCAGGCGCGGACCTGATTTCGCCGTTGCTGCGACTATTGCAAAGTGAGTTTGCCGACCAGGTATTGGAAGTGCTTGACAATACAAACAATATCGCTGGAAACTCCAAGGATAAGCATGTTCTACGAATGAGTTTGGGCAATCGAACTGTCAGGAAAGAATATGAGAAATCGGAAACTCTTTTTGGAGTACCCGATGAAAATGGGTGGTCTGTACCTTCTGCTACTAATCAAACACAAGTGGTAAGGAATAATATTCATGTGGTCTTCTACACTTGTGTGCCAACTGATACTGTCGATTATAAGGAAGCAGACCTTGATGGGAAACTCAATGACCTTGAGCTTGGCGAGATCGAATTTCAGGAAGATGAGTCCAGCTATTCTTCCATCTTTCGCGACCGCACTGACCAGGCAAATTCCACCCTTCTGCAAACCCAAAGCAAGGCCTCGTTGTCGCATATGTGGGCTGAACTTGATAACTTGGATAGTTTTTTTACTGATGACCGAACTAATCATTTGTCTACCCACCACCCGTCATTTAGCCAGACCAGTATGGAAGGTGACAGGAGTGACACCGAATTTGACTATTCTGATGGGCCCAGCGAATCTGCCGCCCAATTGTATGATGCCAACGTGCTCACTATACTGAACAAAACGATCAGCTATGACAACTACTTTTCTGCCTTCTAAGCATCTGGTCTCTCTACTTCCATGAATATTGCTTTCCAGAGATGGATGTGCTATGGCGAAATTATGTATTCAATTTTTTGGAAAAAAAGCTAAGCGGCAAAGGTTGAAATATCAAATAAGTAATTTTATATCATAAAGTGTCATTAGCATAATTTGTTTAGTAAAGGCTCTGATCTATGCGTATTACGCCTCAAAGAAGTCATCATTGTGGAGCCGAAACTCCAGGAGAAAATACCAATTCCAGCATAAGACGTTTCAAACTCAGTTTTTCCTTCTATCATAGCTTTAACGGTAGACTTTTTATATGCTGAGGTTGTCTCTTTGTTTCTGGCTCGCCTCAAAGGCAATGTGCTGATTTCCACTCTTATATAGTTTGACCCTTGAACAAAGAGTATTTGGCTGATGGGCACATTCATTTCATCGCAAGAGTTAAAGTGTAAAATGGTCTCAACTTTCATTGGTGGACTGTATCCTTCTATCATCCCAAAACCTTGGATCATCAATACCGGCAAAAATATTTTGACCGCAGTCATCTTTAAGTCAGTTGGACATAGTTCAATCACTGCCGGCGTATATTGTGTAAACGAGCTCACCTTCATGAATAAGTAAGTAAAGTCCGCGAGTTTGTGCAGACTCACTGCCACACGACTTGCCTCGATATATATACAAAGGATGAGACATCCTAGATTTCGAAGCTGTTACACCAACTTCGCTCATTAGGGCAGGTTAAAAATAACAGTTGCGGATTTGATGGTAGTCACATATAAACAGGGCAGAAAAAGAAAAAAGCGTAAGGGTCTTAGACGCGTCGTTTATACATAGAGAATCATTCCTTAACACTCGCGTGAACGCTAAGGACCCTTACACAAAAGTCATCTGCATCGTTACCACACTACCGATTTCAGCATTCGGCGTTTTCCCGCTTCAACATTTCCCTCTTCAGTAATGACTTATAGAAGAACGATGTTTTTGCTATCTCCTATAGATTTCAACAAAACTCTTATGACTTGAAGCTTCACCTATTAGTGTTGCTGTCTTCTAAGAAATCAGGTGTTTCTCCTAAGTATCGTAGAAGTTGCTTATATTCTGGAGGTTTGAGAGAAGTGTTTCGAGACGTAGACTTACGACCATGAGGCAAAACACGATTCTTATGCAACCTAGTAGCCTTCTGAAAAGTAGATGGTGTTGCTTCAGCATCATTCTTACCGGCTTCCCCGGCTGTTATTGTATCTGCCGCGCTGAAAGATACTTCAGCATATATCTCGTCAGTTTGTAAGAATTTTGTGCAAAATATATCTTCCCATAAAGTTGAAATATCCTCAAATACTCGTATGAATTCATAGGAGTCATTAATACAGTTAGGCGATACCATTTGACGGTTGTGATGGGCATTGATTTTAAGGAACAA
Organism: Tortispora caseinolytica NRRL Y-17796; assembly: GCA_001661475.1. Lineage (NCBI taxonomy): Eukaryota > Fungi > Ascomycota > Trigonopsidomycetes > Trigonopsidales > Trigonopsidaceae > Tortispora > Tortispora caseinolytica. The sequence goes on from KV453842.1 coordinate 1,888,608, forward strand.
AATCTCCAGAGGAATACTCAATGATTTGTCCTCATTCCCGCGTTCTTTCTTGGCCTTTATAGTCTCAGTAAGGTCACTGGGCAAGAAAAAATTCTTCCCGGTTACAGGTCGTAAGCGTTCAGGGGTATACGGGGGAAGATTAACAGTTTCACCGGAGAAGCCATAAAAGGACATATTCTTAGATGCCCAAAAGAGATAATCGGCAAAAAAAGTATCTACCAGAGTAGTGTCATAACTTGACACTTCAGAAGTACTATCTGCATTTACATCGATGGTAAGGGCGAAAGTGCAATTACTTGGCGGAAAAACTGCAACCATTCCAGTAAGCAACGATATTTCATCTATAACAGACAATATTGAACCCTTGTTCGTAGCATCAGACAATGAATCTATTGCAATATCGTGATAAATTGAGCGCAGATTAAAGTACTCAGAAAATGATCGCCAAGTAGCATAAGGGTACATAATGCCATAGTTAGGAAGCACATTGGCATAGTACATCTCATTTTTTGGAAATGCAGAGTTGTGAGTTTGAAAATGATCATTGGCCGTTGTCAAAGAGATTCCTGCAAGCATGGAAGAATATTTGGAGCCGAATCCTTCTGTGAGAAACTCGAAATAACCCAAAACAAGCCAATTATACCATGAAGAGCTTAGTTTGCTGCTGCTATCTAAAGCCAGTACATAGCCATCATTGGCTACGGGATAATAAGAAGCAAATAGTGACTCGTTATAGGCTCCCTGATTGCCTTTAAGTACAATCGTAAATTTTTCATCGGGAAAATTCGATTGCATCAAGTATTGAGTCAAAGGCTTAACGGAGTGTGAGTTTGAGCCAAAGAGTACTATGCGGGGAATTTTTTTTAGAAGAAACCTAGTTGAAATAATAACTTTCAGTAGATCTATAGTAGCACTTGTGGTAGCTTCAATATTGATAACAATATCAAAATTAAAATGACGAAGCTGAGATAAAGATTGTGTAGAGAGCTTTGTAAATCCACTTAGGAGTTGCAAATCATTTTTATTTAGTTCCATAGTTTTTGGTTGAGCCATCGGTAGACTTTCAAGACAATCCATCATAGATTCAAGAAAGACGATTTCTGATTCCAGCGAAGGGGCCCAAACAACGATAGAAGGGTCAAGTAGATACAAAGAAGCAGAGATGGAAGCGATAGTTGCTAGCTGTACCGATATATCAGGGGTAGTTCCTTCATGAAAGATAACCTGACAAGGTAAATCACTTATAGAAACGCTATTTATATCATCAATTTCATTGAATCCTAATAGCACCATCTCTTCCTCTAATTTTGGGTTGAATTTCCCCGTATGCAGTAGATGTACCTTGCCCTCATCTGTATTAGCGATATTACATATCAAGGTGGACATTTCCCGGAGCGCATGAGTATCGCTAAAAACAAATAAAGCCTTGTTCTCTACAGGCTGAGATTTCCTTACATACCTTCTTACAGGAGGCAAATTAAGAGATTCCCATAAGTCAGGTAGGTCCGGCTTTATACGACGCCAATTGATCATCGATGGGTCCAGATGTGTGTAAGAAGCGCTTGCAGGAGCTTTACGGGGAGGTTTTTGTTGAGATCGAAAAAGAGACAGAATTCCACATGCAAAAAGAAGGAACGCTCCTAATCTCAAGCATGTTCGTTGATATTTCTTCGAGGATGCGTATGCGTGTAACATTATACCTGTTTATGATCCAGTAGCATATGAATTGTGTCAATTCTAGAGAAACTAATTCCTATAAAACCAGATACTTCAGCGCCCTATACTCTACAGCTTATTTGAATAAAATCAAATTAGCCAAAGATCAAATACAATATCCCGGTGTTAGAGGTTGCGGATAATTGATTGCCAAAAAGCAGGTCTTGGTATTAACGTAACTTGTTCGCGATCACAGCAGCATATATTAGGGTTGTATGAAGGTCGGGGGAGAGCTGCCTTTTAGCTGAACAACGATGAAAGCTAGGGCCTTTAATCACGGAAATTTGATTTTATGCAGTTAAAATATAGAATATAATAATAATAAATATAGAATTAAATAAAAAAAAAGAATGTGTACTGTACAATAGGAGGTGTATAAGAGCAAATGGATTGTTTGCTATTTGCGCATTAACGCGAGCTAACAACCTGGCTGTGCATGCAACATCACAGTTTGCGATAGCAATTAGAAAAGAAAAAACAGCTCGCGATTTCTACTGCTAATTTTTTCCTGATTGCTTATTGACACCATTGAGATATCGCGGTTTTTTGTATTGTCTTAAAATCGGTTATAAGTTGCAGAACATTGATCGGCGACTTGGTGAATCATTTCATTCAATAAAGTTCTTTCGATGCAGCACCTTATTCGATGGAACAAGGATAAGGTTGGGTAAAGAGCGAACGGTTTGCGGGAATTTCTAATGCTGCGTCGAATTGGCAGCAAATAAATGACAGAGCAGTTATATGTCAAATAGCTTTGCCGGTGTACCTCTCCATAGCTCAAAATAGGAATGACAAGAGTATAACGAAAAAAACTGAACTGCTATGCCAACGAAATGTGCACCTATTGTTTAGGCTACGCACCCCACGCCGTCAAAGCAGTCAATCTTTGCATTCTATTTACCGATCAGAACCCATTTAGAGTCAATTACATTGCGTTCGCCTTCTGTAGGTGTTGATAATGGAGCCGCATCTATGCGACATACGCTGCGATACTGGTGTATTACACTATAATGACATTGTAATAGCGCTTAACCACTAATTCTGAAAACTCTATTAATTAGAACAACCCTGAGCCGCAAACTACTTCGTCTTTTTTATTGTTTCTGTCTATCTATTGGCCAGTAAATCTTAAATACTCACCTCGTTACTTCTTATCTAGAGACGCATTTTAGCGCCGCGACATTACAGTGTTGTATCACAAACTAGAAAATTTACATATAAGAACTTTTTCAGTATTTATTAGAGATCTTTGCTTTGTCAGGGAAAAATGGACGAACATAGTCCGTTGATAGAGTCCACTTCCAATTCGATCGCAGCTACACCTAGAGCATTCAATCACACTGTACGTCGATCTTCGATAATATCATCATCGCTCGGCTCAGTGGGACAATTCGCACAAAACCCTTTAGCTGCAGGAACTTCAGAGTATGATGCGAATGCAATCGCCGTCGAAGAAAGACGCTTATTAGAAGATAATAACCTGTTACCTGCGCCTGACAAAAGAAGAGGCTCTCTATGGAAAGATGAACAACTTGATCTGGCCACTAGAGAAGAGGTTCAAAGAGTATTTGAGCAGGCTGCTCAAGAAGGCTTAATTCACACTACTCATGCAAAGGAGATGAAGGTTATTATCATGTCTGCAATCCCTATGGTCTTGACATTCTTACTGCAATACTCTCTCACTGTCGCAAGCATCTTCTCAGTTGGTCATTTGGGCAAAGCCGAACTCGGTGCCGTATCGTTAGGATCCATGACTGCCAGTATATCTGGATATGCGGTTTGTCAGGGACTTTCTACTTGCATGGACACTCTCTGTGCCCAAGCCTACGGTAGCAAGAGATACGACTTGGTAGGCATTCATCTTCAACGATGTGTCTACATGCTTTTACTAGCCTCGATCCCTGTAGCTTTCCTGTGGTTCTTTGCAACACCTCTACTTAACTTTCTAGTTCCAGATGCAGAAGCTGAACTAGTTTATTACGCTGCGAGTTATTTGAGAATACTAATTTTTGGCTTGCCGGGTTATATATTATTCGAATGTGGCAAACGTTTCACGCAAGCACAAGGCCTTTTCAGAGCTGGAACCTACTCTTTATTGATAACTGCACCCACAAACATGTTACTGAATTATTTTCTGGTATGGGATAAACGTTTCGGATTCGGATTTTTCGGTGCTCCAACGGCAGTGGTCATCAGCGATTACCTCATGGCTTTACTTTTGCTTCTGTATGTTCGATACGTTGACGGATGGAAATGCTGGAATGGTTTCTCCCGACAAGCATTTGTTAACTGGTCGCCAATGATCAAGCTGGCTATCCCTGGCTTTGTCATGGTGGAAGCTGAGTATATGGCATTTGAAATTCTCACATTAGCTTCCTCGTACCTTGGAACTTCAGCTTTAGCTGCAAACTCTGTTGCCTCAACTGTTGGAAGCATAGCCTTTCAATCCCCTTTTGCTCTTGGAATTGCTACATCTACCCGAGTAGCGAATTTTGTGGGCTCCGGATTGAAAGAACCTGGAAAGATCGCTTGTTACTCGGGGTTGACACTTGGTTTTTTCGTGGGTGTTTTAAACGCTGGTATTATCACTTCTGTCCGTTACAAAATTGGACCTTTATTCACCAATGATGATGATGTTATTGCTATAGTGGGAGGGCTCTTGCCTTATATCGCGTTGTACCAAATATGGGATTCTTCATCCGGTGTATTAAATGGTATACTTAGAGGCCAAGGACGCCAGAAAATCGGAGGCTGGATTAGCATTGCTGGATACTACGTAGTCGCTATTCCTCTTTCTTTAATATTTACATTCCCTTTAGGTCTCGACCTCAAAGGATTATGGCTCGGTGTGTGCTGTGGTCAATTTGTCTTATGTGTGGTTGAGGCCTACTTTATATTTACGTCCAACTGGGATAATGTGATCCAAGATGCAAAGAGCAGATCTAATGCAGATACTGTTAGTTCTACCAGTCATGTTTAACCTTCAGTCATTACACGATCTTTCTTCAGCCGGTGTCTACTATTTCATAAACAGCTGCAGTGTATAAAAGGCTGCACTGAATATAAATATATCATTCATTCAACGTTCATATTATCAGCCTTCTGATACCTGTAATTTCCCACTGCTCTTGATTTTCAATGTACCGAGCACCGAGCAATCTTTGACCAGTAACCGGACAGCGACCTCCCGTTTCTTGAGGCGCGTCTGATAGGATTCTGAATATACATGTATAGCAAAACACAAAACCAGTTTCAATGATTGCCGGATTCGTTATAGATTCATGACATATCGGACAACCTTGTCCAATACTGACCACAGCATTATTTGGTTTTTCGGGCAATTCAGCATCAAAGTTCGTGGTCTGCTCATTGTCTTCATCTTCTTCGTCACTCTGATTATCATCTGAGAGCGCTTTCAGTTCCATAGTTGGCTTCTCTTCAACTTTTTGCAACACAGTATTTGCTCCTGTGGGAGGTGGTAGCACTGAGTCAACACCAGATCTATGTTTCATCGATAGCTGAGTACCAATATCACTTGCGGCCCACCATTCTGCAAACTTCAAGCCAAACATAGCAGTAGCAAGCATGGTTTGCAAAGAGTCCAAAACAGACGATTCAACAAGTTTTAAGCCTTGCAGTGAACATAAGAAAGCTAGCTTTTCGCTCAATGTTTTGGGGTCTTCGTCTTGTTGAGTGGCAGGTGTGTCATAATCGAAGGAAGTAAGTCGTGCGTAGGAGGTATTCAATAAATAATCGGCGAGATTGTGTGCGTTAGACGCTTGGAACAAATAAAAGGCACTAAATCCTACATTTGACAAAGTCAAGCAAGCCTTGGCGGCAGGATAATAATGCAAAATGAGATGATCAGTAAACTGAGTAAGGCGCTCATAATGTGAAGATGGTTCAGATTGTGTATGTGTACCAAAAGCTGATCTCGCAATAAGAAGTTCATATCGTCGAGATATTTTTTCGTTTATATATGGAAGAACAACGAGTACAAAAAGATGTCCGATGATTTGGTGGCGCTTTAAACGTTGAGCGTCTCTAATCTGTTTAGGGGCATAATCATTCAAAGCAGCAGGATCTATAGCTAAAGTCCGGACTCTTTTTAAGCCGTAAAAGTTCTCAGCAAATGAGGAATTATGTCTTTTTAAGAATTGATACTCAATAACTGCGCTAAGCGCCAGGTATATCTCATCAAATCTATGTGCGATCTTCAACAAGTACCGAGGATGGCGCTGGGCAGTGTACGCGACGACATACCGCAATGAAGGAGCCAGGAGACTTGACAGTTCTTCAGCCGATATAATTTCAAAAAGCGTTGGCTGACTGCTCAGCCCTGAAGCAGACAATGATCCAAAAAAATCCATTGTTTTATAAAGAAAGTTCTCTGCCTTTCAATCTGGCGGAAGTGTGGGGAAAATCGAAATATTGGGATCTTACCCAAACTTTCATCATCGTTCTTGATTAGATGAATCAATCAGATCAACCTGCATGGCAGCCTTATGCCAATGTAGTTTTGGCTAATAAACAGTCTGAAGCACGTGATATTCTTGCTGCAGAACGCACATTTTTCTCTTGGCTAAGAGCTGGTATGTACCTTGCACTTTTGTCGATATTCATACTGGGATTCACCACCAAGACAAAAGATGATGGTATGATGCCGAAATCACAGGCTTTCATGGGCATATTTATTAATAGCAGATCCCTTATACCTGACATTTTTATTTCTTATATTTTGTTTGCATTTTCACTACTGTTAATGTGTGGTGGCTACTATAACTATGAGCGGACAATCTACAAGTACGCATTAGCGCATCCAATCGCCCAAGCCAGTCCCATCTTACATTACACAATGATCACAGCAGCACTGGCTGTGATAATATCGGCAATCATTTTATTAAGTTAAGCATCGTCAACCTCCATGTACTCAGGGTTCTTCTTCAGTATAACAATCCCTTCGAGCGCAGCACTTTGGCTAATATATTTATCATCTTCAAGCTCAGCTCTCTCGCCATATCCTAGTAGCACCGGCGTAGTATTTGTGACCCAGCCAGTAATAGATTTAGGGCGTCCAGCTTGTCCTACAACATCAACTGCCTGTCCAACACGCACATTGACCGTCAAAGGTTCCAGGTTCTCGTCCACAGTTATAAGCATGCGTGGCTGAATTGCAAGAACAAGATTATACAACAGGTAGTGGTGTGTCGACATAAACTGCTTAGCGTCCAACAGCATCACAAGTACCGACAATAGACCCGCAAATGCAGTCTGCGACATCACTTGACGATCAGTGTGCAAAGGATTAAGCGTCTGGGTTCCTTTACCTAGGTATAACAACCCTTGAGCAATACGCACCATGAAAAGAGTACTTGGCTCACGTGAATAGTATGTCGCAAGTTGCCTTAACAGCAGAGCTAACCGTGCATTCTTGGTTCCAGCTCCAACAATACCCATAGCAAAAATAGCATTCATCGCAACATCTAAATCAGAATCATGTGAGTACCTGGAAAGTGTCTCAAATACTTTCATCTCAGGATTAGACGAATACAACAATCCCAGAGCCAGGGGAACCGCTCTACGGGTGCTGTCATCGCCATAATGCATTAAGTGACTGAAATGACGCAAACTCATTTCTTGCCCGATTTCTTCACCCATTGCAACAGCTGCAATTCCTAAAACTGAATAAGACTTTCTGGCTGAAATCTTCTCTTTCTCAATCTGCTTGTTGTTGTTACTTGTCTCGTCAGAGGGATTCTCAGTGGTCGCGCCATCAGTATTTCCAGAAGAGTCTTTAGGTGAATCCGAATTTAGATTAAACGCAGACGCTGCTGGCAGAGTTACCCTTTCCGATGAAGTGCTTGCTTCCGTTTCACCGCCAGTAGTAGTTGCAGCAATGGCTTCTTCGTCTTCCATTGCTTCATCTTCTTCATCTTCGTCTTCTTCTTCCTCCTCGTCGGAGTCTGCGCGACTAAGACAATCGTGAAGCATGAGCTGAATAGTAAGCACATCGCCAGAGCCAGCATGTGACGCAATGACAATAAGCGACTCAGTTACCGCTGATAACTTATGCTCAATGACCTTCACTGCTTCTACAACAGCGTCGATCTCTTCTGCACGATTTGTGTAAAGTAATGCCAGACCCAGTGCCAAAAATCTTGCCCATTTGTCAGACAAGTCATGAGCTGATCTCTCCATTAAAACACTCAAAATAGCTTCCGATACTTCACCATTGCACGTGCCGACAAATACTTGTCCAAGGGCTAATGCAGCTAAACCAGCATGTTCTACCGACACATTCGGATCCTGTACTATGGGCAAAAGTACAGATGCAACGGCGGCCCTAGCAGATCCAGCATTGGCCAGACCAAGGCCCATAATTGCTGAAGACCTTATATGACTGTTAGGCGATTCTAAATATTCTGGCTCGGATAAAAGGGCTAAAGGCGCATCTGCTTCGGAACGCACGCCCTTGTGAAGTATACCAATGCCTAAGAGAGCACCGGCCTTCACCATTGGTTCAGAGGAGTCAAGGAACTTAAAGACGTACTCTAAACCGGCATTGATATCCCAGAGAAATATAAGACCGCAAGATGCTGTGGTTGCGAGCATACCTGCGTCTTTGGTTTTGTAAATCCAAGAGCTGGACTCGTCATCCACAGTTATAAGCTTATCATTACCAAATCCTGTGTTAGCGAACGCGTTCACATATGCTGCACCCAAATTTTGCTTTGCTGAGTCCAAAGACGAAGAAATTGGGCGAGAGACTGAATGATCTAAATGTGACTTAAAGATGTCTTCAGGAACCATGGGATCGGTTACCAATAACTCTTTACTGAGATAGAGAAAGAATTCGGAAAGTCTTGAGTTATCCATGCATTCAACAACGACATAATCGGTCTCGTCTTGAGATTCAGTGATGCTTTCAAGATAAATGTTCTGTCGAGACAATATGAGGGCGAGCTGCTTCTTAGTGACCAGGTCCTCAGTAGCATGAAATACAGACTCCATCCGAGCTTCATCGTGTAAGCGCATAGCCGTGACAAGAGCTTGAGGGTAACTAGAGAATTTCATGTAAATGTCAAAGGCTGTCCTGAGAAATACCGAATCATCAGGAGGAGCTAAGAAATTTACACAAGAGATCATATACAAACAGACACGAGAGTATACACTTTCATCGACCAAAGCAGGCAATTCACTAATAGCGTCGACTTCGGCCAGTAGGTCTATGGCATCCGCTTCAGCGTTGTGCTTAAGGAAGAACGGCGAGATTTTAAGAGCCAGGTCGACCAAATCGGAAGTTGCCTCACCTTTCAAGTCAGCAAAAGAGAATTGCTCGCCTATTTCAAGCGCCAAGTGCCTCATATATTCATGTCCCCATAATGAAGGGTCATCATCGATATCGGTTGCAGCTAATCTGTACTTCAAGGTTGAACGCTGTTCGGCAGGAGCTGAAGTCATAGCGAGCACAGACAATATATCAGCCAACTGCGACTTCAATTTGGCATCGGACCAAAAGTTATATACTTCAACTAGTGAGTCATAATGCGGCATGAGAAACTTGAGAGGTTTCGGCACTGCAGTCATTGACGAGGTTGAAGTGCGAATGAAAGTCTTTAGCTGGTTCATGGCAGGGCTGTGAAGCGAAGCGTTGGGTTCTTGAATTCTTTCTACTAATAATTCAAGTTCATTTTTTAGCTTTAAATCTTCTTCCGAGAGTTCTTCTTGTTGAACCTGCGGCGCTTTTTTCTCTTCTTTTGCCATTCTAGAGCTCGAGACGGAAGTGCAGTGTTGTTGAACGCGAGAGGCAACTGTAGGGTAAATTTGGATTTCGCTGGAATAACCTTAATCTCGATAAAGTTGGAAGCAAATCATTGATAATAAAATGACCAGTTCTTACATTTTAATAATATACCAGCATAGAATAATTGTCTTCTTTAATAACAGCCTACATGCTATATAAATACGTTATACTGATAATTAGAGTTAATTTTAGCCGCTAAGCAAAAGCATGCATATCATAATCGTAATAAAAGGAGTACTATCGGTGAACCGCAATCTTTCTGGATGCGGTTTGAGATCTAATAGCAGTTTCCAGCAGGCGGTCTAGCCGCTTACTTAAGTCATTGGCATCTTGCAGTAACATCTTCACAGGTGATGGCGTGATATGGTCAATGTACATCACGTCTGCATCAGGCGATGTACGCGGTAGTGAACTCGAACTGGAAGGAGTCGGTGCAGAAGTCATGGTTTCAGCAATAGATATGTCCTCTTGCCCGACAGGAGTTTGCCGGCGTGGTTCTTGAATAGGTGTAGGTATCGCTCTGCGTGCTTTGTACGGCTTCGGTTCAAGTGTGACATCATTTACTGTGGAATCGCTTTTCCTGAAGTCGACGTCACTCAAGTACGAATCGTAAATTCCCGTTAAAGAAGATCTCAAATCTATTGTGGGATCCCGCAAACTAGCTCTTTGTGAGGATAACCTGCTTTCTAAACCATTGCTAGAGCTGGAATTAGACAAGACGCTTGTTCTTTTAACAGGTAAGGATGGTTGCTCCGTGAAACTGAGCGAACCTATGCGGTCTATTCCCGGTAGATCGGGCGCACTAATTAGCGCTGGGCTTTCATGCTTTGATTCAGGGCTCTGAATATCTGCCTGTTGAGCATGTGTAACAAGATTCTCGCTTTCTGAAAGGATGGACTGTTGGATATCTGCAGAGCTTTTGCTGGAGTTCCGTGAACCTGAATTCGTTCTCTTAAATAGAGCACCTAGCTTTCCGAATCTAGAAGACTTAGGGGAATATGTAGTAGATCTTTCAGAAGATTCTGAATTGATTGAGTAGTCATCTCTGGATCGCCTGTTACTGTCACGTTCGCCGTTAGAAACTGAAGCCAATGATGATACAGCAGAGCGCGTTTTCGGTATCAGTCCAAGTCCGATGGTTTCCTTTTCGAGCATTGCAGATTGTGGCATTCCAGTGAGAGGAGTATTTAAGTCAGACTGAGGGAACTTGTTGGTAGACGGCAGTAATGATTTTACGGGATTCTGAGTAGTGGGGTCGGCAGCTGAGGAAGTAAAGGCCCTAGTAGGTGATGAGAGGTTATGATCGGACAAAATACCGGCGTCGGTTTCTTCAGTCCATTCTTCATCTATATCAGAATGTGAGTCTATTTCGTCGTCCGCGTAGTCGTCCGTCGAGTATTCAGCTTCATATTCGTGCTCGATGTAAGCGGAAGGGTCAGAAAAGGTTACGTTCTTAGATGCAGAGGGAAGAGGAGCACCTAGGAACTTATCGGACCTTCCCTTGTACGGAAAGTCATCTTCAATCTCGAGATCATCTACATCGCCATTTCGATGCTTATTGAGGCGAGCGAGACGCTCCGAAGGGGTTTCAATATGCTCTGCTGGAAGGTAACCAATCGATCTATTTTTTGCGTGAAGTACTAGCCACCAATATGAGTGACTATCATTTAGAAGAACCATAGCGTCGCCTTTTGTAGCGCTTGCTTGTCCCTCTGCTGTAGCAGAAAAGGAATGGAGTGCATATACATAATTAGGATCGATGACGTCTTCATGAATTGAAGGACTTGACGATAACATTTCATAGTCGAAATCATCGATCTCCTCTGAATCTGAAGCTTCGTTTAGTTTCTGTGACAGAGTTTGGTCAGGATTTGCTTGCATCGTTATAACGAGTTTCGAATAAAGAGTTGTAATGAGATAATGAATGAATAAAGGTTGATTTGCGCCAGTTCGATTACAAAGCAGTTGTAAAGAGTGAATGATAGTTTATAACGCGAAGTACAATAAAACTTGATAATAATAACCAAAAAAGGGGCGGTCCTTGCACTCTTCCAGGAGTGCTCAAGTCTGTTTCTTGCTTTTTTGCTGGTTGTAAGAGCACCCCTTAATTTCTAGACTCTATACTTTATTCCTCTGTTAAGCATCTTTTTACGACCCCTTTCTTCAACCCTTTAGCTCTACTCATAATAACCTTAATGCACGTCCATTCAAAATTCTAATTCACCAATAGCAGAATCGATCGCATACTTAAAGTTTTCTTACCGCGTCGCAATAAGAGTATTTTTATCGGCCATTCAACGCTTTAATTAACTGTTCTCACAATCACATCGCAGCACACAACCCAACTCTTTCTCCTTGCACGTGGACTGCTCAACCTTCCAAGAACTTCTCATCGCGATCAATTTCTGTAGGACAAATTCCTGGTAACGCACCAGTTTCATGCGCTAAAAAGGACCCTCTGCACTTAAGCGGCAATTTTTTGGAGCGCATTCGTTGTTAGGCAAATAGTACTTTTTTTTCCCCACATTCACAAAAGTGCACCTATTCTGTTTTCCTTTCACATTGACTCATACTTTAGAAGGACAAAGATCTATCTTTTTAACGCCTCCTACTATTTCACTGCACTTTTTTTTATTTTCCCTATTTAATTTATTATTATATTGGGGGGTTTTTGCAGAGAATCTGACCCCTAATGTGTCCAGTCGGTCATTCTGATGAATCTACTTCACTCAGATATCTTTCGACAGCATTTGCATCTGATGATGATCAAATGAAGGCTACGCCTTCACTAGGCCTAAATAATAGCTCAACACTATCTTCGGTTCATGTCGATGGCAATGGTGTCTCTCACCTCACCGATTTTACCGCTTCTCCTCCTCGTGAACCACTGATTCATCCAAAATTACGGGTCGCTACCAAGATCCATCAGGATCTTGCTGCCACCAACGATCTTGTTCACAGTCAGTCTTGTCATCTCACTGCACCTGATGCCTCAGAACCTCTAAAGTTCCCCTTTGGCTCTGATAATGGTCAGTTACATCAGATCGAACCTGTACGTCAAGAATACAGCCCTTCAGCAGACTCAGAATCAATGAGAAAGTCATCTGTCTGTTCACTAAACACATCAAACGGTTCATGGTCTGAAAGCTATAAATCTCCAATGCCTGGCCAGTTTAGAGCCCGAATGGCGGCCAGAGAGCGTGAAAGCTTCCCTCGCAGAGAATCAAAGCCATGGGCTCGCCAACGTGCTAGTTCTCTCATGCCCGTCGACTCAACATCTTATGATGGCTTACCTCAAAGTCCGGCAACTGCCTATCTGAGTTTGTTCTCTGGTACTAGTAGTAATCCTCCGGAGGCTGATTTTGAAGAGGGACAACTACTCCATGACTATGTCATTGGTAAGGTCATAGGCCGAGGAGCTTTTGGTACCGTAAGAGAGGCTTACACGATTGATAATTCCACCAAGCAGACCTTTGCTATGAAAATAATAAAGAAGCCATCAAATGATCCTGAAGCAATTCAATCTACATTCAGCAAAGAGATCAATATTTGGAAATCTTTGGACCACCCGAATATCCTCAAACTGATCAATCAGTTTGAGACTGATAACTTCTATTACTGTGTGATGGAATACACATCTGAGGGTTCTTTGCTCGACAGAGTGAGGAAAGAACCTTTATCAATCCAACTGATCATTGATCTCTCCTTTGACTTAGCATGTGCCCTTCGCTATTTACATGAAGATAAATATATCATCCATAGAGATGTCAAGCTTGAAAACTGTTTAATTCAAACGAGATCTGGAAGGCTTTCTGTGTTATTATGTGATTTTGGTATGGCAGATTTTTACTCACCATCTAAGCATCACGATTCCTGTGAGCGGATGAATAAGTCTGACGTTTGGACTGGTACAAAAGGTGCAGCAATTGGCCCCGGAACTACTAGCATGAGCTTTACATCCAATCTTTCACCTGTCGTTTCAACTACGTCAGGCGGACAAGGATCTCTTCCATATGCTGCCCCAGAGGTACTACTCAACCAGCATCCTATATATGACCCAAAATTGGATGTATGGTCGTTTGGTGTTGTGCTATACGCTCTTGCGGTAGGAAGCCTGCCATTTGTGCACTCATTTGAGCCAAAGCTAGTCACGAAAATAGTTAATGCAGACTGGGATCGACAGATGGTCTGGGCTCAGCTGGGTGGGGATGAACTACAAGGCGATGCTGCTACAGTTTATGATTTCGTAGAGCTGTTCAGCCACATTTTCGTCGTTGATAGACATGCTCGCTGGAGTATCAGGAAAGTATGTGAGCATGCAATCTACAAAGGCAAACACATTGTATGATTGCGATAATACGGCGATTTTGTGATATTAATGACGTTATGATCCTTTATTGTTTTTTTATGTTTTTTCTTTTTGTTTTTCTTTCTTTTTATGATTTTGCGAGATGTTGCGCGACTTATTTCAACACATGTACGACTTTACACGAATCTCTACGACTATATCAAAAAACAAATACGGTTTTTGTAAACGGTAAGAAAATAGTGCAAAGATGCGCTATGAATATCGCTACCAGTCACCAGTTGTAGAAAGTTAGTGTGCGACTCTCTACTCGGTTTTAGGTGGCTGCTTATCGATCGCGGCTCTTCGTTTCTTGGCTTGCACATTGTTATAGGTACCGAGAACAAAAGCAACAAGACTGAAGAAAGGTACCCATGCTTCTTGAGGAACAAAAGCCTGGGCAAACGCGATCGTTAGCGGTGAAGTAGTCCAGGAGACTTTCATAATAGGAAGGAAGCCAGCCTTGACAGTTTTAATGATAGAGTTCAAGTCGCGTGCACCGGAAATGACGCTCATTGAGATCAAAAACACAACATTGAGTATAGGGGAGACAGTCAAATTAGACGTGATAATCTGAGCAATCTTAGCGCCAGCGGATGTCTTACCGGCAAACGCGCCTTGGAGTAGTCCGATCAGCACATGACCCAAAGGAGAGGCGATAAGCCCACCATATGCAGCCATTGCTGGCACTCTCGGAGTAATAATAGGTGCATTCTTGGGACCCGTAAGATAGGTAGCTAGAATCTCACCTAGCGAAGAAAGAATAGCCGAGGTGATCATCTTGGTCCTGAGAGGGTTTCGGATCAGCTCAGCCAAGTATAGCTGCATCAAAACATTTGGATTAGGAAATGCTAGTTTCGAATTGATGGCCATTGTTATTCGATGATGTTCAGAATATAAGAATTGAATCAGAAGGGAGGAAGAATGGCAAAGTAAAACAAAAAAGTGGGGCAGAAATAGGCTCACGTAGATAGTACAGTATATAAGTAAGGGGAGGGGTTTCTGGGTGTAGATACTTCCCACTCTATAAGAATCCGGGGGCAGGAGGGGCCAAGCACAGGGAGGGGCGCCTTTTATGTGAGAAGCGGGGGTGTCTACCAGCAGCCGACGTGAACGGTTAAAAAATCCTTATCGCGATTAGGGTAACAATCAAACAAAGCCTAACCTGAATTAATTGAAATAGACAATCAATTATTGACTTGAAGTCGCAGCGATCTGTGATAGTACAAATAGCAAAATAAGGCCGTTCGGCGGGACTAACGTTTGAGTCCGTCTAACCTAGCCTGCAGGTCATCCATGCCTTCGGATTCTGCAATAGGTACCCTCTCTGCGGACTCTCCAAGCGAAGTAGGTGCCTCGCCTAAGGCCTGAGAAAGATCAATTCCGATCTCGTCTAACACTTGATTAACTACTTCGTCGCTTTCTTCCTCATCGTCTTCCATTGCATCATCAATAGCATCGTCCATCATTTCCTGCCGTTGATCCATCATGTCACTTTCGCGCTGAAACTCCATAGCTATGCGATTTAGTGCTGGCAAATTCATCGATCTGTTCATAGATCCTAGAAGCCCAGTAGCACCTTTCATACTTTGCATCATCTGTTCATTACTTCTCACTGTCTGTATACGCAATGCAACTGCTTGAAGTTGTGTTCGCATTTGATAAAACTTCTGTATATGTTTCCTTGTCCGTACAAGATCTTTCGCTTGGATTTTACATGCACTCATTTGCCCTGCTTTCGCAGATTTCTTGATGTCCTGAACCAATTTTTTCTCTTGAACTTCTAATTTCTGTCGCTCTCGATCAAGTTCTCGTTGCGCTTTCTCCAAAGCTCTTTGATGCTTCCGTAACCGTTCTTGTGGCGTCATGCGTTTGCCAAATGCCCACTCTATGATATTCATGACTTTCTCTTCCCTGAAATAAATTCTTTTATACTATCACTGACTTCCTGTCGCTCCAATGATGCTGCCTTTGTCGGATTTGACGTAGCTGACGTAGGCCTGGTTTCCCATCTGTGCTGGCTCCCATTCCAGCAGTAAAGATACTGTTAATACCCTCAACCCTATCGTGTATATATTTTTCTACCCACCAATGCGATATTTAGTTTATCCTGATCTCGCCATAAGATTTCCATCCATTCCACGCTCCTCCGGCCCATATATCTATAAAACTCGGCTTTACGCGAAATCAAGCTGTTCTAGTTATCCGCATGTCATCACATTTTCATTTTGGCGACGACACTAATGCTGGATCGTCGCGTCAAAACGAATCGGACTCGGGCTATTCCGAAGATTCTTTAATGAACGACCCAGCAGCCAGAGCGCAGATCTTGGAAATTAGATACCAGCACAATAGAGCAGCTTTATCTGACTCTTTAGACGACTGCTATTCACTAGTAAATAGATTGCTTTCGTTAAATGCTTCTCATGCAATTCGCCTCAACCTCGGATCTCCTTATCACCTCCTGAATCTCGATCTCCGGCTTGGGTCGACCGCACAGGTACAAGAAGACTCTCTAGATCACACAGCTATTGCATCATTATTAAATGATAGGTTACGCGCTATATTAGCACACTTGTCTAGTTTACAAGAGCGTATGCGTGACACTTCATCCAAAATTCTTGTCACTGGCGATTTAAATGCCGGTAAAAGTACTTTCTGCAATGCACTCTTAAGGAGGAATGTTCTACCCATAGATCAGCAACCGTGCACCTCTGTATTTGCCGAAATACTAAATGCTAAGTACAATGACGGCGTTGAAGAAGTGCATGCTGTACCCTGTGGCTCCACGTACATACGAGAGAACTGTGCCACGTACCGCGTCTTCCCCCTCGCGGCTCTACACTCGCTCATAGAAGATGCAGAAACGTATTCTGTTTTAAAAGTATATATCAGCAAGTCAGATGATCATCCAACTCTGATACACAATGACCTTGTTGGCGCTTCTCTCATCGATGGCCCTGGATTGAATAAGGATTCGATTCAAACAACAAACTTGTTCACTCGCCAAGAAGAAATTGATGTCGTTGTTTTTGTCGTCAATGCCGAAAACTACTTCACCTTGTCGGCTCAAGAATTTATTGCCACAGCTGCTCGTGAGAAGGCATTCTTGTTCATCGTGGTGAATAGATTCGACAATATCGTGAATACCAAAAAATGTGTCTCCAACATCCTCGAGCAAGTGCATGAGCTGGCACCCGATACCTATGATAAAGCTTCTGATCTTGTACATTTTGTCTCATCGAAAAATGTGGCCTACCGCCGAAATCCGGGCGATGATGGGGACGACAGCGGTAGTGATGACGATGAAAACAAAGAAAATCGTTTCCATAAAGAAAGCGATGATAATAACAATGACAATGAGGACAAAGGCAAGGACCCTAACAAAGAAACGAATAGTGAAAATTCAGAAGCCGAGTTTGCGTCTCTGGAATCTTCTCTTTACCAATTTGTGATACAGAAGAGATCATTATCTAAACTTGCGCCTTCAAAGAAATATTCTCTCAGTTTACTTCAGGATGTCCGACTTGTTTGTATGGAAAACAAGAAATATATTGAGGCTAAAAAGACTCAAACACAAGAAGAACTAGATGAGTTGAGACCTAAGCATGAAAAGTTGCTGAAAATCAGTGCTGAAACGTCGGAGCAAATTGATAAGCAGGTAGAATCATTGTCTCAATCTGTTTACGATTACACCCGACGACAGATCATGCGAACCGTTGAAGAGTCCCAAAAAACTGTCTCAGTTCCGTATCCAGGATTTTTTCATGCGATTGATTATGCTATCAGCACGCGTGAAGCTATTGTTCAGTCTATTCAAGGCTCGGTTATCAGATGCGAAAATTATGCTCGAGAACAAACTATCACAGGTTTCAATGCTATAAAGTCAATAGGATTGATCCATTTACAAGGAAACTACAGAGAGATGGTATTCCGCTCGGAAAAGATGTTTACTAGAAGAAAGGATACGCTGTCGAGAACGCTTGACACGGATCTAGAGCCATTTGACTTTATTGACTTGGAAAAATATAAAGGCCTCGCACTCTCGACATTTACTAGCATGTCTCTATCATTCACTCTTTTTGGTATTGGGCCTTATTATAGCAATCTTTTAGCATCCGCATGGCGTTGGATATCTGCTATAGGGGGGTCAGGCGGCATACAGCGGCTATTTGTACCATTGGTGTTCTGTGGCAGCGCTGCGACGATTGTGTATGTTATTCGAGATATTCCTATTGCTGTTCCAAGGAACGTCGGTAGAAAGATCGCTCAACAGTTGGATGAGCAAGACTATATTCATTCAAATGCATTGCGCCTTTCACGTGAATGCATACGTCTGTTGCAAGTGCCAGCTCGTGGAATTCGACACACATTCGATCATCTTGTAAACAAGCAGCAGGAACAGAAAATCGAGCTAGAGAAAGACGTGGACAGTATGGACGAAGCTCTTCAACAATTCAAAGATATTGGTGACGAAGCTGACGTGCAGTATGGAATTGTTTCTGCAGTTGATCTCGCTGTAGATTAAAAAGGCATATGGTGAAGCTTTCCGGGGTTATGTATATACGAAGACAATTTACTGAAATTGTGTACTTGATAACAACTTTTTGCACATATTTTATAACTGTTGAAGGATTTTTAATGTACGAGCGAAACCAGCATGCTAGTCGCTATTCTCTGCTAAGAATTCCTCGTAGGCAGTGTCGTCAAGAAGGCTGTCGATTTCGTTGGGGTTAGCGAGTTGAATACGAACAAACCAGCCTTCACCCATGGGGTCTTTGTTTATTACGCCAGGTGTAGAATTGAGCTGCTCGTTCACTTCCACGATTTCACCTTCGACAGGAGAATAAATGTCAGAGGCAGACTTGACAGATTCGACAGCGCCGATGCTATCGCCAGCTTCAACAGTGGTACCAACTTCAGGGAGCTCTACATAGACGAGATCGCCAAGCGAATCAGCGGCGTATTCTGAGATTCCCACAAAAGCAGTGTTGTC
This sequence comes from Tortispora caseinolytica NRRL Y-17796, assembly GCA_001661475.1. Classification (NCBI taxonomy): domain Eukaryota; kingdom Fungi; phylum Ascomycota; class Trigonopsidomycetes; order Trigonopsidales; family Trigonopsidaceae; genus Tortispora; species Tortispora caseinolytica. The sequence continues at coordinate 1,907,469 of KV453842.1, forward strand.
CTCATGGAGAGCTAACCATTCGTGGTCTTTAGAAAATCGCAGCTTAATGTCACCTGACCCGTATTTGCGAACAGGCGATGATTCGGGAATGGAAATAGAATAGAATCGAGAGGCGGCAGGCGCAATTGAGCGTGAAACTAAACGGTTTACAGTAGGAGCAGCAAATCGCGATAAACGTAGCATGATTTATGAATTAAATTGTGAGTATTTTTCTGATTGTTTGGTTTTTCGTTATGGGAAATGATAGGTCCAGGAGAAAAGAGCGACTAACGCGGGTGGTATGGTGTATGTCTTGGATAATAAAGTTCAGTCTATTGGCCAATCATTGACTACGGCGTCTAGGGTTAATCAAAGTCTTACTGACCACCATCTATCTAAATTTTGGAAAGTACATAATAAATACATATACATTCGGAAAGCCGACTATGCTGTACGAAATTGTAGCTATAGCTCGAACGAGGTATAGCACAGGTTTGCAAGAAGTACGCAATATTGTTCGCACTATTGGCAAACTGGTCCTAGAGAATGGAGGAGTAGTTAGAAAGATGGAATATATGGGCAGAATGCAGCTACCAAAAGTGACTCGTGCACATCGACAACACCATATAGACGGCGAACACTTCTCAGTCGTATTTGATACTAGCCCGCGAACACAGAATCAAATAAAAAGAACCATGACTGCCGACCCACGTATCATAAGAAGCACTGTGTTTAAGCTAGCTGATACTCTGCCTAAAAATGCCGAACTAGCTAAAGACATGGTTCAGAAAAAATTGTAAATACACAATGGGCATTGAATCTGCATAAATATTTATGAATAATAATGACATTAAGAGTTCCTATACTCGCGAATAACAACCGGCACCGAACTTGGTGGTAAATTACCTAGCTCTGTGACAATTTTCCGTATACAATCCGGCGGTGTAAGATCATACAAAACGTGAAGTGCTTTAACCGAAGTGTTAGCGCCTATTTGTAAATTCATATCCTCAGGTCTTCCAAGTTCATTAGTAGTCAAAGCATCTAGTTGCACTCGATCCGAGAATTTGATAGACTCGCAGTATACAAGCACGGGGATATTCCTGTCTGTAGCAGATTGTGCGACCAGGGCAGTTCCTGCTCTGGAGTATAGCATACCATTGCTAAACATTGCGTGTGCACCAAGCACCACGGCAGTTACTTCCGATAGGACGTAATGTAGACCAGTCATGAACACGTATGAGCAAGGGATATCGGCGGCTTGCAATTCTTGCAGCAGTTTCTTTCCCTCAAGTAGTGGACGAGAGTCTACCACAATCACTCTAAAGTCTTTACCTCCTCTCTTGGCATCGCGTAAAACTTTCGACACCACTGACGAATGCGCAAACGTCATTATAACTGCGCCGTCATTAATTTGCGGCACAGCAAGCTGTGAAATAACCTGACTTGCAGCATCTAGTTTATCTCGAATGAAATCTTCAATGGCATTGACCAAGTTGTCCTTCACTACATCTTCTGAGTCGTTCAAACACTTTGATATTTCCTGTTTTAGCCATCGAATAGCGTTTCCCATAGACACTGAGAGTGGCCTAGCCTGCTTGAGATATTCGATCTGCTTACCAAGATGCGTATTGAGACTTCTTGCCATCAGTGTATCAGGAGGAGTGCGATATTCGCGAATCATCCTCTGGAACGCCAACAGCATTTGCCGGCATCGTTCTGTAGATCCCAGTACCTGAAAAGCAGACATTCTGACTGCCAATTCAAATACTGCGGAATTGACGTCTTCGGGGACAGGTGCACCTAATCTAGGGCGCAATTCTAAATGACCTAACAGAGTACCCAATGCATATTGACTGGTCGATTGCGTGTCAGTTGATGCAGATTTTTTGTGGGCTGTGGTTCCTGGTTTTGTTGAATCAGGTTTTGCTTTGTTGCTCGGTTTGTGACGGTTTTGTTGTGGTGCTTGTGACACACCTTGTTCACCTTTCTGTTCTTTCCTTCTTGCTGCCTTCTCCGCCTTCTTCAGTTTCTTCAGCTCCGCCGGACTTAGCGGTTTTTGTTCGACATCGTCCATAGTAAGGAAAACTAAAAGTAGAATAGGTGAGTTGAACAGGCCCAGCAGGGAACTATCTGCTTGGGAATGACATTGCCCAAGTAACTATGCCAGGTTTGAGGGCCACAAGGACCCTTTACATAAACATACCAAGCCGATCTCTCCTTTGAATGGTTTCTAGTTTAGATAGCACTTAGCTATAATTTGTATTTGAATTGAGTCCTAATTCGCATTACCATTTAAGTACGCCTTTTTTTAGGAGCCGGGGAAGTAGTTGTATTCAGCAATATCCAGCTAATAATTTGTGCCTCTGAGCGTACCCTCCCACCCTAAAAACCCATTTCCACCGCTACAACTTTTTTTTACTCCTCAACCTTTCACATTTCTTAGTATTCGTTATAATTTACTTAAAGACTCAATGTGGACTCCTAATCAATCGAGCTTGGAGTCTCTTACGAACGCTCTCTCTCAGAGTTTGGCAAGAGACGCCAATGTGAGAAGACAGGCCCAATCTGTCCTCGATGGATACCTATACAATCCGGAACTACCCCAATATTTATGCTTCATATTTATTCAATCTGATCAATCTCTTCTAGAGACTAGAGCAACTGCCGGAACATTCCTGAAAAATCTAATATCTAGCTCTTTTGCCTCGTTTACTGATCTAGCGAAAAGCTATATAAAGACTGTAATCACGAAAGGCCTTCTTGATACCACCCCTCTAATCAGAAACATTACCGGTAATGTCCTAACCTCAATCATACGTTCTGGAGGTATCCTCTCGTGGCCAGAACTGTTTCCTCTTCTTATATCTTTAGCGGAATCTAATGAGCTTTCTGTCCAAGAAGCAGCTTTGAGCTCCTTGGAGAAAATATCTGAAGATAACGCTGCCGAACTAGATAAAAGCTATGGCAATGAACAACCATCTGCTTTTATGATCCCGAAATTCATAGCGCTCCTCTCGCGCCCTTCTTCGTCGAATTCTATTAAGAAATACAGTATTGCCTGTATCAACTACTTTGCCGCTTTAGGTTCCTCTGCCGTCTTCCTGTCTATCGACCAAATTCTCTCAACTCTTTTTCAAATTGCTCAGCAGCCTGATTCTGATCCTGCTATACAATCAGAAGTCTGTGTGGCTTTTACAACCTTCTTACAGGCCTTCCCGGCGAACATATCTCCTCATTTGGATGGCTTAGTCAACTACTGCTTGCATGTAATCGCCACGAATGCAGAGATCGACGATCAAAGCTTTGCTGCTCTGTCTGCTGGTGAATTCTTTATAACTTTGGCATCCGCAAATTCCGATAGGCTAGCGATAACACAATTATTACCGCAGATAATACCGGTATTGTTTAAGCATATGCCTTATTCCGAAGAAGAGCAAGAAGAAATATTGGCTGAACATAACGCAATAGAAGAAAACCCTCAAAATGTCCGCCCCTCTCATATAAAGTCTCGTGACGCAAAATCCGCTCCGCATCAAAACTCTAGTGAGCAATCGCAGCAAGAAGCGGAAGACGACGATGAAGAAGATGATGATGACTTCGAAGATGAAGTAGGTGAATGGACGCTGCGAAGATGTTGTGCATCTGCCTTAGACAGTTTCTCTAACAAATATCCCGAAAATGTCATAGAGATTTTGATGCCTCTCCTCCTCACTGCCATGAATGCGTCAGATTGGCCAACACGAGAAGCTTCTATTTTGGCATTTGGTGCCGTTTCTGAAGGTTGTCTTAATTTCATATCCCCGCAGCTCCCTGAGCTAATTGCATACCTGATTCAATTATTGGATACGGCTGAGCCCCCGGTACAACAGATAGCGTGCTGGACTTTGTCTAGATACACGCCCTGGATAATCAGACAATCAGAGCAAGGGTTCCATGACGTGTACTATAAGCCAATGGTTAATGGCATTTTGAAGTGCTTTTATAGTCGAAGTCGCAATGTTCAAACCGCTGCAGTGGGTGCCATAGCTACAATCATTGAAAAGAGCTCTCACATGTTTATATCATGCCTTCCCGATGTTCTACAGGGTGTCCACTATGGCCTGGCCAACTATAAACGAAGCTCTATTCGTGCTATCTATGACATAATTGTGATCATATGCGATTATTTGTCGTATGCTGTGGCTACGCCAGAATTCGTCAACCAAATTGTTCCTTTAATTATTCAGCAGTGGAACCAATTAAGTAAAGATGATACTCTTGTTTTCCTTATTCTTGACGCGTATACCGCACTTTCTGGTTCACTCGGCCCTGTTCTTGGTGGTTATGGACCAGAAATATTCAAGCAATGCCACAATTTGTTGCAAGAAAGCTTAGTTATGAGTCAGCATGCAATGCAAGATCCCACAGCCGAGGAACCTGATATTGATCTCATAATTGCCTCTCTTGACGCTTTAGATGGATTCGTTCGCGGATACCAAGATCAAGCAGCCGACTTGTTTGCTCTAATTCCTTCGCCCTCATATTCGGAGCTGATACTTATGTGCACCGAATACGGCGACCCAGATGTGCGACAAAGTGCCTTTGGTGCTATCGGTGATGCGGCGCTTTATTGCTATAGCCTTATTTCAGATAACACGGCACAATTGATGGAGGCTACCATAAAGGGCCTAGATTACAATAGCGATGAAGAAGTTGCAGCAGTAAATAACGCAGTGTGGGCTCTTGGAGAGCTGTCTCTGCATGTCGGATCTGATATTCAGAAGCAAGTTCCTACAATCTATCCGAAGCTACTGAAACTGCTCCTTAGCTCTGATTTAGCGAGTCTGAAAGAGAACGCGGCGATCACTCTGTCGAGATTAGGTGCTATCAGTGCCCCATTGATTGCACCTCATTTAAAGGATTTTGCTAAGGCTTGGTGTGATGCTATGACATACGTAGCTGACTCAGAAGAGAAAGAATCGGCGTATCGAGGAATGTGTGTGTTGATTGCGGAGAACCCGCATGGACTTGAAAGTGCTTTACTTCCGTTCCTCACGGCCATCGCACATTATGGAGATCCTGGCTCTTTGTTTGATACATTCCGCACAGTGATTCAGGGTTACAAAAATATGATACCTGGATTCAACGAACAACTATTGGCTAATTTGCAGCCAGATATTGTTTCGAGCATTGAACCATATCTATACTAGAAGGCTTTCTCGTTGGGACATTCAACTAGAAGACTGACTTTACCCATAAACGTACACCTTTCTACTTTCGACCTATCAATTATGGACACCACTAAACCTGATGACGTTACTATTCAACTTGAGAATGCTCTAAGCTCATGGATATCTGTAAATATAACCGAATTGCAAAGTAATTTGGACAAGAAAAGTGAGGAAATTATCAATAACCAGAAACAATCATTAGTAAGCCGCAAAGAACTGGCAACGCGCACTAAAGAGTTTCGAAAGCTCGATGACAATGAAAAATTAACCGAATGGAAAGGTCTATTAAAACTATATCAAGCAGAAATTGATAACCTTACTAATAGGAGTAAATTTTCCGATTCCTCATTCCTTGAAGTGTATCAAAAACTAGCTGAAGTCCCTGATCCTCACCCTTTCATAGAGCTCGCCATTGAATTTCGGCAGGCTTCTACCAAAGCCAATGCACTACAAATCGAAAATGAAACACTGAAAGCAAAACTTTCTTCTCAGAAAGATTACGACAAATTAAAGGATTTATTGGCCCAAACCGAGAAACGCCTCAAAGAAGAACCAGAAGCTAAAGTGGCAGCTAAAGAGCAGGAGTTAAGGGGACTTTTTGAAGAACAGCAGCGGTCATGGACTCTTAAAGAAGAAGAGCTCAATAGACAAGTTGAGCAATATCGTAATCAAATAAAGGAGCTTCAGGAAAAAATCGTCTCAAATCAATCTGATAATGCAGAAATAGCTTACGGCGCTGGAACCAGCTCGCAGTATGAGCTAGAACTATTGACCAGCGACTTGGAGCGAACAAATGCACGAGCGCTAGAAGTTGAAAGTCGTAACCTAGAACTTCGCCAAGAACTTGAAGCTATAAAGAGTGAGTCTAAATTGTTAGATGCTGACTTTCTGAGAGATCAAGTGGTGAATCTTACCGCAGATGTGGATCGTTTAGAGAGTCAAAACATGGCATACCACCGCCAGGTCGAATCTCTAACAACAGAGTTGGATAATTTGAGAGGACAGTCTGAAAAGCGAGTTGTTTCTTTAGAGCGGGAACTCAGTAGACGCATTCAAGAACTTGATTCGCTGAAAGCCAAGGTTGAGCAGGCGAGAGATTATGACGAGATTAAGCGGGAACTAACTACTTTGAGATCAGTTATGTTTGGCTCAGAAGAATGGGAAGATTCTGCAGGTGGTGATAACAGTGAGCAAGGACAGTTAGAGACAATGGCAGTTATTCACAGTCAAAAACTTACTAGCGAAGTCACTGTGCTACGAAACGAAAAGAATGATTTATTAAAAGAACTATCTAATGCACAATCCAAAGTGTCTGAGCTTTCTAAAGCGCTGGATGAAGTCAATGCACTTAATCGAAAACTAGAACTGGATTTGTCTACTGTCTCGCACACCACTCCTAGCAGATACGCCGAAAGTGTTAGAGGTGGATCAGTTGCTCCAAGCATAGCCAACCATGGGCTGTCCCGGAGTGGGCGAATTTCTCCAACTACTTCCATATTAGGTGGTATGATTCCTGAAGAGATGGATGGCGATACAAGTGTCTCTTCTTCGGGGGCTAATAACGTGTTACCAATTATTACACATCAAAGAGATCGTTTTAAGCAACGCAACCAAGAGCTCGAAGACGAGCTTCGTTCACAGATTGCTAAAATGGCTGAACTGAAAAACGAAATACAGAAACTGAAAAGAGAAAATTCTTCTTTGTCTAACAAAGCGAAGTATGTCAAAACGTTTCAATCTGGTCCAAGTTTAGAAGCTGGCACTGGAGGTCGAGGGGGGTATAATGTGCGGATTTCACCATTTGAAAGAAGTGGTCGCGCACTAGGGCATATGAATCAACTGGAAAGAGGACTGTACAAAGCCGCAGACCTTATATTTGCGAACAAATTAACGAGGAGTCTCTTTGCAGGATATTGCATATTTGTGCATTTATTCATTATGTACATGTTCTTTATGGGACTGGGATCCAGCTCACCTAAAGTGTCTTAACGTTACAAAAGAACGGATCAGCTACAAAAGAGGCTATGACATACACTAATTAGAAAGATAAAAGTCAGGGAGCATTTCCATTGAGTATATTTATTTTTTAGAATAAAGGTAGACATTGCAGCTATCCATGGAATGGAATTGCAATCGACGGACATAAACCTATCTCATGGTGTGACAAAAGATGAACGTAGAGATTCAAGGAGAAAAGCGAAGTTGCTTCGATAAATCAAGATAAAGACATAATATCTAATATAGGTTTAAGAGAGGTAATAGGATAAAGGGGAGTAGACATCAAATTTATTGGGCAGCAACGGCACCTTCCTTTGCCTTAGGCACGTTTTCGAACTGTTCCTCAAGGATGAGCTCGATATGGGAAGGGAAAGATTGGTAGGCATTAATGCGACCGTGAGCACGGTAAGTTCTGCGTCTCATCTTAGGAGCCTGGTTGACTTGGATGTGAGTAATGACGAGGCTGTCAGTGTCAAGACCCTTAGCCTCAGCATTGGAGATAGCGTTCTTGATAAGACCTTCAACGAACTCAACAGACTTGACGGGCCAACGGGCACGAGTAACACCAAACTCTTTACCTTGAGCAGTGCGACCGGTACTGGTAGCATGTCGGCGGAAAGGAATAGCACGCTTGTGGTCCTTTACGGCATCGAGGTAAGCAAGAGCCTTGTTAACGTTCCATCCTCTGATG